>CM053749.1:18664357-18880681 GCA_028658305.1 Pachyuromys duprasi
CTATTCAGGGAAACAGGGACTGTTTCAATCATGATCTTGATGGCTGACTCTTTGACCCTCCCCCATATAAGCCGGGGAGTGACAGACTGGCTAGATCCCAGGGGAGGACTTTGCAGCCAGCCCTGAGGAGACAGGATAAGCTGGGGTTGGATGGAAGGGAAGGAGGTCCTCCCCTGTTGGTGGACTTGGAGGGGGCGGGAAAAAGGAGATGAGGGAGGGAGTGGGAGGGTAGGAGGGAATGGGGGAGGGGGCTACGCCTGGGATTCAAAGTACCTAACCTGTGATTGAGATAAAAATAAATAAATTAAAAAAAATATATATATATATCAGTAATTTACTCCTTTCCTGTTTCAAATAATATTCCATTACATCAGACTTTTTTATGCGTTTGTCACTTAACGGATAGTAACAGACGTCTTCAGTACACTAAATAATTAAATTAAGAGGTCCAAGAAGAGGGGTGTGGAGAGGGGTGGGTTGATGTGCAGTGAAGTAGGAAGCATACTCTACAAATGGATTTTATAATAATGGTTGGTGAGCAATTCATTCCCAGTTCGTTCCATCATGGCTCTGCAAAGCTCCAGGAGTGCCTGTCAGTAGATCCTAAGAAGGCTTACTGCAGGCAGCCCTGAGGGGCACAGCATTAGCACCTCTGGGGGTGATAATGGTTTGAGTGAATAACTATGAACGTATCTGAGTTTATATGTGAAGATCTATCTGAGGAGTGGTCTCCAGGTAGAATTGCTGAGTCAAAGGCTGTGAGCGGCTGTGATTTTTGATAGGCAGAAGCAAGATTTTCTTTGAAGTAATGCCAACTTGCCTTCGAGTATTCTCTTCTTAAAGATTTATTTTTGGTTTATGTGTTTGCTTGCATGTATGCCTGTGCACACACATGGCCTCACAGTGCTCAAGGAGGCCATAAGAAAGAATCAGATCCCTTAGAACTGGAGTTATAGAGGATTTGTGAGTTGTTAGTTCTGAGAGTTGAATCCTGGTTGATTGCAGTAAGGGCTCTTAACTGTTGAGCCATCTCTCCTGCCCGTGTACCATCACTTTTTATCTCAAATCTTTTTGCAAATGTAGTGTCTTCAAACTTTTATTTTTTAACCACCGACAACAAAAGGGTCAAACATGACCTAGACCATTTTTGTAATGCTGACTGACATGCCATATACTGTCATATGACTGAGAGGTGTGACTCCATCTCAGTGAGATGTTTCTTGATATTGTTTTCCTGTATGTCTGTTTTATTATTGACATATAAGCTTTCTATGTATTGAGGGGAATTAATGTGTTATTAATGATACATTATAAATCATCTTGAGTGTTTTCTTCATCAATTTTTTTCTATTTCTTTTCTCTTTGCATACAATGGTTTTCATCATGCCCATTTAAAAAGTGAAGAATATTGGCGAAGTTGAATTTATCTGGCCTCTCGAGTTTTGTGTCATGATTAGTGTAGAGAAATTTTCCCTGTGGTTTCTTTTGATATTTTTATGGTTTGTTTTTAATGTTTAACTCTGATTTATTGGTAATTTACTCTGAAGTAATGGATGGAGGATTGGTAAGCTATGTTTTTTTCCAGATGGTTACCCAGTTATTCAAAATTTTGAATTACCCTCTTCCTACTGATTTGAGTTTAGGTTAACATTAAAAATTGTTGAGAGAAGCAACTGCATCAAATTAAAAAAAAAAAGATGTTATCAATTTCCATTTCCTGGTATCCTCTCAGCCACTTCTTTACCAAAGACTTGACACTGTGTATCTTTAATATCTTGTCAGCCTGGTAAGCCACTCATGGTACTTTGCTACTGTTTAGTAGGAGGAGAGAAAAAGAGGGTAAAACACAGGAGGGGCCTCAGAGTGGATGCTGAGAAGTGGCCACTGAATAGAGAAGTTTTGTAAGTCTGCTCTTGGGCAGTACAGGTTCATGGCAACAGAATTAGTCCTGAAAAGGAAACTGAGTATCTCTTCAGGCAGACTATCCAAGATCCTTAGACACTTCGGGGGTTTTAAAGGAAAGACAAAGGGAAGCCAGCATTTCTAAAGATCTGAGATGCTCAAATATAGTGTGAAAAGATGTTCATGGGCACATGAACCCTTGGATCTGGTCTACCCACTGTCAGTGAGAATCTCCCCCAACATTTCTCTTTCATCTCCACAGGTCTCCTCCCCAATCCCACCACCTTTCATACCTGGATGTCAGTGGTCTCCAGTTGCTCCTCCGTGTACTTAAACCTGCCTCAGCCATTCCTTACTTTGAGACATCCTCTAAACATTGAACCTTGGACACCTGTATGCTTCCCCTCTAGAACTCATCCAGGTTTTCTGTACTAAGGTTGAAACCCAATGCTCTCATCATGTCCTGCCTTCCCTCAAATTTATTCCTACCATTCCTACTATTTCCAGCTTTGTAATTCTCTTGATCACATGAACTTCATCCCTGAATGACACCAGCTTGCCTTTTTTTCCACCTCAGGGCTTTTCAATTTGTCTGCCTATTTCTGCCCCTAGGATATACATACTTCTCCAGACCAGATCCTTTCTATCCACCCTACCCACTTGGATACTCCTTAGAGAGACTTTCCTGCATTTTGTATACATCCCTTTTCTTGGCACCTCATCACCTCCTATTAATTAGCACGATTGTAGTTATTTAACTATTTTGATAGTGTGCTAATTTCTGTTCCTGTTTCTCGATCCTGAGCTTCGCATTGCTGTATCCCCGGTGGCTAATGGAATGCCTGGCATAAAGCTGGCGTTTAGAAAACATTTTCCACTGATGAATGAGTGAGGTTTCGCAATAAAGCAATGAGACTGATGCCGCATATCATCAACAAATAACAGTGTTTGCCCCTCCCTGCTGGGAATGCCAGCCCGTCCTAGTCTGTCTCCACGAACCAAAATCTTCTCTCTCTTTCAGGCCCTCCCCATCATAATTGCTACTTTTCCTGGAAGGCATTTGTCTCTCCTCCAACCCTGTCTTCTCTCTTCCTTTCCCTACCCCCACAGCACCAGCTGACAGGAGAAGAATGGAAGCAGGAGAGAAATTAATGCATGGCTCTGTAGTTGTAGTCTCCTTCCCCCCCCCCCCCCCAAACCACAGGGAGCTATTTTCCTTTCTCTCCATTTCTTTCCACTCTTTCCTTTTGAATATACAGCTCTATCCCCTCCAATTTGATTTGATCGCTCCCTCAGGAGCTGTCATGGACTCAATTAGATCTGTAGAATTTTACAACTTGAGGTCACCCAGTATGATTCCTCATTTTACAGATGAGAAAACTGAGGCCCAGAGAGGTTAATGTCTGAAACGATTACCTCTGTTGGGTCTTACAATGCTAATCAGTGCCATTTCCGAAGATGAATGTTCTCCATATCCCAGCTCTGCTGTGTCTCATTCTGTTTATTTCAGGACTGTCAGTGGTAATGGCCTTGGCACTCAGGTGAGCTTGGCACTCAGGTGAGCCTAGTAGGTTCGACTTCCTTTCCCAGGCAGAGCTGCATTAGTGTGAGGTTCTGTGAGCAGACCTCTGCCCTGAATGGGGTCACATGCTTCACCTGGGCATCAACCCAGGGGCCTTTATGCTGAGATCCTGCTAGAACAATGGATCTGGAGACCTGCTGGGTTTAAACAATTGCAGAACACTGAAGGAAAGCTGCCTCTCTTTCCAAAGTCTAGTCAGGACAGCAGGAGAAATGTCTCAGAATGGCGCTAGGGTGGGAGGGAGGCTCGAAAGCCATCTGAAATGCTTTCAGCAACTTCTCCCTCATCTATTTGCTTTCTGGTTTCCAAAACCCAGTCAAGCAGAACAAAACTTCCACAAACACATTTAAATAGAACATAACACAGTCTTTAAGATTGGGGGGGGGAGTGGCTCCTCTACATCCAGAGATCAATAAGAAATTAAGCAAAGCCCAGGTGAGTTCTGACAGCGTGGATTTATAGACCACACAAGCTATGGAGCAGAGCTTTATGCTCAGCTGGTGGCCTTGCCATGGGTCATGGGAGCAGGCACATCCTCATGTGTACACAGTATCTGTTCTGGTGCTGTGCCCTGATGCTGAATGTCCCTTATATGCTATGGTTCTTTGGGAAACACCCCCCCCCCCAACCACTAGTGGGTTAGGATGCTTCAGTGTCAGTCTTTCTAAATTCTTACAGATGAAGAAAGGGCACAGCATCAGGATGAAGTTTGGAGGTGGAAGCCACCTTGCTACTTTGGCAGTGTTAAAGTCTTGGCATTACAAGTTGAGCAAGAAGAGGTGTTGGGGGCCACAGAGTGGTTACAGGGATCTGGGGCTGTAGCTCAGTTAGCAGAGTGATTGCCTAGCATGCGCATTGCCCAGAGTTCAGTCTCTCATGCCGCATAAACAGCTGTCGTGGCGGTTGCCTATAATATCTTTGGGGAAGATAGCAGCAAGAGGGGCCATGTGCTTCAAGATCAGCCTATGCTATGATAAAGAGGGAGAGAGTAGGCATACCAGAGTGATGGAGAGAGAGGGATGGTGCAAAGCAAATAACAGATAGGGTGCTCCTTGCTTTATGGGAGGGCTGAGAGTTTATCTAGGCAGCAAATAAAGTTGGACCTTTGGTCCACAAGGGTTCCGGAAAGGAACTCATCAGACACTCTGGCTGGAGCAGGAATTGGAGGGCTGAGAGAGCCCAGCAAGCCTGGACATGTAGGACATCTCTTTAGATGTCCTCCTAATTGTCCCCTCTACCCTTGACACTATTGCTTACTTTGTAAACTAAGGGGGGAAAGACCCCTTCCGTTATCAAGTTTCTCAAATTACCTGTTGTAGACGTTATCCTCTAGAAGGTTTTAGGCTTTTTAAAGCACTATTCCTCTCAAACACCTTCTTCTATAGCCATGTACCATGGAGGAATTACACGATGTTTTATTAGCTAAGAATTGGAGATAACTGAACTTAGTCGTGGGACTCTTAAAGGACATGATGTAAACATGCTGTTCCCTAATTTTCCTCTGATGCATAAAGATTCTGAAATATGAGTTCTCTTTTCCAACACAAATCATGGTTGTCTCTCCCAGAGTAAGCAATGCTCCTGCCTTTCTAAGTGCCGTCCTCCAACATTGCTCCTCCATCATATCTCAACTTGAAGTTTCCACACAACAGAGCTGAATTAACTTCCCCAAGACTATCTCTTAGCAGCCTCTGTACAGTTTTACAGTCTAGCTCTTTCAAAGAGATTGCTGTTCTAATACAAAAAAGTTCTGAGAATCTAAGTTTGTTGAGAAACTAAAGAACAGAACAACAAAAAGTTTCTCTTCGTGTGCTTGCAGAGGCATGTAAAGGAGGTTTTGGCATATTAAAGAGATATTAGGCTCACAAATGGGGATGTCCATTATGGAAACCTTTTATAACTGGATCTCTAATTCATAAAATGGAGGCAGTTGGCTGTGAAGAGTATAGTGCCTACCCTCAATGAGGTGCAATAAGGAATAGCTGCAGCATGAAATTTCCAAGTTTGATGAAAGAATGCTTTCTATAATTAAATCAGTTGTATTTGGTGGGTTATAGAGGACTGTGACTCTGCATATCAGGAAGTCTTTCAAATGCAGGCATGGTTATATGAGCTCATTTGTTAAGAGAAGCAGTGGGACTGATGAGCTCTTAAAGCCCCCTCAAGGCTCTGGGATTCTCCTCCGTACTGCCTCTTTTTGTCTTATCACTCTCTCCTTTCTGATTTTACATGTGTGTGCCTGTGCCCTCCCTGGGACAGTGGGAAGAAGTCAGTGGCTATGACGAGAACCTGAACACCATCCGTACTTACCAAGTGTGCAACGTCTTCGAACCCAACCAGAACAACTGGCTGCTCACCACCTTTATCAACAGACGGGGTGCCCACCGCATCTACACGGAGATGCGCTTCACTGTGAGGGACTGCAGCAGCCTCCCTAATGTCCCAGGCTCCTGTAAGGAGACCTTCAACTTGTACTACTATGAGACTGACTCCGTCATTGCCACCAAGAAGTCAGCCTTCTGGTCTGAAGCCCCCTACCTCAAAGTCGACACCATTGCTGCAGATGAGAGCTTCTCCCAGGTGGATTTTGGGGGAAGGTTGATGAAGGTCAACACAGAAGTCAGGAGCTTTGGACCTCTTACTAGGAACGGCTTTTACCTTGCCTTCCAGGATTATGGAGCCTGCATGTCTCTCCTTTCAGTCCGTGTCTTCTTCAAAAAGTGTCCCAGCATTGTGCAAAATTTTGCAGTGTTCCCGGAAACCATGACAGGAGCAGAGAGCACGTCTCTGGTGATTGCTCGGGGCACATGCATCCCTAATGCAGAAGAAGTGGATGTGCCCATAAAACTCTACTGCAACGGGGATGGAGAGTGGATGGTGCCCATTGGGCGCTGTACCTGTAAGCCTGGCTATGAGCCTGAGAACAGCGTAGCCTGCAAGGGTAAGCCTGGGGCTCCTTGGATACCTGCTTTCATCCCACTGGGGGAGATCGAAGCTCATAACTTTCCTTCTTCTAGTTTTGGGTCATTCGGGAAAAGAGAGAGCCTCCTGGCTTATAATAGACTCCAGAAGAACCTCTTCCCCAGTGCTATGCCTGATGATTTTCCAACTATATGTATGTGTGGAGGAAGGGATGGGAAAATTTCTGAACAGTGAGAATGTATTCAATAATCACTTATTTATATTTAGTTTTGGGACATAATTCTTTCTTTTTATCTCTCATACACCATGCACACACACACTGCCTCTTTCATCAGTCTCCAACTCCCGGGTGTGTGGAGTATTTGGGTTGTCATGGACAGTTCACTTAAGGGTAATTGAGAAGTGACTGAATTTGGAAAATATTTTAGTTCATTTCACTCCAGCTCCCACAGCACTGAACTTGGTACTGAAGCCGTGTAGCTCATTAACTCAAAGCCCTCTGGCTTGGCTGTCTTTCTCCAGAGGCTCAATGCCAGGCCCTGGAAGGAGATGAAGCTTCTGGGACAGGGCTAGGAAAGTTCCATGTGTGGAGTGTCTGCTTCTGAGTGGGAAAGACTGATGCAGGCTCTGCAGATTGCAGGTTTAAGGTATCACATGCTCACAGTGGATCTCTGAACCCTACATTCCCTTTCAATATGTGGCTCCAGTTTGGCCTGGGAGTGAATGGGAGGGTCGAGAAGCCCTATATCTCCTGCCTTGTCTAAGTCATTGGAAATGAATATAGGGTGACCCAGACTTAGAGAAGGTGAGTTACATTATTAAATCCATGACCTTTAGGAAGTTTGTACTTTTTTTTTTTTTTTTTTAATGCCTGGAAACGATCATTTTTGTTGTAATGTGACTTAAGGGTTACTCCCTCTCTTTTGCCGTTTGGGAGCAAAATTAGTTCTTTTTCCATCGCAAGTCTCCTCAAAGCGCCCTCCTCTTTAGACCCTGGTGCTGCTGGAGCGCCAGGCCAACGCCTGTCTGTTTTCTTCCTTCCTTCCCCAAACACCTGCCTGTGAAATGCCTGGCAAGGGACTTTGAAAGCCTATCAGCACGCGATCCCATGGATTCAGCTAATTGCCTGGGCTGGGGCCTTCACACAGCCTTTCTGGGGCCTGCTGGGAGCACAGAGCTGTGCCTTTGTGTCTTTATTGGATTTCTTGGTTCTGAGACCCATGATGGATGGCGTGGAAACAGAGGGGAGAGCACGCCAGATCCAGCGATGAATCAACTCAGACAGTTTTAGGACCAGCGGGGTCTGGTCCCACAGAGCTCCTCTGTGTCCCACAGGTTGGGGGTGGGGCAGGGGCACCCTTTTTGGCATTCTTCAGGGTCTGCTTGGGGACCAAGACACTGTGCTGTCTTAAAGGCGCAGGTGCAGCGGCTACTGGGCTTGCTTGCAAACCATGCTGGGGTGCAATTTCTCTGGCTTCAAAGGGCTGCCACACCGAAGTTGCTGGCTGGGGCCTCTCATTTTTCTCATTATTTCCTGAGCAGAATGGCAAGGATGGGAGCAAGCATTGATTGGTTCTGATTTAATTGGGACTCTGGGAAACAGGCTCGCGTTTCTTTGGACTAATTGGAACGTTACTCTTTTGGGGGGCTCTGCTGTCCACAGTGCTTGTCAGTCACCTCTCATGGCTGTTCTGGGAAGGCCCATGGGGACAAATATGTAAATTCAAGTTGTTTCTTTTCATTCTTCCTGCCTGGCCCAAACCATCCTTGTGGGTTTTCTTGGATGTTACTAATCTCTGACTGTTGTCAACATGGCTAGATTTTACATGTAACCACTTATTGTAAACTCATTGGAGGATGGAGGAAAGGGGGTACAGGGCACAGGCTGCACAGGTGGCTACATTCTGGTGGCATTCCTGTGAGTGTAGAGCAACAAGTCAGGTAATAGCATGATTTCTTCGGCTCCACAGGCTGGCTAAGTCTTGGAGACCGAGAGAAGCCCTTCAGCTGTTTTAGGAGCTCAAAATTTGCATCCTCTCAATTGCTCCTACCAGAATTCTGACGGCCAAACCAGATCTGTCTCTGTCCTGACATAGCCTATGAATCTTGCTTGGATCTCACTGTGGGTGGGTGGAGGGGGTGGGGAAAAGAGCCTGATAGCAATGTGGCACTCACCATGTGCCAATTCCCTGCTGCCACCACCTGGATGTTTGCATCTGAGACTTTGCATGTATAGAATCTATACAGTGGCTGTAGAAACAGAATCCTTTCCGCTTTCTGGTTACTTTATGTTTTTAAGGAGTTATGATGGGCCAGGGACCATATTTTCTTGCTTTCACTTTCCCTCTGCTAAACCCATGTATCTGTCAAATTCTTGGGGACCAGTCACTGGGTTGTGCATAGGCACCTGGAGACCAATTAGGCAGCCCAGGCAGCCAAGAGCAGTCTTGGCCTGGAGCTGTTCTTGGCTGTGGAGAGAGAGGATGTGGGAAGAGGATGTTGGGGACAGCAGGGAGAGGCAGGGTGGTAGGATTTGTGTGTCAGCCTGCAGCTCACACACTTTCTAGAGCAGTGTTTCCCAAGCTGGGGGTCAAACAACTCTTTCACAGGAGTTGTCTAAGACCGTTGGAAAACATAGATATTTACATGGCAATTCGTAACAGCAGCAAAATTACAGCTATGAAGTAGCAATGAAAATAATTTTATGCCTGGGAAGGGGGTCACCACAACAGGAGGAACTGTATTAAAGGGACACAGCATTCAGAAGGTTGAGAACCGCTGTTCTAGAGGGTTCTGTGGCTGAGGGGCCTGCCTCTGACTCATCCTTTCTGTATGCACACACAGGCTAGGCCCATCGGGCAGAAGCACATGGGCATGTTGATCCCACCACCAACTCTGACCTCATTACATGTCAGTCAATATGAAATATTAATTACTTGGAAGATGGCTTGTCAATTTCTACTTCAGGTCCTGTGCTCATAGCTTAGGGGATTAAGAAAGCACTGCTCTCTCTCTCTCTCTCTCTCTCTTGCTGTGCCACATTCCTCCTGCTAACGTTGGCGATGAAGTGAGTCTCTGTGTGGGCCCCATGAAGCCTCGCTCTTCCTGTGCTAGGCCGGCCATGAGCTGGTGCTGAGCAAGCCCTTAAAATACTATTGTATGTCAAGGTTAGCCTAAGGGGAGGATGGTGGGCCTGCGTCATAGCCAGGGTTCCTGGTGCTGTGATAAAACACCATGACCCAAAGCAGCTGGGAGAGGAATTACATTTCAACTTACAACTCCCACTTACAGCATGCCATTGAGGAAAGTCAAGAGTAGGAACTCAGACGGGGCAGGATCTTGGAGGCAAGAACTGAAGCAGAGGCCTTAGTGGAATGCTGCTTACTGGGTCTCTCCCCACCCTGCTCTGCCTTCTTTCTTATGCCAGCCAAGACTACCAGTTCAGGGATGGTACATCATTCCCTCCCATGTCAATCATTAATCAACGAAATGCCCCTACAGACTTGCCTACAGGCCGATCTGAAGGAGGCAGTTCCTCAGTTGAGATTCTTGCACCAAGTTAACAAAAACTAACCAGCACAGGAACGGAATGGACAAATTTCCTTATGTGCTTACTAGGAGCAGGCTTCTCATTTTCCTATCAAAGCATCAGGCTGTAGCATACCTTCTGGGTGTCCACAGCCTCTCCAGGTCCTAGATGGGGTTTATGTTCCACCCTTCAGTACTCTCTGAAGGGCTGATGTTGCAAACACTTCCTAAAGCTTCCAGAAGGATCTGCCTCATGAGCTTCAGACCTATTGTCTCTTTTTGCCCATATTTCCTGGTTGTCCCAGGTACCTTGACCTATGGCAGAAGGTGCCCAGAGAAGGATTCTAACCTTAGTAGATGGAGGCGACAGGCCAGAGGCTAGTTGACTGGGTAGTCCAGCTGGTCGGAAGCCCTGGAGGAGTTTTGAGTAAGCGAGAGAAGGGCAGGAAGCTGACGGCCCAGAAGTTACAGAAAAGAAAATAGCAGTTACTGCAGAGGACCAGCACCCGCCACTTGATACCAGAACCCCCAAGAATACTCTTGGCAGCAGACAGAGCCACACCTTTAAAACTCCTGTTTCCTTCTCAGGGTTGAAACTAGTGTTGGGGCTGAGAGGACTTGGGAAGCCTTGCACTTTTTCCAGGGAACACTCAAGCCCAGCCATCCCCAATCGAGCCAAGGATGCTGACGGGGCCTTTGAATGTCCTGGAGCATAGTGCAATGCTCTGTTCCATGCCTCTCTGGCTCCCAACCTCCTTATGGAAGCGTGTATTGGAGTTGGCAACCCTAGCTGCTGTAGACACTTGCCTGATGTCTCCCAAAGGGTCTCCTTTCCTAGGATGGCTGTGTCTTTAACCCCAGCCACACGTACCACGTGGGGACTTTTTTCTTTGGTAATTTTCTACCTACATGTAAATTCCATCGTGCGGGAGACCCAAGGGACACTTTGAACCTTTCAGCAGTTTCGATGCCTCTGTCAACGGGAGCAGCTGAGATGAGCCACTTTATAAGCCTAGGGGAGTTGAGATGAAAAATCTGCAGGATGTGAAGGTGGAGAAAAATGTGTCTAATTTAGTTCAAAAGAGGTTTCCAGGCCTAGTCCCCTCCCCCTTATGGTTGTTGGCCTTAGCTTTGGGCTCCCTGCCAGTTCCTCTGCAGGAGGCCCCAGGGAGCAGTGTATGTCTGCCTGCATATGTGTTCCCATGTATATGCGCTTGAGTCAGGCCACTGTGCCGGCAGCCACACTCAAGGGCACCGAGGAGCGCTACCGCCACCACCCCCTCCGCCCACCAGCACTCAGCTGGTGAGATGAAGTCCACAGCCTAGATGGCCACCCCTCAAGAACCAGGGAGACCAGCTATTCTCAGGGCCAAGGGAGGCCAAGGTCATTAACACCACAGCCCTGTAAAGATGAGCTGCATAATAGGATTTCCCAATAGGCTCCTTCATTTAGAAGTCACCCGGGGCCTCCTCGGCTTCCTGCAGTGGCCCTGCCCGGTGCCCTCCAGAGAGGCGTCATATGTAATTGGCTGGGTGTAATGGACTGTGACACCACGAACAACAGTGAGAACTGGTGCTGGAAGAATGCTCCTTTGCCGCACAGCCTCCAACATGTTGGGCTCCAAAGGCAACCCAGGATGCAAATGTCGGGGTCCAACTCGCCTTAGGTTCTGTACTTCCCCTTCTGTCTCGAGAAGCCCCACACTCTACTGTTGTTGACCAGTTACGTCTATTGCAGAGCAGTCCCACACCCCTGATCGATACCAGGAGGGAGAACTGTCTAGGAGCAAGTCTGTATTTTGCCTTAAGGCCGGTCATCTGTGACTTACTACATGATGTGGGTAGTAGAAATATCTCTGAGGCAGGAGTTCAGCATGGGGCCTGAAAGTGTCTGTTGACTGCGCTGTCATCTGCTCATGGAAACCTATGAGATTTGAAACTGAGCGAATGAGCGGCATGGATGGGATATGTTCACAGAGAGGACTAGCCAATTACTGTCAGCCCTGGGATTCAAACTCAGGTCTTGATGTTCTACCATATGCCTTTGGTCCCAAGACTAGACTAGGCTGAAGTTAACCATTCTTAAGAATATATGTTTCAGGAGTATTGAGCCTCTCAACTGACTTTGGTTTTGCTTGTGGCTCTTGGATGTGCTTACATAATTCTGCACCATGCATCTGTCCAGGAATATTTAGGGGAGGGAGGTTGTCTTCATCTGGCTGGACTTGGCCCTTCTCTCTAGAGAGCATGAAAACCCTTTGCAAACCATCTAAGTAGTACATGGGTTCAGGAGGGTGACCCCAGATTCCTGGCCTAAGACTTTGTGTCAGAAAAAGTGGGGAGGGGGCATGGTGGAGTCCAGATGTGACTGTCTGGTGTACATCAAGGACCCCTCAAGGGCTGTGTTCCAGCTCAGCTGCACTAAGCATCCTAATCTGCCAGGCCTGCACAGCAGGATGTCACAGCATCTTAGTCCTCGGGGGCTCCCACGACAGAATGCCATAGCAGAGGGGTGCTTCATAATTGGCTCAAACTCACTTCCTACAGTTTGGGAGGTAAGGAAGCCCAAATCTGAATCTTTGGTGGGTTCAGTTCTGCATTGAGGATTGCGTCTTCTGCACAGGAGGGCCTCTGTGTGCCCCGCATAGCAGAGAGGCAGAGGAGCTGTCCTAATGCTGACAACTTTTAAACAAATGCCTTAGCCCCATTCATAGGATAGGGGACTTCATAATTTAATCACCCTTTTAAGGGCCCGCCTCTTAATACTGCTGCTCTGTAGCTCTTGGATTTTGGAGGGGTATTTTTTAAGCAATAGTACCCTTTTGCTCTCTGTCCCATTGCTCTCTGGTGCTTGGAGGTCTCGTTCTGCCGATTCTGAGCACAAACTTCCTTGAACAGATGGGGAGTCGCTGAGAAGAAACTCACTCTGAATCCAAGCCTGCCTTGTGTCTTTTGGTTCTGGGCCCCAGGGAGCCCGGCGGGTCTATGTTTGGTTTTACTTCCTGTTGCCACTGACAACTGTGTTGACAGAGCCCTGACGATACTCTGGATCTTCCTCAAGTAGGATGAAGATGACGATGCTCCCGGATCTTCCTCAATGCAGTGTGATGAAGACAACTGGGCTGTGGCAAAGGACACTGGCAAGCCACCCAGAGCGAGCCTTACCTTTGCTGTTAGGGCTTTGAAAGGGACATTGAGAGGAGTAACCTTGGCCTTTCCCTAGAGACAGCTCTTGCCTGTATATATTCTTGCTGGCTGGAATAACAGCAAAGCAGTTGAAACTCCACTTTAACTGCTGTGTGGTGATGCGGGGCACATTGTTCCTTCTGAGAGGAAATTTAATATAGAAGAATATGGCAGGCTTTGCATTGGGTTCTAGAAGCATTTTGCTTCCTTGGTACTTACTCAGCCTGTCGAAGGCTGTGCCCATATACCTGCAAGTGGACTAGCCTCATCTCGGCATGCCAGGCTGGGGAGGAAATTAAGAAACTTGAAGCAGGCTGCAGAGGTTGGAGGTTCCACAGGTCACCTCAGGAGCTTCTTGGAATGATAGAAGACTTTCAGGACCTAGTGCAGTCAGAGGCTTTCATGAGAAGATGGACAGGAAACTAGCCTTTCGGTTTCTGGTTGGTCTTGAGCTGTTGGGGTAGCTCACTGACCCAGGGCTTCCAGTAGCAGCTTGTGTTTCTTGTCAGAGCTGAGTCACACCCTCTTGAGGTGCAAATTCCGCTTCTGTTATCTGCAGGCCTCAGTATTTCTAGCCTTCTTGTTCTTGTTGGAGTTTTAAATCAAATGGGCTGGGTCATCTTCATGTAGACAGGGATCTTTCCCGGCTAGATCAGGGCTCCAAGTTTAACAACCCATACTTATTCCATCCCATTTCCTCCAGGGATAGAACTCTCACCGTCCCCAGGACTGCCTGGTTCATCTTTGAGCCTTTCTTTCTTGCTGTAGAACATTTTTGCAGATCTCTTCTTCGCCAATATAGCTGTTCTAGTTATTAGCTAAATTTCCTTTTATGCTGGACCCTTGTGGCCTCTCTCACTATTGAAGTTTAACATTTCTCTTGAAGAGGAGATGTGAGGTTTGTTCACTCAGGATACTGATAAACCCTTGGCCCACCCACATGGGGACTTGACAAAGGACCTTGTACCTGGTCTCTGTTTACTTCCTACTTCCCAATGAAAGTTAAAACTGGTTTGTGCTGATTGTTGTTATTTCATGACGTTTTATTTATTTAACTGGCTCTTCATTTTCATGGGTTTATTTTCCCCTATCTCTTGCTATTTCTGAACAACGCTGGCATAGATACCCTTGCGTATTAATCTTTGAACTAATATGTGAGTACATCAGCAAGATAAATTCATTAATTAATTTACTCAATGAATATTTATTGAGGGATTTTTTTTTATGCCAAGCACTTTTCTAGGAGCTAAGAATGCAGCAAATTCTCTGAAGTAAAAATTGCTGAGTCAGAGCACATGCATTTTTAATTTTGATAGATATTACCAAATCGTGTTCCCTCAAGAAGACATTCCACCCCAAACTTTTATTTGTACCCCATAGCAGTATGTTAGTTCTTGCTCCTTATACCTCTGCCAAAATAATATCGATTATTTTCATCTTTGTCAGTCTGGTAGGTTAAAAAAAAATGGCATCCCGCTTTTGTTTTGAGGTGAATTTGTCTCTCTGTAAGGGTTGGGTGAACCTTGGGAAGTTCCATACATTGCTGAGACCCTGCCTGGTCTGCTGTTAGATCGCAGCATGGGGCTGGCTGTGTGTTTGGACCATCTGGAGTCTGCTCCCTCCTGGCCTCTGTTGCTTTCTTCGGTCCTCTGTCCTGTCCTTCTTGTTCTGCATGGCTTCCCACACGTGCTCGCTGCCCGTCTTCTGTGTCCCCTGCATCTGACGCATGCCTTACAAGCACTAATTTTGGCATTTCCTAGACAGTGAATGTCTGCAGCAGGGACAGGGCAGTATCTTTCTCTCTGGACTATGGAAGTCCCAACCTTTCTTTCTTGCCTCAGTCTCCCTCTTTCCCTTGCCACCTTCTCCTTTCTTCTCATTTCTAATGTCCCTCCGTCCTTTTTTCTCAACACGCCTTTTAAAAAGAGTGTATATACTCTTTTTAAGTGTTTTAAAGTAAACACATTATTGTTGTAAAGAAAAACAATAGATGCAAATAATAGGTCAAAGCTCCAGCATTGGACCAGCGATACCAACATGGCTCAGCCGGTAAAAACACCTGCCGGAAGATGTGAGTTCAGTCCTCTATGATCACATGGTGGAAGAAGAGAAACAGACTCCGGAAAGTTGTCCCTGACTTTCACACAGGCTCTGTCACATGGGCACTCCAGCACTCCCACACAATAAAAATGACTAAGGTAAAGAGGAATGCCTTACTGGTGGATGCTTGGAAAGCCTGCTGACTTATCTAGCTCACATGGCTTAGGAGGGACCCAGTACAGTGAGCTAGGTGCTTTGCCGTATTCCTGCTCTACTTTCTCTTGTAAATCCTTAGTTGCTCTGTGAGATGCATGTGGTAGGCATTTTCATGTTTCACTGAAGACACCAAGGAACAGAGAAGCTCAGTAGCTTTCCTGACGCCATGCATACCACAGGACTCCAGGCACTACTGTCTCTATTGCCTGTTACCATCCTACATGGAGAGGAGCTGAGAGGTACTTGCCAGAGGGTTTTCAAATTTTTCTTATGGGAGGTGGCTTTGCATAGAATGCCCAGAGTCTGATCTGCACCCTGGTATTTCATGGAAAATGCTCCTTTTCTGTGGGCCAGAAATGAACTAGGAGGTCTGCAGATCGGCAACACTCACTGCCAGAGTGAACTGCCTGGATTCATAGTCTTTCCTCCTGATCTCTAACAGCAATGGCCATGCTCCTCGCCATCTGTCAAGTGAAAACAAACACATACAAAGCAAAATGTGTGAAAGGAGGGTTCAGGCTGAAGCAGAGGTGGGGCCCTTCTTTGAGTGTATGCCTAAGAAAGTAATTCAGCCTGGGTGAGCAGTGGGGACTCTGAAAAACCAAGAACAGGGCTCAAGGCAGGTATTTTTTGGAGCCAAAGATGGCGGAGCCAGATGGAGACAGTTACCAGTGATGACAGAGGCCTTGTCTGTCTGTTGTCCAATACAGCAACACGTTGAGCATAAACACAACAGAACAAACCCAACAGAACGACCGCAAGCCCATCCGTTCTGAAACCCTTTCCCTCGAAGCTGGTGATAACGTATCAGCTTGACAGAGGACATAAGGTCAGTGCAACGTGTGTATTTCAAGTGGAAAATGACAATCTGCTCTCTGTGCGAGACGGATGGAGTGTCTCCTGGAAGTTGTATGGAATATGCAAGATCTCTGCCAAATCATGAGCTTGGCAAAATTTGCCTGATCTGGGAGTTAGGTGATTTAGGGACTTGCATTTGGTTTCCGGGTCTGTCACACACATGCCTACACTCCTCCCAGTGTGGAAACCCCTGAGACTTGGAGCACTTTCTCTCCCAATTGGCTCAGAATGCCTTTTTCCCTCACTGTCTTCAGCCAATTTTGTCTGCCCTGTTACTTTATTTTTTCATTTCCATCATTTGTTCTGTTCTCTTATGTCTTCTTTCTAGATTGATTCCAAAGAGAGAAAAGAGAAAGCTTCTCACTGGTAGAGTTTTAATAAACCAATTTCTATCTTTGCTCCTTGTTTTTATCCTGCCCCCCAGAGAAACTGTTTAGATTTGAATTTCCATTTACAAAATTAATTCCTTACATAGTAAAATATAGGAAATCAATGTCTATCATCGAAATCAATTGCAAATATTACAAGAGTGATTTTGTCATTAAAATAATTAATATATAACCATACACGTTCATAATAATATCATTAATTAAATTTCTTCCTTTCTTTTTCTTTTTTTTTCTTTTTTTTTTTAACCTTTCAAAGCATCTCTCTGGAATGCCCTAGTACTCTGTTCTCATGTTTTTCTGGCTCACATGTTGTCTCTTTCAGCTTCTCTAACCCGAGCCTTGATTTTTCTTGATAAGAATTCATTTAATCTCTGTCTTCTTGCTTTTTTCAAATCATTCATTTCAGGCACAAGATTTCAGGCACAAGTTAAGAACTGGTAGCCAAGCTGTCCGTTGTTGTATTGGACACACACACAGCAGCCAAGCTGGTTGCTTGTTGTAGGGTTGGGAGTCACTGATCTGCCTGTCATGTTGGTGGATGGCATCCTTCTCCCATGGCATTTCTGTCCCCCAACCCAGATTACCTGCTTAACCTAAGAGTGCTCTTTGATGAAAACAATTATTTGGGAGGGTTTTATCTTTAATAGTTGGCCTTCTCAGTTGCCCCTACTTTTTTTTTTAATCAAGATATGCTGATTTCCTGTTTTTTGTTTGTTTGTTTTAATCACAATAAAAGGTCTGCTCTGTAGCCCAGGGCAGCTCTAAGATTTCAATCTTCCTGCCTCAGCCTCCGCAGCACTGGGTAACTGATATGAGTCACCCCTCCCATCAGAATGCCCCTTCTTTCCCACCATAAACCCTGAGTGAGTGGTGAGTGTAAGCAGAGCACTACTCCTCCCTCTGACTTGCAGTAGGCTGGCGGTGATAGTTCTGTCACACAAAGGGTTGAGAGCAACAGTGCCCAGGCCAGGCACACTGACCTGGACTTCCCTACACCCATTTCCTTCTAGTTCTAAAGAGGAGATGGGATGGAGGTGGTTGTCTCCAAGTCCTCTTTTTTTCCAGTGTCAGGTCTCCTCATGCCTTCCTATCCCAGTCTCTTTTCTCCTGCCTGTAACTGTGCACACTGGTCCCTCCTTCTAGGCCACAAAAGGCTCTATAGACAGACATTGTGTGCTGTTTGCCAACATGGGCGCCTGGGCACACAGAAGGGCGAGGGAGAGGCCGTCTGCTCTCCCCTTTCACACAGACCTCTGCTTTCTCCTTTCATTCTCTTGGTCTTTGAACACACATACAAAAATTAAAGAAAAGCAGTTGCTAATTAGAGCCAGAGAATGTGAGCCTGGAAGAGAGGCCAACTACCCCCCCCCCACTTCTTTAGAGCCAGTTTAGAAAGGGGCTTGGGGGGAGGGCCCCGAAGGGACTGGGGGGGGATATTTTGACAAAATAAACAGCAAAGCTTCTTCAGAATGGCAAAGAGGGCTTTGTATTACTTTCCCCTCATAAGAGGGGAGAAAACCAGAAGTGACAGTTTCTTGTGATCCCCCTTCCCCTCCCCACAGCCCCCGCCTACCCCAAATCTTCTCATCCCTTAAGTCTCACAATCTCCCTGTTAACAATACTCTCCCTTTGGTGGACATTTAAGTGTATCCTTTTATTGATAACGTTTGCCTGGCTGCTGGTGGGTGAGCAGCCAGAGCCTCATCTTCCCAGGCAGGGCTGGCTATACAACCCACCTAGTGTCCCCGCCCCCCATCCCCCCAAAGCAGCTGGGACACCAGGAAGAATAGCTTGAGAAACGGCTCTGGGAAAATCGAGGTGTTCTTTCACATACACTCCCTGACAGGCTGTATCTCCTGATTGGCTCTGAGTGGGCCTTTCTATTTGTGCTGTGTCACCAACTTTAGCCAGAGCAACCATGCTGCATGGTGTTGGGGCGCTGGCTAGTGTGTGGCCTGGAAAGCGGCAGCATGTGTGAGAACAGGCCTCGCTCTCACCCAATCATCCCAGAGCAAACACTACTGAATGCTTCCCCTGATGGCCAGAATTTGAAGAGCCCTCTATAGGGGAGGGCAGTGAAGTTGGTCCCTGGGACTCAGCCTCTATAAAGATACATTTTCTGCGAGCCCAAAGTGAAGGGAGGTGGGTGGGCAGAAGAGCAGAAATGTCTCAAGATTTTGTAGTAAAAGTCTCATGTACTGGAACATCCTGTGCATCCAAAGCTATGTTGGATGTAGGGCTGGAAAGGTGGCTCCGTGGCTGAAGGTTTCTGCTGCAAAGCCAGATGACCTGAGCTTGCTTCCTCAGGGCCCACATAGTAGAAGAAGATGGATTCCGGATTTTTGAAGTTGTCCTTTTACCCCTGCAGCACACACATGATCCCTCCACACCCTA
Organism: Pachyuromys duprasi; assembly: GCA_028658305.1. NCBI lineage: Eukaryota > Metazoa > Chordata > Mammalia > Rodentia > Muridae > Pachyuromys > Pachyuromys duprasi. The sequence goes on from CM053749.1 coordinate 18,683,375, forward strand.
AAATTAAAAAAAAACAGATTCTTAAATGAAATGATTTTCTGATTTCTTGTGAAATGAAAATGAGGGTCACAGAAGCTTTACTCCACTGAAGACTGAAACCGACTAGTCAGGAAGAAAGTCAATAGAAAGAGAATAATTGGTTCATCCCCTTTGTGAGGGCATTTAATGCAATGGTTACACCAGAGAAGAAGGAATCTGATAAAACTAATTTAGATAGGAAAGCTTACAGGGAACATTGACTTTCCTTTCTCTCTCTCTCTCTCTCTCTCTCTCTCTCTCTCTCTCTCTTTCTTTCTTTCTTTCTCTTTCCTTCTAATACATAGGCATGCCTCTCTGGTCCCTAGGTCATTCTAGGAGACAATACTATGCATTCATGTACTATGCAATGAACTATGGGAAATAACTGCTAACAACATAGCTTTGGATGCTCAGGTGCTCTGAGTTGTAGTGGTAGCCCACACAAGGACATGTCCATGCCTGCGTGTGTACGTGTGTGCATTTATGGTGTTTGCATGCAGGGAAGGTTTCTGCTTGTTGAGCGGTGCACCCTGAATAATGAATATTTGAAGAGCAAATATATTGCCTTAGAGAGAAGGCCCAGTAACAACCACTGCCTCCAAGCCAAGGCCAGCAGCCGACATCACATGTGAGCTTGGCCTCTGCCTCACAAGCTCATCAGGCAAAACAGGTTTGTTGAAGCTAAACGCACCTCCCCCCTAGATCTTTTCCTGCCCACCTGCCCACCATATTGTCAGGGCTAATAAGAACTTAAGCAATTAAACCATTTTCCCTTTCAGTCTTAAAAGTATTTGCTGCTTGAAATTTAAGCTTTATCCCTCTCTCCCTCTCATGCCTCTTGAAAGAAAGTGCTGTAAAGCCCTGAGAAAATTATCTCAAATTCTAATCAGTCCTTCATCCTGGGTGTTAGAGGAACTTGGAGATGAGGTTGTGGGCAGGGCAGAAGCAAGGCCAAGGAAGACAGCTGCTCAGGAGGAAAAGCCGGCTAGAATGGAAGCTTTCAACTGGCCCAGTGCTTCGGTGCCAGGGAGAAGGCTTAACTTATCAAGAGGGAGGCCCAGGCAATCTGAGAAGCAAATTGAAAGAGACAGGGAGAAAGAGGGATGATTAAGTAAACTGAAGTGGGGGTATAGTTGCTTCCTGTTCCCTGTTCTCGGGATTGGGAGGGGGGAGGGGGCTTTTCTCCACCTACTTTTCCTCATAGGTGACATCACTCTCTCTGCCCAAAGCGTTTTTCAGTAGCAGGTGAAATGGATGCCTGAGACTGTAGCTCTGGGTTCTGCTCTGGAATGTCCTTAGCAGGATCAGGGGCATTTGTCTGTTTGCGTAAGGTGGGGACGGAGCTGGCAGGCCACTTGTGGGGTGTGTTTGGGCAGCAAGCCCATTGTTCTTAAAAGGATAGGTTCACAGGGAAGGCAAGGATGGGCTGGGAGGTTAGGGCACTGTCTGGGAGGCTCTGGCTGGAGGGAATTCATCAGTCCTTCTGATTGAGAACTACTCCTCCCCTACCCCATCCCTCACCCCGAAGTTCTGCTTTATAACCCTTTAATTTGCCCGCCTCTAAAGTGCCAAGGCTCCTGGTCTGTTTCTCCCCATAAATGCAAACTGCATCATATCCTATTTCTATATTCCACCATTGGATGGACCAAGTCAGCTGATTTCCTTTTTGATGGATGTGTTTCAGTTCAGTGGGAGGAGCCATGAGACCCACAGAAATGAGGGGAATTCAACTCTCTAATATTTCTTAAACTATACTTCCATGGACTTCCTTCATAAACACTAGAAGTAATTCCAGAATAATAGGAAAACAAAACAAAACAAAAACAAAAAGAAATGCAAGCCAAACTTTTAAAATGGCTTCCTCTGTTGGTTGCTGTGTGATCTTAAGCAGAGGTCTTTTAAATACAAATCAGAAATAGGAACTTGCAGTCTGAGCATGGCCTTGCCCTGATGTGGACCAGAAAGGCATGTTAGGTCCTGAAGCAGGGATCTCTGTGGGGAAAGCCGCCTCTTCTTATCTACCTGGCTCGCTCTCTTCTCTCTCATTCTCTTTCAGAGCATCCTTCCTCTGCACCAGAGTGTCTGCATCTTTGGGTGCCCCTCTGAGACTATGCATATGTATTTTGAGAGATATCTAAATGGGGTCACAGGAATTACCACATGTTTTAAATATATTTGCATTCAGCAAATATATGCTTTACATGTAATAATCGCAGTGTTTTGTATTATGTTACAGCAGCAGGCTTGGAGGATTTAGAAAATGTTTTTGCCGTCTAGGTGGATACTAGGACACAGGGTGTTGTTGTGGCTACAGCTCTCACTTCAGTCTGTGAGGGGATTCTCCTGGGTGTGAATCTGAGGTCTTACCTGGATGGGAGGGGACAACATGTGCCTTCTTACATTGTCAGTGACAGCCTCGGTTGGCCTTTGAGTCTGACTAACGTGGGCCCCCGGTGCCCTCGAACTATTGACAGACAATCAATAAATCTGATACTCACCGAGCTGGGTGTTGGCAGTTGTTTTTCTTCTTTGGGTTGGGGAAAATATCAGAACCGCAGCTTTAGTAGTCCTGTGGTCTAAGGGTTCATGGGGATACCTGGGTGACCCAGGTCTGCTGCTCATTTGATGAGCAGGTATACACTCAGGAGGACCATTTTTCACTGCCTCTCTTCCTGGGAATGAGACAGCTGGAGGGCCTTGCTAGTGAAAGGAAAGGTCTAAAGCAAATTCCTGGATCATCCTGGGGTGGGCGTGGGGGGATTCTTCCTAAAGGCTGGGGTGTGGCTCAGTGGCAGAGCTCTTGCCAAAACCCTGGGCTCGGTCCCCAGCACTTATTTTTTAAAGGCTTTTGCTTTTGTATTATTGAGGAGCCAACTGTAGGTTAGACAGTGGGAGGACAAAGAGGTAGAAGCTTTCCTTGTCTGGATTCTGTTCTTTCAAAAGAGTCATCTGAGCAGAATTAAAATGTCCAGGGGTGGCAGGGGCAGGATCAACTGGGGGCTTTCAAAGGGTCTGGATAGAAAAAAAAACTGAGAGACTGTTCAAACCCAGGGGCTAACTGCAGCTCCGGGCTCACTCTGTCACTTCAGAGAGACACTGAGAAGTCTGCTCTGACCCACCCCAAGGAGGGGAGCATGTCTTAGAGAGGGACGACCCAGAGGTCAGCGGAGCCAGCGACTCTGCAGGAGCGACAGCCTTCAGAGAGCGCTGTGTGGTGGTTCAGACAAGGCTTCTGGTCCCAGAGGGAGCGACAGCCTTCAGTGAGTGCTGTGTGGTGGTTCAGACAAGGCTTCTGGTCCCAGAGATGTGTATCACCCTGCTGCCAGTCACAGGGGCCTCTAGCCAAGTCCTTGTCCATCTGTCTCCAGATTTATCTTCCCAAGTCTCAGAATGAGCCTATCACACCCTACCCACAAATTCCTCGCCACCTCTTTCTAGGATCGGGCACGTTTTCAGACAAGCATTCAAGAGTGCTCAGGCATACACATGCACGCCTATCACAGGCACAAAACGCAGTTTGATTTAAGAATGTGAGCTCAGGGTGCCATTCCTTACTAGCTACATGACCTACCCCACCCCCAGAAGTTACATCTCCTCTATATACATTGTTTTCCCCAAGTATAAAATGAGTGTAATTGTAGTCTACTTCTCAGAAGAGTTGTGAACGCCGAGTAATAGATGTTACCTCTCCATCTGAATCCCTTCCCCATTCCTACAGCAGTCAGTTCAAATTTTAAATCTCATCAACCCTTCAAGGCCCACCTTAACTCCTATACATGTTCTTTTTTTAAATATCTTTTAAGGATGTGGAGATAGAAAGATCAGGAGCTCAAGGTCAACCCCTGCTACACAGGGATTTAGGTGCCAGGCTTAAGGTACATGAGACCCTGTCACCCCCCTCACCCCACAACTTTGTTTCCAAAAGTGACCTTTGATTCCCCCCCCCCCCCAGCTGGCCATAATAACTGAGTTTTCTGTTAGTGCCTGCCTCCCAGTGTACTGTCTTATTTGTCTTCCTGTGTTCTCTTTGTCCTTCTGCCCACAAGCTCCTAAGGTTGTGGGATGGCCTCTGGAGGGGGTGGGCAGTCCTAAAACTTCGTTCTCGGATCCACTCAACATGTCCTTTTCTCCTGGGAGGGCCCCTTCTACAATGGTGGCCAGCCCTGTGCTGGCCTCTCGGCCTTTCTCCCTCTCTTCCCCTGGCCACCAGAGTTCTCGCTCAGCGTCTGTTTCCTCCCCTCTCTCCACCTCTTTCCTTTTGATTCTCCTTGTTTCTTTGACCTCCCCCACCTCTCTCTTAATGAGAACCTTCACACATCATATTGATTTGGAGTTTTTAAAAAGCCGGCATTGATTTTTCTGGGGGACTTTTCATGATCTTATTTTTTAAATGTGGGAAGAAAGCTGTTTCAGAAGCTGTTGGCTTTGTTCTATTGGGTTAGGGAGTCGATGCTGGGAACTCTTTTCTGGAGGCTTGGAGAGCTCGGGGGGCCTCAGGCGCCACATCCAATGAGCTGGGGGTCAGGATGATCCTCCCTTTTGCAGTCCTGAGTCTGGGAGCAGAGCATCTTGGGGAGGAAGGGGACCTTGTCCTACAGGCCTGGATTTGAACATAAGGCATTCAGAGAGAGGGAGCACAAGCAGTTGGTTTAGGCAGGAGAATGGGAGGGAATGTCCCCGTGCTCTCACATGTAGTCCTTATCAGCCCAATATCAGCTGTGTATCCCTGGTCTTATTTAATCACCCCGGTAACCTCAGAAGGTTGTCATTGTGGGTATGAATACACTGTAGAGGTAAAGTTAGTAAAGGGCATTCTTTCAAAAGAAGGACTGTTGGGGATGAGAAAATACCAGAAAAACCAAATTGGACAAAGTGAGCAAAAGATATTTTACCTACTGGAAGGTGTGCAAGTGTGCCTGCATGCAGCCTGCATCAACTCTTTTGAGTATGAGTCTGAGTATGAGTCTGGATATGCACAAATGATCCAACAGGGTCATATGCTTAGATGAAGAGGGGGAAATCAAGGCAGAGAAATAAGATGATGTATGGCAGAAAATAGATGGTGTGCTTAGAGGTGACCTACGTGGGCCATTTGGATGTCAACCAGTCTTACCTGTTCTGAAGTTCCCATTCATGGCTACTACAGCCACAAACTGGGACCAGCTCATTCTTTCCATGAGTTCAAAAATCCAGGGGCTTGGGCAGGGGGGCGGCAATCCCTGACTCTGGATCCATGCCAAGGGCAGAGGGGAAGAGCCAAGAGTACCGTTAGATGGATTAAGAGGCTCCCCGGCACTGCAGCCTGGCACTCCCAGCTTTGTTGGAGATCAGCTCCCCTCCAGGCCCAATAAAGATGTCTCTGGGCGAGGCCAGAAAGGTGAGTGATGACAGAGAACTTTGGCCACCTCACCAACTTTCTAACATGCTCAGAGATAAATCTGTTTGCCACGGGACAATTTCTCTTGCATGCCTTAAATATGTGTGCTGCTTTTTCACAAAGCTAATTTCCATTTTGAGGGATCTCAGGATTCGCTTATCCAGAAGTCACCCCATCTCCTCTTCTGTACTTTTGCAATACCCGTCATGGCTCAGACATTTATTCTAGAAACACCACACACGTTTCCATAAACAGCCCCTTTATAGCAATGCCACTCCAGAACAACAGCACAGAGGGTGGACGGAGGCAAGGCTTACCATTCCACACCCTCCTGATTTTGTAACCAAAGTCCAATAGCAATAAGATCCTAATGAAACTGCAGCCTGAATGAAGAAACCTTTTCTTACTATTTATCTACACAACTGGTCAGTCTTGTGGCTTTGACTCCGATGTGCTGCCTTCTCCACAGAGACATGGACCCAAACGTCATTGACTTCTAGTGGAGATTTGTTTTATCAAAATTCAAAATCTGACCATTTAAAATTGCCTATTTTCTATACCACATAAAGCTGGAGGGAGGCACCTGATGCTTCCATGAAAGTGCTTTGCTCTGCAAGGGATGGATGTAGTGGTAGCTTCTTCATCTGCATCCCCATCTTTGTAGCCCATCAGAATGGAGGATCAGAGGTCCTTGAAGCTGCTATCCTAGCTACAATTTACACTGGACGAGGCCCTTGGGTAGAATTTCAGCTTGTGCTTTACGCTTGATAAGTCCTGGGTTGCTGTTGCTGAAGCAGCTGGTAGGCTGGGATGCAACAGGAAAGGGTGCTTCAGAAAATCCAGCTCCAGCCTGCTTCTTCCTACAAGTGGGTGCTGAGGAAAGAAGGGCCTGAGAAAAACGCATCTTCTGCCCTGGCTTGGACTTCACATTCTGCATTCTTGAACATTTCCTTCATGGCCTCCTCTTCAGCTGACTTCCTTGAGTACCCATTCCTTTATATACTTTTTTGTTTGTTTATTTGTTTATTGGACAGGCAAGTCCAAGAACATTGCTTGCAATACAACCCCAGTGACAGGGCAAAACAACATCTTTTGTCCCCTCCATTTTGTCTACCCATCTTCCTTCTGTCCTGACAGCATTTTGGTCTTTCTTCCCAGCGTTGTGGTCCATCCTGGAGCCTTCAGTTTACTACCAGAGAAGAAATACCCTGGTCTGAGATTTCATTATTGTGTGGTGCCTCTGTGCAAGCCCCATTCTCTGTGCTGTCCCTCTATGTCTTCTCTCTCCCCTCATCATCAGAAGGATGAATTTTCTCTTCCCCTAAAATGTCTATGGAGGGCACATCCCAGTTGTCTACTGAGATACAGAGGTAAAAGTAGAGCCTGGGGGCTAGGGAGATAGTTCAGTTGGTGAAGGGCATGCCTTGTAAGCACAAATGTATGTGTTTGTGTCTGTTGCGGAACCCATATAAAAAAAACACAATGAAACCAATGGACAGACAAACAACAATCATGGTGGGTACATACTTGTAATCTTAGCTCTGGGAGGCAGATCCCTGGTGCTTTCCAGGCCAAGAAAAGAGCCTCTACAAAACAAGATAACAGAACTGAGGAGCAGCAGTGTGTCCTCTGGCCTCTATTCCAGGGACAGAGACAGTCTCCCACTGTTGTAACTCTGCCTCTACCTGTGAAAGAGACCCTTTTACTCAGAGCCTCTCTTGTCTTGTTCCTTTTCCCTTTTCTGGCACATTTGAAGGTGTCCAAATGATGGGATCCACACAGAAGGCACCTAGTATTTTTCCAACAAACTCACTCATCAGCCTCTGGTTGAGTCACCTCACAGGGGGAGGAAGATACTATTTGTCAAGTTTCAAAACTAAGGGTGTATGTACAAGGCTTTCCTTGCTACCTTTAGAGATCCTGGTCTTCTACCCCAATCTATCAGTATAACAAGTGTACAGATACAGATGTGGAAGAAAGAATCCTGGAGTCTTCTACCTGTCTCCCTTGATTACCCTAAGGCTGTTATGGTGAGGTCATCTCTTATCTCTTTGGCTCCTGTCCTGGTCCCAGGATGTTTTCCACAACTGTTCCAGGGATGCTTCATCCAAGCACATTGGGTCCTGTCCAGTTGTGGGAGAGTCCTCTTTGGGCTTCTTGTCACCCTCATGATCACATTTGAGCATCCTCCCTTTTTGCCACACAGTGCTAAGGGAATCTCAGAACCAAGTCTGACTTACCATACCTCCATGTCCCGTAGGCACCAACTCCTTGCCTATCCTCCATCTTTTCCTTCAACTGGTTACCACCTCAGGCCTACAGTGTCAGAATGGCCTCACTGGCTCCTGTGCAAGGTACAGTTGGAAGTATTACCGGGCACCCAGAGGAAATGTGTTGAGAAAAGGAGGAGAGAAGAGGAGATCAGTGTGGGAGACATCCACAAAGGTGAACAGCCTCACATCTGCCATCTGGCCTCCAAAGACTGAAATAGATCCTGCTTCCCTGCACATGCTCCTCCATGGGATCCTCACAGAGGGTCTCTCTGTGGCTTTGGTCCTGGCATCTAGAAGGCAGGGACAGCTGGCCCCATGATATGGCTTGCCAGGGCCTCCAATAAATAAAAAATTATTATCTTCGACTATTTTTCTTTGGGGAAAGATATATCCTCAACTTATATTTAGAATGGTATACAGTATCTTCTACCCTGTGGTTTGACTGACAGGAGAAGTATACTTAAGCTATTTTTAACCTAAAAATCTTAAGAAGAAATCTAGTGATTAGATCTTTGGAAGCTATTGTGTGCAATTTTATAACTTAGGTAAAGGAGTGTGTTTAAAAGGAGAAAGAGGAAAAAAAAAAAGACACCAATCAGATTGATATGTTTCAGTTCTTCTTGCAACTTTACACTTTTGTTCCAGATGAATCCTAGGGGAAACCGTATGTGTGTGTGTGTGTGTGTGTGTGTGTGTGTAACTCACTCAATTCTTGATGTTCAGGTTCTTCCTGAAAGCATTTAGGATGGGCTCCTTTCACTATACTGATAGTACCAATGAGTGTGCAAGCTACACGTTCCCATTTTTGCCCACAATAATCTTTTTTTTTCTTTTTTGATTTTGGTTCTGGTTTTTCAAGGCAGGGTTTCTCGGTGTTGCCTTGGCTGTCCTGGACTCACTTTGTAGACCAGGCTGGCCTCAGACTCGCAGAGCTCCACCTGCCTCTGCCTCCCAGGGTGCAGGGATTACAGGCACATGCCACCGGGCCCAGCTCACAATCACCTTTTGAAGGAATTCTTGCTATGAGGATTTGTAGCTTTGCTTTTTGGAAGGAAAAAAAAGTAGAAACACGTAGAGTGATTAACACAAGACCCTCTCGATAGCGATAGCAGGTGACATTTGAACCTTCAGTTATTAGTTGACCTCTTGAGGCCCCGGTCAGAGTGATTTTGGTTACTGCCATGTTGCCCTGCTGGAGACCTTAACCTGGTAGAGCTGTATGTTGGTTATCTATGGCTGCATAGCAACAGCCTCGGTGATTGTGTCAGCAGCCACCTTCCTCCTGCACGCAGTTTCTATGCAACAGTACATTTGACAGGTGGAGCCAGACGTTGCCTCAGCTCCATTGTCTGAGACTTCCACTGTGAGGTTAGAATGGCCAGGAGATGGACTCTTCTAGATGTTTCTTACATGGGATAACCAGAAAGCAATACTGAGCAGAACCAATGGGTTGTAATCTTTAGCACAGCCCAGGTAGCTTGGGTTTCTGTGTAACTTAGTGGCTTCCTGGCAACTGAATTCTTATGTGGCATGTCAGGGTTCCAAACAAGAACATTCCAGAGACAAAGGCAAAAGTTTATATGTATTTTATTACTTATATGGTTTGAGGATTCTCTGCCTGATGCTGTAAGCCATAAGATTGTATCATCTGATATGACCCTAAAACACTGAAAATCTCTACAATATGAGCCACTGAACCTGATTCCTTGGCTTCAACCTATTTTTTTCAAGCTCTAAGAGTTCCCATGCTGGCTGGTTTTGTGTCAATGTGACTCAAGCTAGAATCATCAGAGAGGAAGGAGCCTCAGTTGAGGAAATGCCTCCATGAGATCCAGCTGTAAGGCACTTTCTCAATTTTCTCAACCATGGAGGTTGGTGCCATCCCTGGGATAGTGGTCCTAGGTTCTATAAGAAAGCAGGCTGAGCAAGCCACGGGAAGCAAGTCACCAAGCAGCAATTTGTCATGGCCTCTGCATTCCTGCCTCAACCACGTTGCTGCCCTGTTTGAATTCCTGTAGACTTCTTTTGGTGATAAACAGCACCTGGAAGTGTAAGCCAAAACAACAACAACAACAACAACAACAATAACACCCCCCCAAAAACCCAAACAAACAAAAAAACTTTTCCCGCCCGCCTTGCCTTTTGGTCATGCTGTTTCATTGCAGCAATAGAAACCTTAACCAAGAGAGTTTCCCACCTTAAAGGCTAAGCTGGGAAAATGAGCACAGGCCAAGCAGCATATCAGACTGTGCAGGTCTTCCTTGCTGTGCCATGCGACTGCTGATATGATGGGTTCTTCTGAAACATATGCCGACAGTGGCTTTCTTCTTGATAATCAAGTGATTCCACTAATTGTTCTTTCCTACTTTGTTTCCCAGTAGTACTTCTCTCTCTGCAACTCCAGCCCATGCTAGGTTTTCATTGGGTTTTACCAAGCCATTTTACTTGTATCAGCCAGCATAGGTGAGGATTTGCTGCAGTCACAAACATTCTTTCAGACCGCAGTAACTTAAAACAGTAGTTTTGTTCACCAGAGTCAGTTCCATGTCGCTGATAGTCTTCTGGCAGAGGGAGCCCCTAGTGGGTGTTGCATTCACAATTACAGGCACTTGTTTTAAGTGATGTGCATTTGCTTCTGTTACATGTGTATCAGTCAACCTTTGGTGGCTGTGACAAAATCCCAGGACAGCTTATAAAAAAGGAAAAGTTTATTCTGGCTCACAGTTGCAAGGTTTCAGACCATGACTAGTTGGTAACTCTTGTGCTTGAAGCATTATATCATAGAGTATGTGGTGAAGTGAAGCTGCTTATCTCATCTGGATAGGAAGCAGCAGGAGAGAGGGGATGAGAGCATGAGGGGCAGACAGATTTCTGGTGCTCACAGGCTAGGAAACCCAGAGCCTTCCAGGTGGTGAGAGACCCTGCCTCAAAAAATGGTGGACAATGGCAGAGGAATGATACTGGCAGCTATCTTCTGACTTCCACAGGGACATGCATACCCTTGCGTCCTTGCACACACATAAATATGACCATACACAAATAAATACTAATTAAATAGATAAATAAAATTCAAACCATAACAGCATATCCTTGGATAGAACTATATGGCTACATCCCGATGTTCTTCTGAATCACTGGCCTCATTTGGAACATTTTTTCCCCTCCTTGTCTCCACTGTTTCCTTCATGCATGCATACCTGCTTATGTCTTTGCATCCCACTCTTCCCAGCTGAGTGTTTACTGAGCACCTTCCCTGTAGCCAGATGTGGTTCCCAGTGTCAAGAGTTATGGCTATGCAAGAATTTCTGAGAGAAGGTCACAGTGTTTCTAGAATTGTTCAGATACCTCACTTTCTTTTCAGGCTTTAGATGCTTCAGGAAGATAGTCAGTGTTCATGGCTTTGACAGTAATATGTTGCCGATTGTTCTATATAATAGAAGCTATCATTTAATTATTATCCTGTGACAAGCTAGACACTTGGTTGAGAATGGTAGGCTGTGTTCCTACTCATGAATAAGTAGGTTTAGTCTCACCAGGGTCAAGTCACTTGTCCAAGGTCATACAGTTACCAAGGGCTAAGTGAAAATTAAATCTGAGTCGAGTCTAAGTCCTTATTTCTTAAAGGCACTGTGGTGTTGTGTTTTGCTTATTTTGTTTCTAGACAGATTCCTAGTATGTAGCCCAGGCTGGCCTCAAACTCCTGATCCCTCTGCCTCTGATTCCTAGGTGTTAGGATTATATTGTATGAGCCACCAGGTCCAGCATTTTCCCCCACACCCATAGACCCAGGAATAATAAACAGACCAAGATGATTTCTCTGTACTTCACCAAGAGCTTAGCAAACAGGGGCAACACAGAGATTTCTCAGCATATGATTCTTTTTAAGGAATGAAAGGCGAGGGATGGAAAGGGAGGGAGCAAAAGAAAAAAGAGGAAAGTAAAGAGGAAGGAAAGACAAGAAGGAAGGAGAAGAGAGGGATCTATTACTTCAGAAGGGAAGTGTCACAGCTCACTAAGTAGGGTGTCTGCCCAGCTCTGCACTGTTCCAACCACTTAGCAGTCCTTCCTTCACGTACCAGTGTGTGCCTCAACAGGTCTTGTTAGCACTGGAGAGGCCCTCCAGTCTACCACATCTGAAGCGACTACAATTACACACGCAGATGCGTTCCTCTTCACTCGGGTGCTGCAAAGGAAATATTTTTGAAAAACATGACAACTCACTATCGCAGCTCCAAGAAGATGGAAGAAGGAAGAAAGGCCGACAAAGGAGGAGCTGGAGAGAATTCTCAAAGGTCACTCTCTGATTTTGTGTGTGACTTTCCAAAGCGATGTCTTGAGATTAAAAAATAAACTGTGAATATAACAATTACAGCGAGCTTCTGCCCTGTGCAGCTGAGTAATAGTTTACAACGGGATCAACAACAGGCGCCCAGGCCTGAAAGCTCAGGCCTTTTCTGCAGCCTGGCTTTTTGTGACCAGGGCCAATTTGTTTTCCACTATTGCTCAGTCTTTATCAAAGGGACAATCTGCAATCTTGTGCTGTTCTTATCTGTGTTGGAGCCTTAGATCTTGTCCTATATATTGACATAAAGTTCAGCGTAGCCTAGATTTTTCTGATGCTGCTTCTCAGTTTTAACAAGAAGGTCCCCTACTGCTTCAGCATCTTCTGTCTGTAACCTGGAGGGGTCAAAGGGCTTTGTTCTGTGTTCACTGCTTCTTCAGTGAGTATGTGTATGTCTTCTGTGTGCATGTGTGTGAACACATGTGCACATGACTATGCACATTCCCTGGCGACTCCTGGGTTGGCAACTTTGGTCCTGGAGATCATGTGTAAGTGCCTAATTGCATTTGCTGTTTAGTAATTAACCACTTGCAGGTGCAACTGGTTGTGAGCATCATTCTGCATGTGTGACTAATTTGCAGGTGTAAAGTAGTCACCTCTTCAGTTCCCTTCATAGCTCGGTGGGGTTTGATGCTAATTCTCCTGCACCATTTTTGGTTAGACTCATTGGCTGTCCAGAGTAGCTTCTCAGGAGAGCATCCATGGGGTGGGGGGCAGGGGAAAGAGAGGAGAAGGGGAGTAGAAGAGGTTCTTACCTGGCTGGCCTGCACGACAGGCTGGTCTCTGAGCTGTGCAGCCTCCCATCAGGGACTGCCATCGCACATGAAACTTCTGATGGGCCCCTTGCCCTGGAAATAAACCTATGCCCTAGGTCTACTTCAGTAGTGACCCCCAAATCTCACAGACAAAGCTGCTCGAAGCAAGCCTGTGAAAGTATTCGGGGAAGCTTGGATTTCCCCCTCGGTATTGTCATCACTCAGGTTATCCAGCATGATGTGCGAGTGCTGTGCCTTTGATTTTGGCAATTTATATGTAAAGCATGCATGTGTGTGGGGGTACACTCTCCCCACATCTCTCATGAGACTCCTTGGTTCCCTGAGGGCTACACAGATGTGACCTCAGCTGGGGACTTGCCTGGAGAAGATCACACAATTGCCATGTCCTGCAAGTGAGCAGAACGATGCTTTGTCATACTCTCAGCAGGGAAATTGCTGAAGAGACCCAAACCTGGAAAATTACCAAGGGAGTAACTCTAGACTCTGACCTTTGCTTCACACATGAGGCTTTTTTCTTATATCAGTGTCAGGTGAAGGCCTGTGAGCACCCTGGACCTTCTTCTGCATGTACATATCCTTCTAGGTGGCCAGTGGCTCCCCCAGCCCCCGGCGGTGATCTGCCTTCTAGCTTGGCTCTCCTCTCCTCCTACCGAGCCACAGTACCCAGACAAACCACGTGAACAGTGACCCTGACAGGAGATTTCTTGGAGCCTTATCCACAGTTGGAGCTTTAGTGGGGTAGGACTCAGAGAAGGAAGGGCTAACAGTAGGGAGGAAGAACAAAGGTCCAAGATACATGGTTGGAGCAATGTATGGTGGTGAGCCTTGATGAAGCAGAATGTTACATTTTCCAATAAGCCTTTCCAGAAGGGTTAAGGCACTCAGTACTTCTAGGTCCCAGAGAAAGAGGGGACTCATCCATCTAGAGTGCTCAGAGGCAATGGACCATACTTTCCACATTACAGATGAGTGTAGATCCAAGCATGCACTTCTAGGAAATGGAAGATGGAGGAAAGTGCAGTGGGGAGGAAATTTCAAAAGGGACAGCGTAATGTACTGAGTGGGGGTGGGGTGGGGCAAGGGGAAAGGATGACGCAATTGAGCACAGAGGAAATCTGAGTGTGGGGCCTTGGGGGTGAGGAGAGTGGTCATGGAGTAAAGCTGGGTTAGGGCACACTTGACCTCATGGCTAGAGTTAGTGTGTGTGTGCTTAGTGTGAGCTCAGGTGTTCTCACAGGGAACAGTGGGATGGGCAGAAGTTGGCACAGTGAGAACCACCACACTGGTGAAACATTTTTGGTCAATTCTTACTCCATTGTTGAACCTGGATTTCCTGCGTTTAACTCCTGAGTTCCTTCTCTGGGCCCCTTTTGGTAGCCCATTTTACAATATTTGGCTTGCCCCCTAAGGCCCTTGGTCTTCCCTTTGATGGTTTTGTCATTGACATTAGCATCAAGATGAACTGGCCTTTCTGCCTTATTTCACTATAGATTTACCATAGATCTCACTATAGATTCAAAATGCCTTGTAAAAAGGAGGAGGCTATTCCTGTACCTATTCTATCTCTTGCTACTCATGCCTCAGATTTCTTAGCTGTAATCCCATTTCATAGGCAAAGACATACATTATAAAGCTTCTCATACATCAGCTGATACAGAGTGAACCCTCAGTATTTACTCGAGTGACTCATTCTATCTATCTATCTGTCTGTCTGTCTGTCTGTCTGTCTGTCTGTCTGTCTATATCTATATATCTATATATCTATATCCATATCTATATGAAACAAGATCTTTCTGTGTGGTCCTGGCTGCTCTCGAATCTTGTTGTCAGCCTCCCAAGTGCTGTGATTGCAGGTATGTGCCACCATGTATGACTTTGTACTGTTTTTTTTTTTCTTTGTTTTACTGAACTGTGTTTCTCCCACAAGCACCCATCTCTTACCCAGGGTGACTTGCTTAGTGTTCAGTGTTTCTTGTAGGGCTTGTGTGCCAGGATGCCATAACTCCCAGATGGATGCAGTACAAGCCAGAACCACTGGCGTGTTCATGACGCAGATAGCTTTGAGGCCTAGGAAGACTCCAGTAAGGAGTCACATGTGAGCCTAGCTGGCAACACATTAGAGAATAGCCAGCAGACACACTTTCCGCTCCCGACAATTTAGGGATAGAATACATGAGGTCTGCATATACTGTCTTAAGGTGTAAATTTAGGATTAACACATCAGGTCATGCTGTGATAATTCAGATGCCAACTCATCAGCCTTACTCTATAATCTTAAAGAGAGACTGTCCTCCAGACCCTTAGAATTTAAGTGCTGGTGGGATCTCTCATGATTATCTTGCAAAACCATTCTTTTGATTTAGAAAACATGGAAGCATATTCAGTAAATTTATCAACATTTGGCCAATTCTGTGTTTTATCTCGTATTAGATGGTGCCTCTTAACTCATCCCTGTCAAATGGAATACAGCCCAAATGAGGCCTTCTTAATTGCCCTTCCTCTCCAGCAAGCATATGTATCAATATATGTGCTCTCCAACAGTGGAGGAAGAGGGTTCCTCATGTTAGTCTGAAGGAAGACTACTGTTCAACCAGTGAACTTGGAGACAGCAGTGGCGGTCCAGGAGAGAACTCAAATGTTCCAAATCCTTTTAGAATTCAGTTCAGCCCACAGACTCATTTGGTCCCTAATATCACTGGAGTACTGTAAGTTTCCACTTAACAATAGTAACACACACACACACACACACATTTGGTTTTTTGATACAGTGTTTCCCTGTGTACCCTTGGCTGTCCTGGACTTGCCTTGTTAACTAGGCTGACGTCAAACTCACAGAGATGTGTTTGCCTCTGTCTCTCAAGTGCTAGGATTAAAGCAGTGCACCATAGTGCCCAACTGACAGACACTGTCTTAAGGACACCACATGTATCAAATTATCTAATCATGACAGGTGTCACGGGCTCACTTAAATCTAACCCTTAATGTGATAATATTTGGAGCTAGGGCTTTAAAGGTGATAAAGGTTGAGTCAAAAGAGTCAGACCCTCAGCCGATGGATGTGACGCCAGGGCTTGTACTCTGAATTCACATAGACAAAAGATTGATGTGAGGTCAAAGCAAAAGATGTTACCTGTAAGCCACGAGACTGGCCTCCTTAGAAACCAGCCCTGCTGCTACCTTGATCTAGGACTATCTGTCTAGTGAGAGAGTAAGTTTCTGTTTGTTTATCTACTCATGTGTGCTTGTTTTGTTAGAGCAGCCTGAGCAAACTAATGTACCTTCATCAGCTCTGTTTTGCCAGGAGGACTTTGTGTCACAAAATCATAGCTAGCTTGTCTAAGGTCTCATAGAAATCACAGAGCTTAGCTGTGTTTAAGAGTCTCAGTGTTCCTTGACTAAGAGAAAAGGTACTACTAAGTCATTGACCTTCAGTTGAAGTTAGTAACTCCATTTCTCTGAGCCACCATACATGGCTGTGTCATGTGGGAGTCCTACCAGCCCACTGGGGCTGCAAGATGGACAGAGAATATAGTGTCTTGGGCTGAGAGCTGGGCATGGGCCAGAGGGAAGCTGGAGTGATGCAAATGAAATCAGCTGAATGAAGGAATGCATTGTATTGGCCTTGGCATTGCTATTTGTAGCATCATCTGGAGTCATGGTACTCTTTCTTTCTTTCTTTCTTTCTTTCTTTCTTTTCTTTTCTTTTTTCAAGGAAGAGCAAGAAGACAAATCAAATGAATAAACATAGGGCAGGACTAATCTTTGTTCTGCTCTATAAATTGTGTCCTGAAGTGTTAACCACCCTAATAAGAGCATTCACAGTAAAATGATGTGCCATTAGATTGAAGCAGGGCCACCAGTACCAGACAAAAACATCCTTCCTCCTCCTTATTTATTATAGCTGGTGTAGCTGTGGTGATACATGATGCAAGTCTTTGGGTACCATATCAATGTGGTTTTAACTTATATCATTTTCACTGATTTGTGATATGGTAATCCCTCCCAGCCACAGATTCCTTTTTGATGAAATTCTGGTATCCTTGGATTTATTTTTATTTGCTTAGGGAATTTCTGCTTCAAGAATTCAGGCTTGGAGTCACTGCTTTGGGGGATAATTTAGAAGTTGAGAAGCTGATGGGTAGTAGGAGCAAGAAGAGGTTGTGGAAGGCAGATGTTTCATAAACAGACTTGGAGTAAGACCTGGGAGTCCTTTTTCTACCCTTGCCTGGTGTAGAAAGGGGCTGAGATGTGTGTGATCCGCCATCACACATCCAAGAACAGGCTCTGCTGTGTTTTAAGGGTGCTGAGGACTTAGACACCTGCATTGTTCTTCTGTAATGATCCTAGCAAGTGTATCAAAGTTCCCAATTATGATGTGTCCCTGGCACCTCGGTAGAAGGAAGCAGAGAGGTGTGGTCTAGTGTGGGTAATGTCTGAATGGTCATGAAGATTTGATTGAAGGACAAGATGAATTCATGCAGCCATTGACTATACCAGAGGGAGAAAAATTATAAATGCTACTGAACTCATTGAGAGGGATATTCTGAAAACAGGTTAGTAAAGAGAGACTAGCAGGTGGAAATTATTCATGGGGAAATCGTAATTATAATATTAACATGTTCAAAGAGCTATTGATGCTCTTCGTATGTGTGACATTCCTGTTTCAGAATAATGACTTTTGTTTTTATTAAAATTAGGCACGTCTATCAACATTTCAGAAATGGAACTATGTGTGTACATAACATGTGTAAAATGGGAAAGTTTAAAAATGATACAAGAAAATCAGAAATTGCCAATGTTAAATTTAAGTCAACACCAATTTAAGTATTTGTCTACCATCTATCAGTATTATAGTTAGAAAAATAGAAGTCATAAAAAAACTTTAGAATGTGATGGGATTTTTTTTCTGTATGTGTGTGCAAACATGTTTGTGTGTGTGCACATATACACTGTGGTGTTTTTTTAAAATTTTCTATGGCATCATCCCAGGTAGCTCAGATTATGAAACTCATAATTCCCCCATAATCCTGTGTCTACTGCCTAAATGCTGGGCATTCAAGTGTGTACCTCCATACATGCCCTACTTTAGAACTTTACAAGTAAGTTCTAAAGCAGTGATACTCTTACTTTATAGTAGCTTCCCTCCCTTCCTTTCTCCTTCCCTCCCTCCCTCCTTGTTTCTCTCCCTGCCTCCCCAAGGACTCTCTAAGTAGCTCAAGCTGGCTTTGAACTTCATCTTGTCCTTTTCCATCTTCACCGAGCTGGGATTACATGTCTGTATCACCATGCTTGACCTAAGCTTCATATTTTAACAATATCAATTAAATCCTAGCTAGGAAATCTGAGGACACTATTACATATCTATTTCTTTGCTTTCCCCTACAAGTTCTTGCTAATTTAAATATACATATATATGTATATATGCACACACACATATATATGTATATATGTACACATATATACATATATATGTATATATATGTATACATACACACACAGTTTTGATGAACTTTGATGCACATAGTTTTATTCCTGTATTTAAAATAATGTGATTACTCCCTATGTAGCTTTACCACACTTTCAGTATAAGAGATTTATTAATTGGACTTTCTCGTAGTTGACTGAATTTTATTCCTAAATAACTTCCCTCATCCACACCTAGAATAAACAAATAAACAAACAACCCCAAACATTGGTTATATGAGGTACTACATTCATTCATTCATTCACTGCCTGTAAACATGCCTAAAGAGAGACCCTGGGCAAGCCTGTGTGTTCCCGAAAAGGTGACTCTTGTCCTCTTTGCTGGCCGAAGAATTCATCATAATTAAAGCTCGGTTGTTCACCAGACTTTGTCTTGGACCCTGACTCTTCCATTTTTCTTTTTTTCATTTCATTTCATAGATTTATTTACTAACCTATTAACTTATCCACGTGTGTGTATGTATGTATGTGTATATGTATTGTGTTGTGTATGTAAAGTTGACATAACCACCAGACATCCTTCTCAATCACCCTTCACCTTATTTTTTGAAACAGGGTGCCTCCCTGAACCCCGAACTCCCCAATTTGGGCATGAAGTCCTGAAGGATCCTCTTGTCTCCTCCTCCCCAGTGCTACGATTACAAGAGCTTGTCCTCTGCCTCCCAGGCCTTGTTTTCTCCATGGGTGCAGGAGCTCTGACTCACCCTTGTGTGGAGGGCGCTTTACCAACTGAGCCATCTACCTAAGCCCCTTTCCTTTAGCTTGCTCTGCCTGGCCTGTCCTCAAGGGACAGAAGTTGGCCTGCACACACCTTTCCTGGGGACTCACTTTTCACCTATTTCCTCTATGGCAATAGTTCAATTCCATTGTCACTTCTACCTTATTAGTTTTAGAATATTGCCAGTTTGATGTATAATTTGTTCCCTTAACTCTGAAATTTCTCTTTTAAATTTTATTCTGTTGTTTTATTGTCTAGTTTTTTTTTTTTGAGTTTTTGTATTATATTGCATTTTGAAAATAAGCCCTTATGGATATATATATATATTTTTTTTCTATTTTGGGTGCTGTATATTTTTCTAGCCTGTGGTCTTTTTCCGTCTCTTTCATGCTACGTTTTCATATTTCTCTCTTACTTTTATGCACCTGAAAATGAGCTGGCCTCATTGTTCTTCCGTTTATCCCCTCACCGTGCACACTTAACAAGGCCAGTGCTGTGCAGACTCCTGCGGACTCTGATGTGACGCAGGTCTCTTCTCTTCAGCTGTCTATCCACATTAGCCAGGTGTCTTCACACCTCAGCCACAGACTGATTACCCGGGAACACACCTTTCTCCACCTGGAAAGGGGATCCCAGAGGTTAAGCTGATGTGCAGTCTTAGATGCTGCCGGGGTCCCCCCTCCACTGTGTGTGTGTGTCCGTCTGTCTGTCTGTTTTTCTATCTGCCTGTCTGCTTCTCTCCATCTCTTGGAGGTTTTAAAATGCTTCCTGCCGGAGCTGGGCTGGCTACAGTTTGGGATGGGTTGGGAGAAAGCCTTTGTATTCGAATGGTTTACCTAGTGGCAGCTGGAGGCCAACAGTTACTTCTTCCTCCAACCTGCAGATGAGATGAGACGGTCCTTAGGGAACTCCATTTCTGCTAGTGGCCCTCATATCTGAATGGTGACCCCCCCCAACCCTCGCCCTCCCACTGGGCTCCCCTGCTGCCTACCACTTTGTGATCCTTGCCTGCCTTGCTCCTTATTTCAACTTGAGGCCTTTCTAGTATTGATCTCTCCGCCCAGATCCTTCCTCCTTTCTTTCCTTCCTTTCCTAAGGCAGATCTAAGCTCAAATGCCATGTCTCTGGGGAGCATCACTGCTCTCTCCAACAGGGGCCAGGCCCTGTATTTGCTATTTGTTGTGCACTGTTCTGCTCCACACAGGGCCCTTTCTCTCCTACTTTTCAGGATTTGGCAAAGGTAGTAGCAAAGTTAACAAGCCTTCCATTCCTGGGGCTGCTTGTTTCAACGATCTTCTCTCTCTGACTCAGCCTCTACCTTCTTCAGCTGCATTTTAGAAACTTTAATCTCAGGTCACCTGTGAGGATAAACTGAATTTCTCATTTTACTTCTTTAAAGGTCATTCGGTAAATGAGTTCGATGTTGAAATCTAAAAAGTGGCATAGGACCACAGAAATGATACTCCATGGCCCCAGGGACATTGTTCAAACATGAGAGGGGGTACTCAGGGATGCTGTGGGTGAACATGAGGCTAGAGTCTGTTTTTTAGGACCTCCTTCTTTCAGGATGTTGTATATCAAGCTATATACTGTGGGAACTTGGCACCAGCCATTCTAGCCTTCTGTGGGCAAAGAACGGATGCTGAGCCTCCCCCTGGCTCCAGGACAGTGTTACCAAGCCTCCAGTCCATGTGGGGAAAGAAGCTTGTCTGTGCTCTTGTTTCTTGAGGAGACAGGTTAAGACAAGACATGAGTCCATAGATACTCACAGAGCAACTTGTACATGCCAGGGGCTGCCCTGAGCATTCAGACATTACAAAAATATTCTCAGACTGTGGAGGAATCTATCCCGGGGCTTTGCACTCAGGCTTTCTAGGGCTGCCACTACGGAGTAGCTTCCCAAGGGAAACTGAGGTAGAGTATGGCACAGATGGGCAATAGTGTGGCAAGGCCTCATCCCTTCACACTCATCTCCCAATCAGTGAGGTGATATGGGGCCAAAACTCAGATTTCTGTTTTTAAGTCTGTTCCCCAGGGATGCTTAATGCCTTCTCCTGACCCAGACCCCACTGGTTCTGCCATGGTGGTCCCCAGGCCTGTAATGAAGGGGTATGCTTCTAGCTCCTTCTGCATTCCCAGCTGAGTTTGGGGCTGGCTGGTGGACTCTCTGCTTCTTCCCGTGGCCCTGGGATGCTCTGGGGTGGGAGAGCTGTCTGATGGGATTGTCCCTCACCATGCAGGAATGATTTTCTGTCTGATTGCAGATTCCCCTCCCACTCTTATGCAGCAGCAGCACAGCTCTGGAAACCTTCAGCCTCATCCTGATGCCCAAGCCACTGAGATCTGGGGAGACAGATCTCTGGTACCTCAGAGGGGACAGCTAACTCGGCAGGCAGCGCACTAATGGGGGCTGCGGGCTGCCCAGGTATCCTTGCGTTATTAATGCCTGGCAGCAGAGAGCCTCCTAAGTCATGCAAAGGACAACTTTATGGTCCAGAAAGTAAAGAACTGGAACCAGATCAGCTTGCGACAGGGAGCAATTGATCGGGGACGGGCAAGAATTTGGCCCACGAACTCAGAACTCCATAAACCAGCGCGGCTCTGCACTTCCCCGAAGGACTGGTTCCCACTGAAGCCCAGGAAACTAAGGGTTTGCAGGCTGTGTAGCCTTGGCCTAGAGTAAGGTGGAGTAGGACTCCCCTGCTCCTCCCCAATTCATGGCCCTCACTACTTTCAAGGTGATTCGCCTGTGCTCGGTTTTGATAGTGTCTTCCCTTGCAGAGTGGCTTTGGCGGCTCACCTCTCGGGTACTTCTCAGAGTTGCCTAGTCTTCTTATCTTGATGCGGAGGGCTTGTGGGATCCTTGGTTAGATTAGCATCCCACTCACTCATTTTATGATTCTGTATTTCAGCCGAGTTAGAGTCCTGAGAGTCTAGGACCATAATGTCATCCTTGCCTCTGGCTTCTTTGTAAGCTCTTGAGTCCTCTTGCCTTGAAGCTTCTTCCTGGTTGGAGTAGGAAGACTTGTCTTTTATCTTGTTATCCTGAGGGCTGTGCTGCAGCCCATGCTAGTGCAATATAAGAGTGAATGAATGAATAACTGGTAAGATAAATAGAAGACACAGTTCCCTGTGGCAGGGTGGGATTCGGGGAGTGGGGACCTTCCACTGCAACACTTCTCATCCCTGCTGAGCAGGATGCTTCTGGGGCTCCAGAACCCCCATTTCAGGGTCTCAGATTGCACCCCAAATCTCCTGCCGTTATGCGCTTCTCCTTTAAGAACCCAGTCCCTGGAGGGGCAAAAATGCTGACCACATGTCCTCTATTCTCAAATGTGCTGATAACCGTTTCTCACCATTTCCCTTGATGCATGTTTGCTATATTTTTATGTCCTCTTGCATTTTAAAACTTTATTGTAGACAAGTATAGTCTTCTGAAGCTGCTAGAGAGAAGGCTTAGTGGTTAAGGAAATATACTGTTCTTTCAGAGGACATGAGTTTTGTTTCCAGAATCCACCCATAGGAGCTCACAACTGCCTAAAACTCCAGCAGCCCTGTGCACAGACCTCAGCACACCTACTTGCATAAAATAAGATAACATATCCTTTTGTAAAGAGTCAATACAGACTCACAGACTCAGGCACTCTTCATCTGGTTTGTGCCAGTGGTGACATCTTGCATCATCTACGCTTAATTTTGCACCTGGTAAAGGACACTGATATAATTGATTGTCAGATATCACCAGATTTTGGTGTGTGTGCGTGTGTGTATTTACATTGCTTCCTTGTTGTGTGTCCATGTGTGAGTGGATGTTCATATGCATATATGTGTGCATGGCTGTGGAGATCAGAGATTTACCTTAGGTCTTGCTCACCTGGAACTGTTCATCTTGTTTTGTGAGACAGGGTCTAGTCCAGTTAGCCAGTGAGCCTAAAGGATCTGCTTTTGCCTTCCTCTGCAGTGCTGGAAGTACAAGTATGTGCCACCATACCTTTCTTCCTTCTTTCCTTCCTCTCTCTCTCTCTCTCTCTCTCTCTCTCTCTCTCTCTTCCTTTCAATGTGGATTTATACTAAACCATTTCTCAGCTCTGGATTTGTCAGCTCTATGGAACTGAATGACCACCACAGACCAGAACCTCAAGCATACCCAGTGATGCTATTTTATACAGCCGTACCATAATCTATTCTTCTTTCTCCCTACCACAACCTCCCCAGCCCAACAATTAGTTAGTTACCTATCTCTAGAACTGTGTAATTTCAAGGTGCTACATGAATGGAATAACACAGAATATATAGCTTTGCGGATTGACTTCTTCCTTTTGTTTCACTCAACATTATTTCCTAATGATACACATAAAGAAATGGGTGTACATGCTGTGTGCATTAATAGTTTACTCCTTTTTTTTGCTCAGTAGTGTTCCATTGTATGGTTGAACTAAAGTTTGTGTAACCATTCATTTACTTTTTAAGGATGTTTTTAAGGGAATTTGACTTATTTATAGTTTGGGAGAAGTTATAGATGAAGGGCTTGTGGACATTCATGTGAACATTTTTTTATGAATATGTTTTTGCTTTTGATATATAACCAATACACATGAAGAAAGATGTCCAAAATCATCAGTCACCAGGAAAATGCAGATTAAGAATGAACTAAGGGATCAGCCACTGTTGAGAAGGGGTAGAATAAAAAAGAGAATGATGACAGACACTAACAGAATTGTAAAGAAACTGAGTGCTCATGGAGTGAGAGACAGGGCAGCCACTCTGCAACAGGGCGTCACAGTAGCTCGCATAGCATAGCTCACCTGCTTATCCTATGACTCATCACTTACACAGATGGGCATTTTAATTATGCTTTACACATTCAACCATGGGCTAGGGAGATGCTTCAGTGGGGAAAGGTGCTTGCCACCAGGCCAGACAACCTGAACATGATCCCTGGAACCCACAGGATGGACAGAAAGAACTGACTCCCAGGAGTCAACACATGTACACACACACATACCACACACACACACACACACACACACACACACACACACACACACACAGCACAGCACAAAGAAGTGAGTTTATGCTTTAGCTGGCAAGTGTGTCTCTTTATCAGAAACAGTACCATATGCTTGGTGCATTTCTAAGCAACCTGATGCCTCCTCCCCACATGTTGCTGATTGGTGCCAACCAATCACGTAGACTATTTCCCATTTGCACGAGTTGCTATGAATCATACCCAGTGAGGTCTCTTCTCATGTATTTTTAATGATTTAGGGCCTGGGTCTTCGAAAGATAAATCCAAGAGGTTTGAGTTGGAGGTTAAAGTTTCTTCCATTTTTAAGGCTTTTGATTAAAAAAATGATGACAAGCTATTCAGAATGGATGTATTGTTGTCACACTGTACCCCAGATACCTATGAGCATGGCAGGCTGCTGTTTCCCAGTGTTTCCGACTCTGGCCACTGTGACTGTTCTGATTATTTATTAATCTAATAGGTGAAAACACTAAATTATTCTATTCACTTTAAATGCTATGTATAGATCAAAATGTGTGTTTGCATATTCATGTCCATGTGTGTGCATCTGTGTGGAGGCCAGAGGTCAACCTCCCGTGACCTTCCTCAGGTATGGTCTACCTTGGTTTTTGAGACAGGGTCTGTCATTTGGTCAGGAACTCACCAGATTGTTTAAGCCACCTGGCTTGCAAGCTTCAGGGGTCTCCCTGTCTCTGCCTCCCCGGAGCTTCTATTTCAAGCACGTGTCTCCACACACACTCAACTTTTAAAAACAAATTGTGATCAAAGAGCCAGCCATTGAGTTCATGTCAGAGATGGTCCCTGTTCCTATTATTGGGGAACTCTCTTGGACACTGATCTGCCATGGGCTACATCTGAGCAGGGGTTCTAAATTTTCTTCATGCACAGTCCTTGTTTAGAGTATCAGTCTCAGAAAAGACCCCTGGGTCAGATGCTCTTTGATCACCTCCCCTGATGGGGGGAGCAGCCTTACCAGTCCACAGAGGAAGACAAAGAAGCCAGTCCTGATGAGACCTGATAGACTAGGGCCAGATTGAAGGAGAGGAGGACCTACCCAATCATAGGACTGGAGGAGCATAGGAGAAGAGGGAGGGTGGGATTGGGAAGGGTTGGGAGAGGGGGCTACAGCTGGGATACAAAGTGAATAAACTGTAAATAATAAAAATAAAAAGAAATTCAGTATATTATTATATAGAAGGAAACAATAAAGAAAACCAATTTAACAAAAACAAACAAATAACAATTGTGGAGACTGAACTAAAATAAAGCTCCTCATACTTGCAGGGCAAGTGTTTACCAACCCAGCCATCATCAGGCTATCCCTCCTTATTCCCCAGTCATTGCTATTTTAAAACTCCAAACCTTTAGTGTGTATTTTATTTTGTGTGTGGTTGTGTGCATATGGAGGGATGGAGTGTGTGTTTTTATTGTGGACTGTGGAGGGCAGAGAACAATTTAGGAGAGTTCGTGCTTTTCTTTTACCAAATGGGTCCCAGGGATCGAACTCAGGTCCTTGAGCGTGTTGGCAGGCACCCACAAGCACTGAGCCATATCACCCACCTTAAAACTTAGGAAAGTCGGACTAAATAAGTTTTTCATGGGATTCTTCTATTGTGAATGCCTCCTTATATTCACCACATGCCTATATGAATTGCATATATATTTTGCTATTGATTTCAATGATATTTACTACTACTGTATTGATTTAATTTTTTTTTCTAATTTGGAATATTTAGAGTAACATTTCTCCTTGTTGTGTATTCTAATCCTCCAGTCTATTTCAGTTGGTGGGCTTTTTACCTTAGGCCCCTTTTGTAAAGGTTTCTTACTTTCTAAAGGTACGTAAATACTCACCTGTGCCTGTCATCCATGGTACACCTTTCACAGCACGCACGTCACTTGGTTATTTGGTACAGAATAAGGGTTCCTTTTTTTTTTTCAGAGCTAATTTGTGTCCCTGCTTTCTTCCCTATCAGTGCTCTCTCTCTCGTTCTCCCTGGTTCCCACTCTTTCTCTCTCTCTCTCCACTCTCTGCCCCTCTTTCTGACATTGACACGGACATTCTTATTTTCCAGTGTATGTCTTGTCCTGGGTCTCCTTTGCGTGACTGCCTGGTGAGCCCATCTGTCTGCGCACCAAGCCTCCATCTTTGGCTCCATAGAGTTTTATTACATTCCATTTCTCCTCTTCATTTGTGGCTGATATTTTAGGAATTCTAATTTTCTCCATGTGGCCTCACATCCTCCCATTTCCACATCTACCTTCTACTCCAAAGCCTCCACTTCCACATTGGCTTCCTGCACTGCCCATCTGCACTCTGGGTCGGCTCCTTCTGGCCCGTGAAGTGGCTTTGTTTCTGTGCTCGCTATTGGTTTCTTGCTACCCATCCATTTTGAATCTGTCTTCCCTCTCCTCTCAGCCTGTTGATCCCCCTTTCTTGTTGCGCCTTTGCTCCTTAGATCCAGAGGCCATGATGGTTTGGTACACTTCTAAAATAGTAAACAGCTTCTTGATTTTTTTTTTCTTCTCAATTCTACAGTATCTCATTTTTACAGGTGACCTCATTCCTGTTACAGTGACATCTTCCCCTTTGCTTTGAGCAGGATGGGCTTTGCTGAGACTCACAGAGAGTAGCAGCTTGCCCTAGGACTCCATTTCTGCTCACTCCTAGGACACTTTAATTCCTTCACTGTGTTTTTTTTTTCTTTTTCATCAGCTGTGGAGATGGATGTGTTCAGGTGCCAGGCCAATTTCTCATATCTCGGTGGTTTTTCACTTGATGTATCTCTGCTCTGCTCAGGTCACATATTCCTTTGACCCACAGCATCTGCCTCTTCGGGTTTCTCTAGCTCAGTGCAAGGTGTGAAAAATAGAGCTCCTGGCATAAGCCACTTCCTCAGTGCTGTTCTTTTTATCCCTACAGTGATGGTCCCTGGGGACTAAAGGCTCTCAGAACACAGCACTCCCCTCCCTGTCATGTGGTGTCTGTGCTTGGTCGTTTTCTGGAAGGGCAGGTGAGGGTGAGGGTGGTACAGATGCTTTCTGGACGTACCACATGGCTAAGTTCCCCTTTAGCCCTGGGTCTCTGGGGCAGGGATGCGATACCATGCGTGGATGTGTGCTCTCCTTCTCTACTCCTTTTTAATCACTCCCTGTTGTTGGCACGGAACCGTAAGGGTGCATGTGTCTTACCACCTGGCAATTTCTCAGCTCATCTCTGACTCGAGCCTCTCCTTCCCCCATCCTGTCACTGGGTGAGCTGTCAATACTGATTTAAAAGGAGGTGGCTGTAAAGGTTTGCCATTTTTCCTTTCTTTGGGGGGGGGGTAGGCATTGAGACAGAGTTTCTCTGTGTAGCCTTGGCTGTCCTAGACTTGCTTTGTAGACCAGGCCTCAAACTTACAGAGGTCTGTCTGCCTTTGTTTCCCAGAGTGCTGGGATTACAGGCCAGTGCCACTGTGCCCGGCTGGTTTGACTTTTTTGTTGTTGTTTTGGGTTTTTTTTTTGTTTGTTTGTTTCCTGACATTATAATTTTCTTGAAAAGTTGTGAGTACTTTGGACCTTGTGATTCCTTGTTAAATCCTGAATCTATCACTTTCCTTCTCCGTTTATCTTTAAGCGTTTGGGAAGAACTGTTCTTAACCACCTTACACAGTATCAGAGTCATGGTGTTAACAGACATTTCTTTTAAAAGTTGAATTGGTACTTTGAAGGGGAGGGCGGAATGGAGAGATTGGAAAGGGCAGTAGGGAGAGAAGAAAGGAGGGAGGGAGAGGGAGAGATCAAGAGAGAACTTCCTGGGCTCTGAGGGTCATGGCAACAACAGAAGGAGGAAAGTGAACCAGTGATGGAGATGAAGGGCAGGAAACCAGAGCACGAAGTTGGAGGCAGATAGTTGGAGGATGAAGTAGGCTGGCCTGACAATGTGAGAAGGGTAAGGAGTCAAGTGAAGCTGATGCCAGATTCATCTCCAGTGACCCTTAGTTTTAGAAGCACAGCTGAGAAAATCCCCTCTTGAGTTAGCAGGCTGAGTGGGGTGAAGAAGGGCAAATAGGTAGCTACAGATTAAGAAGATAGGCAGAGAGGAGCTGGAAGAGAAGCGGTGTGCTGAGGAGTGGGGGAGGGGGAAGAGGGGAATCAGAGTTCTGGAGGGAAAGTGCTGAAAGCATAGTGCTGGGCAGGGCAGTGAGGGGGAAGAGGCATGCAGGGTGGGGCATCATGGAGTGTTGGTTTTTTGTTTGTTTTGTTTTCTCCGTTGCTGGTGTTAAAATGAAAAGGTTTGATCAGCCCTGTGTTCTAAGGGAAGAAGTGTATGGCTGGAAGAACAACTGGTCAGAGGGAAGGTCTATCTGAAATAGACGATGGGTCTGACCAGCACAGCGTGGATGAGGTCAGGGATGCTGAAAGAAGGGGCAGAACTTCTCTAGGCCCCAGGGCACCTCTGATTGTGACCAGCCATGTTCTGGGTTGGGGGAAAGATGATGCAGAGAAGTGTCTAGAGTATGGGGATAGGTCACTCTCTGGGCTCCTGTGACTCAGTTGAAGTGGGAGAGGCAGGTGCAGGAGAGGGGATGGCAGGACATGGCCCAGGTCTGAAGGAGGAAAGGGGAGAATAAAGGGGGTGCCAGGGAACCCCCAAACCCAGCCTAGGGTACCAGAAGCTTCCCCACATAGTACTGGGCAGCTCTATCAATGCATTTTTGTTCCAGGCAGCCTACAGCCTGTTCAGACAGTGAGTGTCTTTCAAGGACTAGAGGAAAGTGGCCTTGGGTAGGAGATAGCTCAGCAGATGAGAGCTTACTATACAAACACAAAGGCCTAGATTGAAATGCTGAGAACACACGTTAAAAAGTTAAACGTGGTCAAATGCACTTTCTAACCTGAATGCTGTGGGAGAGGCGGTAATGGGGACAGGAGGGTCACTGCTGCTCGCCACCGTCCTTAACCCACATTTGGTAAGAGACCGTGTCTCAAGGGAATAAGGGGGTGCCTGATAGAGTAGGATATCTGACATTCTTCTATGACCTCAGGACACACAATGATACTACACAGGCACGCACGCACGCACGTGCACACACACTACATAAATAAAGCCCAGAGTGAATTTCTCCCACAGCCCAAAGCCTACTCACTCTTTCCTAGCCTTTCTGGTCAGAGATGGCGCCATCATTCTGTCTCCAGATGTTAAGTGTCCAGGCTGCTGATGCACAGTAAACTCTGAAAACCGCCCTTGTCCTGGGTCTGTAATCCCCAGACAGGTTCTCCAGGAATTGCACAGTGGTTGCCTCTCTGCTTTTGCACCTCCATCTATACCTCTCACTGGGATTCAGGGACCCACCTGAACTGGGAACTGGACGAGAGATCTGAGTGGGAGAGCTCTAGCCCTCAGCTTCAGTTTATGATATGCACCTCATGTCTGAGGAGGAGGAGGCCTCACTTAATTAACAGTTCCATCAATGAATTGATACAACATCTTTCGCCAGCCTCTGGGGTGTCAGACATTGACACTGTCGGGGTGATGGGATCATTCTGGCTGATGAAGAGTGTATATGTTGATCAATGAGGGAGCACACAGAAAGTCTGCTAAGGAAGAAGAGTTTTTATTCAAGGAGCTGCCAGTCCATTAAAACAGGAGGCAGAGATATAGATTAAGTGACCTCAGGAACCCTGTTCTGGGCAAGAACTTTCAATGGAAAGCAAGACCTACTCACTGCCTTTTCTTTTTGGTATTCTTCTTTGCCTTTTCACGCAAATAATTAACCATGCAAAATTAATGCAGCATATTTTAGAACTCAATTCCTGTAACTACTCTCTAGAGTACTTGAACTACGTCCTGGGGTTGGCATTTTTACGAGGAGCTTTTGATGAGAAGAATGCTGGATACTGTGCAATTGTGTGAGCTGGCCCTCCTTGAATGGCTCTGTGTACGCACATCAATTATCCACATTCGGTATAATTTGTCTCTTTAAAATCACACCTTCTATTTTACCCCAAGAAGATAAATGGATCCTGCCTCGGTCCCAGATCCATTGATTTTTTTTGTGTGTGTGTGGTCCTATGGTGAAGCTATTAC
Source organism: Pachyuromys duprasi (assembly GCA_028658305.1). Taxonomy (NCBI): domain Eukaryota; kingdom Metazoa; phylum Chordata; class Mammalia; order Rodentia; family Muridae; genus Pachyuromys; species Pachyuromys duprasi. The sequence goes on from CM053749.1 coordinate 18,713,465, forward strand.
CAGCACTAATCTCCAACCCTGCTAGGAACCAGGAAAGCCTTGGAATATAGAGTGACTATTTCAGCAACTCACACCTTCATTCTCTTTCCTCTGGCTTTTATTGCGTCTCCCCATCACCAGCTCATTTTCACATATGATTCGATGATCATACTGTGATGTTTCTCCACTTGGCTCCCAGTGGAAACACTTTTTGGACATATCCAGCCTGAAAGAGGATAGCAGAGGCTTCCCCTCACATAGAGTGATGACCTCCATCAAGGCCAGGACATCTTGGTAGCTTTGAAGCCCCTTTCAACAGCTTTCCTCTCCAGCAGGGTAGGCACCAACGGGCCTAGTTCCCACATTCTGCTCATTTTCCAGCTCTACACATGACCTTTCCAGTTAACAGAGGGAGAAGAGATGTGGGGAGCGTGGTAGAAAAACTTGGCGACATCAAGGAGGCTGTTGACGTGAGCTGTGCTTAAAGATGCCGCTGGCGGTAGGTGTATTTTAGGGCCTTCTGCTTCCACTTCCCAAGGCGGCATACACCCTGACCTTTTGCTGAACTCACATTGCATTAGCAATGTTTGTGTATGTGCATTTGTTTGTGTGTGTGTGCTTTCACATGCAGGGACATGCATTGTGCATGTGAGTGTAGAAGCCAGAGGTCAACCTCTGATGCTAATTCCTAGGAGCTGTCCCCTTTGTATTTATTTACTTACTTATTAAGACAGGGTTTCTCAGGAGGACCCGTGGCTCCGTACCTCCCCATCCCCAAGATTAAGCATACAGCATCATACAAAGTTTTTTTTTTAAACATGGGTGCTGGGTATTGATAAGATCTTAATGCTTGTGTGACAAGTGCTTCAGCCACTTTAATATCTCCCCAGACTCCACATTCAGGATTTTGCAAAACCTTCAATTCATTTGAATATTTCCATCAGTACAAAATGCATCCATCACTGCTGGACCCATACTCAATGACGTCCCAGGCACCACACCCACTGGCTCTTGTGAAGCCTTCCACAGAGTGTGCATCAGACATGCACTCATTTCTTCCCCATGCTACAGCAGCCACTACCTCTCCTCTTCTTACTCTTTTCACGATACTCTGACTTACAAATGACCCCACACCAAGACTGCAAAAGCAGCTCATCCTAATGGGAGACGCGCTTCTAATGTGTGAATACAGCGGCTTATTCAACTAGTTACCTACCAATGGTGAGCGTGTTGCTTCTAATCTTTTTGCCACCCAAGGAATTCTGCATACAAGAACTGACAACAGAGATTCACATGTTGCTATCAGTTCTCAGAGCAGCATTGCTCACAACAGCCAAAGGACCCCGCCAAGCACCCATCAAGAGAGGCACACATAACCAAAATGTGGTATGCAAATTCAATGAAATGTTATCCAGCTACAAGAAGGAATGAATTATTGCTGCATTCTGAAACAGAGGTAGCCCTTGAGAACACAATGCTAAGTAAACGAAGCCAGTCATAAAAGGGTAATATTGTATGATAAGATTTTCATGAGGTTCCAAAAACAAGCACATTCAGTGTGACAGCAGAGTACATGCTACCAAGGGCAAAGGGGAGACATGTCGAGTTATTGTTTATAGGTATGGATTTTCATATTGGGGATGATGAAATACTTGAGTATATAGACAATGGTGATAACTGCACCATCATGTGAATAGATTTTATGCCACTAAATTACACACTTACAAGTAGTTAAAATGAGAAATATTATGTGATATGTACATTTTACTATCACAAAATGACAATAGAAGACAGGAATATGCTTCTGAAACACAAAGTAAAATGTATGGTGCACTTCAATAAGACATACCGCAGGAATGCAAGTATACCTAGATAAGGCATTTTCAGGAATGGGGGTGTGGTGTGGGGCAGGGTGTGCACTGTTTTTTGATGTAGTCACTAAATTCCCCTCCCCCCGGCAAAAGCAAAAGCTAGTGCTTCATAATGCTGTGATCCACAAGAATAGAAGGCTGTTTGTATCAAGCATGTGCGTTGTGTACCTGTTTATGTGGGGGTGTGCATATGCACATGTGGGTGCGAAGATCCTAGGAGCCATTGGTCTTTTCTTCGGTAGCTTTTCTACCTCATCATTAGAGCCTTGGTTTCTGATTGACCCTGGACAGTTTTATTGTGCTGGCCACGAGCTTCAGGGATCTGCCTGTGACTGCCGTCTCTTAACCACAGCTCTGAGGTTACGGATGGGCAGCAGTGTGCCCAAATTTGGTGGGGGTCAGAGGAACCTCCACTAAGGCTCTCATGTTTACACAGTAGGGACTTTCCCAACTGAACCATCCTCCCGGATCCCAAACATCTATGATGACCATCTTGAAAACTAAAACATGAAGGGCTCCTAGGTTCAGTTTACAATTCTTCATGTACTCATGCTGTACAGGTGCATTTGGGCTGGAACTTTATAGACCAGAGTTACTTTGTCCCAAGTCAAGATAGCAATGAAAAAGAAGCAGTCTACAGGCTGGCTGGGGAAGATCTCTGACTCAGTTTACCTGCTCCCTCCCTCCCTCTACCTGCCACTCCAACCCATCATGGGCATCATAGAATGACAGAAAGCTGCTTGAAAGAGGCTTCAGAGGTCTAGCTGCTGGGTACCACAGGCAGTGACTTATACACCTTTCAGCCTGAGCTAGTGATGGGAGCCCACTCCTTCCTACTTCCTGAAAACGGTGAGCTCTATTAATTTATACCCTTGCCGTATTCTAATCCCTCATTTTAAATATTCTAAGGAACCAGGGAGAATGTAAGTGGGTCCAAGAACAGATGAAAGAACTCAAGGCCTGTGGATGCTAATCCCTGACATTCTTATTTCCCAGAAAAGCATCTTTTGGAAGGTTAAGTGCTGGGGGATGGAGGAATGCTCAGAAATGTCTTCTGGATAGGGTGTGACTTTTACACTCTTGAACTCAAAGCAACTGTGGTGACCTGTATGAGATGGGGGAAGGGGGACCTTCAACATTACATCGTGACTAAGGAAGGGACTCATGAGGCCACACTCCTACTTGAGGAACTTTAGGCATTTACTGTGTTCTGGGGCAGGGAGTCTTTTTCTTAAGTGATGTAGCCATTCATAAGCTGTTCTTGTTCCTGTAAGAAATCTCTCACATAGGGCTATGCCTCAGACAGTACAAAGGTGCCAATTTCACATACCAAAGTGGACCTGTCTTCAGGTTCTCCCTGCCTCCCTCAAGCCCCTACCTGTTACAGGGTAGGGCTGGCATACTCCATACTCCAACCCCTGCCCTAATCTTCTCCAGCTCTTCCTCCAGCAGCCCTTCTCTATATAATCCAGCCATTTTGGTTACCCAGCTCCTTTTGTCTACCCTTTACTCTCCTGATCTCCTGACTCTCCTCTGTCTTCTCCACCTTCTCCTTACATAGCGCAGCTCAGGGTCATGTTCACTCTGGCCTCTCCCACATGTCCCTGCCTGTGGTTCTGCTCTCCCTTTTATCTACAGTAAACCTTCTTCTCCACCATACCTAGGAGCAGTCATGTCCTTCCTTTTTAAAATTCATTAACAACCTTAATGAAACTCAGTGGCTAACAAAGAAAAAACCGAAACAAAGAAAAGGCATGAAAACAGGAGCTTGTTGGGAAGAAATGGTGAATTCAGCAGGAGTGGGAAGGGGCTGAGGGTGTAAAAGTGACCAAAATATATGCATCTGTGACATTGTCAAATAATAGCAATGCCTTAAAAAAAAAAAGGAAAAAAGAACCCAAATTCTTTAGAAAGGATTTTTTCCAAATTCAGAGGACAATGGGCAGCTCCTTCTGGGATGCAAGCCCCACCCTCCATGGGTTAGTTCAAAAAGCTTAGGGTCACCTTCATGCTTTACTCTCCTCCCCATAGTGAGCTAGCTGCAAAACCAGCACTGCCCTCCCGAATTGGAAATTTATGCCTGTCCTGTGTAAAGAACACCTTCCCTTGGCCTCATTCCAGAATTCCAGCCCCCGGAAATCAGTCTGAATGTGAACTCACTCTCTGGCATTTTGATCATTTCTTCCAGCTTTCTGTCACATCCCGATTTGATATACATCCCATTAAGTATTTCACCTCCATTTTATGGATTAAAAAGTTGATTGGGTCAGGACTAAGGGCAGTGCCAGGTGATGCCATCCCATTTCTCAAGACGACAGGATAGTTATTTAACAGAATTATTACTAATGGGGTGGCCGGGGCTTCAGCCAGCCCTCATATCCATGATAAAATCATCAAGGATTCAGAGGTTCTGTTGGGAGCAGGGTTACAGGGACTGTGGGTGAGCTGGAGGACAAAACGAAGAGGCAGGGGTTAGTGTCTGGGTGCCAGCTACAAGGACAACCAGGGGGCAGACTGGCAATAGAGGACATACGGGGCAGAGTTGATCTTAGGGCCTGTAAGTGAGAGGGGAGCTAGATGCAGTCAAACAGGTGCTAGAGCTTGAGAATATTAGCATACATATCTCTGTGTCAGATACCGCCCACTGTCCTCTGCACGCTATAAGTTTAGTTAGGTCTTATTCATTGCTGTGAGGGAGCCATGATTGCTCGTCCCCAGATGAGGTAAGCGAAAGGTGAGATGATTTTCCTTGAGTGCTACCACCTAAGCTTAGGCCCAGACAGTCTTCCTTCCAGGTTGGGTGCTTTTCACGGCCCCAGTTCAGGGATCCAAGTCAGGACCTTAAGGATGGCAGACAGGCACTCTGTCACTGGGCTACCGTCCCCAGTCTGGAGTGTGTGCTCTTCACCACTCCTCTTTGTGGTTCTGGAGAGTTCATCTCAGCATCCATCATACTGGTAAGCAGTTTCCAAAGACCTTGCTGCTATGCACAGCTGGAACATGCTTCTGAAATGGAGTTGGAAAATGCCAAGGAACGGAGATAGTACCGCAGTCTCTCCAGGACCAATAACCCTTGAGTAATTTCCTCTCAGCAGAGTGGGGGAATTGACCTCCACTATGAGAAGCTGTTCCAGAATTCACCTGGAAAAGTGTCTTGTACCATTCTGAACGTCTGTGTGGCATTTCCTATAAAAGTGGGAATGGCAGGTGGCCCAGCAGAGGGAGACCTGATCTAGGAAGGTACAAGCCAATACCTGGCCTCGTTATTTTATCCATGAAAGTACAAGTGTGGCTTCAAAGCAGCTTGAGCAGAGATATTTTGCTGGCAAAGTTCAATGTCCGTTGAGATGCGTATGTCTGGGTGTCAGCATGGTAAACTCACCCCATTGCCTGTGGGCCATGTGCTAGACAGGTATATTGATGTGGTTTGTCTCTCCCATCTTATTCTGTTGCAGAGTCACAGGGTGTGGGTCACCTTCAGGGAGATGAACAACATAATCGTACTCTTCCTTGGCTGAAGAGCTTGGACCCAGAAGTGTGTAGGAGAGGAGGAGCCTGTGGCCCTGCAGCTACAATTAGTGTCACCTGCTCCTCTGACATCTGGTTCAAATCCAGAGTATGATTCCGTCCCCTCAGAATCAACCAAGAGTACAATCAACCAAAGAGTACAAGGCCCAGAGTCCCAAAGAAGCTCAGAGCCTGGGCTCTCCTATCTTATCAACTTCCCCCAAGGGGTGAGTGAGTCTGGGAGTCAGCAGTTTGAACAAGTGATGTGGAGTGTGGGTCTGAGGGTCCTTTCTTAAAGGGTGCTTTGTTGTGCAGTGAAGGTAATGAAATCTGAGGGCTTTTCTGGAAGGCTGTCTGAGGTGATGAGAGCCGCAGAGACAGACGGGCCTTGGTCGGCTCTAGGAAATATGGAGGATCACCACAGCTAGGGCCACAGGCAGTGAGCTTGGGAGCCTGTGCTCCGCAGATGTGTGGAAAGGTTTGAACTGCAGGAACTTTTTATTTCATCTTTAGTGGGTGAGTGTACCCATGTACCTGTGTGTGTGTACATACCACATTCTAATATGCACACACATGTAGAGGGCAGAGGACAGCCTTGTGTGTCATACTTAGGACACCTTTCTTTTGACAAGGTTTTTCATTGGTCTGAAGCTTATTATCTTGGCTATGATAGCTTGTAAGCTCTGGGGGTCTGCCTGGCTCAGCCCAAGTGCTGGGGTTGGGAATGCAAACCGCTGTGCACAGTATTCTTACATGAGTTCTGAGGCCTGAACTCAGGTCATCGCACTTGCTCAGGGAGCACTTTGAAGACCGAGCCATCCCCTAAGCCCCAGAGAAGCATCCAAAGGGAAGTTGAGAAGCGTTGCTAGATCCACCTCACATCCCAGAAGAAAAAGTGTTTAGTGGTGAGAATGATTATGTTTTTGTTTCCAATTTATCACTTAATTTGGTTTCTTAAAATTTTACTTAAATAGTTTTGTTTTTCAGATTTATGGCTATAAGTACTATTTAGAGCATTATTTAAATTCATTATTAGGAATGGACCTTTCTGATTATGCATTTAAGGATTTTTATGAATATAATATATGTTGTTTGTTTTTTAAAAATTAAGTACTAGACAAAAGTATACACACACACATACACAAGGCATAATCACTTCCCTCTATCTAGAAGAAATTGCTAACATTTGGTCCATAGCTCTTTGATAGAATGATAACTAATTAGATCAATTCAAACAGTCTTGCAAAAATGGAATCATACTATATACATTTTAACTGGAGAGGAGTATGTCGAGTTTGATTAGAATTTAATAGACAAGAATTAAAACAATACTGCAAAAATTGCTGGATTTCAGAAATGCCTTTCTTGATTACAAGCCTCCCCCACCCCCACGCAAAATTAAAAAAAATTAAGAAAATCCTGCAGAGTTTCTTCTTTAAAGGGTAGACACTCAACCTCACTCCCATTTTGGAAGTTTGGCAGCTCCTTGAATCCCTGCATCTCTTTTTCCTTTTTAGGTTGGGCTCTGGTAGCTTTCAGTCCCTCTTCAGTGTCCAGGAGGGTTTGCTCTTATATATTCAGTGACCACTGGCTGTCCTTCCTCTGTGCTTCATCTATTCTGGAGAGTAGTTCTGTTTTTGTCAGCTTGACACAAGCTAAAGTCATATGGGGAGGAGAAACTCAGTTGAGGAAATGCTTCTGCCCCATTGACTGTAAATAAGTTTGTGGGGCCATTTTCGTGATGAATGATTGATGGGGGAGGGTCCACAGCCCAACCAATGGGGGCGACTTCAGTCATTCTCCGTTTGCTCCTCTTTATCTTCTCTCAGCTCACTCTATCAAGTCCCTGACATTTCAGTTCTCCTTCCCTATTAGGGAACATCTGGAAGCAGAAGCCTGCCTGAGTTTAGCACATGCACACAGGTCACACTACTGCCTTTGCTCTGAATCTGTGGACATGGCTTTGGTGTCTCTGCAGGGCACTGAGCCCAGGCCATGGAATGTTGCTGTGTGTGGTTTGGAGAAAGCATCGCTTTTGCTCTCCTTAGGTCATTTGCCTTTTTCCATCTGGATGTCCCAGGGACTCCTTCTTTTCTTTTGATGTTTACTGAGTCCTCCAGGCTGTTTCTGGACATACAGTTTGACTTTTCCGTGGGAGCATTTTCAAGCCTTGACATCAGGAAAGAGACATCCATTTGTCTCTGAAGGCTCTTGAACATTTTGGGTGGTTTCTTCTCCACATAACATCTGTGTCTTGTCATGCACAGGAGACTGCCTTACGTTGAGGACTCCATGAGCCTTCACTCACTGAGGCTGTTTCTCTGCCTCCTTCACAGCTCTTCTTGAATTGTCATTCAGTTACAAGGGAGGTAGGGACAGAACCAGAACTGAGAATTCCCTCTGACTGTTCCACAGATTGGGTCCTTTGCTCTACGCTCTCAGTAGGTGGCATTCATCTGCAGAAACGCAGCCCTGTCCAGGGTCTGAGGAGGTTTCTAAAACATTCAGTGTTCTTCCATGTTCCACTGCATTTCCTGCTGTACTGTTTGTGATGGTTCATCTCAGTTGTCACCTGGATGAGATCTAGAGTCACCTCTCAGCTGCCTGTGGAGGATTATCTTCATTATGTTAATCAATGTGACAGTGGGTGGGATAAACCCTGGATGGGAGTTCCTGGAATGTGTAAATGGGAAAGGTGAGCAGAGCCCAAGCATCATGTATCCACTATTGTCTTTCTGGCCGCGGAGTCAGTGTGAGCAGCTGCTTCAGGCTCCTGACATCTTGACTTCCCTGCCATGATGGATTATGCCCCTGAACCGTGAGCTAGAATAAATCCTTTCTCCCTTAAGTTGCATTTGTCAGTGCATTTTGCCACAGCGTCAGGAAAAGAAATGATGGCAGGTACCGCCGGCTGGAAATATTTCAAGGTCACTAAAACCTCCCCTCTCATATACACTTTCCAGCCATGATGTCATAACAGATGTGGCACCTGTCCACTTGAGAACATTAGCTTTTCCTCAGCAGGTCCTCCCAAATAATCCTCACTTTTGCCTCGTTTTTGTTTAGGCCAAACACTGTGTGTGTGTGTGTGTGTGTGTGTGTGTGTGTGTGTGAGGGGTCATCTTTGTTGGTAAGCTGATGCATAAGATGTAACCATCACCCGCCTTGCTTAACTTCCAAACAAAAATTACTGCTTCAGTGACTTTATCCTTTAAGAAGTGTCATGGGCTTGTGGGAGGGGCAGAGGGTGACCACAGTACAAGGTCAGTGTGTGGCCTGTGACGACAGTGCTTACTTTGTAATAACGGATGATGTCCATGTGTTTATTGGGACAGTGGGGGATTGGTGTACCCACTGGAGGATGGAATATGACAGCCCAGCCACTGTGTCTCTACTTGATGTCCAAGGGTTCTACATCACAAGACAGGGCTGGGAAGGCTGGAGGATTTAGACAGACAACCTGAGGAGAAAGTAAGAAGTAGGAAAAGTAGTCAAGTGCTGGGATGAGAATCTCAGGGCCAAGCTGCGTTAGGAAAAGAGGTCCTTCTTGCCTGTCCCTTACCATCTGCCTCTGTGGCCACCGCCCTCTCCCCACAGGGCTCAGATTCATCTAGCTGTACTTACCTTATTTCCAAACATCTCCCGACCCCTAGAAACCGCTCCCAGCTTCCCTGGTAACCAGGAACTAAACTTACGTTGGCAGCAGTATTTCTTCTTGGGTGTGGATTTAGCACATTGTAAACACTATAAGTTAGCATTGACTCAACAGCATACCAGGCATGAGAGCTTATTTTTGTTGCTGTGTGTGTGTGTGTGTGTGTGTGTGTGTGCATATGTGTTTGTGTACCTGTGAATGTGCACAAAGATCAGAGGAGAACTTTGGGTGTCCTGTTCTGTCACTTTCCTGCTTTCAGCCTTACTCCTTAGAAACAGGGTCTCTCATTGAACCCAGAGCAGGGCTGGTAGCCAGCAAGGCCCAGAGATTCCCTCACAACCATCCACTACAGGGCTGGGATTGCAGGCACACATATGGCCATGCCTGGCTATTTTACACAGTGCTGAGGATTTGAACTCACCTCTTCCTTGTACAACAGGTACTCTTACCTACCTAGCTCTCTTTCCAGCTCTATATTCTGCTACTTTTTAGTGGACTGGTGAATAAAACCATTTAGTGAATTGAGGGTGGGATGCTATGCTTCAGGGGCAACTGTCCAGTGTGTAGGAGAGATGACATCCAGAATCTGGGTCTCCCTTTCTGCTTGAGAATGGAGGTCAGAGAAGGAGATGGAGGTAGGGTAAAGGTGTGGCGCCCTAGTATAAGGGTGGATTGGGAAGATCTGGAGATCTTCCTCTCTCTCTTCTGCAGAGGCAGGGCCTGGCCTCTGACTCAGTTCCACCGTCTGGACCTACCTGTTAACCCTCAACTGGATGGTCAGAAGGTTTGGGAAGGGGGAGGCACTGTGGAAGCATGAGTCCCAGTAGATGTATCTGTGTCCAGTGATTACAATGGTGTGGCTGCAAAGGAGCCACTGCGGATGGATAGTATGGTTCACGTGGCCTTCGGTAGTAGGATCTGCATCTCAGCCTGCCTTGACTTGGAGAACTATGAGGCTTCCCGAAAGGCAGCCTTCCTGTTCCATCTTTACTGTAACCAGGGATGTAGACAGACATGAGGCTGGTGCTGAGTGTTTCTGAGGGAAAAGCTGCTTCTGACAAGAAGGCCTAATACCCTGGGTAGACTGAGAAACACCCATTCATAATTTAGAACATTGACTGTTGGCTACAGACACTGAGAATGGAGACGTGGCTGTTCAGCTTTTGGCTCTTCTTGATGCTCCACAGTTTGAAACCTGCCTGCCTAGCGGGGGTGTGGGTCACTTACAAAGCAGGTGCCCGAAGGACTTTGTGGGGTATCTCTTGAAGCAAAGTCCCGGCACGCTCCACCGTGACAGCCCACCTAGGGCCTGACTTCACATAGGTATAAATCACCCACTCCTTTATGGGTTATAACCATTTCTTTTAGGTTTTGCCTTCTGGTTTTATTTTCCTTTCTTTTTATTTAATAGACCTCAGGAGGGTGAGAATTACTGGTCACAGTCAATCACAGGTTTACACCTCTATCTTTGGGGACCAAAGGACCTGGGCTGCTGCAGGTGTATGTGGGAGTAGGTGTGGAGTGTGTTAGGAGTTCCTGCACCAACCCTGTTCCTAGTCATCTACACACGTCCCTTTGCATTTTGCTTATGGAGTCCAGTAGCGTTCTGTGGGTAGATAGTAGCTCTGGCTTCCAGTTTCCATACCAAGCTTGATGTGGTGAGGTGCCTGCACCATCTTCCTCCATGTTATTGAGAATTTTGGTCACTAGGAGCCCCAAGACTCCCTACTGCTCACCCCTGATCCAGTGGCTTTTGACATATACCCCCAAAGGCGGGCAGCTGTCATGGGGAGGTGGTGCATATTTTCAAAGTTGTGAGCTTTCAGCCTGAATGAACTTGAAAATGGCTTGGAGTTTTTATATTTTATTAGCATGTATTGATTTTTTTTCTGAGAGTCTGGGCCTCATAATGACATTTTCATACAAGTATATCGTATACTTTGAGCATACTCGCCCTCTTTTTTCCATTCCTCCCTACCCCTTTCCTCATAAAGAATGACAGCAAAGAGGCTGCTGTGGACTAGAGGTGATTTAGATAATAATCAGGAAAGAAATTTCTGAAGAGAAAACACCTGACCTGGTCACTTGGAAATGCTCTTGGCTAAGAATCCATTTTTTTAAAAAGTGCAGATACACAGAATAAAAGCACAAACTCAGGATGGGGTAGTGGGCGTTTCACGCCCATACTCTTCTCCTGGATGATGTCTTACAACTGAAAACCCAGCTTAGACTGAGGTTACTCATGGATCAGAGCATCAGTGGCTTGAGTGATGCAATGGCATGCGTGGTAACACCCACCGCTGCTCTGAGCACAGATGCCAATGGATTCAGCTGGAAGGGGGCCAAGGCTGGGGAAAGCTACCATCTCTCCTGTGGTACCAAGAGCCAGTGGGAAGCAGGATCAAGCCAGCAGCGGTTTGCCTTGCCTGTGCCCTCCGCCCCCCGGGGTCAGACAGGTACACTGTCATGGCTACTGAGGCCCATAGCCTCCCACTTCTCAAGAAGATTGTATTTCTCCTTCTTAAAGATCAGAACATGACTCTCACTGCCTCTCAGCAATGCTTCCATTCACCTGTTGTATGCTCCGCTTACAGATGCCCAACAGACTCGTTGCTTAGGACTCTGGCCTGGAGAATTCTCTTCCTCCAGAGATTTCCATACCGCCTCCCCACTGGCCTTTGCTTCAGCCCCCATCCTCACCCCCAAACAGAGTCTTCTCTGTCTCCAAGCATCATCTGGGAATTAACAGGAGACGAAGCAGAATTGGCAGTCTCGTTCCTCAGGCAGAATAGGAAAGATTGTTTAAATTTAGGCCTCACCCTCCCAGAATGAAAACAAGTTATTTTTATGTGAGTCAGTATTTGTTATTGAATTAAATATAGGCACGGGGCACTTCTCCTAATTTATAACACAGTGTGGGTGCAGAGGGACTGCGTCATCCAGCCTGCCTGCGCTGGCCAGGCAGCTTCTGCGCTTCCTCCCCTCTGTGCTCATCTGTCTTGATTGTCTCTCCCAACTTGGTCAAATGTAATGTGAAAGAAAGGGAAATTAAAAGAAAACAAAAGAGAGATTTTTTTTTCCAAGAGGCAAAATCAGATTTATCCTAAGGTAATTAAATGTGTGAGAAACCAAGAACAAAAGATTGCAAATAGTGGTATGTGTGTGTGTGTGTGTGCACATGCACGGGAGTGTGCACGTGTGTAGTGAAAAAGAATAAATCATTATTTCCCAGGCAGTCAGAGCCCGCTGATGAATCTTAAATTCAGGTGCTGGTAAGGCAGAGTAGGCAGGGGAACCGAGGAGAGCTTTGTTTGGCCCGGTGTTCCCAGCTAGCACCTGTTTTGGAAGCTCACCACTGGAGTGCTGGGGAGAGGGCCCCAGGGGAGGCCACACCCTGGTTGACTGGTAGAATTCCATATTCTTTTCCATCTACTCTCTCCTTCTTGCAGAACCCCTACCCCAACCCAGCATGTTCTCAGGAGCCTTGGCAAGGCTTCTACCATCTGGACACTAGTCTTTTTTTTTTTTCTTTTTCTTTTCTGTACTATTGATTGGAATCTGTACACATAGGGGTCAAGGACAGCATCTTCACTGTGACGTTTCTAGATGTTTGCCACCCTCGGGGCCTTGTTTACTGTGTCAATTAATCAGTGTTTATTAGACAAAGTGATAGTGGGGACAAAAAAAGGAGACAGATAAGGGACAAATAAGGAAGGAGGGGTCCAGTAGGGACCCTTATATATTCATATGCATTAAGGTCCTTTTACTGGGCTCTGTCACTGCTATTGATGTTAATGCCAAGGACACAGGTCCTTGTACTCGTGGATCTAAAGCCTGGGCTTTAAGGTGGGTGTTGTGAGAGCCTCAGAGAGGATGGGAAACCATGAGAAACAGTGAGGTAAGAGACAGTGTTTTGCCCTAGCCATGAACGTGGACATTTCTTTGGTGTAAGGGAGGATGCCCACCTCTTAAGCAAGTTCCCAGGGGCTTAGATTCCAGTGGGAGCTGGCTATCACCCACACCCTGGCTCACTTAGACCCCAGGGCACAGCTATTTTGAGGTACAGTTCTGCTGAGTGCCCAGCAAGGCGTTTTGGCTACTATACTGGGGATACTGAGCAAGGGCTAATGTCTAGGGGTCTTTCTGGACGGGAATGCTCAGGGAGACCTACTCGATGCTCCTCCTGCTCTGAGACCTTGTTGATGCTGTGACTTCATTCAGTTTCGCCTTTTCCCCCATCTCTGCCTTCCCAACCCCAACCTTACTCCTTTGTCTATTTGTTGTTTATGCTTTGCAACAGGGTCTCCCTCCATTTCATCAGCTGACCTGAAACTTACCCTATAGACAAGGCTAGCCTTGACAGTGTGATGCTTCTGTGTCTGTCTCCTGAATTTGGGATTATAAAGCATCCTTGAAGGGCTGCTGAGTTCCATGACATTTTCCTAGCGTCACACAAAACCTCAGACTCCTTCAAAAACATCCAGCAGACTCTGACCTTTGTTTACACCAGTGGCCATGACTCCATATGGAGGCCCTTCTTCACACACCTTTTCCAATCCACAAACATCGTAGGACATGGCCAGCATCTTATTCTCTTGGTGACACACAGCCTGGCTTTGTAGCTATTGAACGGATGCAGGGACTGTTTCCTCTGTGAGCCTGTTTACTGACCTTCTTTGTGACAGGATTGACCAAAACCTGTGTGTGGTGGTCTCATTTGCTCCTCATGGCTGGGTAAGAATGGGTCCTCCCAGGTGATGGGGATACAGGGATAGGAATTACAGGCTGAAGAGAGACCTCAGGGAGGATTACAGGAATGAAGACCACAGTGGGAGGTCTGTATGTAGGTAGTGTGCATTCACAATCACCTCTCTGCCAGTGGTTTCACCATCACAGCCATTAAGTGGGCTCTGTGTGTCACTTCCCTTCAGCATAAGAGGTGTCCCAGCTAGCAGGCAGGTAGGTTGGGTGTTGCTTTGGAGGGCATGAAATCACACCTAGCATTTTTCCCCATTGGATTCAAGGCAGCTTATAGAAGATAAAATTTATTGGGTTTAGTTTCAGAGTCCATAACTATCATAATAGGGAGCATGTCACCTGGTAGACAGTTTGCAGTCTTCAAGGTGCTTCTTGCTCAGACAATCACCACATTGTGCAAAAAGACCTCCAAGTCACTAAAGTCATCAGACTTAGTAGTCACCTAGGCATAAAAAGCCCTAACTAAGCTAGAGCATTTAGACAGCTGTGGATGGTTGAGTGAAATTGGCATCCCTAGGCTCAACTATCTGAATACTTGGTCCCCAGGGCAGAACTTTTTGGGAAGGATTAGGAAGAATAGCTTTGTTGGGGGTAGGTGTGCCACTTTGAGGTTTCAAAAGCCTGTGCTGAGCCCAATCTATATGTTTCTCTGTCTCTGTATCTGTCTGCCTTTGTCTCTGTCTGTCTCTCTGTCTCTGTCTCCGATGTTGTTCAACATGTAAGCTCTCTGGCATGCTCCCTACCATGACAGTCATGGATTAACCCTCTGAACATGTAAGACCATAAACTTTTTCTCCTATGAGCTGCCTTGATCATGCATGGTGTCTTCGAATAACAATAGAATCATCACTCCAGAAGTTCTTGGTAGTGCCTGTAACTAGTGAGATGCTCCCACAGGAGTTGGGGGCCTTTGAAAATGCCTCCCACACAAGGGCACAGAAGCAAGGCAGACACTAGCCTTTCAAGGAACTGCATTGCCGTTATTCACCTTTTCTGGCCAAATATCCATCTTCTCTGTAGATGAATATTTCAAGAAAATACTATTTTTTTTCTAATACAGAAATAAAGCAAGCCTGGTGTAAGAAACATGGAAGACATGGGAAATATAAAGAATGAGAACTCCCCAGAAGTGCCACCATCTGAATAATGGCTGCTAGCCCTTTGGTATATTTCATTTCAGCACTGCCTGTGCGTGGGATCATATTGTAAGCAATTTTACATCCCTCGTTCACTGAACATTACATTGTGATCATTTTCCTTGTCATTAAATTTATTTGAAAACATCATTTTTAATGGATGCATAATATTCAGTCTTGTGGCTGATCCATAATTTATTTAGTCATTTCTCCCTTTTTGAGCATTTCATTTCTGTTTAATTTGTGGGTATTTCAAATACCTGCAAGTAACGATGCTATGAGCATCCTCCTAGGTCCATGGGCACTTTAGTTCTCACTTTTATAGGACTCTGATTCCTAGAAGTGAATTGGAGGGAACGTGTTTGAGAACAGGCTTAATGTCCACTGCCAAGTTGCTTTCCAGGGTGCACAAATGAAAAACTTTGTGGGTACAAGAGATGAGGGTGTCTCTGTCCTCATGTCTATATTGAGCTATAATATCTTAAGCAACTGTTAACTCAAGAGCATGAACCCTGCTGGCTAGCTTCTTGGTCATTTTATTGTCTATTCATTGACTTTTGCCTAAATGTCCAATGAGGTATCAGTATTTCTCCCAGTTGGTCATTTGCCCTTACATTTTTTATAACAATTTTATTGAGAAATAATTCACATAACATATAATTCATCTATCAAAGTATATAATTCAGTGCTGTTTAATATATGCATAGGTCCATACAACCATCATTACAGTCTACTTTACAGCAGTTTCATCCTACCCAGAATAAACCCATACCCTGTAATAGTCATTCCCCATTGCCATTGGCCCCTCCCCCAGCCCACCTTCTGTCCCTAAGCAGCTGCCAATCTCTTCATGTTGGTATGGATTTGCCTACTCTGGGCATTTCGTATAGTGGAATCTGGCAATTTAGGATTTAAAAAAAAACTAGTTTATTTTATTTACTGGGTATTTTCAAGCTACCCTATATACCTTGGAACGTCAATCTGCCATTAATATTTTCTGTGGTGTGTGTGTGTGTGTGTGAGCATGTGCAAATGTATATATACTTGTGGCTAAGTATATGCCATTATGTGGCTATGGAAGTCAGAAGATAAGTTGGGGTAATGGGTATCAGTTCTTTACTTCCACCTTCTTTGAGACAGGATTTCTGTTGCGGCTGCTGCTTCTGCTGCTTACATACACCACGCCAACAGGTCCAAAAGCTTCCAGAGAGTCTCCTGACTCCTTCCATCTCCGCCATAGGAATACTCAGACTACAGATGCATGTACTACTTTATTCAGCTTTTGGGTGGGTTCTAGAGTTTGGCTGGGTTCTGGACGTCAGGCTTGCATGACATGCTTTTTACCCACAGAGACATCTCCTAGTCCCTCTTGTGATTATGAATAGCAGAAGTTTTGACTTTTTAGGTACTGGCTAATTTGAACATTCCTTTTGTAATCTACCCCCTTCCTCCTCAGGATTTTAATGTGTAGTGTGTCCTTCAGTTAAATTTATATCTCTGTTTGCTTCTGTGCTATAAACGAAAAGCCTAATGCTTTGTTAAAACGTTAGCAGCATTAAATCACAAAGCCGTGCCTTGATACAGTCCTATTTCAAGTGGGGCTCGCTTTTGTGCTCACTCCTCTGTCCACCTGCCATGTGTTTCAGTAAACGGTAGTAGGGTGAGAACCTAATTCTGTTTGTTCCCCAGAGCCAACTGTCCTAGTGAATTTGCTGCTACTGCCTTCTTTGTAATTTATTAAGTTCTTAACCGTGCCTGGGTTCCTTTGGAGACTTGTGTTGCGGCACTTTGTTATCAGTGATCCGCACAGGGCCCGGCTTTGAATTGTAACAGCTGTAAAGTAGGAAAGCAGAGCCGCACTGAGAAGAGTCTCGCTCCCCCTCCCCCCCCACCTTTTTTCTATTTCAGCCTTTTCAGTTCCCTTGACCATTCTTTCCCCCTGATCTTAGGGTTCTTTTGCCTAGTCTCCTTGCCTTTTTTTTTAAAAGCACCTTCTCTCTAGTACCAAGTATCTGATAGTAATTTCACCGTGTGCTTTAAAATTGTGTGTTCATTTGAGAGCTGATTTCATCCAGTCTTCCAGTAAACATGTGTCTCATTTTTGCCAAACCTCATTTTCCATGTTTTATTACGTTCTTAACTTTTTTCATTTCTGCGCCACAGTGTGGGGCGACATTGGTGCCTTTGATTGCTCCTGATGTCTTTTATTGCTATTGTGAGCGGATTTTAAGAACCAGTTATTTCTGGTCTTACAGAAAGTTCCCTCTCCCCCATAACCGTTCACTCTGTTTTCTAATTATAAGGTATTTTCAGGTTGCTTCCTTGCAGTTTCTGTCTCTCTAATCATACCATCTGAAGTGATGATTATTCCTTACTTCCTTTCTAATGGTTCTGTCCCTCATTTCTGTTTCGTTTTGGATTGCCTTGGCCTGATCTTCCCAAAGAGGGAGAGGCATCAGCGAGGGGCAAAGAGCTCATTTTCTCCCTGATTTTAATGAAACTGCCTTTTGCCATCTCTCTGTTAATAATGTTATATGTTTAAAACAGAAAACTGGGAGAAATATATACTTTTCTTGAACAAATAGCAAAGAAGAGCAGTTTCTGGATGTTTTAAGGTAACCACATCACTTTCTTGTCGACCAATTGACATGAATACAAGTATTTATATTCATGGATTTATAACTTCAAGTTTAGAAATGCCCTTAGCTCATTAGAGTCCATCATTTTGTGCATTGTGTTCGGCCCATTTCACTTGTATTTAGATGCACACATATATACTCATATGTAAGCAGTTCTCCTTTTTTTAATCATGTTGACACATTTCAGTATAAGATTATGTATTAGCTAGAAAATGAACTAGAGAAAAATTTATATTCTTTAATGTAGCCAATAGTTAATATAGCATGGAGTTATCTGTGTCTGAAAAGTTTGAAAAATATTACTTGTAAAGCCAGTCAGCCTTGGGCTGGTTCTCTGACATACATGGTTTGGTAAGTCTTGTTTTGCCCTCGTGAATGACCTCTGCAGGTTTTCATTTTTCCTGCGTCACACTTCAACATTTTTCATTTATCCAGAAACCCTTTGATGCGATTGAGATTTTCCCATTATTAGTACAGGCTATGCAGAGAAGTCTTTAAACCCCAGAATACTGTGTTTCTGGTTGCCTCCCCTTTCTTGTTAACTGCTCATATTTCTTCTCACTGTTTACAGTAACAGTGTAAAGAACGTTTCATTTATGTGGGTGTTATAGCTCACCTGCAGCTTGCCTCTGCTCAGATTCCTTGTGCAGATCAGTCACTGCATGGAGTGGCATGTTCCTCCCAGGGCTGCCTGCCTTAGTGTCAGAGTCCATGCATCTCTTGAAATGTCTTTGTTGCTCCACGTTTGACAGTGTGTTGGTTGAGTGTAAATGTCTGGGCACCGTTCTTCTGCAAACCCTGTAGATACCATCTGGACTCTTCTAATCTTTGTGTTCCACTCAAGATGTGAATGAAGGTAGTCCATCTCCTTTGCAAGCCCAGGCCAAAACGAAACATGAAAATCAAACCAATAAGGGCAAAAATACTGAGTCAAAACAAAATTTCTGAACCAATGTCTCTCTCTCTCTGAATCTGGAGCTCACTCATTTGGCTAGAGCAGGGACAAATCAGCAAGCAGCCGCCGGGATCTTCCTGTATCTACCTCCCAAGCATACTCAATTACAGATACACACACCTGATTACAAATGTGCATGCCCTGTTACAGATGTGCAGACCTAACAAACGTGCATATCTGGGTTTGAACATGGGTATACTAGGGATCTGAAGCCGGGTCCTTAGGCCCTTGTGATAAGTACTTTACTTTCTGAGCCATTTTGCCAGCCTCTCATTTTTTTCTCTTATCTAGATACTCACTGATTTTCTGTTTTAATTAATTAAATTAATTTTCCCCATTTATTTATTTTTTAATTAATTACAGTGTATCACTTTGTATCCCAGCTGTAGCCCCTTCCCCTACCCTGTCCTAATCCCACCCTCCCTCTCTCCTTCCACTCCTCTCCCCCAGTCTCCTTCCATCTGACCCTAGTCTATCTGGTCTTATCAGGACTGGCTGCATTGTCTTCCTCTGTGGCCTGGTAAGGCTGCTCCCCCCTCAGGGGGAGGTAATCAAAGAGCCACCCACTGAGTTCATTTGGAGACAGTCCCTGTTCCCATTACTAGGGAACCCACGTGGACACTTAACTACCATGGGCTACATCTGTGCAGGGGTTCTAGGTTATCTCTATCCATGGTCTTTGGTTGGAGTATCAGTCTCAGAAAAGACCCCTGTGCTCAAATTCTTTGGTTCTGTTGCTCACCTTGTACAGCTCCTGTCCCCTCCAGGTCTTTCTATCTCCCCTTTCCTTCATAAGATTCCCTGCACTCTGCCTAAAGTTTAGCTATGAGTCTCAGCATCTGCTTTGATACCCTGGCAGGATATACTCACTGATTTTTTTTAAGTCCTTAAAATTAAACAATATTACAGTGTTCAAACTCAATGTATTAGATTTTGTTTCTCTTTCTTTCTTCCTCACCCCTCTCACCCCCTCTTTCTAATGTGTATGTATATGTGTGTGTGAGAGAGAAACAGACAGACAGAGAAAGGCAGAGACAGAGAAAGACAGATAGAGGCAGAAAGGAAGAGAGACGTTAGTGTATTTGATTATGCAATTTGATGGAGGAACTCATTCTTACTATCTAAAATAGAAAGTAGGTCCTGTGGAGTAGACCGGTTTTTCTCATCCTCCGCACTCCTGGGTTTGGGTCTAGAGAAGTCTGTTGTAGATACTGCCCTGCATATCCTAAGATGTTTAACAATGTCCCTGACTTCGGCCCAGCAGATGACATTAATACTTATGTTCTCGGGTGAGAGTAAAAACATCCTCCAGACATTCAATGTGTCCAGGGTAGGGTGGGGCTGGAGAAGTTACGCCTACATCATCCTCTTTTGAAACCCAACGATGGGAACAATGCGTAAGGGAGCCTTTTTATATACACAGCTGAGCTAGCCACTGAAACGTTCCTGTTTTAGTTTATGCTTGAGGCCAAGGAAAAAAGAAAGAAAATAGAAGAGGAGGAGGAATCTGTGAAAATGCTCGTGTACCTATCTGGGTTTTGGGGTTCTACTCTTGCAGTTTTATAATTGGCAAAACCCCTCAAGGTTTCAGCATATGTCAAGCTATGGTCTTGGTAGTAGTTTTTGAATTTTTATTTCCTGTTTTTCACTGATGTTTTAGTTGGAATCTGGGAGACACAACATCAGGCATTACTGTATTGCTACCATTTGCTATCATTCTCCCTTACTGTGAATTTTCTCACCCTGTGCACCTTTATACGCTGTCTTTAAATGAAGATTCCTGTTCCTTTGGGGAACTATTTTCTTTAATGTATTTGTTGGTGTTTCTGGTGTTTCTCACAGTCACAGGCCATAACTCAGAATGCCCGATGAGGTGGTTTACCGTGGGCTGTCCTGTGAAAGGGCTTCTCTGCAGCCTTAAGTTCACGCGGTCAGCACTTCTGGCTGCCAGGCTATATCAGACACATGCTCTCAGCATGCAGGAAGGTGAGCTGAGCCCTTAGGCTCTAGAACCCACCTAGTCCATTCCAGAACCTAACTGGAAATGCCAAATGCGAAATAGATTCCGTTGGGTGGCATGGTGGGAATGCCCTGTGGCTGCAACGATCACTTTGTTCAAATTCATCTAAGAGACTTCGGAGAAAATACCAAAACGGTTTCTTTCCACGGAGGTGTGTTTTTATGAACAGGGTCCTAATGTGGCTGTGACTGTGCCAACTTTTACTTCTGTTTTAACTCCAAACGGGGATTTTCTAACTAATCCACTAAAACTGCCATCCTTTATACCCTTTCAACTCCATTCTTTAGAAAAGAAAGCACATCACTGCCGTTTCTGTGCAGGGCAGATGTTGGTGCAGAGCTGGAGCGAAGCAGTTTTCTGGGGTTCCCTTTGACCCCTCTTCATCCCATGACAAGGGGCTGTCTGGCACGCTCCTTTTCCATGCTGCAATGGGCCTGCTTGTAGGAATGTAGGTGCTTCTTCTTTATTAAATTAATTTTTAGTTTTGTTCATGTAATGGATTAAAAGAATTCAGTGAGTTTTCTAATGAATAACAAAAAGAAGAATAATAGCTTCTTTTTGCCTTCTCCATCCCATCCTGCCCCTTAGCCCTTTCAATTTGCTCCTTCTGTGTTTCAGCCTTTAAATTGTGTGAATATAATTGGCATCACCTTAAACACAGGTGCCTTTTGGCTTCCCTTGATGGTAGCCGAGAAGGGTTTGCTCACTTATGTTGTCTCCTCCACATTCTTTCCCTTTCTCTACTATCTATCCTTGTGTCTGTTATTTTTATTTGTTCTGTTATTTGTCTACAATATTTTTATTTTTACATGTGAATTTTTGACACTTGTGTATGTGTAATACAGAATGCATATTTATTTTGTTTGTCAAATGTATATAATGTATATTTATAGATATATGTAATTAACTTTGTGGTTAAACCCATGATTATCTTTAGCTTATCATATTTCTGCAATTATTTTTCATTACTGAGCCATGTAGAGTTACATAGTTATGTGGCTTTATATACACTTCCATTTTATATACACTTTCATAAAAATTGTGTTGATCATTTCTTCCTTTTCTTTATTCCTTTAATTTTGCACCTATTATAACCTTTTTTTTTTTACAAACTCAACCAAATCTGTTTATAAATAACCAATGTCATCTTCCAAGTGCCTGGATGGTTCACGAGACCCACTCCCGATGACTCATCCCTACCCATGTTCGTTCGTCTGCTTAGATCTCATTTCCGGTCTTGCTGTATGTGATAATGTAGGTTAAGATCTGGAGGGCGTCCACTGTCATATCTGCCTTCCCTTTCCTCCTGAATCTATGTCTCCATCTCTCCTGGCTCATTCTTCTTTTAGCTTGAGTGCGTCCTTCAGAGATTTTTTTTTATTTTTAAGTGTTCTTTGAAGGTGCAGTCTGTACGTTCACCAGTCTGAAGAGACCATTATTCTGCTCTTGTACTTTAAATGTCCAGGAATGAATTCTAAACTAAAAACCCCATTCTTCTGAAATTTGGAGGCATTGCTAGGGCCTCATCTACTTGTTGGTGCTACTGTTAGGGTGTCCAGTAATAATCTGATTATCCTGATTTTATGTTCAATTTGCTTTGACTTTTTTATTGGAAGACTTTAGTTCTCTTTACATTTTAATTTAAAATTTTTTATGCTTTTTAAGAAATGTACTGCATGGTGGTGCATGGTATTTTTTTCTGTTGTCTAATGTCCTTCATCATGATAAACTTTGTTGTATCACTTTTGAAGAAACCTTTAAAAATCTATTTATTTATTTATCATGTATATGAGTGCTCTATCTGCATGTACACCTGCATGCCAGAAGGGGGCACCACATGACAATATAGATGGTTGTGAGCCACTGTGTGGTTGCCAGGAATTGAACTCAGGACCTCCAGAAGAACAGATAGTGCTCTTAACCACTGAGCCATCTCTCCAGCCCTTGGAGAAACTTTTGATTCATTTTGTCAGTTCCTTCTTTTGTTTCTTAAGCAGGTATAAAAATACTTGGATAGACTAAAAAAAAAATCTCTAATTTTTTTATTTTACTTTCCCACTACTATTCTATTACTATTATTATTATTATCATTAATAGTAGTAGTAGTAGTAGTAGTAGTAGTATTTTGAGACAGGCATTGGACTAGATAGCCAGATGAGAATGACTATGAACTCCTAATTCTCTCGCCTGTATCTTAGAGAGCATAGGCATGTACCATGACACACAGCACCGTTGTGATTTATAGGTTATTTGCCCACCTCTAGCTCCACCATACAACCATGGGACAGCTCTGTTTTATACTGGCTCTTGTCTATCTGTCTATGTCTGTTTTCTCAGAACTCCGTTCTTCTCCCCCACTTTCCAGGGGATAGTTATCTTAATTTTGGATATATCCCTCAGTTCTCTGCTTTGATATTTCCCATCTAGAGCCCCTTTCCACTTTCAGGGTTGCCCGTGTCTGACAGCAGGCTTAAAGAAGCATATCTGAGCAGCCAGGCTGATGATTGAAGCATGAGGCCCTGCAAGGTGGTCAAAGATCTGTGTGAGGGACCGAGGCCTATGGATGGATGGATGGATGGATGGATGGATGGATGGATGGATGGATGCCTCTGCCATGGCTGGGTGGTGGGGCAGCAAGATGACCCATTCACGGGGTCATTTAGAGAATCTACAGATCTCTCCTTGGCTGCTTCCAACCTCTCCAATTTCTCTAGCCACTTGACATGTTGTGTGTGGCAGAGTGTCTTAAGTTCACTTGAAGCACAGGGCACCTGTGGCCATTCTTCAAAGTCAGTGTCTACTCTAGTCTTCCACATGTGGAGTCTCCTACTCTTGTTTTTGTTTTGTTTTACCCAGGAAGAATTTAAACCCTTGCAACTCTACACTGTCGTTTTCGTGAGGGTCCAGCAACAAGGTGCATGTTTGAACCAGAGATTTGGAGGTAGATGACACTAACGGCAAATTTTCATCTTCTTCAAGATGGAGGCTCACACAGTGAGGCAGGGAAAGGGATCTTTCCTTAACCACACGAAAAGAACGAGAGCTGACAAGCTTGGGATAAGGTGACAGTCAGGGATCATTTACTCTGAGGTTGACTTAAAGGTGGAGGGACAGACAGACTGAGAACTCAAAGCCAAGGTTTGAAGACAGGATAGCATATGCCCTTGAGAAAGGTCACCTCTCCTTAAGAGTCCCTGTCTTCCATTCTTGCAGCTATTGAAGCACTGGCCACCCCAGTTGCCTGTTATTAAAGCCCTGAAAGAGTCATATTGGGCAGCTGTTTAAGTTCATGTGCTCATTTGCTAGCTTTCCATCCTCCTGACTCTATAGACAAGATTTCCAGCCTCCTGGGACCTATGGTTGTGAATGGGAGACTTGGGACAGGAATCCTGAGAACCTACTGTGCACCAAGCAGAGCATCAGGCATGCCACCCAAGTCCATCCTTCACTGTGGGCTTTAATATCTTCCTAGGGAGATGGAGGTGGTGAGCCATCCTTGAGGACCTCTAGGGAAATCCACTTTTCAAAAACGAGAAATGGTAATTTCTGAATACATTGTTTGCAAATGGGTTGAGGGGAGGAATCAGGAAATGAAGACCAATAAATCAGGGATTTCCTGTGGCATCGAGACGAATCCATCCAAGCCCAGTGCCTGTCTGCTTCAGCTCCCCAAGTACTCGATAATGTGTCACAGATTCGGGGAAATGTTGTTGCTGGAAGAGGGCCTGAGAGGTTCCACCCCGCCCACCCCCAGTCCTGCCGCAGAGACGCTACTGTGCTGAACACACTCACTCACACCATTAGTGTCAAACCTTCGTCAATATTTAAACATTCATTATTCAGAACTTCATTTTTCTTCTCTCCCTCTCTTCTTTAAACCAGAGAAAGAAAAACAGGGTTAGCAACTGTATGCCTGGATTTTTGCCAGAAGGAAACGTGCCACTTCAAAGCTGAGCTGATTTACTGGATAAATATATATTTATGCATTTGGGGACTTTAAATGTATATGATTTACTAGAGAAATAGGGGGCATCTTTCAGAATCCCCTGTACAGGGAAATATCGACACAATTTCAACTGTGTATTTATAGCTCTGATAAGTCAGCTTGCCCCCTTCAAATCTTCATGCTCCATTGGACACAAAATATGCACCTCTCGTCTGAGGAGGGGTAAGGGGCAGCAGGCTTATAGGACTAGCCAGGTCTACCAAAAGGCTGTCAGTGGGGAAGCTCCCATGTGCCACCAAGGCCGGAGCAGGCTGCTGTGTGAGGCTGCAGGCTTTGGGCTGTGTGTGTGTCTATAAACAGTTTCTGAATGCTGTGAGAGACATGTGCTGTCAGCTGGGAGCAGGGGTGGGAATGGATCCTGGGGGAATTGATAGTCAGGTCGTCTTGTGCTTTACCGAGTAGACAAGATCTCAAGTTGCAGTAGCCACTGGGCCTCTGGACAGAAACTGCCAAAGCAGCTGCTGAGGCTCCTCCCGGCAGCAGGTGCTCTCTGTGGCCTCAGGATGGGGATTGTAAACATGAGAGCAGGTGGGGGTGGTAGCTACGTAGCTA
The DNA here is from genome assembly GCA_028658305.1 of Pachyuromys duprasi. NCBI lineage: Eukaryota > Metazoa > Chordata > Mammalia > Rodentia > Muridae > Pachyuromys > Pachyuromys duprasi. The sequence goes on from CM053749.1 coordinate 18,738,543, forward strand.
CACTATGTAGTGTGACACCATGTCACCTGGTAGCTTTGTGGGATCACTCTAAGGCCAGGTCCCTGTCTGCAGGGCTTGAGTAGGACCTATGACCAGGAGGAAGGGAGGTGGCTGATGGAGGGGTCGCTGAGCACAGCAGAAGGGTGCAGTTTCCCTGTGACATCCCAGCTTGAGAGATAGTCTCAGGGCTTAGCATTGATGAGGGCTGGTTCCCCTCTGGGTGTACCCTATTCCTGCTGCTGGCCAGCCCTGCCCATTCCCAGATCCAGCTCTGGACTTGCATTCTCCACTTCTGTATTCTGAGCTTGTTCTTCTCACCCCATTATGGTTTGGAGTCACGCGGCTTTGTCTTGGGGGTGGAGGTCTGCAACTCACCTGGAACAAGAACAGGTTGTTCCAAATAATCTTCCTGCCTTCTCCATTTATTTTTTCCTGCTCAGAGAGGCTACATGGCAACCAGCCATCATCCCTGTTTTAGGCTCTGGGTGTCTTTTGTCCACAGGGCTTTGTCTACTGTCCCTTTCCCCTGAGAGGAGCTGGCATTTCACCTGCAGAGCTGGGAGTTCACTGCCTAGTGCCATTGAAAGGGAAGCCAGGCTTATAGAGGAAAATAAGAAAATGCTCCTTATTCTAAGCCAGTATTTACAATAATTACATATGATGGTAAATGGAATTGGGAAAAGTGAATTACCTTTAATCAGGGGGTCCTTTATTCTTAAAGTACACCCACCCTAGGGAGTGCACCCTTGGCTAATTAGAGAAGGAAGCTGAAATCGGTGTGCTGTGTGCTTAGGCCTGGAACCCCACTAGGATCCTGCTCAGCAGTACAGCCCCTCTCGTGACCACTCCCAATGGGTCTCGAAAACGCCAGCAGCTGAGACCCGCAGTCCACTGGCTTGAATTTTCTGCCACAACAGATGCCCTTCCATAAGGAATAATCATCCGCCATCCCAAAACCTCCAAGCCTGTGTAGGGGTCAGGAAACCAACCCATGGGAGCTCTGTGTGTAAGAGACCAGCACTCTGCTTGGTCACAAACCAGAGAAATCTAGCAGCAGAGGAAAGTTGGTAGCAGGTTCATGTGGCCTGGCAAAGCATCTAGTCTGTGTAGATTGACAGCTTTGAGGGAAAGAGTGTATCCAGGTATACAACTCCTTTGTACACTAAAAGTACATTCATCTATAGCTCCACATCTCCATCATAGCCCCTACTCCTTCCATCCCTCTTTCGCTCCCTTCTTTCATCCTTCCATTTATTCACCGATTCCATAGACACCTACCAAGTGCTTCCTAATGGCTGCCTGAATTTAGGCTAAAAAGAGCTGAGATGCTCCTTTTGAGCCTCAGGAAAACATACTTGGGTGAAGAAGGCAGTGGAGGTCATTGGCATGGATGGTGTGGTGAAGCTCGTGGAGTACTCTCTTGGGAGGACTGGGGCATCCCCTTCATACTGTAGCTAATGGGTAGTAGATGACACCAGGGAGGGCAGGCCAGCGCCCCCATGATGCCAACAAGTGCTGGAGCCAGATACAGAGAATCCCCGCAACATTGCAGGCTGAGCAGCGGTCTCAGGACAGCTGTCTATCATTCAACATCAGAGGAGCTGGTGCACACTTGTCCAAACTGGTCAGGATCGAGGGGGCAGTTCCTGCTGGCTTGTGTGGCCATTCTTGCTGTTTAGCACTCTCTTCAGCAGTTTGTGGACATTCTGCCATTTGCCGTTTGCTGTTTCCTGAGATGGCACCAGATGGGTACTCTCGGGATCGCATAGCTCAAGCGCTATGGTCTCCTGAAGTAGAATTGGTCATCACACGTGTAGAAGCTTCTCCTGACGTGGCTCATACAGCAGTTGAGATCCTGGCCTCTCTTTTCTTAGGACTTGCTGCATTGACTTATTACCCTAACCTCTCTGGTCAGTAAAGTTTTGTGCTTCTGTAGGAAACCTATAGGAGTGTAGGCTGTGCTGGCATCGTGCGGCCAGACTGAGATACTGAACTGTGAGGCCACAGCTATGATGTGGAGAATACAGGTCTGCAAAGGTGACCAGTGGAGCTTGAATGTGCCATCATGGGATGGCCATTAGGGTAGCTTTCTGTTTCCCTGACTGATCTATTCAGACAGATGAATTCAGGCCAAATGGACAGGAACAGAGCTGAGGACATAGTAACTATACCGCAGATAAGAGGATGGGTTGATACTCTGCAATAAGATCTTCTCAAGATGGGGAGAAGCAAGGGATAGAGGGGTGTATCCTGTCATGCCGGGCTCAGCAATTAAAAAAATAGCACATGTGGAGGGACTAAAGCAAGAGCCCAGGCCTGGATGCAAAACAGAGGTTTTCGGCATAGCAAAGTGCTCTGACACACAATCTCCTTATCCCAGATGCACAGGGAAATGAGACATCTATCCCGTGTTTCAAATCTCCACAAGGCAGGAGGGATGCTGGGATCAGACTCTGGCCTCGGGGGAAGATTTGATAGAATTCTCCATGGTCTTGGTCTCAAAACTTGGGAAAGGTTCCAACCATCAGGGAGCTGTCCCTGGAGGACAGATATTTTGTGTGTGTTGAGGAGGCGGGCAGTCAGGTATGTAAGGGTGAAAATGACTGCTTTTGCATGAATTTGGCTTTTAAAGGTCATTGGTGTTGCTTTCCAGCACAACAATGTCGGAAGAGATTTTAGAAATCATGTAGATTCGGGCTATTTACTAACAGGGAAACTGAGATTCAGACAGTATCAGTGATCCATTCCTCCACCATCTCGATTTTTCTGTTTAGTGGGTGTTTTGCAAACTTGGTAGAGAAGGAGTAGTTGAACAAGTCAGAATGCTGTATTGTGCCTGTGGTACACATGGGTTAACTATATCATTACTGAATAATGGCACATGGGTAAAATATTGATTTCATACTTCCTGGAGCTTACATGGTGTATGTGTGTGTGTGGTAGGTGTGTGCGTGTGCGTGTGTTTGAACATCTGGTGTGTTTCTCAATTATGCTTCATTTTATTTCTTGAGAGAAGGCTTCTTACTGAACTTTGAACTCACTCATTCAACCAGCTAACCAGAACTACTCAGGAATCCTCCTGTCTCCACACCCCCAGTACTTGGAGGATAGACATATTAAAGTTGTCCCCAGATTTTATGTAGGTCCTGGGTATCCAAACTCAGGTCCTCATACTATGGTTAGAATAATTTTTTTGATAATTTTCTAGTCAGGCTCCACCCCCTTTTAGGTCATGGTCTTTGTTTGGGCTTGTCACTGACTCTTGATGTCCCGCTCCTCTTGTGATCCTCCCTGAAATAAGGTGTGAGGGCTTGTTCGTAACGTTAGTCTCCTCTTCGGTGGCATAGCCAGGCCAAGCCACAGTGATGAGCAATCCTGAGGGAGGAGATGGAGGAGCTCAGAGAAGAATGTCACTGCTGTGGCAGGTCACTGCTCTGTCTAGCCCCAGAGATAATGCAAAGGAGGGGCACTTTTTAAACCGTAAGGCACTCTATATTCAAAAGGCATTCTTCTTAGTAGCGTGACGAGGAGAAATCCGCCTGAATCCTCATGATAACAATTTTACATCTATAATTCCTTCCTCTTCCTACAGCATTGGAATTTGATGGGGATTAGCAGTGGCCAGCTGCAGAATGCCCAGAGCCCCTTAGGAGAGGCTCAGCCAGGACTTTATTTAATGAATGCCTTCAGAGGGGATTTTCTTTTGTGACACCCCCCCTGCCCCAAATGCTGCTGCTAAGAAATGGGTTCTACTGCCTGAGACCCCTTCCTGGGGCTTCTGGCAACTAAGAGGGCGCAGGGTGCAGTCACTCCTTAGGGTGTGAGGCTGGGTGTGTTTTGTGTGACTGGTAGAGAAATGAATTGTGGTACCATGGTTCCTGGCCTTCGCTGAATCTACTTCCTCAGATGGGGCTCTTCAGATGAAAATATCCCTTATGGTTCTTTTATAAAGAACCTCATGTTGTTACCCTCCCCTGCTATCCCTGAACAGGCTAACATCTATGAAGAGAACAGGAAGGATCCAAACTGTCAAGTTCTGCAGACAGAAGCCAAAGACTTGAAGAATCAGATTTGAGATGCTGAGGAGAGGTTTTCAGATCAAATCCAGGATGTCTAGTTATACTGACATTTCCAAGTGTGTCTGTCCCTGTCTCAGTCTGCTTCATGCTGCCTTAACAGAAGAGCAAAGAGACTGGACCAGCTATAATGAATAGAAATGTATTGGCTCAAAGAGCTAAATACTGGGACATCTTGGATAGAGACACTAGCTATATCTGTCCAAGGCCTTGCTGTGTTCAGTGACACCTGTGTGTGTGTGTGTTGGGGGGGGGATGATTCCTTTTTAAAGAATCTAACTCCCACAATAACACCATAAATCTGATCCCTAGGACTGAGCCCCTCAAGGCCGAACCACCTCCTAGCAGCCTCCTCCAGACACTTGCATTAGGAGTGAAGTTCCCAACTCAGAAATTAGGGGTACAGTCATACCATGTAAGTACCCAAGTGGATTTCTCCAAGGGATAAATGTTTAGGCTATCTCCCATGCAATATTTGGAGCACACATACTTAAAAGGCTCGTTAAGCTTTGTCTGAAATTCCCATTAGGCTAGATGTTCTGTATTTTTACTTGGTAAATCCTGCATCTCTCCTGCTGAGGGCTTTCCTTCTGCAGTACTCAGGGAGGGTCTCCCTCACTGAGCTGCGTTTACTGAGTCTGCAAGGCAGCCTTCCCTGGGGTGATTGTTTGTTCATGAGCAATTTACTTGCATCTAGGTGGGCAAGGTGCCCTCTTGTTTTCTGATTCACCAAAAGAACAAATGTAGTTCCCAAATGATGGAGAGAAGCCTCCTGAACAATTCTCCAACATTTCTTCTTTGATCCTTAGGACAGCTTCCCATGGCAAGCAAATGCTAGACTTCTACATTACACTGTAAAAACCCCACTGTCCACTTGCAGGATATTATTCTCTTGCTTATGTCCTATATTTATACCAAAAGGGGTATAAGATGTCTCAGCCCCTAATTAGAGTTTGGCAAGTTTTCTTTCTTGTCTTGTGAAGTTGGTAAATCAGAGTAAGCTGAGGCTAGAATGGGGCTCTCCATAATGCCAGTGGCCTCTCTTAGAGTGAGAAACACCCTCTCAGGATGCCAGGTGCCTCCTGAGGCTGAAGCCTGATCAGAGACACAGCATATCAGCTCTCCTTCTTCCATAGGCTCTCATGCACCATTGCCTGGTTTGCCCCTCGTGTAGAAGCCTTCCCTGACCACCCTGTCTGAGGAAGCACCTCTCTCTGTGTCAGGTCTGTGGATGGTCTGAGGACTCCTTGTTCTGACTGCCCCTTCTTTCTCTCATAGAAGGTTCTGTTCCAGCTCCATGCAGCATCGGTATTCTCTGCATGGCTTCTTTTGATGGAAGTCTTTTGTATTCATAGAACTTTATTTTCCTCTGGCTGGATCATGCCTTCATGCTAGCTAGAGTATCACATGTGAGACTGATCAACAAGTCCTTTCTTGAATTAGTGCTTGGGGATGAAGAAGCAGGAAGAGGCTGGCTACCTCCCTATTCCCCGGTGCTGGATGTAAGCAGACAGTGTAATAGAGGCTCCAGGTCAGGCTACACTGGCTTCCCACTGGTTCCCACACCACCCCTGTTCATGGTGTCTTCGAGGCTCTTCACTCATCCGTGGTTTAACTATCAAGGCTGGCCTCATGAGAGCAAGGAGGATAGTAACTGACTGACAGATAGAGTTTGTATAATGCATGTCCAAGCAGTGAATTCATCAAGAAATTGATCCTAATTAAAATGGAATTTGGCTCACTTTCAAATGACTAGAGGAAAGAAGGAGGGAGGGTGGGAAAGACAGGGAGAGAGACAGAGAGAGAGACAGAGAGAGAGAGAGAGAGAGAGAGAGAGAGAGAGAGAGAGAGAGAAAGATTCTCTAATGTTTATTGTAGCTCCCCAGGATGTCAAGGGGCAGGAAATTCTGTATATGTCACAAGCAGAATGGCTTGTGGTGAGTCTGTTGTTACCATTGTCACTGTAACAAAGAAAAGGAAGATGGATCACCTTCTGAATAGTGTGCAACTGTGGCCAAACTGGGCTTTCCTGGAGACGAGCACCTTTACCTGTATCCAGGTAAGTGACCAGTCCCCATGGATGATGACTGTATATAGTCTCAGCTCACAAAGCTATCTCAGTGTGAACTGTGGGGTCAACAGGGCTGTGTGCAGAAGAGCACAGGCTAAGAACAGGGCTTCAGGGCTACTGAGATTGTCAATGGTAAAGAGCTTGCATCAGGACCTGAACTCAATCTGTGGAACCTACCTCAAAAAAATTGTTTCATAGTGGTGTGCATGCAATTCCTGAACTGGGGAGGTAGAGACAGGCAGACCTGAGGGATTGCTGGCTAGCTAGCCTGTCTTACTTGAGAGTTCCAGGCCAGTGAGAGACTCTCTCAAAGCAAAATATGGATGATGGTGTGATGTTTGGTTTTTTGTCCATTTGACACAAGCTGGAATCATCAGAGAAGAGGGAACCTCACCTGAGAAAATGCCTTTACACTTTGGGAAGTAGGCAAGCCTGTAGTGCATTTTATTAATTGGTGATTGATATGGAGGGGCCCTGGCCACTATGGACAGTGCTGTCCTCTGGGAAGATGGTCCAGAAGTGTGTAAAAAGCAAACTAAGCAAGGCAAAAGGGATCAAACCAGTAGTAGCATTCCTCTGTGGCCTCTGCTTCAGTTCCTACGTCCAGGTTCCTGCCTTGAGTTCCTGCCCAGATTTCTATTCACGATGGACTACCAACTGTAAGTTAAAATGAACCATTTCTTCTCCAAGTTGCTTTTGGTTATGGTGTTCTATCACAGCAAGGAAAGCAAAATGAAAAATGTACTTAATTTTCTATTGTTGTGAAAAGACACCATGACCAAAACAACCTTTAAGAAAAAGCATTTAATTGGGAGCTTGCTTATAGTTTCAGAGGATGAGTCCATGACCATCATGGTGTGGAGCATGACAGCAGGCAGGCAGGCACAACCTAGACAACTTATAAAAGAAACCATCTTAATTTGGGGCTCTTGATTCCAGAGGGTAATAGAGAGGCCGCAAACATCATGTTGGGGAGCATGTCAGCAGTTAGGCAGATGCAGACATGGCATGAACAGTAGCTGAGAGCTTTTATTTGATCAAGCCCAAGGCAGAGAGAGAGGAGAGAGAGGGCGAGAGAGAGAATGAGAGGACAAGAAAATGAGAATTAATTGGGAGTGGTATGGACTTTTAAAATCTCAAGGCTTCTTCCCAAGAGGCCCCAGCCCCTAATCCTTCCTAAATAGTTCTACCAACTGCGGATCACGCTTTCATATGAGCCTATGGGAGCATTCTCATTCAAAACGCCACAGCTGATGAATGTCACCATAGGTTTCCTCTGGCCTCATCACGCATGAGCATTCAGGTGCACATGAACGTACATACACATTCATGTGAACATACATACAAATGTGTGTGTGCGCACACGCACACGCACGCACGCACGCACACTCGGCTTTCTGTTTGAATAGAATCAAGGTTTCCATCCCAGATCTGCTTCTGTATTCCTCTTGATTAACATGGGCCACTTTTCCTCACCCCCTCCGTCTCTGAGTCTTTGGAAATTCAGGTAATTGTGCTTGTTTCCTAGGGTTGTTGAAAAGATCAAACAAGATAATGTAGGCAAAGGTCTTCTGCACAATGCCTAGCCCTTCGTGAATGTTTGATAAATGGTACTGATGATTACTAGAAAACATATTAATTAGGTCTGTAATGTCTGAACACATTTGGCTGTTTTTAAAGTGATGCCATTTAAGCTAAATTAAGCTCCCTGCTTAATTCGACTATATTCTTAGCTCATGCATTACAATATAGAAATGGGTTTTCCCTAAATGTATTTTTTCTCCCTCACTTTGACCTTTGTGCTTTTAATATTTTGAGGCATTAAACAAGCTAAGTGGTTGTTCGGGAGATGCCTGAGGAATGCAGAGGAATTTAATGCTCGCATAGCATAGGGGTTGCAAAAGACAGCCCCCTGGAAGCACCGGAGAGCTTTTCAGGAGGTCCCAGCGACACTTGGAGATCCTCTTTGCTGATCCCGCTGTGCTCATATTTGTGTGAATGGTGCAGAAAGCTTGCTGTTGACTGACTAGGATCCAGTCTCCAGTGGCACTGAAGGGTCCTGGCAGTCATCCTGTCCTCTGCCTTGTGCCACTCACATAAAATAAGATAAGATAAAAATAAAAGGCACTACCACTTAATTTTTTTTTAATCAACTGCTCAAATTGGAGTTTTTTATGAAATCCTCAACCTGGAGCCTTTTAATATTCTGTATGATGAACTGATAAGTGCTGATAAAGGACCTCAGCTGCATGTTGGAGTGTTCACATTGCCTCAGGCAGAGCACTTGAGTTGCAAGCCAAACTAGTCTCTTTATGCATGTGTGTGTGTTCTCATGCCTGTACACGCATGTGTGGTGGCCAGAAGAGGATGCCTGTCTGTCTCTAACTTATTCACTTGAGACAGGATCTTTCACTGAACCTGAAGCTATGCTCCTGCATCTGCCCCCGACAGCTCTGGGATCATAGGTAGGCATGTAGCCGCATCTGCTCTTTTCATGAGTACTGAAACTCAGGCCTTCCTGTTTCTACAAGAGCTCTTATTCCCTGAGATATTTCCCTAGCCACAGAATACTATTTTTACTTGAAGGAATAATAAAATACAAACTATCCAGCTTTGCAAATCTTGTCTTGAAAATAAAAGAAAGTAGTCCTTAATACAAGAGCTGCTAACGATTAAATCTGAGAATTAAAGTAAAAGTTTGTGTTTCAGTAAACCTAACAGGCACTGTTACTTTATAGGTCGTTCTTGGTTTTTGTGCCAGGGTCTTGTGTAGCCCATGCTGGCCTTGAACTCTATAACCAAGCATTGCCACAAATTTCTGATCCTCTCGGTCCTATTAGAGGGGTGGTCCACTGTGCCTGTTTTCTGTAGTGCTGAGAATCAAACCCTCAGCCTGGTGTGTGCTGGGCAGGGACTTTACCAACTGAGCCACATTCCCAGCCCTATAGTTTTATGAGGTTATGTATCAGCATTCAGAAGATCTGCACAACGCAGAGTTCCTGTACTTAGGCAATGCCCTATGACACATAACCAAATCAAACAAGAGCAAGAATTCCCTCAAAGTCCAGTGTGGATGGAGGGTGTTAAAAATGTAGCAACGCAAAGATTCCATTGGTTTGGCTTAAGATCCCATATTTCAACTTAACTCACCAAGTTTTGTGGCACTGTTAAAGAATATCCAGGGCCATCCGAGGAGGCTTCACAGCACCCGTCTGTTTTCTAGCCGCACATCTGTGAGGTAACTTTTCTTCATATAATTCAGACACAATGGCATATCATCAGGTTGAGTACAGAAGCAATGGAGATCCAGCTGGCTTCTGTTGATACAGGCATAACATACTACATGCTACTTTTATAGACAAAATTATGCTCATGACAAATTTGTGTGTGTGTGTGTGTGTTTTACTATGTGATGAATCAACTATTAGGGTCATCAAAAAATTTCAAGAGTCAAAAGTAACCATGAAACCAAAAAGAGTTTAAGGGCTGTTGGCCTACTCCTCCAAACACAGGCCATCATTCTGCCTAAACTATAGGTCTTTTGGTACTTTGTTGTCATTATATATCACAATACTGTAGGTGCTTCATCCCCAGCTGTCCATACATGTTCCTTGAAGGTGTTTTCTCCATTTAGTTTGTACCCTCATAAACAAGGATGTGGCTGGACAGGTGGAGCATTCTTGACAAGTATTTTAATGAGTGGGATATTAGATTGTCTTTCTGTCTATAAAAATTGAGGTCTTCTGGATTACAAATTCAGATCCTAAGCTCTGATTCCAGAGGTCTGTAGTTCCGGTCTAGCCCCGCTTCTTGGAAGCTAGTTGGTGAAGAGCTTCTTATTCTAAGGCACTCATAATCTGCGTGAGATGTGCTGATTTCCTGACACCACGCTAGACCTCCAAAGTCTGACACTTCTGGGTAGACCCAACAATCTGTGTCTTGACAAGCCTTCAAGAAGACTCAGAGTCCCCAGTTTTCTAGGACCTTGAAATATCTCTCATTCTCCTCTAACGTGGAGACTCACTCTGACTCTGTAGGCTGTTGAGAGGTCACTTTAGACTGCTCTCCTATGCTTAGCAGCCAGGCGTAAATGCTTATTTCAAAGGGAGGGGGTTTAGGTTATGTTATATCTGCTTGCCTTACCCAACTCTCTCCTTGCCTGTGGGCATAACCCTTACTTATATTCTGAGGTTTTTAAGCTCAGGAGAGTCGGTGTGGCTGCATCCGAGGGAGCAGAATATCACACAGAGCTGTGGAAGGACAGTGGGTAGCCAGATCCCCAAGGCTCCTCTTCCAACTCTCCCTTCCACTGTGAGAGTCTGTTAACCTTTAGTTTTGAAGCCTCACCGAACCCACCCCAGTGTGGAGCAGTGCACAACAGCCCTGTGAGCTTAAAACAAAACAAAACAAAAAAGGGGCCTTGATGTTGTTGGAGTAGAAAGAAGAGAAGTGACAGTTTTGAGAAGGGTCAAGAGAGGAGGAAAGCCAGGCAAATTAGAGCAAGTGACCTTTGCAGATGGAAGCTGAGGAGACAGAAGGTGAGATCCTGTCATTCCAAATTGAGACGTAGACAAAGAGACTGAATCAGCACCTTGGCAGGCAGGTGCTTGAGTCTCCTAGAGTCCACCCTTACCAGCCTGGCTTCTCAGCGGACCCATTCCCATGACCCTATCAAACGTCCACTGACATGGGCAAATCTCCTTGCTAATTGGAAAAGCATCAAACTGCACAGCCAGCACTGAGGATTGAGGGCCTTGTAGGACTGGCTGACACATTAACTGTTTCTTCCAGCACTAAGCACACAGAGCTTAGGGGCAGAATGGACGTTTCCAGTACTATCATTCATTCATTCATACATGCACTCATTCATTTATGCTGCTTTTCATCTTCCCTTAACAAACATTTGTATTTGAAGATGTTTTGATCATCCAAACTGGAAGGAAGGAAGGTTGGGAGATAATTTAACTAGTAAATTGCCTGTCACACAAACCTAAGAGCCTGAGTTTGATTCCCAGCAATGAAGTCAAAAAGTTTGGGTACAGGAGCCCAGGTTTGTAATCTCAGGCATGATGAGGCAGAAACAAGAGGATCTCTGGGGTTTAGTGGCCAGGAAATCCAGCTGAATAAGCAAGCTCTAGGTCCAGAGAGAGAGACCCTGTCTCAAGAAACAAGGTAAAGAGAGACTGAGAAAGACATTGTTCATCTTTGGCACACACACGAACACACACATAACAAGAGGGTGCATGATGTTGGGAGGATCCACAAAGCAAGGTCATTCCCTCCCCAAAACGAAGCCTTTAGTCCTGTATGTCAATAGTGGCAGGGTTGATGATTTCCTAGGAGTATGTGTTGTGGCATATAAGGGGGTAGAATGGCCAACTTGTCAGCACATTCACCACTTTGCTCCAGTATGTGGAGACCTAGTCCTGTGTGGCATGAAGCATCACACTCTCTGTCATGGCTTCTGGCAGCTTCTGCTTCTTTCAGCTCTGTGCCTTGAATTTGGGGCATATGTCTTAGGAACACTTCACATGCCCAGCTAACACTTGGCTCCTGTTGATTTGCTTTTTCTGTAGCTTTGTTGCCAAGAATACATTTCTAGAAGCTAAGGAGACCCGTGGAACTCAGTGTTCTAGCCCTTTGCTTTCTTCTTATGGATACTGAAGTCAGCTATCTACTACGACTCTAAAGAAGGCACCTCTGCTCTCCATATTCCCTGGCATCTTTAGGGTACAAATGGAGTAGTACCCTGTTTATAACCCTGTCTAGGCTTCTTTTCTACCAGTGGACAGCTCCCAGGTTCAGCAGCTAAGTTAGATATGGCACAGGGTGGGGGGCGGTGTCAACCAGATTTTTATCTTTGCTATTATGAAGAATTACCTTGTCCAAATCTTTGATTTGTATTACTGCATTAGTCATGTAGTTTGTTGTGATGGTCTGCCACGAAACGCAGGCATTGGTGGGAATGACAGTGGTACTGTGATTCTTCATCATAGCTCTGGGAGTCTGCTGGGCTCAGCTCAGCCCTTCCTGTTGACTGTGCCTTGTACGCTTGCTCTCAAGCGATTGCTTGATCCGGGATAATCATGGTGGTGTCTTCCCTCACAGGTCTAGCTGTTTGCGAAGAGGTCAACTGTGGCTATGTTCTAGAATACCTACACCTGTTCTTGTGCCTAAACTGTGGTGGCTGGGTCTCAGGAGACAGAGATTGGAAGCAGTTTCTGAAGGCCTTTGCCCCACAAATAGCATAACATAGAGACCATCATATAAAATTGTTTCAATACTCTAAGTGCTAGGGAAGACCTAGACTCCATTTCTTCATCAGAGGAATATCGGGTACTTGGGAAACCATGCTTTGGAACTCCTACTCCTTAAACTGTGTTCATAAAGGTGTCCATGTTTGTCTGTCCATCAGAATATCCTGAGCACTGCCTTTTTTCAGGCTTTTCTTGAGCCCAGGAGTGACTAAGCCAGGGTCCCTATCTATGAGAAAATCATGGTTCAGAAACTAGCTTCCGACTCTTTGAATTCTGTGTTCTGGGTGCTCTTTATGCATAATAGCTTGATAAAGGACAAAGGCTTGCCTGTCCCACTGTCCGTAGTATGTTCATGATATGGCTTTCCTGTGAGTTTCCAGTGTAACCCCAGCACAAGGACCCCTGTGAATGAAGCCTGCCTTCCTTCTGCCTTTTCTCTTCACAGTCAGCTCATTCCTTTTGGAGTTTAAGTTCATAGGCAGTTGTATTGTCATTGCTCATATCACCTTGAATATGATTCATTGCCAGGTAGCAAATTAGAGAATCCAGAGGTACATGTAAGACATCATGAGTGCGTGGTGGAGAACTTCCCGCATGTGCTTTCACTTTGTTTACTGATTTGAAAGCCTAACCTTGGAATTAAAAGTGACTCATCTGTGACAGAACTGAGAATGTCAAGACTGTCTACAACCACGTTATTCTGCAAGTAAAGCTACCCAGCTCTATCTCCACGTGTCAAGGACACAATGAATAAAGAAAGTTAAAATTTATTTGTATTTATTAAAATCACATTGCATTTTTTGAGACAAGGTCTGTCTGGGGCCAGGCTGTCCTGGAACTCACCCTGTAGACCAGGCTAGTCTTGAGCCCATGGAGACCCACCTGCCTCTGTCTCCTGAGTACTGGAATTACAGGTTGTGACATCATGCCCAGCCCCATATTGCATTTTTATGTGTTCATCTTTGTGTATATGTGTACAATGTATGTACGTGTGTGTTTTCACACATGTGGTCAAAGGTCAACCTCAGGCGTTGTTTTTCAAGGTCTACCATGTTTGAGACAGGGTCTCTTGCTATGAACTGCTTTGTACACCAAGCTAGCCGGCTTGTAATTTCTGAGGCTCTCCTGCATCTGACTCATCTTGAGGTAGAACACTGGGGTCACAGACATGCTCTACTGGATCTGTCCTTATGTGGTTTCTCAAATATGAATTTAGGTCCTCACACTTGTTTGGCCAACACTTGACCCAACAAACCATCTTCCCAGCCCACATTTTTTCATGTTTTAATAGAATAATGCAGATGTCTATCATTTGGTCCTAGCTAAGAATCCATCTGTCCTTCATTTTCTAGAGCTCTGCAACCTTCATTTTGAGAATGACTGAAAGGGAGAAAAATAAGAAACATTTCAGTATAGCGTACCCTTGCTCTGAGTTAGGGTCCTTACTCACCTTCCAAAGTTTATTTATTTATTTATTTTTTTATAAATCCAAAGCAACACAAAGGACCCAAAGAAGCCATTTCAGGATGATAAATTCCCCATCCTTCCTTCTATGATTCTCTTAATGACTTAGTGCCTGGGAGGTTTCCTACCTGAATTTAGGAATGGCTCACACTTGCTGTCTGCCTTCCAAATCGTTTCCGATCATAGCTTCAAGATTGATTAGCACCTCTTCTCCTATTTCTCCCCACCTAAAGGCATGTTTGAGAGCAGCACGTTGAAAAGATGACAACAGGAGGGACCTACGGAATTCATAAATGCTTTGACTGTGTGGGCTTTGATGAGGCAATATGGAAAATGATTGCATTAAGCATTGCTATTTATTTACTTGACTTTGTGTAGGACAATCAATTTCCCCACGTTCTGGGCCTCCTGTCAGGAAGTTAAACAGCAGAGAAGGCAGGCTGGATGCATCACCTCATTGCTCTAAAAGATGCTGTCACTTCTCAAATCGCTTCTGAATGTTTATAATAAGGCCATCTTTCATTGCTATCCATGGAACTGGAGGAAAGTCTCTCCTGTGAAGGATAGAATACCTGGAAAAGACGTCTGACCAGAAAGAGATAAACTGATTTTTTTCTTTAACCATATGAACATGCCGTGTCTATAGATTATATATTAATGGTCTCATATGGGCTAACCCAGTGGCTGGGTACATGTCATTTGCTGGGTACATGTTAATCTGTCTTAGGAAGGCAAGGGTTGGTTCTGTTTGTGCTTCTAGAAGGAAAAATTCCAGACCTTTGGAGAGAGAGAGAGAGAGAGAGAGAGAGAGAGAGAGAGAGAGAGAGAGAGAGAGAGAGAGAGAGAGAGAGAGAGAGAGAGAGAGAGAAACAATATTCAGACCCAGTCACAGAGGAAATCACAATGTTGGAATGTAAAAAGGTCAGAGTGTGAAGTGGACCAACTGGGTGGGTGTGCTGGGACAGCGCTTGCTTCCCTGGTGTGTGTTGAGAGGGTATCTTCAGGAATGCTGCCGAGTTGGCCATGTGATGGACATCTCTTTCAAGATGGTCTCCGACCATCCAGAAACCTCTGGGGCAGAGGAAAAAGCAAGTTAGAGAAAGAGAAACCAAGAACTACATGTGCTTGCTTCTGATTGGGGGAAGAGTGGAGAGGAGATGCCATTCCGTTACAGGGTTTGAATTTGAATGTAGGCTTTGCCAGCTCTAGGCCAAAGCAAGGTCATCTTTCTTTCTCATAAAGAAACCTCATAAAAATATAACAGTGCGGTGGCAGCTAATTTCATGAGTCAGTATCCAGATAGTCTGGTCAAACGCCATTGGGTGTTTTCATGAAAGTATATTTTATGTGAGAGTAACATGTAAATCGGTTGACTTTATTTGAAGAAAGTGACCTCCCATAATGTGGGTGGGACCTAATCAGTTGAAAGTACTAAGTTTATAAAAACAAAAGACTAGTCAGGGGGAGATGACGTCGTGACAAAGTGATTACCATGTAAGCATGAGGATTCCAGTTGCATATTAGCACACACACAAATGTGCATGCACACACATGCACCTGCATATGCACACAGTGGTCTCAAAAAAACAATGTTAAACAACAACAACAAACAAAATACCAGCATCCTGAGGAAAGACACTTGAGGTTGTCCCCTGGACACATGTATATGCATTTGTATACACACACACAGGCACACACTCACATTACTGATTCCCCACAAAGAAAAAGGAATTCTGCAACAGTGACTTTCTTGAGCTTCAGCTCTTTCTGAGTCTTTGGCCTGCAGGCCCTCCTCCCCCTATAGACTTTGGAATAGCCATCAACCACAGTGGGGTGGGGGGAGAAGAGGAAGAAGAAGAAGGACGGTTTTTTTTCTGCTTTTCTAAAACTCTGCTTTGAACAGTTCAATTCTATCAAATAATTTTAGAATCATCCCAGTCATCACTCAAGATGCAGGGCATCTAAGCTCGCTGTGACCAGACAGCTAGTTCCTTGAGCTCAAGGAGGCATCTCTCACTGCTGGGCACCAGGTCCCTGCACAAGATGTAGCATGCAATTTGTTCCTGTTCAGTGACCATTTCTTTTCTTGTTTGAGCCCTAATCCTGTGGCTTAATTTTGGATTCCTCGAGGAGGGATAGGGCCTGACGTGGAACTGGAGCAGAACGGGATGCAACAAAAGACGAGACACAGCCTCCTAGAGAGCTGGAAAGCCGGGCACAGAGAGGAGAAATTGAGAATGCTCTGATACATGTCGGGAAGGGGTGCTGCATGCTGGGTCCCTCCCTTCAGGGTGCCTGCCAGAACCTCAACAGACATGGCACCCCAGTGAAGGAGGGAGGGCAGCCACCTCAAGCAAAGCTGCAACCCCCCTCATTGTTGGATGGCTCTGATAACCTGGAGACAGCTCAGACACACCTCATGGTGTGAGCTTGCACGGATGTTAGCCCCGAAGATCGTCATAGATTTATTATGAGATTTCCATCATATACATATTTATTATTCTTTTCTTTTTCTCAGACACAACACAGTTTTCACCGACACTGCTTATTCGTTCCTCATAAGCTGAGATTTATCACAGGATTTGGTTTTCCTCTCTGCATGGGCTTCATCCCATCTGTGGAGGTGCTTCTTTCAAAGATATGTATCTGTCTTCATGCATCCCTCTTCCCTGAACCTCTTCCTGCTTTCATTTTGGCCCAGATCATTTGAAATGTTAGCCTAGAATTAACAGATGTCTACTGCCCAAAATTTGAGAAGTTAAATATAATAAAAATGTGGGCAAAAAAGTACCCATAATTCTGTTGATATTTTGATCTATTTGTTTTCACTTGTAGACATGTTATCTAGTTGATGTCAATTTGGACCTAACATTCTCTTCTAAGCATGGTGATATGAAAATCAGAATCCAGAAGCTTTTTTTTTTTAATGGCTGCCCATTTGGCTGTCTACCTTTGGGTATGATTACAGCATTTTTCTCACATTGGGCATTTGGTTTGTATCTGTTTTTTTCAAAAATGATAACATAACACTTCAAAGACCATATTATACCTAAAATTCAGCCCACCTTTAGGGTTGTATATTTGGGGAGCCTCTAAATCATAGCATTGCTTCTCATCTATCAAGTTCTCCCTGGGGGTTTGGTCCTTTCCCTGCATCTATGTGGTCATTTCTGGCTGTAACCTCATGGAGTTGATACCATCCCTCTCATTTTATTTTCATGTGAGGGCTCTGAGGTACAGACTAGGGACCGTCCTGAAGCTACTCTGTGAGTGGCTGAGCTTGAGTTGAGCCAGTCTCTTTCCAACACAGTCATTCACTCTGCTGGCAGAAGGCCTGGGTGTCCTCCATGGCTTCTCCTCTGTGGGCTTTTGAAATCTGGGAGAACGTGTTACAGGCGGAGGGGATGAAATGTTCTCTGCTTTACTCCCAAAGCTACGTTTACTTGCCATCACCAAAGAGCCAGAGCTGGCATAAAGGTGAAATCAGGTCTGCTGACTTTCATCCAGGGCACTTCTGATCACAAAGAGCCCTGCCCACTCCCAGGCTCCCTAGGGCAGCATCAAAGCCAGCACTGTGAGAAAGAAGTCGAATTTGTCTTTCTTTTTCTATTCTGGTCTCATTAGATTTCCAGTAGATTTCATGCTTTCTAATGCATTTTCCACACAAAGATGCTTGGGCTTTCTTGGAGCTCTCACAGGCACAGATGAGACAGGCGGGCAGGGGCAGAGTAGATACAAGGCAGCAGGCTGGGCTCTGCAAGCAGGTATAATTGCCAGCAAGGAGCCTTCGGTGTAGAGCAGGCAAGGTAGGACGTGAGCCCCAAGGGCTGCTGCTCTGGGAGAAGAGTCCCTGAAAAGTAGCTCATATTCAGGGTCACCTGCCCCTTCTCCATGCTGCTCAGTGCCCACATGTGCAGACAGAGGGAAGATCATCTGTTTGTCCTGAGCAGAGGCCTTGAAAGTCTCCTCTGTGCCTACTCAGCGACCCCTGATAGAGCAGCATCTGTACTCAGACCCTCATACCTTCTTCTTCCTGGCTATCAGCTAGGAGTATCCCGACACCAGGAGTAAATGAGGCTTGGGCAGAAGAGGATGCCAGGGCAGAGGATTGGGGCCAGCGCAGGCTCCTGGACAGGAGCCAATATGAGTTCCAGGTGCCCTGTGCTGCTCAGGATGACTATTCATTGTCCAACCCAGCAGAGGACCCTGCTTGAGGACTGTTTATAGGAAAGGGACTAAAGGAAGGAGAACAGAAGCCAGAGGCCAGATGGAAGCTGTGTGAGGAGCATCCATGGGAGGTAGAGGGTGACCCGGAGCCTCCAGCATCCATCCCTGAGACTCTATGTGCTCAGGGCACACCCCACTCCACACAACATGGATGTCCCGTTTCTTCTTTGCCCTTTCCCACTTCCCTCTCTATTCTTTTCTCCTTTGAGCGGTTTCTGGTATACCTCAATAATTAGTTCTAGTTATCAAGTCCCTAGGTCCCTAATGCCTGAAATCCTAGCTCCACATGCTTCTTTGAACCCCAGTGAATGGGCTACCTTATGTCTCTGTCATTGACTTCTGTTCTCTGTCTTCTCTTCTTTCTTGTGTCCCTCTTCCACTCTCTCTTTGTGTGTGTGTGTGAGAGAGAGAGAGAGAGAGAGATACAGAGACAGAGAGAGACAGACAGAGAGGATAAGAGAGAGGGACAGAGAAAGGGATGGGTGTGTAAGCATGAGTGGAGGCTGGACCAGTATCTTCCTAAGTCATTCTCCCCCTTATTTTTAAGAAAGGGAGCTCTCTGATTTTGCTAGACTGGCTGGCCAGCAAGCCCCAGAAATCTACCTGTCTCTGCCTTCCCAATGCTGGGATTACACTTGTATGCCCTTTGCCCAACTTATTTTTAATGCAAGTTCTAAGAATCAAAATAAGGTCTTCATGCTTGCGCAATAAATACTTTATCAAAATAGCCACCTCCCCAGAGCCTCTGTCCTCTGCTCTAAATTCATCCCTTCTCTTGCCCTCCCCACTCTGGAGTGCTCACCAATTCTCTCCTATCTGGCCACCTTTCCTCCTCAAAGGACTAGGCCATCTTGGAGTTGGTTCCCCTGTCCATCATTTAGAGATGTCCATCCCTTTACCTTCCCATGACTTTGGTTACTCTTCCTCATAGTCACAATGTGTGGTGACTACATTATACAACGTCACAGTCTGACTCCCTGACATGTGTGCGCTGTGTCATGCTTGCGTATGTCTACACGTGAATGTATCACAGGTATACAAAAGCATGTCCTTTTACAGGACACTTCAGAAAATGGAGCTCCTACCTACTCAGGCCATCCTTTGTCTTTTAGGTTAGCAGTTTCCACTTAACTGTCTCCCCTCCTTTTCAGGGAGTTTATTTTTCTCTCTCAACTGGAAAATCACTTTTGATCAGCTGTAGAGAGCAATCACATACTGAAATATTGGATTTTGCCCACAATATGCCTCCTCTGAGACCAGTGGTTCTCTGGGGTGAGACCAGACCTGTGGGGTGGGTAGGGGAGTAGGCCAAGTGAGAAATGCTAGATGGACCTCAGACAGACAGATTGGGAGACAGAAGAATGAGCCCATAACAAGCCAGGTAGTGACGAGCACCAGAGACCTGAGCTTCTGGGTTGTGGCTGGGTTTTGTCTGCATCAACACTCTTCCTCCGTCCTCTGCTCTTAATTTCACTTGTTGAATGTGGCAGAAGGTGAATGAAGTACCTTCGCCACAACACTGATGTCTGACCCCTCTGCTCACTGGGCCTGGCTGTGAATGGGAATGGTTGCTTTCCTGATAGACACTGACGCCTTTTATTCTGCTTCTCCCTCACAGCCAAGAGAGTCTTCAGGCCCTGAAAAGGAGGGCCAGGCCCCACTAAAGGCTCTGTAGCTTACTTTTATTTCTTTTACCACCATTGCAGATTTGGGGGACTATCCTGGGCTCTCCTTCCTGCAAGATCTGGAAAGCATTTCTTGGTCTTGGGCATCATTCTACCTCTCTGGAGGCTTTCCCACCTTGTCTACCCATCCTATCATCCCGGGTAAATCCAGATAATCTGAAAACTTTTCATATGTGACCGCTGCTCCTGGAACCCATCTAAGCACACTTCTTCAGCATTGACTATCACTGTCTCACCTTACCCACCTGCCTCTTGCACTTGGAGTCCTGCCACAGCATCCCAAGCTCCACAGGGCCCAGGTTCCCAGTAGGTACATAGGCTTTTCAGAGAGGGGCTCTGTTCAGATTGATGCAGGATGCACATCCCCTGCAGGATTCCTCAGGACTTGCATAGTCCAGTGTGCTATTCAGCTTCCAATAGAGTTTAGGGAAGAGACATTGGTGACAGTGGCCAGCTGAGCTGGCTTTCAATACAATTTAGGGTGACATTTTTTCCCTGACTTGTTTGATCCCAGGAAGCTTTTCTTCAAGAATACCCAGTGACACTTAAGCATAATGCAGTGGAAGGGAGGTGTGCACGAAAGGTAGTTATCATCCCCAATCAAGTCTGAGACCATTAAGCCATATGGATCTTACCTATCCGGCTGCATCAGCCAACATTTCTCATGTACCTTGTGCGTGTGGTCCATCAGGCTGCCCCCACCCCCACCCCCAGGCCCGTGTGTCCAGCCTGTAGCTTCTTCTTTCCCAATTCTATTCTATGATAAGAAAACGGAAGCTCAGGTCCCACTCTCTAGCAGGTTTACATCAGAGGTAGGAAAAATTTCATTACTTGAAGGAGTCGCCTGTGAGTGGAACACAATCATTTACTGCTCCATGGCCGCTAAGCTGACATTTGGAATTCAGGTGTCACTGAGCGTGCCCGAGTACCACATTTTGCAGGATATTGTGACATGGGTCAATTTCCTTCTGCAGAACTGCTCCCTGGCAGTTCACACGATTACAAGCAGGTCTTCCAATTAGCCATTACCTGAGGAGTGAACTCTATGAGCTTGAAGCAACTCAAAAAAAAAAAAAAAACCCACAAGAGTGGAGAAGGCAGGGGGAACAGGAAGGAAAAGTTGGTGGTGATGGTGACAGAAGAGGCTCCTTCTACCTGCTGGGATCTAGAGGTGATTGTTGCATAGCCTTTCAGAGTGGGGTACAGGCCTTCACATGCCCTAGGTATGGCGGATATGTGCTTAGTAATGGTTTTGATGAAGGTGGTGATAACAGAGTAACACAATAACATGCCAGGTTCTTGTGTGACTAGTGGTACTAGACAAGCCTTTAAACACGGAAGTTTGGAGATATAGATTCTATGCCTGCCTCTGTCACCATGTGACCTTGATCATGTCTCTGTGGTATTAGATATGCCCATGTGTGAGATGGGAGCCCATCTGACCACTGATTCTCATTTGTAGTGTCCATAGACTCCTAGATGTCGTGGCGTATTAGTGAAGAGAGGCAGAAGCAAGCCACTGGGGAAGTGTGTGTGTGTGTGTGCGCGCGTGCGTGTGTGTGTGTGTGTGTGTGTGTGTGTGTGTGTGTGTGTTGGGATGGTAGGAGTAGCAGGGGCTCTTTATTCACTCTCATAAGCCTTCTGAGGTAAAGTTTCATTGACATATAAGAAAAGCAAAAACTTGAAAAGGTTTTATAAACTCATCAGTCATTTCCAGTATCTTATTTTAAAATGTTTTATCACCCCCCAAAAGAAGCTCACATACATACACTCACCTGACCCTCCTCCTTCTCAGCCCCCTTAGCCCCTGGCAGCCAAGATTGGTTGTCTGTCTCTGTGGATTTGCCTACCCTGAACATTTGTGTCAATGAGGCTACATAGGCATGGCTTTTTGTGACTTGCTTTGCCCGCTTAGCACGTTTTAAAGATTTCCAGGTAGTAGCTTGTATCTACAGCACAGAACTTTATTCCTCTCTACAACTGAATTACACCACTCTGTATAGCTGCCCCACGCCTTGTTTATGTGTTTATCAGTGGGTGAATATTTAATTCACTTCTATATTTTGACTACTGCAAATAATGCTGATATTGACACTTGAGTGCAAGTTTTGGGGAGGATGTATCTCTTCTGTATTCTTGGGTATCTATCTGGCATCAGAATTTCTGGGTCACCCACTAAGTCTATTCTTACCTGGACAACTGTTAAGCTCCTTTTCAGTGTGGCCGCATCCCCACCAACAGGGTTAAGTTTCTCCACATCCTCTGCTTTTTATTGTCTGTTCTCCTTATTATAGCCACATCCTGATTTCAAAGTAGTATCTCATTGAGGCTTTGATTTGCATTTCCCTAATGATGTTGAGTGTCTTTTCATGTGTTTTACAGGGGCCACTGGGGTATCTTCAGAGATGTTTATTCTATACTTTTGCCTATTTTTAAATCAGTCTATTTGTCTTTTTATTGTTGAGTTGTAAGAGTTCTTTGCGTACCCCGATTGGTACAATCTTATCAGATCTATAATTTACAAATATTTTTTTCCCATCCTGTGCTTTGTCTTTTCACTTTCTTGATAGTGTCCTCTGAAGCATGAAAGTTTTTGATTTCGATGAAATCCAATTTACCTATTATTTCTTTCTGTTGCTGTGCTTTGGCGTCGTAGCTGAGAAACTCATTACCCAATCCAAGGACATGAAGATTTATGCCCATGTTTTTCTTCAAAGAATTTTGCAGTTTTAGCGTTTTAAATTTTGGTCTTTCATCCATTCTGAATCAGTCTTTATAGTGTACTCTCATATGGTAATCAATCCCATTAAAAACAGAAAAAGACCTCAGAATTAGGCCAGAGCAAACCTTTCTTTAGGTCACTAGTTGTGCAAGCTCAGAGTGGGCTTCCCTGTTGCTTTCTTGCAGCCTGTTGGCCTTCTCATAGAATGAGGGGCTCCTCAGAACCAAAGAAAAGGGGTTTGGAAGGCAAGTTTTCTGCAAATTGGTAACCAATGGGCCCTATCCCAGGGCAGGGGTGTGTGCCTCTTTTCCCCCAACTGGAAGCTTTTGTGAAGTCTTCATAAGAATGAAATGGCTTTAAAGAAGGTAGGACTTGAATATGCTGAGCAGAAGAAAGGATTTGTGTAGCTTCCTTCTAGCATTCATAAAGGGAGTCCACAGTTCCAAAGCAGGATGAGGTGTTGGACCTGAGCATGAAATCTATACTCTGGGCTTTGGGGTTTGAAAATTTAAAGCAGTTTGACATCTTCTGTTCCAACACCATGTCCTTGGAGGTTCTGGGGGGACCTCCTCTTAGAGCTTTAGTTTGGAAATGAGTGGAGAAGCTGGTAGCTCTAAATGCTATCTATATGCTAATGAGTCCACAATTTGCATCGCCAGCCCAGCCCAGAGTCATATATCCACCTGGGGACCCGACAGCTCCCACAATGGCTGATAGGCATCTCACACTCAGTGTGAGCCACACGGAAACGTAGGCCTTCTCCTTCACATCTTTACTCTTAATTCATCTCTACTTTTCACCATCTCAGTGTATGGTACTATCACAGGTCCAGCTTGGAGCGTAGGAAAAGTTAGGTCATTTCTGATTTCTTTCCTCAACAGCTTCCTCACCCTGTTTTTAATCCAACTGCCAACTCCAGGGCCCCATTTCCAGATCCATAACCAGCCTGCACCTTTCTCCACTTCTTGCTTTTATCCTTGCCTCCGCTAAGGTCCACTGCTCCCAAGCCTCAGGAGCTGGCCTTGAAGAACCAATGAGGTCAACCGCTCTGACCTTTAAAGCAGTCCTCTCTCATCATAAAACTAAATTCCTTTCCTACCCTCTGTCTTCTAACCGATTCCTCCTATACCCAGCCTCCTAACCTACTATCACCCCAGCCTTCCTACTGTTATGGAACATCCCATTATCATTCTTACCTCAAGCTGTACTTGTCACAGCTTCCACTAGCAAGCCCTTATTTGTTTGTTTCATTGCTTGTTTATTTTTTGGGTGTATTAGAGAGAAAGAGAGAGAGAAAAAGAGAAACAGAGAGTGTATTCCATGCAAAGGAAGGCATTGGGTGCCCTACTCTGTTATTTTCTGTCTTATTCCTTTGAGACAAAGTTCCCCATTAAACCTGGAGCTAAGCTTGGGGGTCAGCAAGCCTCAGAAATCCTGTCTCCTTCCCCTCAAAGTGCTGGCCTTACAGGCCCAGAAGACCAGGCCTGGTTTTCTATGTAGGTTCTACAGATTTGAACTAATGCTTAATCAACAAGCTCTCTAACCCACTAAGCCATCATCTTGATCTAGGCAGGTTTTTTGTATGACAGCTTCTGACCTTCCCTGACCTAAAGGACCACCCCCCTTGGCCACCCTTTTTACATCTGTCTCACTTCAGTTAGCCCTGTCTCCTTTCTTTAAAAAAATGTTGTTATGCCAGGCAGTGGTGGCATAAGCCCTTAATCCCAGCACTCAGGGAGGCAGAGGCAGGCAGGTCTCTGTGAGTTCAAGGCCAGCCTGGTCTACAGAGCAAGATCCAGGACAGCCAAGGTTACAAAGAAAAACCCTGTCTCGAAAAAGCACAAAAATGTTTTGATTGTATTTATTATTTCTTTTATTTTTGTGTACGTGTGTGTAGGGAAGGGGTATGTGAACACACCTGTCGTTCATGTGTATGACATCAGAGGATTACCAGGTAGAGTGAGCTCTCTCCTTCCACCATATGGGTTACAGGGCTTGCTGACAAGTGCCTTTGCCCACTCAGCCACCTCCAGCTCTAATTTATTTTATTTTCAATAGAGAAAATCACTGTACGGAACCTTCTTCCTTGCTTGCTCAGTCCTTGGCTGTCTTCTTTTTTTCTTACCCCTCATAGAAATGGAAACTCCATGAGGGGACTGGTCTTACCTCTCCCAACATCTGGTTTTGTATGGCATCCTCAATAGTTTCCATGCAGCCGTGTGCTCCAAATAACTTGAATGCAGTCCTAATGGGAAATTTCAAACGTGCACAAAAGTAGAGAACCCACTTCCCTCCCATCATTCAGTCTCAACAATTATTAACCCAAGGCCAATCCATTTCTATCTTGTCCTTATGTTGAAGCAAATCCAATATATCATATCATTTTATCAGTAACTATTTCAGAGTGTATCTTTAAAAGATAAGAGCTCTTTAGAGAAAATAACCACCAGGCCATTACCATATCTAAGAAAATTTACAACCCTCCCTGGCTGCCATCAGATAAGCAGGGAGCCTTCAGAATTCCCTAAATGTCTCTCTCTCTCTCTTCCCCTGTTTTCATTTACTTGCACCTAGTGCCTAAAAAGGCCTTAACTTGAAATTGTACCCTTTGAGTATCTTTAAATCCATATTTTCTCTATGACTCTATTGGATTTTCTTAAGATCTGTCCCTGGTAGAAACCAGGCTGTCTGTCCCAGGAAGCACCTCCTGGGCTGGATTGCCAGATGCAGTACTGTCTAGTGTGCTTATCGGCTCTCCGATTTCCTGCCAAGAGGAAGTTTGGTACTTGATGGGATACAGGCTGGTTTTTGTTTTGTTTTGTTTTGTTTTGTTTGTATGTAGCCACAGCACATCATGTAATAAATGCATGTATTCATGCATTTATTATGTGAATGTATACATACTTGTGTGTGTTTGCATATGCCCATGCATGCACGGAGGTCAGAAGTTGAAATGGAATACCTTTTTTCTTGTTGCTGGTTTTGGTTTTGTTTTTTTTTTTTTTTTTGAGACAGGGTTTCTCTGTGTAGACTTGACTGTCCTGGACTCCAGCTCACAGATCCTCCTGCTTCTGCCTCCCCGAGTACTGGGATTACAGGCTTGCACCACTGCGCCCAGCTTTGGATATATTCTTAATCACTTTTTTTTCCTTTTTTTGAGACAAAGCCTCACTGAAGCCAGAGCTCACCAATTTATTTAGAGTGAAACTGGTCAGCAAGGCCCACGGATCACCCCTTTCCACTTTCCCAAAGCTGGGGGTGTGTGCATGAGTGCCAGGAAGCCCAACTCGGATCTTATGCTTGCATGGCAGGTGCTTTACTCATGGAGTCATCTCCCCATCCCTTAGCTGGAATGTTTTGTTTTGTTTTAAAGAAGAAATTTACCTTTACTGGGAGGAGTATTGTACAAAATAATAAGAACAAAAAAAGATTAGCGCCTGATTATTTCTCATGGTTGCTTTTCATAATAATGACTTGGTCCCCCCCGCCCCCATCCTCTAAGATCAGTGAGGACCCTTGTTTGGAGTATCACCACGAGAGCCCAGACTGAAGCATGCATGAGGTACTTCAAGGAGCCGGGGTTTGTTGAGTGAAAGGATACATGAGCACATGCAACCTCAGAACTTTCCACACATTGCCAGTCTTTTCTTTCTCCAGATTTTTACATGCAAAACCCTTGCATGATGTTGTTTCAGGGTTAATTCTATTCCTTAAATATTTCCTTAGTACTCTGGGGGTTTATTGAGTAAATACAACCCAGTCCCTGCTGTTAGGAATACTCTCACCCATCTGCTACTGAACACAACAGTTTCAATTAGATCTTGACTTATTTCATTACTGAAAGCAACTGATGTGATTCTCTCAGGCAAGACACCGGTCACCAGTCCAGAATCAGTCCTGCTGACCTAGGTGACCCAGAATCCTCTGTCATGGCCTCATTTCTTATGGTGTGTGTGTGTGTGTGTGTGTGTGTATGTGTGTATGTGTTGGTGTGGCATGCACATGTCATATATGTGGGGGTCAGAGGTAGACAGTGAATGTCTTCCCCTACCAGGCTCTACTTTATTTTCTGAGACAATGTCTCTCACTCAAGATAGAGCTCACTGATTTGATTTGGCCAGATGGGCTGGCCGAGAAGCCTCAGCAGTGTTTATGTGTTGGTCTCTTCCGCGGTGCTGGGTTATAGACATGTGCCTGGCTCTTGGCTATTATGTGGGTGCTGGGGGTCAAACCTCATGTCCTCAGGCTTGTGTGGCAAAGCTTTACCAACTGTACCATTGTCTGAGTCCTGGCTTTTAGTTATTGTGAGACTGAGTCTTATATTGTAGGCTGCACTGGTTGGAACTTCCTGTGTGTCCAGGCTGCCCTTCAAACTCATGGCAATCATCTGCCCCAGCATCCTTCCCAGTACTGGGATTATAAATGTGAACCACTGTGCAAGGCCTTATGTTATGGCTGCGGGCTCCTCTTCTCCCCTCTGAACCTCACTTTCCCCACCTGAATGGAACGAGATGTCATTAGGTCATATAAGGCCTTTTCCAAACTTTATGTATTGGAATAACATATCTCCTTCCTTCCTACTACATGCTATCTTAAAGGCCACATGAATAATGTTAACGGGTCAAAGCAAGGCAGAAGCAGTTTATGCAGAAGGGAGGTGGAATGATATCTCCCAAACAACCCACCACAAAAGTCCACACAGCTATTCAAAGGGAGCCATGGTGAAATTGCTTGCAGTTCTCTGTGTTCCCCCTAATGTACTCCTGAGGTTTGGGAGGAAACTGCTATGGCCCACTAGATGAGGAAAGAGTCATAGGAGTGTCTAATGGCCTCTGAAGTCTCAGAGTTGGTTGTAGGAAGTTGTTTGGAAGTCTGGGCTCACAGCCTGAACCTCTCCACAGACCCAGAGATTCCCCCTAGGAGTATAACACCTTCAGTTGCCTCCCACCTGCCACCACTGCCGTCCCTGGAGGCAGGGGCGGCTTTGCCAGTGCCCTGGCTGCACCAGCGTCTGGGAATTCAGACATCTAGACTGCCAGAATCTGCTGGCATTTTCCTTTTGTCTGCCAGGGTTAGATTGCCTGGGAATTGATAACAGCACTCTGTGAGCTTCCTGATGAGCAGGCTTGCCACTGAGCTGTTGTCTGTGCTCTGCCCTCTAGTTTCATAGCCCTGATTTCCCCATTTCTGTCAGCATGTGGCTCCAGTCCCTGGGGAGAAAATCCGTTTATCTGATGCTTGCATGAACCTGATGAGGCTCCGAGAGGAGGGAGTGGCTTTTCCCCCAATGCCTGCCTCTCTCCTTCCTTTGGCTGGAGCTGAGGGAGTCTGTGCTCTCTTTGGGGCAGGGACTTGACTACCCTGAGGGGTGTAGTGGCTTATAGGACATTCTTGAAGTTGGAGGAGAGGGGCAGCTTAGCAGGAAGCTACTGTTCCCTTCAATCCCGTCAACTGCCCATCCTCCCATCAGCTTTTAATTCCCAATGAGTGTGAATGGAGGGGCAGGCCACACTGAGGGCAGTGGGGGTTATGTCCTGTAGCTGCAAGGCCCTCACATGGGGAGGCTTCAGACTGCCCTCCTTGGAACCTATAGATGCTATAATGACCCTCTCTCCTGTTTCAGGCAGCTGGGGATTGCTAAGAAATTAGTCACATAAATGGTTGTAAATCATCCTGAGAGGCAGACCCCTTGTGTGAGAAGAGAACATATGGGGTCAAGTGATTATACATATACAAGAAAAACAACACCACGAGCCCCCTTACCTCACACCACGCATAACTGTTCATGCAAGAAGGATCAGAGAAAAACAGAAACAGGAAAGCGTAAACCTTCCGTGGGGGCCGTGGCAGGGGCTCCACTGGAAAAGTGTCTGTAATGCAAGTCTGAAAGCCAGTCTGCTTCCTAGATCACACAGAAAGCAGAGCAGAGAGCGCCGTGAAGTTGTCCGCTGACCCACACCAGCGTGCTATGGCATGCATGCGCACACCAATAATAATCAATAAAAGTTTAAAGTATTTATTTACTTACTTATATTGTGTATATGTGTGTCTCTGAGAGTATGCATGTGTACCACTTGTATGCAGGAGCTCAAGAAAGGCAGATCCCCTGGAACTGTAGTTGCAGGTGGTTGTGGGCCACCGTGTGGATGCTGGGTACTGAAACTGGGTCCTCCAGAAGCAGAGTACGTGCTTTTACCCGATGAGTCAATCAGTTGTCCAGCCCAAACATGAAAACAGCAGCAGAAACAGCAACAACAAAAACATTTAGACGTTCTATGAAACAATCGTAACTTAGAAAATGGTAACTTCTTAGCTATGAAACCCAAAAGAAAACTTGATATATTAGACTCCATCAAATGGAAATTTGGGTTTTTCAGAAAACACCATTAAGAAAATTAGAAGAAAATGCCCAGACATGAGAGAATCTATTTGTACAGAATATGTCTGAGATGGAACTTACGGTTAAAACAGACGAAGACGCTTAAAATGCAAGACCAAGAAGTCAAACAGCTCAATTTTAAAGTGAGAAAAATAGACATCATCTGCAAAGACAGATGATTAATATGTCTGTGGGAAAATGCTCAACATCATTAGGCGGCAGGAAAAATGCAAATCAACACAACAATATACTACTTCACTGGGATGCACACAATTTCTGAATTCTAAAAAAACAAAGTCTTGCACAGCCCTGGTGTGACTGTAAGGCCGCATAGCCTCTTTGGGGAAGTAATTTGATAGTCTCTTATGTTAAACATAGTTTACTGCACAACTAAGCAATTCTACCTCACGTTGCTGCTCAAGGAGATTGAAACAGTTGTCCAAGAAATGACAAATGTTCACAGCAGGATTATTTATAATAGGCAAAAAGTGGGACTTAAAGATCTTTACACCAAGCAGTGAATGGATAAGGAGATTGATGGAATATCATGCATCAGTAAAAAGGAACTCTGGTATAGATAAACTTTAAGTATATGAGTTGTGAGAGAAACTGTAGTAAAAAGAAATACAGTAAAATTTAAAAATATCCAGAAAAAGTAAATCTTTGGAAAGGGAAAGTAGGTCAGGGTTTCCTGAAGTGGGAAGTGAGGAGTGGGAAGGCTTGTGTTTCAGATGACACAAGCACCTTTTTGGGGTAACTGAAGTGTTCTGAAATAGTATTTCAGTGCTTGTACAACTCCATAAACTTGCTGAAATCCACCACACTATACATTTACATTAAAGTTTATGATATGCTAATTACGCCTCCATAAAGCTGTTTAAGAAAGATGGAAATTAGAGAAAGTAGGAGAATGGCCCCAGAACCCTAGGGCAAGTCTCAGCCTCCTGGAAATGCTGCTGGCCCCTCTTCAGTGCAGAGTCACAGAGCTGAGCGCTGCAGACCTGTCACCCTATCTCTACAGGAATGGTGACCAGATGCAGCCTTGAAGTTCACCTGTCAGCCTCACCTGTGGGTCACAGTATCCCCACCCCCCAGGCTTCTTCTATCTCTGTCAGTTACAAAGCAGAGGCGACCCCTCCCCTCTCCCTTCAGCCACTGTGAACCAGCTTCTGTCCTAGCAGTGGCGTCCAGTCCATGTCCTCTCATGTCAGCACTCTCCTTCATGGTTTAGAAGCCTGTCTCCTGTGATGGCTATGCCTGCTTTCTAGTGTACACCATAGGTCCGTGGGGATGGTGAGGCTTAGACTGGTTGAGAAACAGTTACAGAGGGAGGGAGGCATGGTAGGAGGAGCTGACAAGCAGATTAAGTGTGAGGAAGGGACGATATGAAGGATGTGAGATGGGGGTAGTCATGAAGACTTCTGTGACACATTTCTAGGACCCTACAAGAGGGACTGAGTCAGACTGTGGGGACCCATTTGAGGGTTATACCCAATAGCCTGAGGCTTGGGATCAGTGAAGGCCTTTTGCAATTTGATTTGGTAGATTCTGAAAAGAAAGACACTGCCATTCATTCGAAGGCTGGTCCTTGCCATCTCTTTAGTCACCTGCTTCTGAGTATTGCTCAGCCCCTCAGAACTCTGAGGCCAATTTTGGAGGCCTTTTATGTGGTAGGCGCTATAGAAAGCACACTGTGGTGGCAATCCTTTAATCCTTACAGAGTCTTTGAAGTGGGCACTATTATTGTCTCTCCATTTTATAGATGATGGAACTGAGGCCCAGAGGGTAAAGTTGGGTTTCCAGGGCCTGAAAAACAATTAGCTCTGAATGAACCTAGATTGAAGCCCAAGAACTCACTGTTTCCATGTTTCTTCTGATAGTTCGTCTGAGTGGCTTAATGTGAGAAGGGCAGAGTCTTCAAGACAAGCTCAGCCATTGTGCTCAAGTAGCGGAGGAAGATGGAAAAAGTAAGAGACAATGGCATGCTCTTTGGAAGTATGTTCTCAGAGTCCCAGCACCCTGAAGCTGCTTGTCTTCTACAAGGCTGGAACCAAGCTGGTCTTGACATCCCTGGTCCATGTGGCAAGAAAGGAGCAGCCACACACCTAATCCTATGTCTGCAATGTGCAGTAGTAGACAGCTGGGGCCAGTAGCCAGGTCCAACCTCTAGGGCCCTGCCAAGCTAATACCTGCTCCCACCATAACCATTTAGATGGGGACTTTTGAAAGGGTCTTCTTTAAGGTGAGTGTGGTGACGGACAAGTGGACAGAGGAAGGTTTTCCAAGTGTGAGAGGCAGAGCAGGGTGGGAGCTAGCGTGGGCTGTCCCCTAGGAAAAGCTGGCCATGCGTACATGCAAGGCACTTGTATTGGCAAGAGCTGGGCCTGAAACGATCCGGTGAAGGAAAGATCATGGAAAGCAGGAAAAATTTACTGTTTTGTTGTGGATTCAAAGTCAGCACATGTCTGTAATCCCAGTACTCAGGAGATGGAGACGTAAGGATTGGTGACAGCTCAACACCAGCCTGGTCTACACAACTAGTTAAGGGCCAGCCAGAGCTTTGTAGTGTGACCAAACAAATAAAACAGCATCTCGATTTAATCTGCACTCTTTGGTCTTACATGGAGGCCTTCTTGTAGATTTTTGTGAGCTTCCTTCCTTCTCTGTATCTACTCTCCTTTTGTCTGGTTGTAACAGCCACAGAGAAGGTCCTTGGGGTAAGAGGTCTTTGTCACCACAAGCCACATTCCTTGGACATATAGCACTCAATGTCTCAACGCTGAACCACAGATAGGGCTAGGGTTAAGAATGAGACTTAAGTAAAATAATTGAGAATGCTAGAGAGCTGCCACCGCAGAATCTTATTGGAGAACTCTTCGTGCCCAGAAGGCTGGCCATTAAGTTGACTATGGAGCTTTGAGCCTGCAGAACCATTGCGCCTTCTGGACCCATGCCTCCGCTTGAATGGCATCCAGAGTGTGTTCACAGACTCCTGCCTCCATCCAATGGGACCCGTAACCCCATCATATAAAATCCATGTCTCTACCTAAAAGGAGTGTTTCCATCTAATGAAGAACCCATGCCACCACTCAGGACCATGCCTTTATGGAACTGGGGCTGCGTGTAGCCTTTCACATGTCTCTGGTGCTGCCAATTCCCTCACCCCATTAGAATAGGTGCTCTGAGAGGTTCTGCTCGGAAACCCCACACTGAGAGTAGAGCTGTTAGAGTTCTGCCTCTTGGGGACCAGCTGTTCTTTTCCATGTGGTCCTGGAGAGCTAGGCCTGGGACCTAGCAGCACAGTTCCGAGTTCTCTCAGGGAGGGCTCTGCTTCTTCCCTCTCCCTCAGCTTTCATTATTATTCCAAAGGCCTCGTTATGGAAATTACAAAATAATGGTTCTGCAATTTGTGCATGTGTGGCTGTGTGTACGCTAATTGCTGTTCCTGTGTGCCTGCTCTGAGGCACTGCGGTGGGATCTGGGGATGTGGCCCACTTGTCACTGCAGACTGGCCTCCCTTCTGCCCTGCCTCTTGTCCTATTGTTTGTCACCCCGGATATGTCTCCAAGTTGTGGGAACAGTCCATGGTGCCTGAGTAGAAGGGCCCCTCCAAGTCCATCCACATATGTAGGACACAAAAAGGATACAGAGGTAGCCCTGAGATGCAAGAGTCAGTGCAACACGGCGCCTCTGAAGCAAGGACAGCTTTGTAACTGAGTTCCTGTTTGTTGGGAGTGGTTTTAGGGTGCTGCTGAGGTGAGTGGTGGGGTAAGGCCACATCCTGTCCTGAGGATGTCCTCAAACTGGCAACTCTGCCTGCTTAGCCTGGGCAGTTCTCCAGATCTAAGGAATTCCTTGTGCCATTGGGAAATGGAGGTTCATGGACGTGTGTGGCTCTGGATCCGGTGTGCTGGCAAAGGCTGCTGGAGGTGTGATGTTGTGAGCAGGGCGAAGCGTTGAGCTCAGAGAAAACCTTCAGGAAGAGGCAGAGTGATCGAAAGGCAGGAGTCAGAAGAGGAGGGGAGGTGCAAGAGAAGGTGGAGGAGACAGGAGGATGAAAGAGTGGGACCCTTTGTCCTGATCAAAACCAAACTCCTGCAGCTTACTACAAGGTTAATCAGATTTGTGTGAGAGGAATGCGTCCTGGGGCAAGCTAAGCCGGCTTGATTATTGAGGGTGAGTTGCTTTAATCACATCGTTTCTGGGAATAGGTGGGGTGGGGTAGAGGCAGAGGGGATGCAGGGGCTCCTGTCTGGACAGTCTCAGGGGAGTGTGGTTCTGGGAAAGGGGAGATCAGAGTGTGAAAAGGCTCCAGAGAGCAGGCTGCTGGTGGTAGAGCAACTTAAACGTCTTTGGAACTTAAACACAATGAAGGTCATGGTTAGAAGCTTTAAAGGCACTTGCCTGAAACTTAAGCCAGCCTTGGGGTATTTAACCCTCTCTGCACATTGATTTCCACATTTGTCATAGGGTGTTGTGAGAACACCTGCCTCAAAGGCTGGTAGGAGACTCATACACAGCAGTGTGCCTGGCCCCGAGCATAATCCTCACCCTGAGCAAGTCCTGGCCCTGACAGTAATTTGCTACATTACCTTTACTGTGAAAGGCCAGTTTGTTGTGTTTAAAACCAGGTGCTGTGGTTTCTGTCATATCGTTTTTTGCATATTCAGTGTCCACTGTCATTTTATCTGGCCTCTTCCAGTTCAGACAAGTATCTTTGATTCCAAACCTCCAGCCAACTTAACCTGCAGACCAAGGCGTGGAACCTGTGAGGGAGGGGAGGGAGAGACAGGGTTAGGTGTACCCCCTCTTCTATCCTTACCAGAACAATGGAGTCTTTGCAACATATGCAACCCTGCTACTTCCAAACTCTCAGAAAGTGAGGCTTGAGTCTGGGAAAAATGTAAACATCTGTTTGAGAAGAAAACCTGCTTGTTACATCCCTGGAGGTGGGGGAGAAAGCAAAGGGGATTTTTATAAAAATATTCCAGGTTATTTCAAGCTGAAATTGGAAAAAGAAACGTTGTTATAAGAATTTAAATACTTGCAAAAATTCTAGTGCCTGGGATCAAACTCAGAGAATCCCAAAATGCTATCAGCGGGACTAGAGAGATGGCCAGGCTATGACTCAGCAGTTAAGAACACTGGCTACTCCTCTAGAGGACTTGGGTTCTATTCCCAGCACTCACATGGTGGTTCACACCTGTCTGTAACTCTAGTCCCACAGCATCCAGTGCCCTCTTATGGCTTCTGTAGGTACCTGGCATGCACTGTGATATACAGATTATATGCAGACAAAACATTCGCACACATAAAATAAAACAAGTAACTAAAATATCCTAGGCAATGCAACATGCTTTCCACTGAGCTAGCTCTTCAGCGCCCTTGCACTCTAAGAGCAGAAGGTTCAGGCTAGGCTACTGCATTTTCTAAGTCACTGACTTTCAAGGGTCAGTAACCAAAAGCCACTGCCAGTGACAGTCATGGCCACTCTAGTTCCGAACGGTAATCTCTGAAAACTTTCCAGGTATGCCACCTGTTTCTTACAGAAATGTTTTCATTGGCAGACCTTAATCCATGCCTTTTAGCCTGGCATTCATTCTGAGAAATGTCGTTCTCAGCTTCCAGGTGGTGAACCTGAGAAGGGGCTTAGGCAATAATGGAGAATAACCTTCCAACAGATAATTGGAGTGAAGGTGTGAACCTTCCCATGCTCGCATGGCAATAGCTATGTATGTGGAATCAAGGCAGCACCAGGAGGCAGGAAACACAAAAGGATGGAGGAGGAAGATGGTTTTACTGCGTGCAAGGAACTCAGAGTTGCACAGCTCCTGGAGCAAGACAGGAAGCAGAGAAGGTCCATGTGTGCCATTCAAAGAGGCAGATAGAACAGCAGCAGGAGTGGGGAGATCCAAGTAGAAGGCTGGAAAGGAGAGGGTGATGCCTCCTCTCCTCAGCATGGATGATTGGCAGAGGAGGAGGGACTCAGGGTCTTAAAGAAAGTCCTTCATTACCTCAAAAGAGCCCTGCAGGGAAAGGAAAAGTTGAGAGAAGGAAAGATAATTCATCTTCTGAGCAATGAAGAATCACTGTGGGTTCAGTAGGGGCATTGTGGTCAAATAAGAGAACTAAAGATGAAAGGACAGTTCAACTATTAACAAGGACCCAAGACAGCCATAGTGTACAAAGTTGACTTTAGGTTGAAACCTTTACTCACTGAAGTTCAGTGAGAAATACCAAAATGGTGATGATGGTGATGGCAATGATAGTGGGGATGATGACGGTAATGACAGAGAAACTGGAGTATGGGTTAGACAAGTCACCTGAATTACCATGGTCTATCTTGGAGCAGCCATATGAAGTTGGCACTTCTATTATTTGATATTTATAGGTGGGCAGTCTGAAGCTTCCAAAGGTTAAGGACTTACCCATAGTCATTTCACATTCCATCCAACTCCACATTCTACATGACGCCGAGGGAACATTCTGAAAGATGCTCTTGCCAGCTGGGAGATGGCGATGTACTCATGAAAAGGCTGGGTTTGGAGGGAAGCTATAGTGAGTAGGATTCATTTAAAGGTTATTGACAGCATTCTAAATAGTGAAGGCATTCTAAATAGTGGGCTGTGTGAACAAAACAAAACAAAACAAAACAAAAACAACTTAGATCTTAAGAGTCATCTAGCAGGGGAAGTTAAAAACACAACAAAACAAACATTACCTCCCCCACAAAAAAAAGGCAACTCTTAAAATGTTGTGTGTACCCGGTTATTATTATTTTTTTCTTTCCACTGGAGTCTACAAACACTGCTTAGGGACTTACAGGCAAAGATGCGCATGGTACTCTCAGTGGATTGATAGAGGGAGTGGGGACCTGGCAGGTAAGCAAGCAGTGAGTCCCATACCTAGGGTGGGGTGTTCTGTGGTTGAGGCATGCGGGTGCCTGTGTCTGGCACACAGCGGAATGGGTTTCAAGGAAAAGGGCCCTGGGCAGTTTCAGTTCCCTGGGTTACCTGATGTGTGGGCAGAGGAAGCAGAGAGCCTTGTCTAAGCATGTTCCCAGGGTTTCATTTCCCCCCCCTTTACTGTGGGCTTTTGGCAGTGCTGGGGAAGCAGGGAGTGTGAGGAGATGCATAGATGAATGGAGGGCCCTTCTCCCATTTCAAGGGGCAGTGAAAATCCATGTCAGGGCTCTGGGCCCTACTGTTGGGAGGAGCCATAAAGCTGTTTAGACAGGAAAGGGCAAGCATAGAGGGGCTAAGCTACAGCTGGGAAAACTAGAGAGCTAACGAAAAGATTTCTGACCAAGGC
The DNA here is from genome assembly GCA_028658305.1 of Pachyuromys duprasi. Lineage (NCBI taxonomy): Eukaryota > Metazoa > Chordata > Mammalia > Rodentia > Muridae > Pachyuromys > Pachyuromys duprasi. The sequence goes on from CM053749.1 coordinate 18,774,735, forward strand.
TTGGGTGGAAAGTGGGGGGAATTGGACCACAGCCCAGAAGGTAAGAGGGCAGTATGTGATCATAGTTGGATTGGGAGGAGAGAAGTTCAAGGAGATTGCAGGCTTTGGGGCAGATGTTGTGAGCCATCCAGAGGACAGAGGTTGAAACACAGGAAAGCCTGATATGGTATTGAATGCCTACAGTTCCAGCATGGAATGCAGAAACTGGCGTTAGGAGAGTCAGGAGTTCAAGACAGTCGGGATTACTTCAAACCCTGTTCAAAAAGTAAGGAATAGAGAGGAGAGGGGAAAAAAAAGATGAGCTAGAAAGGAGGTTGAAAACATCAAGACAGGAAAGGTAGGCAATACAACAGAGTCAGTCCCATCAGGAGGAGCACCTCCCCCTTGGGGAGAACAGGAGAAGGCAATGGTGCTCCCACACGCTGCTCTTTCGCATCTCCAACTAGGGATTTAATTAGGTGTGTAGTAGGCTGGAGTTAGTGTCAAGTTAATTAAAAGCCTACACATTAAAAACAATAATAACACAGACAAATGAATCCCTTGAGTGCGGTTCCTCTCCTACTCCATCCGCTGGCGTACAGAGAGCCCTTGGCTGATCTGTCCTGGGACTTCCTTTCCCCAGAGCAGGTGCAGAGGCAGCAGCATGGGTGTGCCTGAGGTGGCGGCATTCTAGGCAAGCTGTTCTCGCTGCTGGCTCTGTTTCTCCCTCTGCCTGATTTTTCTTAGGAAGGGTTTTTCGTTCAGCTCAGAGATACGCCAAGAAAATGAAATAAATGTAAGAAGCGAGAGAGACCAAAGTGTCTTTAATTTGAATGGCTTTTTTTTCTCCATGTGAAAAAGCGACCATTCATTGCAAAATATTTATCTTCATTATGCTTGGTCTCATTATTGATGGAGAAGCCCTGCAGACTAATGGGAAAATCTCTCTGGGTGGCCTGACTCTGGAAGATGAGCTGAGTCTCTGCTTTGCCTTTCCCATTCAGGGTTGGGCCTTACCCTCGGCTTCCTGGGTACCTGAACTCATCTAGCCCCGAGAAGATGGTGGTCACATTTCAATTAAAGGCACAGCAGAAGGGATGAATTCCTTAGTGGCAGGAACTGCATTAGCTGCCCTCTGTGGCATTGACTGCGGGATAGGTGATTGACAGAGAGCAGGCATATGTTCAAGGAGCATCAAATCTATTAATCTAGATGAAGCACTCGCCCCAGCTTAGAAACAAGTGTAGCCCAGAGAATGTAAATCGCACCTGGACACTGAAATGCCCACTTGTGGTTCTACTCTGTCATTTCCAGGGACCTCTCCATGGATCTACCTGGCCACTCTGGCCCTTTCTTGAGAGGTGTTACAGAATATAATTGAAAATGTGCACTCTTGGTATTTATAGGAAAACCTTGAAAAAAAACGCATCATTTTTATGAGGATGGAAGTTGGAGGGGCTCACACAGGCAGCCTTTATGCCAGCTTACCAGTAAGCTGGGGACCTGATCTTGCTCTTCTTTCCCCCATTTCCCAGACAAGCCCATGGTTCACATTGGCCATCTCAAAGCCTCCCAGATTGTAGGGGCTTAGAAACACCCTCACCAACACACCAGGTCTTTGGAGGTGATGCTGAAGGTAAATTCGGCCACCCCACTGTTGCCTCCTGTGACATTCTGAGACTTCCTGCTTTCACATGGCCCACCTGCATCTTCACACAGGCAGGCATGGTCCTGGCTCATCTATGCTTGCTCCTGTCTGAGTCAGCTGATGAACATCAGGAGGTATTGAGAAGAGGGCTGGCATTGAGGAATTCCTGGAGGGAGGCTGAGTTCGTCTTTGCAAGCTCATTACAGGTCTCAGAACTTTATAGCCACACCTCATAAATCGGTACAGTGTGACATTTGGCTGTGCGCTGAGGAGATGTCAGGGGTGATTTAGAACTCCTGCACGTGGATTTCCTGTCTGTGTGTCAACACACGAAAAGCTACTAGTGGGAGTGTGCCTCTATGAATAGTCTCCCTCCTCCCCATTGAGATCACCCAGATTCAGGCCCAAAGCCTAGGCGATGATAGCATCAGGAAGGTTGGATGTGGGTGGCTCCTCACTCTAAGATCCAGTGTGTCAGCATCGTCAGGTGTGGCTGGGCACACACATAGCCTGGAGCCGCCAGCGTCCTGCCCACATTCGTTCTCCTCCTCCGTCTTCCCAGGTGACTGGCGTCTCTAGCCACAAGTCCATCTCGGTGTATTATTAACACTTCTCTCTGTCTCAAACCACTTCCCTTCCCCCCAGGGAGTGCTGTGGGTTGGAAATGATGGTCTTTAATCATTTCTTAAGTGACCAGCCCTGAAATCATTTCTCAGAGCCATACACACAAATTAAATCATAAATCCACAGTGGGGCCCATGAAGGTCTGAAGTGTAGCCCTGATTAAGAGCAGAGAGCAGTTCTCTCCAGGAAGAAGGCATCCCCTGAGTGGAAGAGAAGGCCGGCCTCGGAGAGAACGGAGCTCTTTGGCCTTCTTCGGAGAAGGGAGGTGATACCTGGAAGTTGTGCCCCTTGCATTTGGCTGATTCTGCCTTGGGCTAGGGAGATGTGGAGACTTCAGGAGCCATGGGAGAGACTCTATCTCAGGACTGGGAAGGCTGGATAACCCCAGCCAGGTCCGAGCCTCCAGAGCCAAACAGCCCTGCGGGTTCTTTGCATGATGTCTGTACAGTAGGAAGCAGGGGGGTATGAAGGGTTATGCCAGACAGTCAGGAGCTGGTGTGGGAGTGTTCTGACACGCCTGAGCCTTGCTCAGCTCCACACTCCACTCAGCATCCCTCCCTGTTGAAGTCTTTCCAGCCTATTTGGGACACCAGGTATCAGTCCCCACATCAGAATCCTTATTAGGTTGATGATGGACCATCACTGGGTGAGGGCACTAGCCAGCTGCCAGACATCTTGGAGCCATTCTACCACCTTTGCACATTGCCCACGGCATTTCCTCTGCCAGGAGTGTATTTATTTTATCTCCCAAGTAAATTCCTGTTCATATTTCACAACTCACATCACCCAACACCTCCTCCTGGAAGCCTCCTCTTCCAGTTAATCAGCTGCTCATCTTCCACCTGTATATATTTTCTAGAACCCAAAAGGACCCAAATTGGCCTTGAGCTTGCCTTCCTCCTGTCTCAATCTCCCAAGTCCAGGGTATGTGTGGGGGTTGGGGGGTGAGGCAGTGCTTTTGTTGTTTTAGAACCTACAAAGAAGCTCAGCTCTGTGTGGGAAAGGGATGTGTCAAAATCCTCTGCCTCATTGAGAAATTCCATGGAAAGTCAAAGCATTGGTCCTGCAGTTATGACCTTATTCCCAAATGGTGAGAGCCTGCCCAGAAATGTGCTCGGCTTGATGGACGGATGCATTTCAAGCCCCCACTGATGAATTCAGGAGTTGAATAGCTGTCATGAGGACATAATTGACACGTCTTGGTGAGCCACTTTTGTTCCCCTGATGAAATTCTGGATTCTTATTGAGAATGGAGATACAACCCTGTTACACGGGAGCAATATTGTTTCACGGCCCTTTATGCCGGTCATTAACAAATGAGCATTATGTGTAGAAATGGGAGAAGGAGGATTCAGTCATGGCATTTCATAGAGTTGTAATGATCATTAGCCTGGCTGCGGTGACATCTATATTTATAGGCACACAGCTTATCTGGCCTTCTCTGTTCTGCACCCTCAAGAGGGGTGACAGCAGGCTGGGTACTTCTCTACCTATTACCCCATCCTGAAGCTATCTGAGAAGCAAGACATAAAACAGAGACATGGTTCATCTGGGCGCCGAGACCGGGGAGTCAGAGAATAGTAACTGTGAGTGTCACGTGTTAAACAGACAGCCAATGTCTCATTCTCTCGAAGCTGCCGCTGGCACCCATTTGAGGTAGGCACAGCTGGTTCTGTGAACACTCCAGGCCCTCACTGCCTGGCGGTGCAAGCATCCCTTTGAAGGGGCAGCTTCCTTCTTCATGCGTGTGGTTCCTTCTTCCTTTACCCCAGAAACCACTGGAAAGATGAATTTCCATTCCAGAGCAAGCCCCTGCAAATTTGCTCATGACCACATCCATATGTCATGATTTCATGCCTGGTCAGGAATCCAGGCCAACAGGCCTCACAGGGGAGCAGAAGGAACATATGACATAGAGGCCGAGTGTGTGTATGTGTGTGTGTGTGTGTGTGTGTGTGTGTGTGTGATTTTTCCTTCTAGAGGCAGAGAAAGTAGGGCAAGATGCCCTTGGTGACCAGAAAGAGACGCATCCATGCCCAAGCCTCTCATGTGGACTCAGATGCACTCAAACTGGGCATTTTCCAGTCTTTATCCACATATGAAGGAATAAAGAAAGCTCACAGACCCCACAGACAACTTTCCACAGAAAATACCTGGAAAGGCTGGAGTCTGGGTCCCAGGCAGACCTGGCTTTACATTATGATCCTCTGACAGATAATCTTGTCAACTCTTAACTCTCAGCAAGGTTGAGAGTCGCACAGGAGACAAACCTCTGTACATGTCTGTCAGGGTGGGCAGCTCCAGGAAAGTCTGACTGAGGCAGGAGAAAGAGCCACCCTGAATTTGGGTGGTACTGTCTCACAGAGAGTCTTATGGACCAGACTAAACGGGGGAAGGGGGTGCACAAGCAAAACACCAGTTTCCAGCACTCCCCTACCCTTGTCCCAACTGAGGATACAGATGATCAATCACTTCACTAGACCACCAGGATGGACAGCATCCCACAAACTGAGTGCAAATAAGACCATCCTCCTTAGGTAGTCCCTTGTCAGGTATTTGGTCATAACAACTAGGAAAATAACAATACAGCCTCTGTCAGAGATTAGCTGGCAACACTGAGCAATTTTAACCTCTCTGAGCCTCAGTGTCACTGTTAGCAAAATGGGATTGCTGTTATCTTTCTCACACAGCTTAGCTGGAAAGAAGTGCCATGTTAGTTACATTTGCCCGTGAGACGCAGAAAGAAATAGTGGAAGATGATGGTGTCTTTAGGAACAGTAGTAGCCAAAGATGTAGTTTGACATCACCTAACACATGCAAAGCACAGGGAAGATCTCTAGCAATAAATTACCCAGCCCTGGTCTCTAGTGACACACACACACACACACACACACACACACACACACACACACACACACACACATCAAAGGAGGGCTATGAATTCATAGCTGCTCAGGCCCTGCTACCTCATCTCCAACTCCTGCAGGGCTTGTACTCAGTCTGGCCTTCCTCTCCCTCTCAGCCTCCTTGTTACAGGCCCTGTGGAGTCGAATGGCCTTTGCTTCCCTAAATACACATCAGATCTAAGCTTGCAAGCACATCCTAACACCTCTGATCCTTGCTGTAGGTGTCTTCCTTAATAAGGCTTAAGTGGTGGCCCCGAAGGCAGCAGGTGATAACTTGTCCATCCAGGAAGGTGTAGACAGGAAGGACATAGGCTCACTAGAAAGAACCTCTCAGCACCTTGAGATAAATGGTGGTCAGTCTGAGAGCATAGCTACCCAGCCCTTCCCATCTCAATTAGCCTAGTCAGGCTCCCGTGATCTGAGATTCCCATCGCACCTGTCACAGATCCCAGGGCTAAGCTAAGAGTGGCCTTACACCACTGCTCAGAATGGAGGTGCCTTACCCATCCAACACCTGAGAGTCTCATTTCTTTTGCTCACAGCCCCTGTGAGGGTTCTGTGGAGTTGAGTGGTTTTTATTCCCCCAAGTACATACTCTGATGTAAGCTGGGAAGAACACCCTTAACACCTCTGATCCTTGCTGTAAATGCCTTCGGAATAAGGCTTAAGGGGTGCCCCTAAAGGCAGTAGTTGATAACAACTCATTGGGGTTGGCAATGCCTAGAGTAAAACTTGTGGGTCAGGAAAATGGCATCGGCCAAATCCTCTGCCTTCAACCTCTGGGACAAAGCTCAGACAAACATGGCTTGTTATTTGCAGTTGAACTTGGGCACGATTGTACTTGAGTGCATATGTATAACCTTATTATTCCAGCACCAATAGTGACACATGGGTCATTTGGCTTTCTCAGAGTGACTTTGAGACCTACAGTGACTCTATTCACCATCCCTATGTTTGAAGATCCGAGACACCTCCTAATAGACACCCTTCTGAGGTGTTTTACCCTGAGCCAACTGGGCTTGACTTCAATACCTGCTCAATCTTGCCTTCTTCCCCCCTCAAACCCTTCTCCCCCTTCTGCTAAGTGGGCCCACAGCCATGTCTGTTCTGCCACATATGCAAGGTCAACACGGCACAGACAGAAGGGCTCTTGTCTCTTATCTATTCAGACAGCTTTGACGACTCAGCACGGGCATTTCAGCTCCAAAGCTTCTGCTCCACCATTAGCACAAAGTAAAAAGTCATTTATTTTTCCTGCCTGTCCCTTTTGAATACTGTATAATATCATTGGCAGATTTATAATGTTTGTGGCTTGGTGACCTGGGGAGAAGCTACAGACTCCATGGTGCCCAGTTTTACTCCTGGGTTTCTGTAAAGGTCACAGCAAAATTATTTTATCAAGTACACCACGGAAGGGGGGGGGGATCTTAATCTTACATTTTACTTATGCAGTACTCGACCTTCTCTGGAGATACCAGCGCCTCTTAGCACACTTCTGCATTATGCTGCTCTCACCGATGCACACCGAGAGCATAATTAGATGCCTGGCTTCCCAGTTGGAAAGGAGGCTGTCTGATGGGAATGACCTCAAAGGGGAGAGAGAGAATGGGGAGAAGGAGGTGGGGTGGAGGTAAGAATGAGCCTCTGGGAGCTGTGTTAGACCCATCCTGAGGATGGGGCCCTGTAGGCAGATGGAGCAGGAACTGACTCCAGCATGTTCTGGTGCCCCCCCTGGCTACCTCAGGCCAAGCCATCACTTTCTTTTCCCTTCACATACCAGGTCTGGAATGTGGCAGATGCCTTTGTGGTCTCAGCACTGTGTTAAAGTTCCAGAGCTTGGCTGGGCATGGTAGTATATGCCTTTAATCCCAGCATTTCCCGGAGTTCAAGGCTGGCCTAGTCTACATAGTGAGAACCTGCCTTAAAAATAAATAAAACAAATCAAGAAACAAAAGCAAAAAAGAAGAAGATCAAGAGTTTCCCTCTACGTTGGTCAGAAGTGAGTGCAATGATTGATTAGTGATATCTGCTACGGCATTCAGGGGCAGGGGAACAGTCCCTTTGCTGCATGTTGAGTAACTTCACATAGGGAATTTTGTTTCAGAGGGCTTTTCTCACACTTCTACCTGATTTGTGAGCTCACCAAAGCCTCAAGGGGAAGAAGCCTGGAGAAGAAGGGCCCACAACAGTCTTCCTAAGAAAAAGCCCTATTTGCTTTGTCAGAATTTGGAGGTGAAATGAGATTTGTGTTATACAACCAAATGTGGTTGCTTTCTACTTTTTGCTCTTCTCTTTTCTTACTTCTTTCTTTCCTCATGGTATATGCCAACACATGTGTGTGTGTGTGTGTGTGTGTGTGTGTGTGTCCATTCTGCAGAAAGCATAGCAAAGGAGGTGGCATTCCTGGGAGGACTCACCTGTGCCCAAGGCCTGGGCAGGAGCGAGGAGCCATGCCCAACCTTTAGAGGCACAGTGAGAATTGACCTTCTTCTGTCTGAAGGATTTGTTTAGACATTACTTGAATCCATTAAGGTGTTTGTCAGGGGAAGTGCTTAAACACAAGGCTTTTCTCTGAGGGTAAACACTGCGTTTTGAAAACATAGGAAGCTGCCTGATGGCCAGCATATGTCCCGCTTGTCCATGGCGGGCACAGAGCCACCAGACTGATGGCATTTTTAGAACATTGACAGCTGGGCTCTGCTGAAAAGGGGCTTGGGATGCCCAGAGCTGAGGAGGGGATGGACAGGAACTCCCCTGTCCTTGCTGGTACAGAGGGACCCTAGGGCAGCTCCCTGTGAGACCCTGTGAGGACAAACAACCCGGGGCCCATTACAGTGGCCTAACTGATCTTATCCTCTCATCTTCCTCCTTTTTAAATTAAATTTTTATTTTTTATATTAATTACAGTTTATTCACTTTGTATCCCAGTTGTAGCCTCCTCCCTCCTCTCCTCTCAATCCCACCCTCTGTCCCTCATCTCCTCCTGTGCCCCTCTCCAAGTCCATGATTAGGGGAGGTCCTCCTCCTCTTCCATCTGACCCTAGCTTATCTGGTCTCATCAGAACTGGCTTCATTGTCCTACTCTGTGGCCCAGCAAAGCTGCTCCCCCATTAGGGGGAGGTGGTCAAAGAGCTAGCCACTGAGTTCATGTCAGAGACAGTCCCTGTTCCCATTACTAGGGAACCCACTTGGACACTGAACTGCCATGGGCTACAACTGAGCAGGGGTTCTAGGTTATATCCATGAATGTTCCTTGGTTGAAGTATCAGTCTCAGAAAAGACCCTTGTGCCCAGAAATTTTGGTTCTGTGAAGCTCCTGTCCTCTCCAGGTCTTACTATCTCCCCTTTCTTTCCTAAGATTCCCTGCACTCTGCCCAAAGTTTGTTTATGAGTCTCAATATCTGCTTTGATACAGTGCTAGGTAGAGTTTTTCAGAGGCCCTCTGTGGTAGACTCCTGTCTTCCTCTGTCTTGAATACCATGGACTGAGTGAAGCACCTCCCCAGTGGCTGGCAGGGAAGCAGGAGGAAGATGCTACCCTCTTAAAAGAGGCATTTATCATGCAAAGGCATCAGTTTCTCTATGTTCCAGCCTGGATCATCTCCTTCATTATGTGCTTGCCTGCTACACTTATGGCATTGCCTCCTCAAGGACTCTCCACTGTGTGTGTGTGTGTGTGTGTGTGTGTGTGTGTGTGTGTGTGTGTGTGCAGGCACACATGTACCAAGTTGTGTCTTCACCTTCCACCTTATTTCTCACCCACTACCGTGTCCATCTTGCTGTGGGTTCTAAGGATCTGACTTCTGGTCCTCATGTTTTCATGGCAAGTGCTTTTTATCTACTGATCTGTCTCCCAGCAGTGAAGGGGGCCTCGATCCTGCCCTGGAACCCATGCCTGAGAATTAGACTCCTGACTCAACGACACACCAGACTTTCTGTGCGAGGCATCCACCGTAGCCAGTGTGAAGGCGATGACATATAGGAAGAGGTCTCAGCCATGTACCAAATACATGGCAGTGAATATGACAGAAAGGGGAGTTGTTCCAGCAAAATGGATTCAGGGGACACTGACAGTAGCTGAAGAGGTGGAGTTGAAGACATGGAAATTCAGGGGTACTTGGGAGGACTAGGTTAAGTGAGGGTATTCTGTGCCCACCATTAGACCACTCATACTTTCCCTCTCATACCCCACTTTCTCTCTTTACCCCACTTTTCCCTCTATGCCTCATTTCTCCCCTCACACCACACTTCCCGCCTCACACCCCACTTTCTTTTCAAGACCCCCTCCCACTTCATACTTCATTTCCGAATCTGCCTTGTCCTGTCCCCGTTGTCCCTGAGTAGAGTGGCTTTCTGACATTCCACTATTTGAAGAAAATATTTGTCTCAATAAAAAAGCAATATAAGTTTACTGCGTTAAAAAATGGGAAAACATAAATCAGAAAAATATGAGAAACCCACCCTCCCTTATCTCACTGCTATACATTTAAAAAGATATAAAAATTGTTATTACCGGCGACTACTGTTTGTTCTGCTTATATGTGGTTATCTTTTTCAGTCATTAATTAGTAACCAGTATTTATGCAGGCCACCAAGCCTCACGATAGAGATTCAGTTAAATTACGGGGTACCCATTTATGGCTTTTAGGTTGTCCAGTCTCCATGTTATAAATGGTCATGAAAACCTCATCGTTTTGTCTTGAGTCGCGTGTGATTATCTCTTTAAGATGACTTCTGCAGAAAGAGGGGCTCACACACTTTTTCGACTAGGCTCTCCAGGTCCCATCCTCTCACACTTAGAGGCCCCAGCAATGAGAAGGCCACCTCAAGGAGTCATTTCTCCAGCTGGTGTCTTGTCAGGACCCCTACTCCATCTCACTTTACCTCCTGACGACATTTTCAAGATCGTAGGAACCTAGGGAATGCAGGACCAGGCTCTGTGACTACCCAGTGTTTGCCTCTCAGCTGCTCTCATCTTAACTGCTACTGTCCCCTGCCCCATGCATGGATACCCATGTCTGAACCAACTGAGATGCTTACGTTGCTCATCCAAAGCCTGAGATGGACATATGAAGGGCCTGCCAGCTGTCCCCAAGAAATCTTGCCATGCCTTCCAGCCTTCCATCTTTCCCTTCCACCCAGAGGCAGGCTGAAGCAATAGATAATTTCAATGAACTCCCACTCATTACTAGCATGGGAAAAGTCTCACTTCTCCTCTGTCAGACTATACTGCCCTTCCCAGCTCGGCCATTCTGTTTTGTTGCTCTCTCTTTTCCCCTACTGTATTTGTCTCCTGGGTGCTCCCGTATTTCCTTCCAGCCCCACCTCTCTGGGCCTGTGCTGGGATAAAGACATTCTGTCCTTTGAGGGAAAGGTCTGCTCGGTACAAATGCTGCTTGTTCAGGGACAGTGGTCTATTCTCAAGAATTCCTTGTGACATCCTAGAATCATGAAGTTCTCCCTGCCACGCTGAGGTTCTCAAGAGGGGCCCGTCTGGTTGTCTGCTGGTTAGGGGATAAGTCTGGCATGAAGGAAGACATAGTCAGCCACAAGAGAAGCCAGTTATGTCCTGGTCTCCAAGTGAGTCCCACCCCAACTTCTCTGCCCTGGGTCCTTTCCTGACTTGGCCTCTGTCCCTGTCAAAACCACAGGGATCATGAGCCTGTTATTAGATATCTAGTGATATTCCATAGGGGTTAGGGGCCCAGAAAGAAACAGCTTCCGATATCACATGCGGAGGTCTCCCAATGCCTGGTCATCTCCAAGGTTGTGACAAGCAGTCAGCAAGTGCCTAACATAACCCAAGGCGATGGCTCTTCAACCTGGCTCCTAGCAAAGAGCAGCTTGTTGCTATCTCTTAAGGCCATACTGTGTTCTAGGACTTTTATAAACATCACATAAATCTCTATACTGGCTGGAGATGAGGGTAATTCTGTGTCCTTTGTCTCAAATAGAGGTTTCAGGGTTTAGAGAAGTGAAGTGGCCTGCTTATGTTCACACTCCAGCAACTGGCAGCTTTTTGGACCGAAGCCTCAGTGGTTCTGATCTCACATACTATGTCAGTGTGGGCTTGAGGACTTGCCATGGACCCCTGAGGTAGCTGGTCTGGCTCAGGGTCCAAAATCCTTTTTGTCTAAAATTACATTCTTACCTTGGTCAGCTGTGCTCTACTGCACATTGCAAAGTGAGCCGCCTAAGCAGCAGACATTTATTTCTCACTGCTCTGGAAGCCGGGCTGTCCAAGATCAAGTTGCCTGTGCGCAGCATCTGGTGAGGGCCTGCTTCCTGCTTTGCAGATGGCGCTTTCGTGTGTGTTCACATGGCAGAGAGCAGACAGAAAACAGGCAGCCTCTCCTCTCCGTTTGTAAGAGCATGGAGAGGCTCTACTCCCAGGATCTAATGACCTCCCAGAGGTTGTAGCTCTAAATGTGAATGTTGATTTTATCGTGTCTGCATTAGCACAGACCATTGGAAAACACCCCTCTGACCACGATCCAGGGGTTCAGGTCGGCCTTGTACTTGCTTCTGAGAGAGTTTAATGTGCCTGGCTTCCCCTTGAGAGGGCCCCAGGTCCTGTCCCTCCTCCTTGGGTCCTTATTCTTCTGCCATTGCCTTTTGGCCCTGACCTGTGGTTCCTTCATTACCTTGAGGCAAAGCCTCCTACCCCCACCCCATACCAAACCCACCTCTTTGGCATCTTCCATGCTAATGAGTTCCCCGACTGGCTGCCACGGCCGCTGTGTTAGCAGCTTAATGGCACTGTGACTTACAGTCTGTGTCAAGATGCCTGCAGAACGCATCAATTTCAGCAAGTGTCAGCATGAGTGACATGAGTGTATGACACAACTAAGTGTCCCAACTGCACAGGCCATTACAGCTGGCACTGGGCCCAGGGAGGGAGGACCGGAAACCCTGTTTGGCTTCAAATGCCCTGGGTGATGTTGAACATTCCTCGGCCCGCTTTCTTGACAACCCCTAATAACAACTCCATAGTTCTGGCCACTTCTGCAGTTGCTCTAAGCTCCCCCAGGCAGGCAGGTTCCTGCTCTGTGAATCCTGGTGCACCCTTTTCTCTCCGCCCTGCCCTTTCATCTCTGCATCGGCTTTAACCCCTCCTCTAAAGGCCTGTGCAGGTTCTGACTCCTCTGGGCGGCCTCCTCCCTCTCCATTTCCTCTTGAGAGAATACAGCCCTTCTACCTGCAAGGTAGAACTTTTCCCAACTCACTTTATCCTGCCTTCCCCAGCTATCCTTGGGACCAGAGCCTGCACCCATACTTCAGTGTCCTCTGCAAAAAAAATTTTTTTAAATGTAATGAGTAAATGTCCTTTAAGTGTGTTTATCACAAAATACTAACAAAATATCTAAAATAATAATTACTAATAATGTAGGCTTCTGGTTTTTTATTTTTTTAGGTCAGTAAAATATATATATATCTTCAATATATATATATATATATATATATAAAATGAAGTTCATAGTTTTTATAAAGTTTCAGAAATCACCTCTAAAGTATTTTTTAAGATACAATGATAATGACCATGTTGTAGTCTACTACATGAATATTCCCTATTTATTTAGTCAATATTCTCTTATTATTAGACTTTTAAGTCCCTCTCTTTCCCTCCTTCCTTCCATTCCATCTTCATTCCTTTCTTCTGTCTTAGAAATAACACTGCAAGGAATGTCCATGAACAAGTTCTTTACCCCATTTTGTTACTTTTTCTTTGGAAGTCTTCACCTTTGAATAAAGGCTTTAAATATTTTGGAGTCATCTGAATAACCCTCCCAAAAGTCTGCAAGAATCCCCACTGTCTGGGCCTGCCTGCAACAATTCCCTCTAATACAGAATCAGTTGTTGCAGTTGTTTCTGTCAGAACTTTGGTCTTTGGGGCATTATTCCAGCAGGCCTTCAGTGAGCATCCATTGCAACTGCTCATGACATGTGGAAGGCTTTGTGCTGTGCACAGGAGAACATTCAGACTACTGCAGTGGATGGATGGATGGCTAGGTAGATGGGTGGCTAGATGGACAGACGGATGAATGAGTAGGTAGATGGATGGATGAGTGAGTGGGTAGGTAGGGAGATGGGTGTGTGGGTAGTGGGAGGGATGGGTGGATGGATTGATCTATGTGTGAGAAAGAGGACTGATTGGTGGATAAATAGATGAGGGGGTGGTGGGTGGGTGGAGAGTTGGAGTTAGCATTCATGGTGTAAGCCCCTTGGAGAACTCCATCCACAAGAGCTGTGGGAGGAACCAGGCAGACTCATGCATGTCTTTCACCACCATAACTAGCTTGCAGTTCTGAGCAGCTGCAAAGAGACACGTGCACAGAGTGGGAGCAAGCCATGGAGGTAATGGAGGAGGGCTTAGGGCTGCTGCACTTTGAACCTCTTTCTTCCTGAGCAGGAATGTGCTCAGCTCCTTCACTGTCACCCCACGAGGCAGGCAGACCTCCCTGAACCAGCTGCTGAGTTACACCTGCCTTGAGAAAGAGGCGCCTGATCTTAAGCAGGGGATGAATATTCATTGGCATGAACCTTTGCAAACTCATTTGGGGGAAAAATTAGATCAAAAGAAGTAATCAGATTATTAAAAAGAAAGTGCAAGGACAGAAGGCAGTGGTAGGGAGAAAAACCGCACTTAAAATGCAAAGAGAGAGCCTCTTCCTGCAGAGTAACGCTGACCTCCTGGACTGTGCACCAAGAATAGTTAAGCTCTCCTCCATTTCTGCTGCATAAAAATGTTTTCCGAGGCCTCTGTTGAGAAAGGAGGGAACCGAAGAGGCAGTGGGCACCCTCCACCTTTGAAAAAATTATCAAATAATATTTTGAGGTTTCCGTCTTATCTTCCTTAGATATCAGGAAAAATTGCGAGAGCTAAAGAGGCTCTGGTGAGTGGTGAGTGACAGGTTAAAGGGCTCCAATAAAGATTAGATGGTCCACTATCTCCTGAGGAAATTGCATAAAAGTGGTTATTCCCTCTTGCTTCTATTAATTTCCTCTTCCTGGCTGCTTGGAGAAGCTTCATAACCCGATGCTGCAGACGGGGACGAGAGGCGCTTTCCATTATCTCAATCACCGTGCTGTTTATGAGACACTTAATCTGTTTCTTTATAAAGTAATAGTACTGTAGGTGATGGATTCTGTGTCACTGGAAGGCTTCGTGCAGGGACGGGAGGAGAGGGGCGTTCTCAAGAGCATTGTAAGCAGCAGGCAATTTGTTACAGCTTTGAGGTGCTGAGAAGTGTGTGGGGGTGAGCATTCCAAGGTGACCTTCTACTGGAGATGACACATGCCAGCCTCACTGTGTTGCTTATAGGGGGAGGGAAATGTGTGTTTTGCTTGGAAGGTGGGAAGTGTGTAAATGCTTAGGGACAGAGCACTCAGGTCTCATGCCCTCCCTCTGCTGAAGCCAGGAAGAGGGAGGGAAGACTAGAGGGTGTGCCTGCCCTCACATCTGTTCTGCTGGCTTAGCCTCTGTCTGAACCAGATCACTTGCAAGGAAGGGAAGAAACCTCCCCCCTTTTAAAGAAATAAGACAGCCGTGGTCCCCTCGTATGTCAGAAATACAGCCTTATGTGATGGTGTCTTGCTGTCTTCCAGAAACACACAGGGAAGTGTAAGTGGCCTCCCCCTCCCCTGATAACCATAATCACATTCTCCTAGCCCAGGTCTTCTTTGACAACCCCTCCCCCACCTCTTCCACATCTTTAATTCTTCTGTCATCATTCCCACTTCTGAATCTTTCATTATCATTGCTGTTGGAGGCAGTCTCCTGTACCCCAGGCTGTACCTGAGCTGAGGATGACTTTGAACTTCTAATCCTCCTGCCTCCACCTCCCAAGGGTCGAGATTACAGGCATGTACCACCCTGCCTGGCTTACGCAAGGCTGAGGATGAAGCCTACAGCTTTATGTGTGCTAGTCAAGCATACAACCAACTTGCATTCTAGGGATGAGAATCCCTAGTCCTCCCTTTGTGAATCCTGCTTCCTAGGAAGATGCTTTATGTGGTCCTCATCTTACAAGGCTGGATTCCCAAAATGGGTGTGTCCTAGCTGACTGGTCTCTGGTGTACATACGAGCATCTGTACATCAGCATATATACTGCATTATGGAGTAGTGTTCTATTGACTGCTGCACCCCATAGGAAAGGGAGCCCCGAAAGCCCCAAACTTCATTTGCATACACAGTTTTATTATTCTAGCATATCTCCTGGCTTCCAGCAGGTCCTAAACCAACAGTGGCCGGATGGAGGTGCTTATCATGATAGTGATGATTGTAGTATAATTCTCTATAAAGAAAGAAAACAAGACATTTGAAATATCAAACCAAAGAACTGTTATCTATCACAAAAGTTTTTGCATTTCTTAACTGTTACTTTTTTGTTAAAATCAATCATCTCTTTTTTTCCCTCTCCTCCATTTCTGCTCATGCTTGTGGTGTGGTATGATGTGGTGATGGTGGTGGTGGTGGTGGTGTGTGTGTGTGTGTGTGTGTGTGACATGGATGTGCGTGTGTGTGTGTGACATGGATGTGCGTGTGTCTGCACTTGTTCATGGGTGTTTCCATGAGTTCCATGCTATGAAACTCATGTGCAAGTCAGAGGGTTAAGGGGAGAACCTGGAATGTTTTTCCTCAGCTTCTGATTCACTCGAGGCAGGGTTGCTCACTGTTTTTCCACTGCCTATAGCAAGCTATCTGGCCTGTGAGATCCTGGAAATTCTCTTGTCTCTGCCTCTCACCCCAGGATCGATCAGAGCACTGGGATTGTGTCCTGGGGCCCCAAATTCAGCTCCTCACACTTTGCACAGCACACATTTGCCCACTGAGCCAAGCTTACCCTGCCTGGAAGGCCCTTCCCATTTGTTCCTTCAGTCTATAGGTCTATATATTCTTTGCCAGAATTGACTCAGATTCTCCACTTATCACTTCTAATTAAAGCTGTTTTTTTCTCAAGGGAAGTATGCTTCTCTTACTTATTTTTCTTAGTAGGAAACAACAGTGTCAACATCTATTTCTGATTAGTGGAATCTGAAGCAAGACGAGTTTAAAAGGTTTTGCGGACTAGCCTGTCACTTTAACAGTTATTTAAAGCATAAACTATATGAGAAAACATTGTTGCAGGCATGATCACGCATTACCATCCCAAAGTTCAGTGCGTGGATTTAGAAAGACAGTCCTGGATACAGATTTCATTAAAATGTTAACACATGAAACATGAATATTTTGAAATTATAGGTAAAATGTATCTTACAGATATAATGATTCCCCCGTCGTCTAGACAGAAAGAGTCTAGGCAGAAACGCGTTTTCCATTTGTTTCTAAGACTTTAATGCCTTCTTTGGGGCTCCAAATGTCTATTCTGACTTTGAATTGTAAAGTTATTTCATAGAAAACTTGACTCTCAAAAAAAGGAGTGTATAAACTGGGTTGTGGGGAGTCCCTAAGTGTGGTCCCCAGAAGTGCCAGCTATGCCACGTGTATGAGTTTATTAAATGCCACTGGCCTGTGAATTGTGAACAGTATAGATAGATGTTTTATATCATGAGCAAATCGAGGCTCTGAGGGTCACTATCACTCACAGATATCCACCTTGGTGGGAACCAGCAAATGCAGAAGTCGGAGCAAGGATGCTTCAGCTGTGGTCCAGTTCTCACTTCCCTGGGGACTACAGAGTCAGATGCTCCTAAGACCTCTGTCCTCCAACTGTTTCTGGACTTCTCTCTGAAGCCCATCTTGTGGGATTCTGGGGAGATGTCTTAATAAGAAAGGAGGTGCTAGCATGAGCACCTGAGTCCAGACCCTCTAGAACCCACATAATGAAAAGCAGGGGACAGTGGCACATGTCTGTAACCTCAGTGATGTGCGCACACATAGAGACAGAAGGCTTCCTGAAACCCATAGGCTGGCCAGCCAAGCAGAATTGGTGAGCTCTGTGTTCAGCAAGAGATCCCATGTCAAAAAACAAAGTGGACAGTTAATGAAGAAGACACTCAATTTTGGCTTTTTGTCTCCACATGTACACGTGTACACACATTAATGTACAAATACTGCACTCACACCTGAATTCTCTCTCTCACACATACAGAGAGAAATGTACAAACACCACACACAATGAATTAATAAATGAATGGATGGATAGTTTAGCTTATACCTTACCCTCTCCTCTCTATTTCCTCTCCTTGGATACCCCATCACCCAGAACAGAGGCCTCCCATTCCTTCATCAGGAAGTCAGAAAAAGACATTTTCAAATTCCAGTTTTACTTGTGGATATCAGGATGACTGTTTATGCTGTTAACTTATTAAATGTAACGCGAGGTGGCTTTTAAGTGCCGAGAAGCAAGCGAAAACACTTTGTTCTTCTTGGACCAGTACATTAAGAAAATTACAGTGTGGCAGGAACTGAATATGAATGCATGAGCAGTCACCAGCTCTCCTCCCCTTCCCAGGAAGGCATCCTGCTGCATGGAAGCCGCAGAACCTGCCAGGATAGGAACACTAGCGGCTCAGTGCAAAGGGGTGAAGACTTATCCAGGAGAGAAGATTGAGGTATAAGAGAGTGGGAGAGGGCAAGACAGATGGAGAGAGCCCAGAGCGAATGGGCTCAGAAAAGCAGATTAGTAAAGTAGATTTTAGTCTGCCCCAAGAATGGCAGTTGATGTTTTCTGCTTTAGGTTTTATTGATTGGTTCTTTTGTTTGAAAATTCAAACTTATTCTTTGTCTTGCTACAGAGATTCTCTTTTGTCTTTTTTTTTTTTTTTTTTGAATGTGTTAACATGGGTCATTGAGTGGCCTATTTCTGGTGCGGGTTACAATGGGAATTATTGTTTGCCCAACAGTTGTGAAATAACAGTGTACCCAGTGTGTCCCAGGGAATGTGAGTCCCAAGGGAGGCACCGCAGAAAAGGCCTTCTTGGAGGGGAAAAAACAAAAACCTGGCATTCCAGACCTTGCTTTTTGAAGTTCCGAAACATTCTGCAGTAAACAATGAACTTTATTCTTTATTTTTGGGTCCATATTTTCTGTAAGTAATAAGCATTGAAAACTCAAAGAATCTGTATTCCATGGAATGCAGTTGGGTTACACCATTTGAGAATTTTCCTCTGGTCTGCAATGGGCTCTCGCCAGGGTACATCCAGTGTAACTTTAGACTGTCTCCCCTCTTCAAGTGAGCAGCGATTGGAGGAAGCCCAGCGTAGGGGACGGTTCTTTCTTCTTGTCTTGGCAGGGAAGTGGTAGATGCATTGAAAATAGCTTACACATGTACCATCACCATCATTCCTCCCACTGAGTGATCCTGGGGATGTTTTTAAACCTCTTCATGTCCCAATTTCCTCATTAGCAAATGGAGACAATAATAGCCACCCCATAGAGTAATGTACGTTAAACACTTAAGGCAAGTTAACAGATGGTGGCTACTGCTATTATTAAAGAATCCTCCGCACTTTTCAGGAGGGAGCAATATATTTGGGAAGATGAGCTTCATGTAAGTGGAAGCCTTTACAACAGCTCTGTTCAGGCAACAATCACTATAATAGTGTCCTGGCTGGTTTTGTGTCAACTTGACACAAGCTAGAGTCATCAGAGGAAATGTCTCCATAAGATGGGGATGTAGGCAAGCCTGTGGGGCATTTTCTTGATTGTTGATTGAAGGAGGAGGGCCTAGCTCAGTTTGGCTGGGACTATCCATGGGCTGTCCCCTCTGGGTTCCATAAGAAAGTCAGCTGAACAAGCCATGGGAAGCAAGCCAGTAAGCAACACTCCTCTATGGCCTCTGCATCACCTTCGGCCTCCAGGTGCCTGTTCTGTGTCAATTCCTGCCCTTATTGCTTTGAGTGAAATAAACTCTTTCCTTCCTGAGTTGCTTTTGGTTAAGGTGTTTCATCACAGCAATAGTAACCCTAGCTAAGACAAATAGTATTGTCACAGTGGGTCAGAAAGTCCTTAAAAGCAACTTGTGACCCCTGCAGCAGGGTCTCAAAAGATGCACAGTGAATATTTGTTGAATGGATTATTGAGGCATACAGGGAATCCAAACAAGTTGGCAGGACAGTAAGTTTTACCCAGGTTTATAGGAGGAAGCAGGGAATGAAGTGGTAAAGACAGTCCTTGTGGAAATAGGGAGGATGGGATGGGTCAGCAGGGATAAGACCGCATGTCTCTGGTCTCAGGAGATCAGACACAGCCACAGCCTGTGGGGCAGCATGGAGACAAGCACTTCAGGGCATGACTCTTAATGTCCTGGTTCTCCAAGAACCTTCAGGAGGTACGCCATGAATGGGCACACTTGGAGTAAGCACCAAGCTATCCCAGTTGTCCCCAACCTTTTCCTGTTGCCACCTGTATGAAAGGGGACTCCAGGCACATGGCACCAGCTGCCTGTAAAGCCCTATCTTTTGCTTGCCCCGCCCTCGAAAGCACAGCAAAATGCAATTAAGGTAGAATGATGCTCTTAACGCACTGACCCTGAAATCACTTTAATTTTTCTATAAAGAATTGCTGTGAATTCTAGTTCTTTAACCATCCTTCATAGCAAGTGCTAATGAGCACATCTCAGTGCTTCTCCTGTTTGTTGCAATATGACATTTAAGAATCAGAAGTCTGATCACTGCCAACAAAGACCCCTTTTTTTTATCTGAGACTGTGAGGTTACACTCCCTCATCAAGAGATCAGGGAAAGGCCCTGATCATTAAGGTAGGAGGAAGGAATAGACATTTGTGTACCATGCACATTAGACTCACCTTACCACTAAACCATGTTGGCACTCCTGAGAGTGAGAAGGGCCATTTGTCAAGATGTTTGGAGAACTGAAATATTAAGCAGACTTTTCTGCATCTGAGATGCCCACTCTAGGAATATCGGTGTGAGGAGGTTTTAGGATGGCAAAAGCTCCATTTTCCATTTCCAGGGAAGGGTGTCTGGTGGCCATTCTCCCATTAACTCTCACATGATCTTTGTGTTGTAGCCTGTCCTGCGGGGACCTTCAAGGCCAGCCAGGAAGCTGAAGGCTGCTCCCACTGCCCCTCCAACAGCCGTTCCCCTTCAGAGGCGTCTCCTATCTGCACCTGCCGGACTGGCTATTACCGAGCAGACTTTGACCCCCCAGAAGTGGCGTGCACTAGTAAGTGTCTAGTAAGGGGAGCTGGGCTGGGGAGTCTAGTTCCTTGACTATGTAAATAAAGGGTGGACTTGGAGCAGGGGAGAGATCAGGTCATCCTGCCAAGGGAATGCTAAATGAGGTGCTGACCATGGTGCTGAAACAGGTCTCTCTCTCTCTCTCTCTCTCTCTCTCTCTCTCTCTCTCTCTCTCTCTCTCTCTCTCTCTCTCTCACTGTTGGTTAAGACTGTATTCTTTCACGCCCCTTTTTGAGAACTGCGAGGGTCTTTCTCTCACATACACTCAGGACAACTTCTGTCTGCCAGGTTTTAAAACTGCCCATCTAAAGAGTTCTTTGTGTGCAAAAATCAAATCATACATTGCAGTGACTTGTAACTCTTACAGTTGAACTTGCAACTTATCCAAGATGTGCCTTTGTACTAGTCCCTGCAGTTGAAGATGACTCTTCAGTGCGTCTTCCCTATGTCTGCTTCCCTTGAATATCTCATGGTTTCATGAATTGTCCATTTAGTCTGTAATTGCCTTAGTTACTAACTGAAAGTCCTTGTGTTATCAGGTTTTGTCCCCTGTGTCCCTTGTAATGTCCAGTATCTGAGTTCCTGTCAAATGGCAAGACCAGAAGCCTGACTTCAGTGTCTGTCTCAGTCTCCTAAATTCTAGAGACTGGGGGTTAATGCTTCAGCTATGTCCACTCTCCTGTTATCTGCCATGGGAAGAAAAGCAGCCATTCTTCTGAAAGCAGAGGAACAACTGTAGTCTCTGGGATGGAAAAAAATAATTTGGTTCTTCCTGATCAGCACTTTAAACAACTTTTCCTTCTTTAAGTGTTAAAGCCCTAAGGCTGGGATGCTCGCTCCTCTCAGTATTCCCATTGCATTCTGGGATCAATACTGCAGGTTAGCCTGTAACCAGACTAGATATTTCTTCTACACTAGATGCTTTGGTATGGCTCACTGTGAGCATGCACCTTCCCTTACACCCCTTAGTCTGGCTCTCCCCCAGCCCAGCGAAGGGGACCACAGAGGTATATTTCATACAAACTTACAGTTTGATAGACAGAAAAAAAATGGGCTGGGTAGAAAAATTTCTCAGCCCTGGCCTTGTAGCATATGTAACCTTTGCTGGGTGCAGAGGAGAAATGAAAGCCTCTTCTGGATCAAGGTCCTGGGCTCAATCGATGCTTATAGATTTGAGCTACGGAAAGGCTCATCTTCTTGTAAACTGATTTTCCCTGCCTTCCTTTTCAGGTGGGTGGAGACTGACAGAAATGATTTCCCTCTTGCTGCCCAGTATCCTCATCTTTCATTGGTGGTGTCTCCTCCTATGATTTCTAAGGGCCCCCTAGATGGCCATCTTCCGTGAGCCTAAAAAGCAATATTTAATATACTTGAGCTTC
This sequence comes from Pachyuromys duprasi, assembly GCA_028658305.1. NCBI lineage: Eukaryota > Metazoa > Chordata > Mammalia > Rodentia > Muridae > Pachyuromys > Pachyuromys duprasi. Next base: position 18,796,414 of record CM053749.1, read on the forward strand.
CATTAAGGATGCTACCCCACCACCTGGGTGGCCAGACCACACAACAGCCAACACAGCAGCCGAAGCATCCACCCGAACTCTGGGGGCCTCCCTCCCAAAGCACTGCCTTTGTGCCTCTGCTCACAGCTCTTCTCTCTAGCCAGGCTCCCTCTGCAGATCAACTCATCCATGTAGCTTTCAGATTCCTGCTTGAGGAGGCAAATTGTCGACTCACCCAGACTTAGGATAAGGTTACTTGGAAGAAGTCAGGTCAAGGGTCAGAGGCTCGGAGTGATGATGTGGTTCTGTCTTCTCCCACTTATTGCCCTCCTACCTGATGGACTAGAGTCTGCAGGATCAGTTGTTGGGAGAAATAAGAACACCCTCTAGACTTACCGATGGAAGCTCCTCACTCCACACCACCCATATCCCAAGGCCATCTTTAAGTTAAACTACCCAGGCTTTTCCCTCCTGCAGCTGGTCCAGCCAGCTCTGGAATCCTCACCAGTGGGATTCCAATAAACTCTCCCCTTCTTATCTATACTGGAAGAGAGCATGCCACCCTGGCTACTTCCTCCTTACATACTTCCATTTCTTGTGCCTTTTGATAGAGAGGCAATGCTCAGACTAGAAATTGCTAAATCAAAGCACACTTGACTATGGCAGGCAGGACACATCCTGGAGGAGCAAGCACTTAGTGAGGAGGCCCAGGAGATAGGACATGGGCACAGCACAATGCTAGGCAAAACATGTATAAATAAAGCTACTATTTCCCCGAGCCTCATTATATATTTGATTTATTGTGTGCCAGAGAAGTACTGTATGAAAAAGTCAATTTGTTGGCTTTTATATTCTCATTAGGGTTTCCTTTAAAAGCATTCTAATTGGAGGTGCCATCTGTTCTCTTAAAAAGGCACTGCACATCACCACAGTAAATAATTTTTTAGATACAAGGAGACCATCTAGAGCTGCTGAGGAAAGGCACTCCCCTGCACCATGGCCTTAGGGCTTCTAGATAGCCTAGCAGTTTTAGTGAGACAATTGTGCAGCCTGAGAGGGGCTGGTGGAGGCCAGGATCCGGGAGAGCTGGTTCACCTTGTAAAGCCAAGGCTTCATCTGTCCTATCAGAGAGCAACTATTGACTGCCTGGGCACTGAAGATAAAGGTGATCTGTATTTATAAATGCATGGGGACAGCGAGCACCTGTCATGTCCTGGTGCTGTGAGCCAGAGGACAGAGCAGACGGCAGAGCCTGAGAGCCAGTGTTGAAGGACCTCAGCTCTAGCTTGTGGCCGTTGTTTTCAAGTGAGATTACATCAGCAGTCCGCTCTTTCCTATCAATCGTTTTATAAATACGTATAAAAATTTATAAATATAAAATATGCACCTTGCAAGGTTATAACGCCTATACTACCCTAAGATTACCATTATGCTGATGGTCTGGGTCAAATCCTAGAACTGCAGAATAAAACTGGATGTGGTGTTGCAAGCTCATAATCCCAGTGCTGGAGGCAGACAGAGGGCAGCCAGGCCTAGCCTACTTGGTAAAATTTACACACACACACACACACACACACACACACACACCTGCATTCACATGAACATATGCACATTCATTTTTCCATTCATCCCATCTAAACGTTGATAGTGGGAAATTCTGTAGCCTTGTTGGGACATTTCTTTATTTCCTTTTTAATCTTCTAGGAGAGCTAAAAATTCCCTTGGTGTCTGGGAGGCCCTGGAAGTCTTGCCTGTCCAAACTGTCTTTGAATCTCACCAATGAAGTCAGGGGTATGTGGGTGCATCCCTAGGCAGGATTAAAGGGGAAATATGGACTCCAGAGCCTCAGGGACACAAGTGGAGTGGGATGTTCATTCCTAGTCTGAATTCATATGATTTCTGCTGACCTGCAGACACCAAATTCCCCCTTTCGTTTCTTCTTTTCTTCCTTTCTCCTCCCTCTTTCTCCTCTTTGGCCCAGAGGCACACAGTTATATATCTCTGGCATTAGAGGGCCTGGATAATGCATTCTTGCCCAGTCATGGCTCAATTCTTTTAGATACACTCTCAGGTGACCTCATCCTCCCATCTTAAGGCAAGCACAGGATGAGGTGGGCACCTGGGGGTGCAGCTACAGGAGGGCTTCAGCTGACCTGCTTCCCTGCTTGACAGTGAAATCCCAAAGGAAACCTGGTGATCTGGACACTGTGGTTCATCACCAGCCAGGAGGTTCCAAAGGGTCACTTACAGTAGGGGCATGACACAGAAGGGGGAGACGAAGGTGGGGACCAGGGATAGTGTTGTCCCACTAGCAAGGAGGAAGGCCCAGGAAGGTTGTGGGCTGAGGGTCCAGCTCTGAGCTTTGAGCTTGCTGTGCTTCAGTAAACAAGGTTTCTGCTTCCCCATCATTGCTCTGGGAGAAGCCAACCAACCATACTTTTTCTGCCTCTACCACACACTCAACACTGAAGTTTTCTGGAAACCCTAAATGTCTGGGCATTTCTCCCAACCAGCAAACAAGCAGTCCTGCCATGGTGGGCACCAGCTACACATTCTCTAATCCATCTGGGTCTCACACTATCTGCCCATCTATCTAAAGCAAGTGCCTGGATCATACAAGTTGAGGGACTGGTCCCCAAGGCTGCTCTTCACCAGTGGATACTAATCAGAAGCCCCACTGGTTGAAGCTGTGCTCATCAACTATATAAACTGAGCTTTCCATAAGCACCAACTTCAATTTGACTATTGCATCTGAGCAGTTCATAAGACTGGGAAAGAGAGGGTTCTCAGATCATCACAAAGAATGTCACAAAAGGGGGTGTGTACCTGAGGGCACAGAGGCAGCCTGAAGCTGCCACCCCAGAAGAAGCCCATAAAGCTATGTAGATGCTCTCAGAACCCAGTGTTTTGGGGATTTTATTGAACTTGATTACACACCCCTGATTGTCTACTTTCTTGGCCATTGGTGTTCAATTTAATCCTTATTCCCTCTCTCTTCTCTGAGACTCAGGGCTTGGACAGTCATACCCTCCTAATCCTGCCTCAGTGACCAGTTCCCATTCTGAAACTGCCTGTGTTTTGCTGTCTGATTACTGTGGAGATGCTAAGGATTTTGAGGACTGTGTACCAGGAAAGAGATAGAGAACAAAGACTAAACACAGCATCTCAGGATTCCCCTGCAACCCTTCTGGTGCAGTGCCCAGAGGCTGCCAAACCCTGATAGTCCTCAAAGTGGCTAAGATGCCCTAAACTTCAGAGTGTTCTGAGAAAGCACATAGACTCAGCATTTGCACACAGTGTTTCCAAGATGGACTTGGGAGCTTCATTTACATCTTGACTCTCTCTTGCCTTCTCTGTGACCTTGACCTCATTTCCTCACTTTTCTCCATTCCCTGATTCCTTCTCTCACTCTTATACTGTTGTGCGCCTCTCTGAGTTGTTACGAGGATTAAGCAAAATCGCATTATAGCATCTTTGGCGCGGTGCCTGATTCATAGTAAACTCCCAATCGATGTTAGAACTTGCTTTGGTTATATCCCTGGAAAGTGTGAAGTGTGTAGAAGATAGCGAAGCTTCCAGCAGGAGAGGATGCCAGAGATCTGAGAGGAAAAGTGAGTGGAGTAGGGGGTTGCAAGTTTGGCTTCAGTCCCGAGGAAAAAAAAGCATTGGCTGCCCATAAACCTATGGCCTGAAGTTCCCTGGTGACAAGTGAGCAGTTGACCTCCTGTACATAGGCATGCTGCTGGAGAGAGGAAAAGGTTAAGTACTGGAAAACCTGGGCAGCTATGTCCCCTGGGGCTGTTGCAACCAATAGCTCAGCAGGAGCCAGGACCCACGAAGCTGGACTTCAGTTCTTTCATAAAGGTGGGGTCTTCTGTTACCTAAGCTGGCCTTGAATTCCTATGTGGCTGGTGAATGACCTTGAATTCTTGATCCTATTGCCACTGCCTCCCAACCGCTGAGATTCCAGGCATGTGCCACCTCAGCTGGCTCTGCCTTCAGTTCTGGGGGAGCTGGGACTCTCTGCCTTCTCCAAATGACAGGAGAAGGTCAGATGGTACAGGGACCGTGTCAGGGGCAGCCAGAGGGAGCACACAGGAAGATAGGAGGAAGTTGCACAGCCGAGTGAAACCAAGCATCGAGTTGCATGGCTTCATTTTAAATAATTTCTAGTTTACTGGGGGACGAAATAGAAAGGAGGAATTTATGAAGCAAACGAAAATAGATAATTATGCCTTATAAAATTGCTGTCTGTGAAAAACCATGCAGAAGGACTGGTGTGAAAATAATTACCTTGTTACATTTCTGACCGCAAAAAAAACCTTTCTTTCTGTCACCCACACGGGAGAAATTTTGATGGATCACAGAGGCAAGCTAGAGCTTGTCCTGTTTCTTTTATTTCGTCTTCAAATGCATTGAGGTGTCCCTTGGCAGTTTTGGATGGAGAAACAGAATGAATGAGGGGCTTCAAGGTGACTCAGAAGAGAAGGTACAATGGCAGCCAACCCTTTAAGTCTCCCTGGAGGCTCCCCCTGATCTACCCTCTGACCCACAGAGAGGCAGGGAAGCCGAGTGACTGGAGTTAGGGGCTAGGAGTCTGTCTCCAGTGCTATGAGCTAGGATAGGCTCTGTAGCCTTTTGGGACACGGTGCTTCCTCACTGGAACTCACACCACAGGCCTCACTCAGCCAGTGCCGCCCTCTCAGGGAGAGCTGGGGTGGGGGGGGGGGAGCAGGCTGTGAGAGCAGTGCCGGGGAAACTCACCTGGGTGGGGGAAGGGTGTGGCAATCTGCAGCCCTGATCTCACTTGAAGGGTGGAGAATCCTCTCTCTCATCCTTTTCTCTAGGTTCATGCTTCATCTCTTAAGGGGCTAGTCTTCCTGTGTACCTGCCTGTGTGTGCCTGCATGCACATTTGCCTGCGTATGTGTGGGCATAAGTGTGCTTCTGTGTGTATACTTTTTATGTGCCTGTGGGTGTGCACATGTGTGGATGTGCTTATGTGAGCATGCCTAATTGTGTAATGGACATGCCTGTGCAAGAGACTGTATGCCTCTATGAGGGTGCATGTTGTATGTACTTGTATATGCCTGTGTGAGTGTGTGAATATACATTGTGCGTGACTGTGTATGAGTGTGCATGAAAGAATAGCTCTGTGTACTCATGTATGAGTGTGCCTGTGTGAGTGTGTGAGTATATATTTGTGTGCCTGTGTATAAATTGTGCATGAAAGTATACTTGTGTGTACTTATGTATGAGTGTGCCTGTGTGAATGTGTGAATATACATGTATGTGTTCACGAAAGTGTATCTGTGTGTACTTGTCTGTAAGTGTGGCTATGTGAGTGTTTGGGTGAGTTTGATTGCGTGACTGTGTTTGTGGTGAATGTGTGCAGGAGTACCCCTGTGTGTGTCTGGGAGTGTGTGCCTATGTCTGTGTGTGTGCTTACATGTAAGTGTAGATATGTGTGAATGTGGTTGTGTGACTGTAGGAGGGTAGGGGTAGTGAGTCTACATGCCTGTGTAAGACTGTAGTATGTTAGGGGGAATGTGAGCGTGTGAGTGTGCCTATGTGAATGTGTATGTATGTGAAAGCGAAATTGTGCTAGAGCATTGTGAGCATGTGAATAGACTTTCGTGAGAGTGTGTGGGTGTAGGTGTGTGTAGTTATTCATGTCTGTGAGTGAGCGGGCTTGTGTGAGAATGTATGTGAGTGTGTGGATAGGTCTGTGTGTTGGGGCAGTCCTCAGAGTAACCAAATCTGCTCTGGCATGTGTCTTTCCATGAGGCTCTTACTGAGATGGTCAGTGCAGTGTGCAGCCCCAGGACATCCAGCTGAGGAGAGCTGAGAGGGTACAGCAGAGCTCAGAGGGTGTGTGAGGGGCCCCGCTCCTCAGCCCCAGCCCGCTGAGGCTGCCTGTTATACAGAGAGACTTTTGGAACAGAGAGGGCAGGAAAGCGCCCTATGGCATCAGGACTCTTCCAGGACAGGAAGCCAGTGTTATCAGTTGGTGACCGACCGTTTGATTGTCTGGACGCTGAGCATCAGAGATACATTTCAACAATTTCCCAGAGTCAGTCTTTTCTCATGCATTTGTCTGTTAAGCTGGGGTTGTCAGCATACTCAGAGGAAGCTGCCTTCTTCAAAGCTAGCTCGCTTTTTGCTGACCAGGGTTTTGGTGAAGGATGCTCTGTGCCTTACCTTATAGTGAGAGAGAAGTTTGATGTCACTCCAGTGTGCACACCTACATTGCATATTTGAAAAATCATTTCGTTTTCGGCTTAACAGTTTGTGTGTGTTCATGTGTATATACATATGTGTGCATGTTCACATGGAGGCCAGAGGCCAGCATCAGTATCTTCTGCCTTAGTTTTTGAGATACGGTCTCTCACAGGGCCTGGAGCTCATTGGTTAGACTAGATTGTCTGGCTAGAGATCTGCTTGTCTTTACTTCCCGCCACCTGCTGTTACAGCAAGTGTGCCCTGCTGTGCCTGATTTTACATGCGTGATGGGGAATTGAACTCAGCTCTTGACCTACTGAGCCATCTCTCACTCTCAACGCATTTTTATTTTTCAGGGAGCTATTCCCCTTTCTGCTTTGTTTTGTTTCTTGAGGAAAATTCGAGCAAAGGTCATAAGCCAGCAAGAGCCAGGGCAAGATGCTTTCTAAACCCTGGGTCTAGGCTCATACACTGTGCCAGCTGGGTAGACGGTTTGTACATGTGGATGCAGAGTGGAAAGAGTGTGGCTGCAGAGTATTTTATTTATTTATTTACAATTTATTCATTGTATGTCCGGATTGTAGCCCCCTCCCTCAACTCCTCCCAGCCCCACACTCCCACCCTCGTCCCTCCTATCCCCTTCCCCTAGTCCACTGAAAGGGGGAGCTCTCCTCCCCTCCCACCTGCCCATAGCTTATTAAGTCTGTTGGCTCCTCTTCCTCTGTGGCCTGGCAAGTCCACATTGCCAGAGGCAAGTGATCAAAGACTGGGCAACCAAGTTCATGACAGAGGCAGCCCCTGCTCCCCTTACTTAGAAACCCCCATGGAGACTGAACTGCCTATCAATTACATCTGAGCAGAAGGTCTAAGTCCCCTCCATGCATGGTCCTTGGTTGGTATCTCTGAAGGACCCCCTGTGGTCAGATTTTTTAGTTTTGTTGATCTCCTTGTGGGGCTCCTGTCCCCTCTGTGTCCTTCTATCGCTCCTCTTCTTCCATAAGACTTCCTGTGCCCTGCCCAAAGTTTGGCTATGAGTCTCAGGATCTGCTTTGATCCCCGGTTGGATGAAGCTTTTCCAGAGGATCTTCTATAGCAGGCTCCTATCCTGTTCCCTCTCTTTAACTGCTTCTGGTGTCTATCCTGTTTGTCATTCTGAATGAGATTTAAGCATCCTTTCTAAGATCCTCCTTAGTGTTTAGCTTCTTTAGGTCTGTAGGTTTTAGGATATTTATCCTATAATTATACAGCTAATATCTGCTTACAAGTAGGAATATACCATGTGTGCCTTTCTGTTTCTGGGTTGCCTAACTCAGGATGATCTTTTCTAGTTCCATCCATTGCTGCAAGCTATTTATAACTGTCATTCCTGTTTCAAGAAGGGTCAGGATTGCCTGTGTAAATGTGCTTTTACACTCCTATAATCTGAAATTTCTTTTCACAGTTGTTTGACCCAAGTGGGTCTGACCCTTATGAGGCCTTGTATAGCTTGAACTTCTAAGCTAATAGCCAAGCACGCTTGGTGATGATGCTTCTGTGTTGTGAGGTGAGAGCACTCGGTGTAGGTGATTGCTAACATCTGGAGGAGCACCAAACTGCCTCCCAAATTTCTCTGCACCCACGTTTTCCCTCTGGCAACCCTAAGAAAGGATTCTTCCTCTTTTTATTTTTTTAAATATTTGTGTTGATGCATGGCTCAGGCATGGTGCTAGATGGCCTTTTCCCATTGCAAGCCCCATCACCCACCATTGGGAAAGAATGCCCCCAGGCCTGTGTTGAGACCTCCTCTCACACTTTGACATTGGGTTGACCTTTGGTTGATCATTGAGGACCAATGTTTAGTGGACTCCATGTTCAAGGAAAACAGTTTTGTCTTTCCGTCATCACCTCCATTAGCTCAATAATATTTAAACTCAGCTCCTCAAGCATAGTATTTCCAGTAGTCTTCAAGACGCTATCATTCTTCTAACACATTCTAAATTTCTCAGTTTATTTTCTTGTTTTTATCTGTACACCCACTATTGCGTGGTGTGGAGAGGTCAGAAGATGATGTCGGGCTTCTTTTTATATCACTTCCTATTTTGTGTGTGTGTGTGTGTGTGTGTGTGAATCCCTCTTCATGTCTATAGAGTCTAAAGAAGGACAGACTCTGGTGTTATCCTCTGTCACTCTCTGCCATATTGCCTTTAGATAGAGGGCATGTGCTTTTCAGCTAGACTGTCCAGCTGGTGAAGTGTTAGGCTCCTGCTCTTAAGTGCTTGTTTGTAGGCATGGACAGCCATGCCTGGCTTTTCTATGTGGTTTCCGGTCATTCAACTCCAGGTTACATATTCAAATCCAGGCACTGTTACCACTGTGCTCCATCCCCGACCCCTCCACCTTGCTTCTGAGATAAGGTGGAACTATCATTGTGCACCACTCAGTACACATGCATTTGTGTCCATTTTGTAGTTACCTCTGTGGACAGCTATTTAGTCATATGGCCCTTTTTCTGTAGGCCACTGTTCTTTTAGAAGGGGAAAATGTGCTCACCACACTGCCTTACCCTTTTCTGTGCATCCTTACTCTTTCTTTGAGACTCAGGCACTGGTTTAAGTGTGAAGTTCCAGAGATAGGGAGGAATTGATATAAAATTATCTATTTAATCTTTTTCCTGCTTTAAAAATCTGCCTAAAGCAGTCCTTCCTACCATCTGGGGGACCTTTCTTGACATGAATGTTACTCTGCGGTCTTGGGGTAATGGCCCTGATGTCACATGTACAGGTTCTGGTCTCTGGAAGGAAGGATAGATGAGGGAAGAATGCTGGGACTTAATTGCAACTGAAGCCAAAAGTTCTTAGATCTCGTCTTCACTTCATCTCAGAGGACAGGACTGTCTGTCAAGAGTGTGCATCTTTGCATCTGTCCTCTGCCAGGCTCCACATCCCTAGAGAGGGTGCTTTGATTCTCACATGGAATATTCTGTACAGGCTGTCCAGCACACTCTTACCTTTCCACTGGACTAGAATTCTTGATGCACAGATCTCATTTTCTCCCACTCTGAATCGGATGCAGTAAGTGTCCATCTCAGTTTAGCGGTAGGAATCATGTTGTTGGTGTGATACAAACCACAGTTGACTCCTGATTCCATCTTCCTCCCTTGTTAGTGGTCTTGGGTAGGTTACCTGACTCCTCCACAGTTTTGTTCCTTTTCTAAAAATAATGAGCATATTGTTTTTTATGCCTACTAAAAAATGCATGCAAAACACTCCTTTAGTGTTGGACATATTCTTAGTGGCCAGCCAATTGTCTTTGTTTTGTTTTGGATGAAAAGCAAGAAGTGGGTTTTGGCTCCCTACATTATGTAACACAAAACAAGACAATAATAAGTGAATGGAAGGTACCAGGGACTTTAGATCAAATGATTCAGGAGAGCTCTTCTAGCTTGGCTAGACACTGATGTCATCTTGCCCTTCTGCCTGAATCATCATGATTCCTTAAGGGAGTCCCAGCCGACTTCCTGGTTCCCCACTCAGGGTGGCTCAACACAACATTCTGGTCCAAGTCAGCCAAACACCGAACCCACATTTCAGAGTGAGGGGTGAGACTGATCTGCTGCTGGGCCTCAGGCCAGTGTCTACTGCTGGGAATTTTTCCTGGTCACCATTGCTCGTCAGACTGGTATGGAATGGCTATATCCCCAGCTCTTGACCACTGACCCTGCCAGGGTTCCAGATTCAGAATCTACCCTCAACTCCATTATGCTGACAGGGGCTGTGTCTCAACCTCAAGTTGTCATCACTTCTCTTCTCAAAGTCTATCCTGACATAAGAGCTTGTAGCCTTCTCATCCACTGACATCAGTGTGAGCCCAGCTCAGTAACTCCCCTGTAAGTGGGCACAGGTCTATCCCAATTTTTGTTTGTTAATATAAGCAATAATCCCACTGCACTAAATGTGCAAGCATACCTTGGGGAGCGCATGATCACCCCAAGGTAGAAGTGCTGAATTATAGGTACTTAGCAAATCAGTGGATACTCTCAGCATGCTTTCCCAAAGGACTTGACCAGCTTATACCCATTTAGTTTAGTATGCATCTCATTTCCCCATGTGAGCCAGGATAGTAGTGAGACTTCTATTCTGTGCCAACTTACCAACCTCCTAGTTGTTTTGATTGGCATTTCTGGCATTTCCCTGTGTATATATGAGTGGGTTTTATTTAATATATTTGTTAGCCAGTTTGTTTTGTCTTCAGGCACTTATCTGTGTTGAACCCTTGCCTTTTCTATTTTTAATCTGACCCTCAGAAAGCCACTAATTCCCTGGGGCACCCTGCTCTCTAGTCTCCCCCTTATCTGTAACTCTAGTGTGGACACATTTTCTGTTGTTACCTAAGTATTTTAATTTTTGAACTCAGATCTGACCATCTATCTCTTTCTGGCATTGGGGTTTTGCATGCTGACTTTGCGTCTAGGCATAAAAAATATTCTCTTGCATTTTTACACTCTGGGAAAGTGTTTGTGTTTAGACGTCCATGCGTCTGGAATTTATCCTTGTGTGGAATGCAATATTGACATTTGTGTTTATATTATTAAAATGCAGCCTGCCATCAGCTCCACCCAGACTGTATACATCTTGGTGAGGTACCTCCTTCCTCATAGACTCCTGCACCTTGTTGTCTGTCTCCTCTCCCTTTGATCACCTGGTCTGTTCTGATACTAGTTTTAAGATGGTAACCTTATCACATATCTCAGTGGCTGATGAACCAACCCTCTGGATAGCATTCATTTCTCAAAAATGTCTTGTCACTTACTAAAAGATGTTTCTTTTGAAGATGGTTCTTAGAGCTAGTTGGGTTCTTTCATTAAGCGATCCTGTTTAATGGAGCTTGGATGGCACTGGGTATAGGGATCACTTTGGAAGTTACTGTCTTCTCTATGATGCCGAGCCTTTTCATCTGAGAACATGGCAGTCAATTTTCCTTTTATGCCCTTCAGTAAGGTTTATAGTTGTCTTCATACAAGTATTACGAGGACCTTATGGGATTTGATCCTAGGTATTTTATTGGTTTTGTGACTTATTGTGAATAGATGCTTTTTTCATTATTTTTTAAAACAGGCAATCATAAGCAATAGATGATTTGGTAACTAGGAGAGTAGTGAGCCTACTTCCCCTGGCAGAATCCAGCAGAAGCTGACCATCAGGTTGGAACAGCAGAGGGGCAATTGCTACCTGGGATATACTAGCTTCTAAGATTATTTTTCATTCTAAGAACTAGAGTATGTAGGAAGTATCAGAATCAGGACTTGATCTTGAGGGGTTGATGGCTCTCTGAGGAGAAGGTCTACCCTTCTCAGCTTCTTTGTGTTTTTGTTTGGGATGTGGAAGCAAGACAATTAAAAGTCCAGACCATCCTCATTTATATAGTGAGTAAAACCTTGTCTCAAAAATGAATTGGATAGGATAGGATAGATTAGAATAGAACAGAACAGAACAGAACAGAACAGAACAGAACAGAACAGAACAGAACAGAACAGAATAATAGAATAGAATGAGGTAACATATGCTTTGATTAGTCCATACCCTCCTTTCATTGGTGCCCTAATCCTGAGACTTCACAGTGTATTAGGTACCATGAAGGCCCTGCTGGGTTCTACACCCTTGGAAAGTGATTTTAGAAGAGCTAGGTTGCCTCCATTTGTGATCCACCATTTGTGATCATTGTCCATTTCCTGTCTTGGTGCAGATAGTTGAGTCTCGATATTCACAGTATCATTGCTCTTGATCCAGTTTCCTGACTTGACCTTGGTCTTCACATTTGCACCTGAATAATGACCATCAGCAAACTCTGGATGGACTCAGCTCCTTTTAAACCAATTGAATAATTCTAGGTGGTTCAGGTTCCAAGCGCATCAGTTCGGAATGAGAGCCAGGAGGAGGAGCTCCATGGAAACAGTGCCCAAGTAAAATCTTTATTCCTATTGTACCAGAAATGTTTTACGAAGTCTTTTGACAGGTCAAGAAGATTCAGATAGGCTAAGTCTGCTTCTTCCCAAGAAAAGGTCTTGGAACCTGCACTAGCAGGGCATGGCCTAGGATACTGTCAGCATAACAGAAGACCCTCTGGTGGGAATTGAGCCTGGGATGTCATGACCATAGCCTGCCTCAGTTTTCAAGACTTTTAGGGAAGGACTTCTGAAAGCCAGGTCTTTAAAATAACCACACACACACAGACACACACACACACACACACTCACACACACACACACACACAGACACACACACACACACACACTCACACACACACACACACACACACACACAGGCACACACACACGTATAAACACTCACTCACTCATTGGTGTGGAACATCTTTGGGGATTCTGAGTAGTATACCATCAAACCTCCCCTCTCTTTTGCCTCATTTGAGCTTTCTGCACTTCTCTTGAATGGACAGCTACGATTGACCCTGAGATTGGCCCCCGAGGACACTGTTAAGATCTGCTGTCCCCAGGGCACAGGTTCTCATCATTCCTCTTTAGGTTTCTGTAGCCCCTGGAAGCTGATCCCCCAACTCCAGTGCAGACTTGAAACAGGAACTGTCTCTTGTCTCAGAATACGGAACCCATCCCTCTCTCCCAGACAATTAGCTCTATTAACGAAGGGGGAAAAAAAAGATGTTCTCTGTACAAACATTGATATGTAGTGAGATTCGTGACATCAGGCTACTCGATGCTCCTGAAAGCCCTCTCATCAGGGACCCTCCTTGTTTGACTAATCATTTCTTTCCCATTACTAACTGTTATGATTAGGAGAATTGCCTGTGTATGAGCCCAGTATGTCAGAGACCCTAATGAGCGGTGTGTACAGACTTGCCCACAATTGGAACCACAATTTCTTCTCCTGTCCCTAAAAGGGAGGGACTGAGACGGTCCCGAGCAGGCACTTCCTATCAGCTTGTGAGCCCCATGCTGTAGCCTGTAGATACTGTTGTCTCTATCTGTGCCTTACACATTTAGGGACCAGGACTGCAGGCAAGTCTTAAACAGCTCCATAATGTGACTCAAGTAATTTGTTCCCTTCTATTTCTGCTGAAGATAATAGACCTTACCTTCCAACGTGTGAGGAAGATCAATTTGACTAAGTTATGCACAAAATGCCAAATATGGATGTTTGTTTGTTTTTGTTTGTTTGTTTTGAGACAAAGTTTTTCTGTGTAGCCATGGTTGTCCTGGACTCGCTTTGTAGACCAGACTGGCCTTGAACTCCCAGTGATCTGCCTGCCTTTGCTTTCCTGAGGGATGGGATTAAAGGTGTGCACCACGTATGCCAGCATATGGTTCTTTATATATAATGTTTATTGAGAGAAAATTCTCCGTTGAATGTTGACCAACACCATCTCTCTGTTCTTCTAACTAGTCTTTATAGAAATCTACACTAGGGATCAAACAATACCAGTTTTCTACCAAATCACCGCCAGACCAAGGAGTAGCCAGTAGACAAAAAGTTCTTTTGGCTACCAAGTAACCACTCACTGGGAAGAAAGAGATGCCAAGTATACACATCCATGTACCAGACTCGCCTTGACCTCGACAGTTCTTTGATAAGACAAGCCATTATTGCTTCTCTGAACCTCAAGTTTTTCACCATGAAAATGGAATGTTAAAGACTCGGTTGTTGAGGAAAGCTGGTGATAATGCCTATAGAAAGAATATTAGAACAATCTGAGGCTCTTCCTCTGTTGGTCCTTATTCCTAGCCCAAGCCTCTGTTGTCCCTCATCTGGATGGCTACTGTGGCCTTCTGGCTGGTCTGTCTGCTTCTGCATTTATCCTCTTGCATCTTGCGTTCACAAGACAGCTCGAGTCACACTTAAAATGTCTGACTATGGGGCTGGAGAGGTGGTTCATGGGCTAAGAACACTTACTATCCAGGCATGAGGACCTGAGTTCAGATTCCAGCATTGATGTTAAGAAGCCGGGAATGGCTGCATGTACCTGTGATCCCACCACTTGGGAGGAGAGAGACTGTGTGTTACTGAGGTTTCCTGGCAACTAACTCAGTTCCAGGTTCGAAGAAAAAGCTGATATCACACGAAAAAGGTGGAGAGCATTCCAGAAAACACCAGACTCCTTGTGCATGTGGGTGTGCAAATGCAGTGTACACACACACACACACACACACACACAAACTGAGCAGGTCCTTCTTCAGAGCCTTCCTTCAAGTGAAATCTTTACAAGCTCTGCTCAAGATTTGTATAATCTATTAATCTGCCTCCACTGGTACCTTACTCTCTCCATCTTTTCTTCCATCTCTCCCTCTCAGTCATTTTCTTATAGCTACATTGCTCCCTTGATTTTCCTTACCCAGCCAGCTGTACTTTCTTCTCAGAATTATTGCAGGCACTGGCCCTGTTCTGGGAAATAGTCTCCCTATATCTATTTATTGGCTTTTGACTAACCACAATCTAGTGTCTGTCCAGATGACTTCAACTAGGAGAAGCTTCACCTCACTTCAAAGGCACACTGACTCCTTTCTTCCTGTTCTTCATTACTAGAGCCTTGCTACCAATTATATCACATATTTATCTGCCCTTTGAAAAACTATCTGACTCTTCCACTAGAATATAAACTCCATGAGAACATTTGAAGTAATCATTACAACACAGTGAATAAAATGGATAGCTGTCAGTAGAGAAGCTGTGTGTTAGTTTGCCAGTTCCCAATACAAGCTAGAATTACCTTGGAAGAGAGAAACATGATTGAGAAAATGCCTCTATCAGACTGACCTGTAGGCAAATGTGTGTGGCATTTTTCTTGATTAATGATTGGTGTAAGAGGGCCCAGCCTTCTGTGTGTGGTGCCATCCCTGGGCAAGTGATCGTGGGGTATATAAAAAAGGTAATTGAACATGAACCTGATGATTGAACTATGATCAGTGCTCCTCCATAATCTCTACTTCAGTTCCTGATTCCACGTTCCTGCTTTATTTGAGTTCCTGCTTTGGCTTCTGCTATGGTCAGGCTATATAAACCTAATAAACTGTTTCATGCACTAGTACTAGTTGCCTTTGCTCATGGTCTTTATCACAGCAGTAGAAAGCAAAGGAGAAAGGAAGGTTATTGTAACCAATAGGTGCTATTCTAATTCTTCATTTATTGGAAATTCTATATAGTTCTGCTGAGAAATTATAATCTTTTGCTTTCACCCATGAGGATGCTGGATTTGGCTCATCCTAATCTAGAAAAGTCAAACCTCCCATTGCTAGTGAGTTGGTCCAGGCCTTCATTTGAAGCTGACTCCAAAGGTCATAAAATTGCCCCTGGGAGAGTTGGGCTCAAACGGGTGTTAGGATCCTATATATTAGCCCTAGGATTTAATGCCCTCTATTCCTTAGCCCAGGGTACCAGCCAACATATTGAAGAAAAGATCCTCAAAAGATGCCCAATACTGCAAAAGGAGGGGCTCCCGTCATTCTCTGATGTAGACTTTTCAGTAGAACTCAACCTCTGGAAGGTCACCCCAAAACTTCTTCCTCTACACAAGCAAAGCACTGTATCTGGTGATCATCACCCACAAATAACAGACATCCTTGCTTTGTTTTCATCCCAGTAACCCTGAGCTCTTCGAAGTTTCTGTTGTTGATGGGAATATGTCTGCCATCCTATAGTAACTCCTTTTTCTGTCCATTTCATGTCACCTCTTTTCAGAATATGTTCGGTAACTTGTTCTCAACTTCCCAATATGGCTTCAACAGTCCCCCTCACCCTAATACAAAATCTGATAACCTTTTCTGTTGATGACCCCTGTTGTCATAGTGCCAAGGCAGGCTCATTAGAAGTAAGAGAGCTCAATTCCCTCTCCAAAGCCCTGAACCAACACAAATGCATTGCCTCTCATCACACTCTTTCCTATAAGACACTGGTAGTTCCTGTCTGACCTCTTGGACTCCTGTACCTGGTGTGATCACCATAGGAGAAGAGTAGGAGTCATCTTTGTGAGGAGGTCAGGGGAGAGAAGGAGAGCTGAGTTCACATTGGAGCATGTCATAGCTACACGTGGCAGCTAGAAAGGGTGAAAAAAGCAAGGGACTGTAAAGCTGTGTTCATGTCCATTTGATTACTATTGTATATCTCTGGGAGTTGTGAGCATGTCCTCTGCCAGGTTGTGCCACCTTCCAGCCAAGCTTGCTTTCATCCTGTGTTCTGTATTTAGTGCAAGGCATAACAATAAAATGGATTAAATTTTCTAACATCCTTTGCACCCATAGAAAATGTGTACATCCTGTATTTCCTCACATGCCATTGTCCCCTGGATCTTATCTGTTTTTCTGTAGACTCTCAAGGACTTTTCCACCTTCTCTAGGAAGCCTTCCAATCACTCAGTTGTAGCTCCTTTAATTAGCTCTGCCACAGTGAGCAATGAAGATAGAGATACTCTGACAGAATCCTCATTTTGGAGAACTAATGTTGGATCTACACTGAGTACACCACCCATTGTGTTCCTGGGCAGTTGCACCTCCTTCCCTCCCATCATCCTTACCCCAAAGTCATTTTCTCATCCTCACTCCATCGTCATCATCCTCTCTACTGCCTCTAAGCCTTCAGTGCATGTCATTTTATTCAAAGTACAGTCTTGACTCTTTTTAACCAGAACATTATATTATGGATTTTCTTGACTGACAATGCTTAGTGCTCAAGGGTCTTGAGCATTAAATGTCCTTTGGCTCATTTGAAAACCCTACTTTACTTCTTTCTTCAAAGGAGAAACAGAGGAGAGGGTGTAGCTTCCTTCAGGAATAAGAAGGGATTTCCTTGCCTGTATATCAAGGAGGGCTGTGAAGACCTTATTTTCAGGAGACCAGGAAGCACAGGTACAAGTAAAAGCAGAGCTCACATGTTCAGAAAGTGTCAAGATCCAGAGTTTTCTGGATACACAGGCTCATGTTTAAGGGCAGTCCTTTTTCGGGTGTGCTTTTTGGAGCTAAGTAGCCTGGAATATACAGAATTGGGCAGAAACAATCTCCAAAATGTTTCTCCCCAAGAGTAGACCCAGTTTTGAGGACAGAACCTCTAGTTCATATCTGGAAATATGACTCTAACTGCAATACTTTCACTTTTACCTATATGGATTCACATCTCCCTGGTGTGGGGTTTTGCACCCGAGATTCCCAACACAACCCACTATTTTCAGGCCTTGTACACTGCCCAGCATAATCCTGGATGCAGAGTCTGTGCCCATGGAAAGGATGATTGTATGAGATAAGCCTTAATTAGATGAGTGGATCATCAGGGTTTCTGATAATCCAATAATGACAATGATGACAATTACAGCCACTGACATCCTCATTTCTTCCATGTACCAGCAACAGTGCCAAGTCTTATTTTTTAGATGAGGAAAGCAAAGCTTACAAGTTTATTGTCTCATAGCTGTTTATTGGTATAGTAAGTTTATTGGCATAAATATTCAGGGGTTCATGGTTGACCTAAGAAGACGGGGAGCCTATTCGCTGTGTGAACAGTCATGCACTTAGCACATGTTCACTCTTCTGCCAGAAAACCTGATTGCTTTAGCAGATTCTCTCAGGAGGAATACAGAGTGGGATGGATCCTTTCTAGTTCAATGCAGGAAGTACCATTCCAGATTGCATGTGGGATCTCTAGGACAGCATCATCCTACTGCTGACATCCCCAGGAAGCCACGTGGGAGGGATGTAGAAGGATGTAGACCTGGCTATAGCACTGCAGATTAGCCATATCTGGCTTTTCTGCTCCTTGTGTGAGCCTGGAATTCATTTTCAAGTTCTGAGACCAGGAGGTTGGCCTTATTAAGATTCCTGAGAAAGGAAGCAGCTTTCGGGGCTTACCTGTCTTCAGCACATTTTCCTTTTGATTACTCAAGTGTATTCTTATTTCCAGATTGATGGCTACAAATAAACTCTCTTGCTTTCTGCCGCCCACCTCGTCTTTTCATTCTTAAACAAATAAAGTCATCTGACCAAAATCACATTAAGAAGCAGGGAGATTCTATCTCAAGATTACAACACTTGGGCTGGCTCCGTGGCTCGAGAGGGATCTAGTTTAACTCCTTGAAGTCCATGTGCCCGCTGTGTTCCATGTGACTGAGCCAACTCCTTGGACATATCCTGCAAGACATTGGAAACCCATCTTCATAACTAAGAACGCAACATGCTCCCTCCTCATCCAAGTAGAAAAATCACAGCTCAACACTTTTCCCATTCTTTCAAAGGACTGAATTTCCCTAGCCTTTTTAAACAGAATATGTTCATCAGTAGTAACCGTGGCAACAGATCAGACAGGCTTCAGAAAGCTTGTCTGTATGTAATTAAGAAAAATGAAGGAGCAGTCTTGAGACTAGGGGGCTCCAGCAAGGAGACTGTGTTGCTGAGCCTGGCCAGACAGTTGATGGGGTTTTTTTTGATGATGGAGATAGCAGATTTTCTTCCTTTCTTTTGGCCTTCTGCTCTGCTCCCCTTTGCAACATTTAGGTCTCCTTCCTAGAAGCCTAAATTCCGAATGAATAGTCCCCAAAAAGAGTACCCTCCCCCCAATGCAGGAAAACACCTAAATGGCTAGAAAGTGGTCCTAGCACCTTCCTCCAGTAGATTTATACCTGGGTCTAGATGGGCTCTGGAAGAAGGCTTCACCCACACATCAGAGCCTGGGCTGCCTATCTTGAGGAATGTGCCTGTCTTGTTAAGATGCCAGAACTCAGACACCTGGGATCATTCCTGTTTTACCACAAAGCCCTGAAAGCACTAGCTTACATGGCCCCAGAGCAGACCTCATTGGAGTAAAGGACAGAGCTCAACACTGTCCCAGGGATCTGAGGCCCAGGGCTGTTTTATCTCACAGCACTTATTCTTATCTGAAACCGTTCCATTTATCCCCAGGTTTACTCCTATTCTGTCAGATTTCCCTCTCCAGAGATAAATACCAGCCCTCTCAGCATAAGTCTGCCTTCTTTGTTTCTTACTTTCTTTGCTTCTTAAGTGGCTGCAAAAGAGTCCAGAGAATTTTCGCTGTAACAGTGAAAGGATGAATGGGTGAATGAATAATGAATGGATTCCCGATCACTCTTGTGGCCCAAACTTGAGCCATCTCTGTAAGAATGCCCTGGTACCCACTCTGAGAAGTAAACAAGACATACTCCACCGGTGAGAAGGTTGGGGAAAGGTTTACAACAGACATGCCGACTTCTCCTAGATAGCGTGCTCTGCTCTCAGGAAAGGCTCTGGGTGTCTGGTAAAGGTTACTTAGAAGAAAATAATGAGG
Organism: Pachyuromys duprasi; assembly: GCA_028658305.1. Classification (NCBI taxonomy): domain Eukaryota; kingdom Metazoa; phylum Chordata; class Mammalia; order Rodentia; family Muridae; genus Pachyuromys; species Pachyuromys duprasi. Next base: position 18,815,882 of record CM053749.1, read on the forward strand.
TCGATTCACCCCTGAATTCAACCACCAGGCCCTCTTTCTGCTCTCCTCATGCCCTGCAGGGATGATCACTGTGAAAAGCACATGCAAATCAGAATGGAGCAGCCGTATTTCACATGCAAAGATACATGTGGGGGAAAGCCCCTTCTTGGGGACATCCTTTCTGAGGAGCAATGGGGAGGACCATCCACCAAGGGGAGTCTATAGCAGCAGTTGAGGCAGGACTGTCAGAGCCAGCTCTTTGCTTCCCACTTGATCTCACCAACGCCTCTGCTACTTATGGCCGCTTGCAGGTGGCCTTGCCCGGTGCTGCAGCAGCAGTATCAATGTCGGCCTGAGGTCCTTTCATCTGCCACAAAAAGGTGTCCCAGTTCATTAGAGCAATGGTTCTGAACCTTCCTAATGCTGCGACCCTGTAATGCAGTTCTTCATGTTGTGGTGACCCGTAACCATAGAATTACTTTGTCTTTACTTCATAACTGTAATTTTGCTACTGTTATGAATTGTAATGCAAATATCTGATATGCAACCCCTGAGAACCAGTGCGCTTTGAGGGAATTGAATGGGTGAGACCTTCGTCATACGCATAGAAAACAAAAAAGGGGAACCAGGTGAGGAGAGAGTGTGTGACTACTGGATATTGGGGAGAGTTAGATAAATTGCTGTGTGGTCTTGGCTATTACAGACAACTAGATACCTTCTTATCAGAAGGCTGCATTATGGTGAGGATGACACAGAGACGCCTTCACGGCACAATGGTACAATTTATGTTAGGTATTAAAAACAAACCTACAGGAGACCAGGGAGTAACTGCATGACTGACAGACTTCAGGGAAGGTTTCTCAAGGAACAGACCCCAGGTCTCTAAGAGCTGGAGTTCCTGAAGTAGACAAAACTCCAAGGAGAACAAGGAACACTGTGTACAGTCTCAGGAGGGTGAAGAAATTTTAGGGCACACAGGAAATTGTAGATACATTTCAAAAGGCTGCAATAAGGAAGTGACCCTGACAGGTCACAGTGGGGACTCATATGGTGGAGGACACCAAAGATCTGATTCCTAAGGGCTGGCTGGTGACTAAACAGAGTGTCAAGGAGTGCTAAGACTGAGTTGTAGTCCTGGAATTTGTTAAGGAATGGACAGAGGCAACACAGACGTAGTGGCTGGGAAACAGGTAGCTGAACTCAGACAAGAGAGGGACACTTACTTCAGGAAAGCTAGAGCAGTGTGGAGTGATGCCAGGGTGTAGGATTTGGTTTGAAACTAGTGACAACTTCTGTAAGTGTTTATGCTCAGAACCTAGAGTCAGAGAACAGGATGAGGCTGAAGTTTAGACAGAAGAGGCGATCTCTAGAGGAGGGAGGTTTTGAAAAGTGCGAGGGCTAGATGGTTGCTCTCTTGATAAGCCTCAGCCTTTTTACCTAGGGCTGCTTTCTGAAAGACAGCCTTGGGACCTCCGGGGATGCTCTGGCATAACATCTTTTTAAAAGATTTACTTCGCACCTAGCACAGAGCACCCACTCAGAGGATGTATTTACTGAGAGGAAGTGTGGCTTGTGGCTGAGGGAAATCCGTTTGCTATAAAGTGGGGCAAGCAACAGCGGCATTGATCAGTGGGAGCCTATGGGCTGTGTCTCCCTGGCCTGAAGCAAACAAAGATGTTCAAGATGTGCACGGACCAAAATGGGTTTTAACAGATTGTACAGTGCAGCAAGGCTGTCCTGACTCAGTAAGAGCACATCTGAGACAGGACCTGCTGCTCTTCCTGGACCAGCTGTGTGTTTACTTGAAGAGAATGGATGCATATCCCTGGAGAGGTGGGTGGAGAATTCTTGAACACCATTTGCAAGGCTTCAGTAAAAAACCTTCATGAATTCCACCCTGTCACAAGTGTGGACGAACGCCATGCTTTAGCTCAGGCCTAATGGGCTTTATATAGTACAGTACTGATTTTCTTTCATGTTTTAATAGAATCTGGTTTAATATTTGCTTTCTGCTCTAGCTGCTTGCTGTTGACTGATTCAACACAGAATCTTTCCCTGGTGCCCTCCGACCTTGTTGTTATTCCCTCATTTTGTGTGTTGGCAATTGATTCCTGTCTCCAGCATGAACCACTTTACACATGTCTTCGTTCGGCTGGTGATGGTCACGTGTGTGCATTCTGAATATATTACTACTGGGAGCGGCTGCTCCAGCTGACCTGCTGTTCAGAAGGGGGGTTTCTGGGTAGGATTCATTTCCATCCGTTAAACATTGACAATATGCAAGGCTCAGGCTTAGAAACCTGAGGCTATGATCAATCCTGTCAGTGGGAAGGAGGTTCTCCAACATAATCTAAAAATGTCGGCACTGTGGCCATTAATTCAGCGTTTCCTACAGGGCACACATTTCCCAGGGTTCTGTAGCAAGGCATTTCCATGTTCTGAATCATGAATACCCATGGCCACCCCAGAAAGCTTGCTTAGTTTGGGGAAAACAGGTGCTAAGAGCACGGCTCTGCTTAAGAATATGAACTTTGGAAATAGGCAGGCCTGGGCCTCCATTTTGACCTTGGTTCCTGTAGACCACATGGCCAATGGCTAGCTTCCTCTGCAAGCTTTTGTCTCCCTAAACGTTTGAGGTGATTACTGCATCTTCCTGGTAGGGTTCCTTAGAGGGAGTGGCAGATAAATAAAGTCATACAGATAAAGCAGCTAGCTGGCTCCTTCAAACCTTCCCTTATGCTTTATTGAGTCACTGGGTCAAAGATGGTGGCTCTGTGAACCTCTTCTACCCAGAGCTGCCTCTTGTCTACAGGCATCAGTCTGGTGGACTGTGGCTACTCATCTCTCCAGCTACTCTGGCAGCCTGTGTTATAGAGAAACAGCCCTGAACCATGGACATGTGTAGGGTTTCAGAATCAGTAGGGGTCTTGGGAGTGTCTGCTCTTATATCATGAGCTCTATTCCAGAGAAGAAAATTGAGCAGCTGTTTTAGATACACGCATATTAATCATAAACATTCATAGCTTAGTCCTAAGAATGAAGGTACCTGCACTCACATGTTTAAGCTTTTCTCTCCTTTGGCATACCCTAGCAAAAGAAAGCAAGTCAGAGTAGGGATGATGGACAGGGAAGTTGGGAGCAGGTTCTCATCTTCGTCTACCTTATTTTACCTCTATGATGGATCTGAACATGGAGGTTTGTTGTTGAGGAATAGAGTGTGTGCTCTGAGGTTGGGCAGGCCCCAAAGGTAGCCTAGAGAGTTGCTGATCAAGGAGCTGTCTTCTCAGCCTCACTGGACCTTTATCTCCCTGCAGGTGTCCCATCAGGCCCCCGAAATGTCATCTCCATCGTCAATGAGACGTCTATCATTCTGGAGTGGCACCCCCCAAGAGAGACTGGTGGGCGTGATGATGTGACCTACAACATCATTTGCAAGAAGTGCCGAGCAGACCGCCGGAGCTGTTCCCGCTGCGATGACAATGTGGAGTTTGTACCCAGGCAGCTGGGCCTGACTGAGTGTCGCGTCTCCATCAGTAGCCTGTGGGCCCACACCCCCTACACATTTGATATCCAGGCCATCAATGGAGTCTCTAGCAAGAGTCCATTTCCCCCACAGCATGTCTCCGTCAACATCACCACAAACCAGGCTGGTGAGTCTGGCGGTTTTTACGTGCATGTCTGTCTTTGTGGCTGGCTTTTCGTCCATCTCTATGTAGGGTCTTAGCCAAAGCCACACCCATCCCACCAACCTGCCTTCAGGCCTTCCTATAGGAGTAAAGGTGTCAGATGAGAGATGTTTGTGACTGTGGAGGCAATTGATGTCATCTTTCAACCTCAAGAGTTAGCTAGAAATTAGGAAAGTTTCTTATGCTCAACATTAAAACAAATCTGTGTATCTGAGCTGGAGTGGGGCCTGGTGCTCTGCATTCAGCCAGGCCTCGATAAGTGCTACTGAACAAAAGGATGAAGAGATGATGATTAGATAGATGCATGTATGGATACATGAATGGAAATAAAGTGGGTGGGTGAGTGATTGGAGGGGTGAGTTATGCGAATGGACAGATAGAATGATGGAAGGATGGGAAGGCAGATAGAGGGATGAGCGGTGGGAGCGTTACAGATCTCTTAGGACAAGAACACCAACGGTGCTTTCATAGAAAACCCAACGAAACAAACTTCATTTTCAACTAAACTCTTGTTTCTGAAGATCTTAGCCTTCCCAGATACATGTTACAGTGCTTTAGAGTCCTAGGGTAGACAAAAATGGAAGATGCCTAGGACCCTGAGCATCTCTGCTGTGTGCATAGATCAGAACACATTTTCTGTCTCCCTGTGTTTATTTCTTATTCTTCCCGTCTTCCCCCATTATTGCCTTTACACATCTTAGCGCAATCCATTTCCTTTTATATCCGCTTAAGCAGTCCATTCATGCACTAACTCATTTATTTACTCATTCATTATTAAGAGGCAGTTATTTAGCATCCACTCTCTATTATGCTGTGGGAAATAACAGTGATTCTTGGACACAGTTGTTCCTCCCATGAAACTCATTGATGGAAGTATTTACAAGACACAGACCTAAAGCACAGAATTGTTAGGTGCTGTGTTCTAAGCATAGAGTGCTGTACAATGGCAGCAAATAATAAGTAATTAAACAGAAAGGAACTCTTGTCCCCTGTGTGAGCAATCAAGCCTCAGAGGAGAGTGAGTGAATATCATATCTACAGGTGATCGGGGTCATCAACAGTGGACTATAATCTTATTGGTAATTTTTTATTAAAAAATCTATAATGATAACTTGTTAACAAAATAGCAAAAACTAAGAATCTTCCTTGCTCTCTTTTCTGTATTTCCCTTCTTGACATCCTTCTTTTTTATTCCATCTTTTCTTACTCTAAACATCCCATCTTCAGGCTTGTTCCGCCTCTTTTAATATGAGGCATTTTTGATGGCAGATGATTCTTGGGTTAAAGCTGTCAGAAATGAAAAGAAAAAAAAGTGTTATGGGAAAGCATGGCTGTCCAGATGGCTGTGCTGTTGCTGTGTGTGTGTGTGTGTGTGTGTGTGTGTGTGTGTGTGTGTGGTGTGTTTGTATGTATGTGCCTGGTCACGTGTTTATATGCATACATGTTTAGTGAGAAAATAAGAGTGTAAGTGTAGAAGCCTCCAGCTGGTGACCACAGCCCGGTGCCATGGAGAGAAAGGTTGTGAACAGTCTGTCTTACCCAAGAAAATAGAATGGCAATTTCTGCATTATGTTGAGCATATAACATGGGCAGTCTTTGTTAGCAAGTGTTTTCCTTGGGGAGTTAAAGCAGAAAACTGGCTGAAATATTTTAGTGTCCCGGCTTCTGGGAATAACAATCCTGCCAGGCTGTCATGTTACTCTGGGCTTGGCTGTCTTTTCTCTCTCTCTAAGCATGTGCGAATAAACCTGCCACTTACATCAGTTTGCATTTATTTCTCCCCCTCCCTTCCCTTACTCTGCTATTCCTGAACCTGCCCATCTGCTTGTCTTGCCATCTGCACCTTCTAGGGTTTTAGAGAGCAGAGGGACCAGGGCTCCTAAAAGGGGCCCTGTGTTACCAATATCCAAAACATTCATTTTATCCCCACTCATTTGTGCCTGTGCAAACACATTTCTCATGCCCTTTGTTTTCTAACAGATCTGTTATTCCTAACCTTCCCTTGTTTTATACTCCATCATAACCTTCCAATATGTAATTCTTTTTTTTTTTTATAATTCTGAAATGTGGATATCGCAAAGTTTATACTCAGCAAGAGAGTGATTCAATAGCTTTTTGGTAGTATGTGGCTTATATAAAGCAAATATCAACTTGGCTAGTGACACCTAGTCTGTGGGCTGTGGAATATCAAGGAATAGTGTCTATAACACAGTAAGTTGGTAACTACGTACATGTGTGTAAGTCATCTTGAGCCAGCAGCATTTTGTTGTTTTTAAATGTGGGAATGACCGACATGAACACTTGAGCCCATGCCTTTGCAAGAACAATTTAGAAATGTGAACAAAAACTATGTGTTCATAGTTAGGAGATTAAACAGTAGGCATTCTGAAAACCCAATGCCATATATGAAGTGGGTAGACCTATGTGCAACCTTCTCAAGACACCATTGTGCTCATCCAGTGTTTTCGAATAGCAGGCTAGATTTCCTCCCTTGGATTTATAGTGTGGTCTATGTAAGTGTCTGTGGCCACCACTGTCAGAAGCAGATGACAGACCAAAACTCTGACCAAGACAAATCCTGAAATCAATCATTGAGTCAACCTATAAGGATTTCCTGAGCCAGGCACTACTTGAATCATGGACTCTCTGGATGCTATTGAGTGGGTCCTCATAGGGAAACAGAGTAAAGTTTCCATGGATACCTCATGTGCGTATTTCTTTCACATTCACAAAGGACAGTGGACTGTATAGCCTCATTTAATCCCCATAATTACCCAATAATTATCCATCCTTCCGATAAGGGAGCAGAAGCTTGCAGGGATTTGGAGAATCTAAGATGGAAAGGTGTATAGAGACTTAACATGATCTTATCTCTTGGTTTCAACCTTCCTATATCCTATCCTAAAAGGAGACAGCTCCTCTTAAATGGCTCTTCCCACTTAATAGTTCATAGTACACTTTTCTGGTCCCCAAGGAATGAAATTGGTTCTTTACTCAGACACAAAGTAAGCCATGATTCAGAGTCCCTGTCTTCCATCATGGCCCTAATCATGATATCCAAGGACCTTATTTCCCTTGACTAATCATATGAGATGACTGTCACTCAGGATGCAGTCAGGGGCAAAAATGTTCTGCTGCTTCTGAGCCCCTGTAGTGTGTCCACCTTTAGCAAGCTCTTTGCAAGGGTGTGGCTTAGATCAAGAGACTAAGTTTGGAGTGTTTTAAAATTTTTTTCTCAACATCTTACCAACAGAAAATAATGTTCCTGAATTTCAAACTCAGGCTTGTGACCATTTTATCCTCAGACCTATCAAAAATCACATTATGGTGGGACATATAACCTATAAAGTCTTTCTAAGCTATTGCCATGCAGCTGGGCCACTTTAGCTGTCAAAAGAATGTTCATCATCTCTGGTCAGGGTTGGTCATGAATTATGCAAGCTAGGATTTACGTGAGGTCTGGAGGGATGCACCCTTGCACTGAGCATGGCTGCTGTGACTTTCAAGTAGACTGGGTCAGGCAAAAATTCTCTCTGTTTCCACGGTCAAACAATTTGCAGTGAGGCCGTTATCGCCATGAACTCTCACAGTTGCTCACTGGCACCTGGCCTCAGAGTCTTCCAATGGCTGGATCATCTGTCTGTCAGAGAGAATTAAGTGATTGGCAGCCTTCACATCTCCTTCTACTGTCTAGACTCAGAGCATTAGAATCAGGGCAAGAAGCCCCAGAGATCTTGGGGGTTGGGGGGACAGGAGTCACACCAAGACCTGATTTGAGATTATCCAAGCCCTAGAGAACAAACTTGAAGGCCAGAGAATAATGGTGAGAAACCAGTTGGGCTAGGTGAAAGGCAAAAAGGTCTGGTGGGGACTGCAGGGAACTGCCGGATACAGATAAAGACACCCTATTCCAGAAAGTGTTGCCTTTCCTGTTAGTGCCTGATATTTTAAGCCCCAAAATACAGATCTAAAGTGTTGACAACTGATCAGAAAATTTTAAGTACCTGAGAATCAAACAATTCCAATTCTGGATTTGGCCTGCTGGCTATGGTTGGAATCCTCTCATTCTGAGGACAAATCTATTTTACCCAAGCTTTAACATGAGCTGCTGTGTCATTGAATCTCGTTTTGCTTAGGGCAAGCATCTTCCTCACCTCCTGGACTCATGGAGGGAGCTTGGATCCCCTCACCTGCTCCTGACTCATGCAACTGTCAACATCCCTCATTTTTCACCCGTAAAATGAAAACCATGATCATCTGCTTCCTAGTGCTACAGCAACAAGCAAATGAAACAAAAGATGGAAAATCACTCTGCGTCCCTCTATGGAATGGGGAATTAGCATCATTTCTGGGAAAACTTTCTGATCAAATTGCTGGACTTTTCTTCCTCAGATATTTCCTTCTGAGGTTTCCTAGTCTCTTTGTTTGATCGCTGCCTGTATCCACCTCCCCATGTTATGTTGATTAGAGTAGGTACCAAAAGGAAGGGACCAAGTCTATATCAATGATTTAATGATGCGGGTGGGACTCATTGGTGCCCAGAACCAGGTTCAGTATGGTCCGGCCCCTCACAGGTGCCCTCTGCCTTTTTAACCTGTCTTTTTTTTTTAACTGTGTGTGGAGAACCGCTACCTCCCTTATCAGCTGGACTTGTAGGTGACATTCGCATTGTTCATATATGGCCTGCTGAGCCCCTGGATGTGGAATTCCGTCAGTCATGTCCACAAAACAGACACAATCTATTACTTAGTGTTGTGTAAAATAACTACGCTGTTTCTGTTAATAGTCACAAGCTTTTACAGTTTGTCCATTTTTAAGGCATTTTTGAAGTTCTTGGGCAATTGAAATCACTCAGAAGCACTTCTTTTCCTACAAAAGAATTACCTAGAACATCAATGCCTCTGAATCCATCATCTAATTTGCATTATTCCTTGGTTAAATATAGTATTTGCATGCATAAAGAATAATCTTTGAATATGAAAAGGAATTTACGATATTGCAATATATCGTGCTCTTTGGAGGAAAGATATTATGTAAATCTCAAAATTAAATATTAAAACAATATTACACGCTGCCTGTGAAAACGCAGAGCATTAAGATCCCATATGCTGGAACCAGTTCATTTTTAAAGTCTGGTCTCAATGGAAAAGAGTGGATGAGAATTGCTCTAGAGCGGAGAAAAGATTGAGTCAGGACTTTGAAAAAGACTGGAATGACTTTAAAGAAAACCTTGAAAGAAGTAAATAAAGAAAAGTTAAAAAAAAACTCAAGGAAATGAAATTTTCACTGTTCTTAATTCAATTTCATAGTTCATTTCATTGCTGTTTTCTCATTGCTGACTCCAGGAAGGTTCAGATGGTTTCTTAGCCCTGCCATTGAGAAAACTTGCATGTTGCCTGAGAAAGGCCTTGACCTCAGAAAGGCCATGTACCAGCAGGCACTGGCTTGCTGTCAGTGGGGCTGAGGTCAGCATGTGGCACTGCAGTTGATCAAGTTTCTGGGTATCCACCCTCTACAGCTTTGGAGTTTTCCTTCTCATGGAGAGGTCTGAGGAAAATTAGGCTTTCTCACCTACCACCAGCTTCTTTGGGAAAGGGTTACAGAATACCAGGCACAGTGAGCCTCAGAAAATATGCATTAGAGAGCTTTATTTCCCCCAGACAGCAATTAGCACATGTGTTAGGCTGGAGTCTGGCAATTAGAATGTGTCTTGGAAGTCCGCAGGTGACATCTTAAGACCCCATCTGGATCAGCTAGGTGACTGGGTATCTTCCTCCACTGTGGCTCCTGAAAGGACTTAGAGACTTGTTGCTTAGGACGATGCTATGAGGCATAATCAGAGGAACAGAGAGTGATTCAGCCACTCTTGCAAGGGGCTCGTTGGCCTATTTGAATATAAGAACTTTGGAAATACAACCACTTACCATAGTCTTTGCAACAGCTTATCTGGTATTGGCTCAGTGTTTACCTATGCCTTACACATTTTCCTCCATCACTTTTTCAACAAATAAGCGCCTGACACCCTCTGTCAATCATACATTGTCCAGACACTAGGGACATAGCAGGACAGTAAACAGTCAAAGACCCCATGTCATCATAGAGCTTGTATTAGTCCACAGAACCCACAAAGACCAGTCTGAGAAGCCCAGAATAGCCACAAATAGATTGCGAATTCTGCTGTAACTTCAGAGTCTGAACCCCACCCCCCAACTGTGTTCTTGGTCCCACTCCCTGCCTGAGACTTAGGATAAAAACACGTGTGAATTCCAGAGTGCACTTCAGTTTCTGGTGTTGGTTGCTCTCCAGTGATTGTATTGGATGGAATACGTTACTGTTAGCTGGCTGGAATAGTTAAATTTCCATGTTGGGTAAGCCACACGATGATTAGGTTATATAATTCATTATTTCTGGTACTGAGTTGCAGCTAGTGGTTCTGAGAGCTGAGAATGGTCCCACCCTGCATCACTTCCAAAAAGACTAGATTGCCACTAGGAACCTGGGCACCTGTTTGTTCATCCTTCTCCAGCCTGAGTCAGGTACTCTGAGTATCTATGGCTTGTAGGGTGACAGTGGTGCTGTGATAACGAGATGGTAGGGAGTTCTCCATCTGTTCAAAGTCCACATGAGATTGTTACAATCCTCAGCTGCAGAAGAAATATAAGCTGATTTATGAAATAGCTATGATGGTCAATTTGGTCTTGGCAAAGAGGGTAAAAGGGTAGAAAGGTCCTGATATCTGAACCCTTAACCTCTGCCTTACTTTTCTATTGCTGTGAAGAGATACCATGACCAAGGCAGCTTAGAGAAGAAAGAGTTTGTTGGGATTCAGAGTTCCAGAAGGTTGGAGCTCATGACCATCATGGCAGGCAACATGGCGGGAGGCCAGCAGGAACGGCTCTAGAGCAGTAGCTGAGAGGATACATCCTCACCCACAAGCATGAGGCAGAGAGGACTAACTGGAAATGGTATGGGCTTCTGGAACCTCAAAGCCCGTCCCCCAGCAACACACCTACTCCAACATTCCCAAACAGTTCCATCAACCAGGGACCGAGCATTCAAAGACATGAGCCAATGGGAGGCATTCTCCTTCAAATCACTAGGACATTCCAGTGGGAAGCCTCCTCCAAGAGCCAGCTTCCAGAAGAGCATACCCCGGATCTATCATATTGGCTCCTGAAGCCCATGTCTAGATAGATGCTTAAGACATAGAAAACATTCCACAAACGCTAATAAATAAATGACTAACGAACGTCTCAGTCTTCTGAAATCAATTTCAGCATCAGCAAATGATTTAGCTTCAGCTCTCTCAGTGGTTTCTTTCTCGGGCGTTTCATTCTGGGGCTAGATTGGAATGAAGCCTGTAACTCTTCCCTGAGGAGGTGTGGGACTTCTTACATACTTCCTGTATCCGCCAAAGTGTCCCCGTGGGAGCCACCTCCCTATGATCTGGTCTGCTTTCCTTGCTCCTCACTGGCGGGGAACCACAGGCAGGCGCAGGGATGGCTAGCTGGGATTGCATTCCAGTGCTGTTGTCTGTCCACCTGCATTCCAGCTCCCTGCCTGTCATTTTCACAGCGCCATCCATGTTAAACAGGCAGGAGCACGAGGGGTTTTTGAATGCAGCAATTAACAAAACAGTAATCAAGCTAAGTGTTTAATTTCAGAAAATTAACATCTTCTCGGAGCGGATGTGAAAGATGGAGGGAAAGGCACAGCAAATGTTCTGGGGTAAATAAAGGCAATGCTGGACCACAAATATTTTATAGAGAAACGGGGAGTCTGCCAGTACCCCAGATCGTGAAACCAGTGTCTGCTTAACTGTAGGATGATAATATAGGATCGAACCCTACAATTTTAAAGCATGCATTTCCTTCTTTCCATTTTTATTCTTCTTTCTCTTCTTCTAGGACACAGGGACAGAGGAGGGGTTCAGTCACAACCTCTGTAATGAATCTGCCCCATAGAAGAATCCTACTGTGACTTAGTCCTTCCTTAAATATTGAGTCTTAGATAGGCAATGTGCACACATACGCCCCCCCCCCATGCCCACACACATATTACTGTAATGTTTCTCCTGCAAGGAAGGAGGCATATCTCATTCCTTCCTACACCTCAGCACTATGTCTTCAGCTATCGTCTCGTGGGTGGACTTTGTTCCGCAAAGAACAGTGCCATAGGCTTATAAGGCAACGTCTGTGGATATGATCAGACTTTGGAGTTTGTGTGCAGGGAGGCACACTGGTCAAGAAGCAGGTATGCAGGGATCTGGGCGGAGACAAGGGGACAGTCAAGTTCTCTTGGTGTCTGCTTTCTCATCTGGTAGGTGGATGAGTGTTGAGATTAAAGATAGGGACAACAAAGAAAGTGTCTCCATATGAGGAATGCTGTGAAGTCTGAGGCAGGCTTGAGGCTTTGTGATGAGGTGACACAGTTAATAGGGAGTGGAGTTCTCAGGGGTTACAGTGAGCTCAGCACGGCCTGAAGAAGGCCCGGAAACTGTGTACTCACAGGGCTGCAGGTCCTCGGGAAGAGAATGTAATGTGACTTAATGAGCAGCTTTCCTTGAGGGGTCTTGCAGGCAGCTTACATTGAGAACAAAGAAAGCAAAGCCGGAGAATGAGACAATGGCTGGAAATTACCCAGGAGATATCTCAGGGGCTTCCAGCAGCCTTCGGGGACAGCATCTAGAGAAGATAGGTTCGGTCCTACATGTAGCAAATTGTGGAGGGTTTGAGCGTCTGCTCAAAGTGTTGCTTGCATAACACTTGGATATTCAAGCTTCAATTTTCTCTGTCAAGTGGGAAATAAGGTTGCTTGCCAAGAGAGAAGGGGATAATATTGGGGCTGAAGACTTGAGGGGAGTAGAACAAATCTGGTGAACAATTACGTAGGAGGAGAGATGAAATAGCCAGAGAACTCTGGGTTTCTAGAACATGTTGAGAGCTCATTTGAAGCTGATCCTCATGTTTATGAAGACGCCCCCCCTACCCACCCACCTCTGCCCACCTTGCCATTTTGTGTGGCCTTTCTAGCAGTGTGCCTCCTGGATCTCGGACCCTACAGGGAGGCCATGGATCTGTCTCTAGTTGAGTTTTGACAGCTGTGTGGTGTGAAATGACAAAGACACCACGCCTGAGGGCATGGGTGACTCGAATTACATTACCAGAAAGCTAGAACCTAAGCAGGATAATGAGTGATATGAATCAGAAGGGAGCTGACTTGGTGGAAATGGGGCCAACAGGGGCAGATGAAGCCAGGAAGAGTTACAACGGATCATCAAAGATGCCACTGATGAAGTAGAATACTAAGAGTGTAATTTTGAAAGTGAAGTAACTTTGGGGGAGGTAAAGTCCCTGGGCAGACCTTGGACTGCGCAGGCATGGGAGAGGTGTGGAGTCGAGGAAACAAACAGCAAGTTGCTTGAGAGGACCTTGGGATCATTCTCTGGAGAGCAGGGCTCGCAATGGAGGTGGAGGAGAAGACAGAAACAGCCGTGAATGAGGAAGTGACGGAGGGAAGGGAAGGAGTGCATGGCTGTCGCATGGTTGGACAGTAGTCTTCTGCAGAGGATGCAGGTGAGAAGTGATATGCGAGAGGTGATGGGAGGTAGAAATGACCCTGCTTCCTGCCCCTGTGACAGGTATCAGGCAGAAAATCACAAAGTGCCAACACTGTCGAGAGCTGTAGGACAGAGGTGCCTCAGAGCAGTGCTTTTCCTTAACATGGGTACAGGAAGAACATCATCATAGGAGGTAGTAGAGACTGGAGACTTGCCTGGTTTCTGAGTAGCTGCTCTGGGGGGTCCAACGGGAATGTGCTCCTTGGTAGGACAGTAGAGCCAGGGTTGAAGGAAAAGAGATTGGGACTTCGTGGGGATGGTGGAACACAAAGAGGTGCTTGGTGTGTGTTGTAGGAGGACAACTGGCTGCCAGTGCATCACTCTGGTGAGGACTTGGAACTCCAGGCCTAGTGGAGGATGGTGTGCTGATATCAGCCTTAGGATAATAGCAGGCTGCTTAGGGGTTCCAGCCACTATGTGGGACTCTGAAGAATGTGTCTGGATGAGAGCTATGGAGTAACCAGGACATACAACCCACTGTAATGTGTCTCTTTTTTGCCCCCAGAGCCTATAAGCTCCACCTAGATGGTGGGCTTTTTGGTGCAGCTTTCTGTGGTCAGATATTAGACCAAAGGTGCTAGCACTCATCTTACACGAGGAAAGGCAAATAAGCCCATAGGAGGCAACGGAACAGAGCACACCTTGCTAACCTATAGGTCCTGGTGATCCTCTCCTCTTGTGCCTTTTACACTGGTCCTGGATGCCTGCAGAGGACAGGCCATGTCTGACAAGTAACTCCCCACCCTAACCCCAACACACACAACTCCACAGCCTCCCAACAGCTCCAGGGTTCCACAGCAAAGACATGTTGTCATTTCTACAGTAAATTCTCATTTTCTGAGGTACCATCTGGTTCCCTTGATAGGGAGGAAGAGATGTGGGGAAATGCCAACCTAAGAGCAACAGAATTATATAGCAGCACTATATAACCTCTAACTTCACCAGCAACGTTCTCCACACTTGGATGGGAGGGGTTGCAGGGAGCCCCGATCTCTCTGAGAATGTAAGGGTTCCTGAAGACACTAGGTGATGTGAGCCTAGCTGCCTATGCCCCACCCCTCCCTTGGTTCAAGGTATCCTCAAGGGACAGAGGAATTGCTGAGCTACTAGGTGTAGGGACAGGCTAGAGGGCCAGCTCATATCAGTCCTGGAAAGGAGGCCAGGCTATTTCTGGCTCTGCATTAACTTGCTGGGGACTTCAGGAAGTCGCTCTCCCTCTCTTGCCTTCAGCACTCTAATCTGTAAATTCTAAGAGTTGACAGAAAATTGAATGACCTGGATGTCCTCTCAGAGCTTAACATTTCTGATTTCTAGATTTGAAGATAAGCAGTTTCCAAACCTGAGCACGCATCAGACTCATGTGAAGGTCTGGAAGGGTCGTTAAGCCCAGATTACTGAGTCCTGGCTCAGCCAGGGTGGGAATCAAACATCTGCATTTATTACCAGTTCCCAGGTGATGCTGGTCTGGGACCGTAGTCTGAGGACTCACAGAATTAGGTAGATGGTTTCAACAAAGAATAACTCCCACAAACATGAGACATAATAAAAGAAATGAGGTTTCTGCATTCATTCCTTATTTTCAGAAAATACTCCACCCCCAGGTCCCAAAAGTGCGCATGCACAGGTGCATAAACACATATGTACATACATAAACCACAAACACAGGGTCTGGAACCAGACCCTTACCCTAAAGGGAATCTTATGATGCTTTGCTTGTGGGTATGAAGCTCACTCAGCTCACTCAGATGTGAGGCCTTCACTTTCCCTCATTGAGTCTTAACCTTTCATGAGGCCAGTCTTCCACAGCAACAGGGAACTAAGGCTGCATACCCAGCATGTCCTCTGACACCAGGTAATTCTAGGTTAGGGAGGGAACTGAAAGGAAGTGTCAGGGTTAACTCCCAGAATAAAACATGAAGCCAGTGTTCACAATAGGAGAAAACAATGAGAGAAATAATTAATTCTGCTTTTGTATACATATCCAGGCTCCAAACTAATTGCTTATTTGTTTAATCTGCTTTGACCAGAAGTGTTACCGCACCAAACGTATTTAATGAGTCAGGCTTCCTAATACAGAATTCAAGCATATTTGTGCAGTGGAGTGAGTTTTCATCAGCAGAGAGAGAGCCTGCTCTCTAGGCAGGGCCTTGGTGGCTGAGTTTCTTTCTAGAATGGAAATGTCACCAGTAACTCAAGTCATCGGGGTACCAATCATTCTTTGCCATCAGTACCAATAGGCCTGGACTCTTTAGCTGATATTTCTATACAAGCATGGATATGTTTTCCATGAAGGAAAAGACAAAAAGCCATTCCCAATGGGCCTCTCCTTATTCTGTCATTCATACCTTTCTAGGAACTCACAGGATTTAACCCAAGAACCCAAGGGGAACTTTCAGAGGCTTCCAGCAGCCTAGTCCCCCTGAGATGAGGACTGACTTAGCCTTTCTGAGTTTCTTCTTCTATGCAATGCAGAAGTGCTGTCCCTACTTCCTTAGAACCCCCATACTTTTAGCTGTTCTATGTCCCCTTTCCCAGGATTAATAGATCTGCTTCCCCTCACTTACCTCTTCTAAATGCTAATACCTATGTTTTGTAGAACTAAGCCCTTTTTCTACCCTCCTCACCCTTTTCCTTTGATGACTTTGGAGAAGATCTCCCACCCACTGCCATAAGAGCAAAGTTTTGCTGGGCATCTAAAATATGGTTAATGATACTGGTTAAGTGTGAAGTGGCTAAAACCTTACCTCCTGCCCCAGAGACTTGCCTTCAATGATGGAGAACAGAGTAGCTGGAATGTGAGATAACAGTGAGCTGATTTGCAAGCCTAGCACATTCCCAATGACGATATTAACAGGGAGGGCTTTGAGTAGGGCAAAGCCACCCAGGGAGGTGCTGGACATGAGATGCAGGTTCCTGAGTGATCAATTTCTAGCACACCTGTAAATGTTAAAGGGGGAGTTAGTAATTTTTTCCAGTGAGGAGCTACTGACGATTTGGGGTATCAGGGTAATGGGTAAAGTCAGGAAAGCTGGTCTTGCTACACTGCAGTTTGGAGACATTCAGAGGTAGACAGAAATGCTTGAGCAGTACAGTTAGGCATAAGGAGAGTGGATCTGTGGGAAGACCATTGTAGAGCCTCCAGAACATTTGGTTCATGCCTCTGCGTATGGCTCCTCTCCTTCCTAGACTCACAGTTTGTCTTATTCTTAGGAACAAGTCCACCCCATGTCTCAAAAGCCCAGCTTTTTTTTTTTGTCTTGTCTCCCCTGTCACTGGCCTCTTCTTGCCTAGCACCTCCACCTTGACCTGCCTGACATTGTTTATTTATTTCTTCAAAGGTATTTATGAAATAAATGCCCAAGGCCACCACTGGATCGGATTGTGCATCTCACATTTATCTTGGGAAGCTGTGCCCAGGGATTAATTGGCATGCATGAGCAGCGCTGGTCCCAGAAAGAGATTTGCAGGTGGATGGCTAATGCCCAGCCTAACAAGAGTGGTATAGACCACACATGGCACAGCCTGAGAACATTTGGAAAATTCATAACGTGAGGATTAACATTCCTGTTGTATGGCTGAAAATATAAACTTCAAAGAAGTTACGGCTTCGGGTTAACTCCAGATCACATAGGAAGCAGAAGGCTGCACTAGACTAGGAACCTGTCTCTCAGCAGCAGTAGAGGGCCCTGAATACAGAACTCCCTCATTTCCGCTAATTCCTACTGCACTGGGATAGGGCCGCAGGCTGCTTATTATTCCTCATCTCACCTTTCCTCACAGCTGTGATCTGTGGTGTAGAAGGCAAGCTCTGAGTCCAAGGATGACTGGGCTGGGAAATGCTGTTCTAGACAGAGTGCAAGAGGCTGGTATTTCCGTATACTCCAGCAATTCAATCCTAGCTTTACCCTAAAGATGAACATTAGCATATGCTACTTAGAAACTGGTATACGAATACTCACAGAATCATTATTCTCTCTCTCTCTCTCTCTCTCTCTCTCTCTCTCTCTCTCTCTGTGTGTGTGTGTGTGTGTGTGCAAGTGCATATGTGATGTGTGGGTGCATGTAGAGGTCTGAAGACAACGTCAGGATTTTTGCACTTTGTGCTTTGAGACAAAGTCTCTCACTGGCCTGGAACTTGACAGATAGGCCAAGTTGGATGTCTAGAAAGTCTCAGGTATTTACCTGTCTCTACCTCCCTAACAATGGAATAACAAATGTACACCAGGATGCCTGGCTTTTTTGTTGTTGTTGTGCGGAGGGTTCTGGGGCTTGAACTTAGATCCTCATGCTTATAAGGCAAACACTTTTTTGATGAAGCCATTTTCCGTTTTCCCCGGCCTTGAATTTCTTTCTTTTAAACAAATTTAAAAATCACTTTTACGTATGTATAAACATATTATGATCATATTCACACTCCATTACTCTCTCTCTTTTTTCTTTTCCACTCTCTTGTTAATTATTTCTTCTTCTTTCCAATGAATCTCTTTTATTCCCCCTTGAAGTGTGTGTGTGTGTCTTCTGCAGGTAGCTATACCTCTTGCATATTCTGTATATGTGGCCATTCCACCACATCCAAATGACAGTATTTGGTAGAATTATTCTCTGCCCTCCAGCTCTCACAGTTTTTCTGGCCCTGTTTTATATGTTCCCTGAGCCTTGGAGGGTAGTGTTATAGTCCCATTACTAGCTGAGAACGCCATAGCCACTTTTTCAGTATTTTGACCAGTTGTGAGTCTCTGCCTTAACTGTTACCCTGCCAAAAAGAAGTTTGCCTGTCCAGGCTGAGAGCAGCATTAGTCTCAGGGTATAAACATAAATACTTAGAAATCAGTTTTGACTACACACAGATTTAACAAGATGTCAGTAGTATATTCTCTTAGGGTCTGTGGGCCTTCCCATCCATCGGCTTTTGGCCCACTTTACAGTAGCAGGCATGTTTCCCACCTACAGAATGGCCTTCCATTTCAATTGGAAAGTGCTTGGTTACCCCCAAGACAATCTTGCCACTATTACACCAGTGTAGGCATCTTGCCTGTCTAGTCAGAGAACTAAAGCACAAAGGATCCACAGCTGGGAAAGACAACTGCTTGTAGCCTGCATAGCACCTCAGGCTCCATGAACTCTAGCCATCAGGAAGAATGCTGACATCTCAGTGCCAGAATTATCTTAACAGCCCCAATGTAGAAACAATTCAAAAAGGAACACTTATGTTAAAAGTGGTCTTGAGTTCACATGGTTCATGCTGAGACAGCAGTATCTCTGGGGACAAATGGTCACTGTGAGGACCCTTTCCTATGTAAGGGCCAAGGAAAGTGACCCTCAAATTTCCACCATGGGTTATTGAGGGGCTGGCATTCTCTTCTTATGAGACTTCTGAGAAAACTCAGATACGAACTCCTTCAGACTGAAGAGAGTATTCACCCTCCAGGAGACTTCATGACCTTCTTCCTCAGCTGAGTGAGTCAGAGGGAACCAGTTATGCCCTGCAACATTTTCAGTTGGGAGAGATGGTCTGGAAACAGACCATCCTTGGTAGGACTCCCAGACACACAAGCAATGCTGTTTTCTTTTCAGAAAAAGTTTGATGACCTTCAAAAAAATCCAAATGTCTTATTTTCATAACTTCTTCAAATATTGCACTTCAACAGAACAGCTTAATTTTGAGTGGATTTGCAGTTGGCTGTGAATTTTCTTTAAAATTACATGTAAACATTTTTAATGTCTTAAAAGTGTATTAACATAGTAAACTTGTATCAGTTGTAAGATCCCAAAGTAGATTATGGATAAACCTCTTGAAGGAATAATTTTGACCCAAAAAATCAATTAAGAGATTATGAAGTAATTTCTAATAAGCAAGGATAATGCATCAAACTTAGTAATTATCATAGAAAAAAAAGCACATTTTCTTGTTCTTATGGAATTGGAAATGATTATCTGTTAGGGGAAAATATCCCTATCGGATAAGGGAAACAGAATGAATAAGGAAAGAACCTTGAATGTGGTCTAATTTGTAGCTAACTTATGAGGTCAAGGCACATACAATCCTGGTGGCAAGATCAAGGCTTCCACACATTTGGGCTTCAGGGTCCATATATGGAGGGATGGACTTTTGAGATAAAGTCATGGCATCATCTCAGACCCCATGGAGCCATAAGCCTTACTGCCCTCTTTGGAGTCTTTTGTAAAAACAGAAGCCTAGCTATGGCTAAGCCTGACCTCAGTCTCTAGGACTGGTGGCTGTGACCAGAGACCAATTTTTGGGCTGGCACTTGTCCCGTGTTGTGACTGCCATCCTTTTCAACTTGCCTTGGGGCCATCTTATCTACAATTTATCCACATCCCTGTTGTCATAACAGGCAAGAACATTCTGTCCACGTGCTAAATAGCATGCAATGCCCTCTCTTGGATTTGTCTGCTACTAAAGCAATTGGAGTGAAAGATCGCCCAAAAGTCTTCAGCAACAAAAACTAAGACAAAGGCCTTCTTTACTCTCCATCCCTGAGCCGCTTGATAACTGCTTTTAAGTTCTCTTCTGATTCTGACATCCTTAAATGCATTCTTGATACTGATGGAAGGCTCTCCCTGCAGATACGCTTGGCTCTCACCTTGTTTGAACCCTGTTAATTTTTGTATTGGGGACAGAAGAGACCTTTGTTTCCTGCTCTCTTTATGATCCTGTTGGGCTAGCCTCTGTGCTTTTTAATCCTCTAGGAGTAGACTCTGTATTTTCTAAGAGGGACTGTGGGGCAGTTTTGTCCCTGTTTCAGTTTTTCTGAGAACCTTCTCCTAAGGCCAAACATCTTTCCTGAGACTTCAGTATCTTCTCTCCAAATAGCCCCTGAAGTAATACTTTCTTCTTACCTTTTCTTTATCTCTCTCTCAATTTGAATAATCTTGAATCTTGTGAACTCTTCATTTTCATTAGCCCTTTCTTTTAGCAGAATGTTTAATTTACTCAAAAGCTTTGTGCATCCTGGCAAAACAGATTCTTTCAAGCATTGCAATAAAACCATTTTTTTCCTCTGAGGGTTATGTAGAAATGACTGGCCAGGACTGATTGTCGAAATCAATGTTTTGGGAGTAGAAGGGTCATAGGGGTTCCCTTGTGGAATTAATCTTCCTATCTGCCTTAGTTTTCCTAGAAGTTGGTGTTTGGATGAATACATAAGCTTATTCTTACTTTCCATTTGTCTGATGGTTCCAGAGCACATAAAAGATCAGATTTATCAGTGAAAAAGGAAAACCAAGGCCATCACTGCCCCTGACGTTCATGCAAGGGCTAAAGAAATGCTCTCTTGCTTTCTCGTATGTGTTAAACCTCATCACCATTAAAGTGTAAGACACTTAGAGTTCCTTGTGGGGACACACAGTTTTCCAAAGGGCTTTTGACCATCAGGTAATCATTATTAATCCAAGAAATGTTGACAGAGGTGACCACAACCCCTTTCTCCTGTACCTAAGAGCTGCTTGGTGGCTGCTGGGTGGTCCATGCCATCTCCAGAAACCAGCATCCCACGATTTGGGATGCTGCTCGTTTCTGGATTTCTCTGCATTCCCTGTGGTTGTTTTACAGTCTGAGTTTAGAGAGGACTAAACTCCAAAACCTCATGTGCAAGGGTGTGATCTCTTGTCTCTGACCCCAGTGACCAGAACAGGCATGCCGCAGTGTTTGGCACATCTATGGAGGTTTGAATGAAGGTTCTCTGAAAATTAAAGACAAAGAGGAGAATCAAGCCCAGGGCTAGCCTCAGGCTATTGGGCTTGATCTTCCTAAAATTTAGTACTCAGAATTATGCAAAATAATGGTACTTATTGTTATATATTAGTACATCTACATAAAATACTTAGATCACATTAATTTCCCAATTATCCCTCTCAAGTCTCCCCCCCCCACACACACACACTGGTCCTGTTCTTCTCCACAGCTCTTTTCTTCTCTTTTCTTTACTGTCCCCAATCCCAGCATCACATACGAGAAAAAGTAGGTGAAATTGTCTTTCCAAATCTACCCTGATTTTATTAGCATGACGATTGCCAAGTCAATCTTTTTTTTTTCTTGATTCTGTTCTTCTTTGTGGCCAAATAGTATTTCACTGTGCATTGTTTGTGCATGCATGCATGTGTGAGTCTGTGTGTATATATGTTGTCTACTGGTGTGGATGCCTTTAGGTATATACTCAGGAGTGGTATAGTCCATTGTATAGTTTTGATATTAGTTTTTTGAAGAATTTACAAAGTAGTTGTGCTAATGTACCATTCCACAACAGTACATAAACCTTCTTCTCCTATCTCATTCTTGCTGATTTTGTTGGGTTTTTTTTTCCCCACCATAGCCATTCTCACTAGGGTGAGAGTTGCAACCTTAATGTACATGTGATTTGCATTTTTCCCATAACCAAGGTTATTAAACACTTTTTATGTATTTATTGACCACTTGTGTGTTCTCTTTTGAGAAGTATGTTGAGTCCAGCTGTCCTTTGTTAACTAGATTATTTGTTTGGCGCTGGACGATTTGAGTTTTTTGTTTTGTTTTGTTTTTAACTTGATCTCACCCATTAGGTGAATGACTGGCAAAAATTTTCTACCATTCTGTGGGCTGCCCCTTCACTCTGCTGCTGTTTCTACTGGTAAACAGAAGCTTTTAAATCAGATGAGCCCTACCTGTCAACTCTTGCTCTCCTCTTCTGAGCTGTAGAAGTCCTTATTCTGGAAGCCAGACTATGCCTGTAGTGTGAAAGGTTCTATATAAATTTCCTCTAGAAGTTTCAAATTTCAGATCTTAAATCCATCTGGTTTTGAGATGATTTTTGTGCAGAGTGAGAGTCGGGGCTGTAATTTCGGTCATCTACATGCAGACGTCCCATTCCCCCAGCACCATTTCTTAAAGATGCTGCCTTGCCCCCAACTTCTAATTTTTTTCCTGTCTCTGTCAAAAATCTGATTCCATAGCTCTTTAGGTTCATTTGTGGTTATTTCTTCCATTCTGTTGTTTTACAGATCTACTTTTGTGCTCATTCCATGCTATTTTATTACTGTGGCTCTGCAGTATAGTATGAAAAGGAGTGTTTTGATGCCTGCAGTCTCTGTTTTTTGCTCAGGATTGCTTTGGCTATTTGGGGTCTTTTATACTTCCTTATGAGCTTTAGGGTTTTTTTCCTAGTTCTGTGAAGAATATTATTGAACTTTCGGTCAGGATTATACTGAATCTATGAACCACTTTCAGCAATATGTCTCTTTTCCAGCATCAATTCTGCTGACCCATGAGCACTTGGGGTTTTCCATCCTCTGCTGTCCTCTTCTATTTCTTTCTTCAGGGTTTTAGAGTTTTCATTACAAAGCCTTTCATCCTTCTGGTTAAGATTATTTCTAAATTTTGTTGATGTTATTATTAATGCAATTGTTTTTCTGGTTTCTTTTTCAGTGAACTCATTACTGGTGTTTAGAGAATCAACTGGTTTTCATATGCTGACTTTTGAATTTTGCCAGTCTCCTAAATTTTTAAATCAAATCTATAATCTTGTTGTGAATCTCTCAGATATTTTGACTTCTTCTTTTCCAATTTCAACCCTGAATTTTTTTTCAATGGCTTACTGGTACTTCAAAAGTACATTTTCAGTCTCTCTGCATTTGTGAAATATCTGTAATTTCTTTTGTCAGTTATTTCTATTCTTGCTACACAGTGAACTGGTAACATACAAACAAATATTTTAGTACTGCTGTATTTGTTACACCTTGCTGTATATCTTTAAAATAACCTCTGTTGGGGAAAAGTTCCATGAGCTTCTGAAAAGAGTGCATTCTGCATCTTTTGGTCAGAGTAATCTGTCATCGTGTTCCGATTCCATTTGATCCACAGTGCAGTCGATCCCTGACATTTCCTTGTTGCTTCCTGGTTTGGAGAGCATATTTGTTGGGGAGAATAAAATAGTAAAGTCACCTGCTGTGTTGGTCAGCCTTTTTGCCACTGTAAAAATACCCTAGAAAAAAATGCTACAGGAGAAAAGATTTACTCCAACTCATACTTTTACAGGTTTCAATCCATGCTTGATTTGCTTCCCAACTGTGAGCCTGTGGTAAAACAGAACACCATGGGAAAGGAAAGCATGGTAGAACAAAGCTGCTCACCTTAGGTTGACTGAAAAGCAGAGTGACAGGAAGGGGCCACAGGCAATAAAGTCCCTTCAAAGATAACACCCTCAGTGATCTTCTCTTACCAGGCTCCACCTCCTAGTTTCCTTCATATGCCAATAATGCCATCAGGTTATGACTCCATCAGTGGGATAACCTGTTGATTACATCAGAGCCTTGCTGGTTTGTTCACATCTCAGTAGCACCACCAGCCTGGCTCAAAGCTTCAAACACATAGACATTAGGAGAAGTTTAATAGACAAACCACAGTACCCATTATTATTGTATTAATTCCTGTTTGTATCTTTATAGACACCTCTGCTATGAATTGAAGCATGATGATTCAGTATGTGCACATTTGAAACCATTCTATCTTCTTAATGTGATGCTTCTTTTATTAATATATATGACCTTTGTCCCTTCTAGTTTTAGGTTGAGGTCTGCTTTGTTGGGTACAGGTATAGCCACTTCTACTTGCTTTCACATTCTACTTGCTGGGAATATAACATTTTATCCTTTCACATTCAGCTTGTGTATATCTTTGTTACTATGGTGAGTTTCCTGTAGGTGGCAAGTAGTTGGGTCTTGTTTTATCATCTATTGAGCCAGCCTTCTTTGTCTTTTAACTAGAGAATTAAAAACATTTACATTCAGGATTATTATTAAAACCACGTTCTATTTTCTGCCACAGAATTGTTTTTTTCTAAGGTTTGATTCACTTTCAATCCCCATTTGCTTGTCTGGTCTTAGTGTATTCATTCTTTCCTGTGTTTTGGTTGCATTTGTCTTCCTCTTCTATGTAGGAGACTTTTATACATCTCCTGTAATGCTGACTTAGTGTCATGAATTGCCTTAGCTCATGTTTATCTTAAGAGCCTTCATTTTTCCTTCAGTTATAAATGCTAAAAAAAAAAGAAGAAAAGATGAAATATTAAGAAGAGTAACAACAAATGAGAAAGAAATATCAAATAAAAGATTTTTAAATGGAAAACATCAAAGGAGGAGTGATAAAAAAGGAAAATGATCTAGTAAAACCTTTTAAAGGTATAGAGGAGGAAATCGAAAGGGGAAAATTTAATTTTTCTAAACTTTTTCTTTCTTCATCCTTTTCTCTTTCTCCTTCTCTCTCCCTCTCTCTTTCATTCTTTCATCCCCTCGCCTCCTTCCTTCTTTCCTTTCTTCTTTATTTCTTTTTTGGAGGCAGGGCCTATAGCTCAGACTGGTCTTTAACTCATTAAGGTAAAGGTGACCACAATGGCTTCAAACTCCTGGTCTTTCTCCTTCTTCCTTCTGAGTCAGAATTACAGAGTTGTAACACCACATCCAGTTCTATGTGATGTTGGATAGGTTTTGTCATGGTAGGTGAACACTCCACCAACTGAGATACAGTGAGAGCCTAGGAATTAAAGAATTAAACCTTAAACAGGAGAAGTAGGAGAGAAAAAAAGATGAACATGTAAATTTCAATATAAGCAGGCGTGACAAAAAAGTTTTAATTAAGAAACAAACAAACAAACACCCTGTAAATGTCCTCTCTGTGGATTTGGAGGCAGAAGGGAAAGCTCCATGCAGATTTCAAGAAAGCGTAGACCCTCTACTGTCAGCCTTTCTCTGCTGTGCCTTTTTTCACCTATCAACCAGGAATGGGTTGTGGACAGAACCACTTGTAACTCCTGGTCCCAGGGAGGCAGTCAGATTCACACAGGTATCATGTTCCATGTACATTCCAATGGCTGCCCTGTCACTGGCTGCTGTTGCCAATTCAGGTCTAGGTCCGTGTTCAGATGGCAGGGAAACAGTATGGAGTTACAACCATCAGCTCTGAAGCAGGGACAGCAGTGGATCCTGTTCTAGTCCACTGCTGTGATAAAACACTAACCAAAACTAACTGTGAAAGAAAAGGGTTTATTTCAGCTTACACTTCCATGTAACAACTCATCTCTGAAAGAAGTCAGGGCAGGAGCTCAAGGCAGGAACCTGGAGACAGGAATTAAAGCAAAGACCATGGGGGATGCTGCTTATTGGCTTGCTCTCCATGTCTTACTTAGCTTGCTCTTTTGTATAACCTAGGATCACCTTCCTGGATGTGACACCACTCACAGTGGACTAGGCCCTCCTGTATCAATCATTTATAAATAAAATATCCCACAGATATGCACACAGGCCAATTCAATACAATTTCTCAATTGAGTTTCTCTCTTCCTGGTCAACTTAGTTTGAGTCAAGTTGACATAAACTAAGCAGCACAGATCCCATGGCCTTCCCCTCAGCTCTGATATTCCAAAATTTAGCTCCCTATAGACTCAGACTTGCAGGCACAGACTCACTCACCTCAGTGCTTGCATCTTCCCTTGAAAATCGATGGTCCAAACTAGCAAATACCTTTGTTCCCCTAAATCTTTCTTTTCTTTTCTTTTAACTTCATTCAGCTTTCCACTTCACAGAGCTCTTACTTTTCTCATTATTAATGTTGTTGCTATTTAATTTAATTGTTACTATTATTTAGTTTTTGACGTTTCCACTGCACATTCCTTACTGATCCGAAACTCACTTTGTAGGCCCAGGCTGACCTAGAACTTGCAGTAATCTTCCTGCTTTAGTCTCCTGAGGGTTGGGATTTCAGGTGTGAGTCATCATGCCTCACTCTTAGCACTTTGGGTCAGAGTCTTTCGGAGGGTCCCAGACTGGCTTTTGTAAACAGCTCATGGCTTTGTTTCCAGACACAGGAAAATGAAGGAACCTTTGACTCTCAGCAGTAAGCCCAGGCAAGACCTTATAAAGATAAACTTTCTAACAACTACAAATTGTGAAGCCAAGAAAGCTCCCTGCATGCCTTTTTTCTGTGTGGGTCTCAGTGCCCTGCTCAGCTGCATGGTGCCCAGGCCCATGGTATTGTTGAGTTTCCTCCGCTTCCTTTTGCCCCCATCCTCTGCTCACAGCTGCTGACCTCCATGCTGGGATTCTGCTCACACCTACTACTGACCGTCCTGCTGGGATGCTCTTTCTCACCCTCTGTTCTGCTCTCCAAAGTCTCTGAGTTTTTACAAGTCTACTTACAGATAAACTTTAGTGCCTTTTCTTTTATCATCACTCACTTCAAGAAGAAGTAGCTGTTCTCCTGCATTTGATTCTCTCCCTTGGAGAAGATGGCTATCACTGTGTGTTTCTAATCTGCCATCTTGGAATCTTCCATTTGTTTGTTTGTTACCTCTTTTGTTGAGACAGATTCTCATACACCGGCCAGCTAGTCTTGAACTCACTATTTAGCTAAGGATAACCTTTAACTGTTAATGCTTTTGCCTCCACCTTCCAAAAACTGGCAATACAGATGTGCACCATCACACTTATTTTTCTGTGCACAAGGGATTGACTCCAGAGCTTGGAGCATGCTCAGTGAGTACTCTGCCAGCTGACCAACATTCCCAGCTCTAAGTCCCCAGTATTCATAGATGATATTTTACCTCTGGAGACTGATCCTGAAAATCTGCAGCACTTCCAACATAAATATCACGTAGCCTGTGTGTCTGCAAGTCCCACAAGGGTAATCTGAATGGCAAGATGTGGTGGGAAGGTACTGTTATCAGGAGCCCTTCCATCACCCTACCTCAGATGGCTCTGGGACTCCAAAACATGTGGCAACTCTGAGATGCTGTGTCACTTTCTGAACTGCCTTGACTTTCTCACATAGTCCTGCCAAGGCACGAAGGATCTTGACTAAGAGGAACATGTACCATCCGCGTGGTTAACCACGGAGGCTGTAGCTAAACCAGGGGCCCAGTTGTTAGTTTCATTTCCCCTGATATAGCAGTAGGGGTTAACATATTCGGTCCCCCAAGTACACTTCCCTCCACTTGGTTTCCAGGCAACCACACTCTTCAGGTTCTCCTTCTACTCCATCGGCCTTGCTTTCCCAAAGCCCTTTTCTGTTTTCTCTTCATTTTCTACATCTTAAAACATCCACTCCCCTAGTTACCTTCAAGCTCTGTCAGTTCCACTCCTGATTTATTGAAATACCAATAGCCCTTACTTCACATACGACTTTCTACCCAAGTCTGCATGGGACATCTTCTAAGACACCAGAAAAGTAACATATTCAAAGTCTCCTCCCAGATGGTTTCTGTTTATGATGTCTCTCATCTCAGTCGATGGCAGCCTTGCCCTTTGGTTGTTCCAAACAAACACCTTGCAAGCTATTTTTACTTCTTTTTCATTATCCCACATCTATGGAGACATTCCCAGGGTCAGTATTTTTCGACTTGTGAAAGGGCTACACCACCAGGACACTGTCACTGAGTGTAATATAATGTGACAAAATTATATTGCGCATGGCATTTTTCAGGAGAGACAAATCTCCCATCTTCCTAGAAAGGCTATCCATGGTAGACTGGAAGAGTAATCCCACTCAAGTTTAGTTTGGCAGCAGTGACTCGAATGGAATTATATAAGGGAGCATCGGTGACTCAAAGGCAACGGCATCATTGGAAGGCCCCAGCATGGGCGACATCTGATGGTGCAAGCTATAATCCCTGAAACTCCCTGCACCATTTGCAGGCAGCTCTACCAGAGAGAGTCTCATCTCTCCAGAAATTATTATTGCTTGTATAAACTTGGGAGAGGGCCGTGTGAATCTTGTCATTTTCTGAACTTCCTGAGGCTTCTAAGTTTTATGAGTTTTATGAGTCTTATGAGTCTCCCTCCTCTCTCCAGGAGGAAATGATTTTATTGGGAGGAAATAGCTATAACACAGCACTGAAAGCACGTAACACCAAGTCTAGGCAAACATAACTTAACTCTAGTCAAAGCAGTCTACAGTCTACAGTTGGGAAGAATTATCTAACGTGGAGCCTAGTTTATAACAATATAGCTAACATTGCATGTAACTTAATAAATTTATTAAACAGCTAGATCCCAAACCAAATATGACATACACACCAACAACAACCAACCAACCAACCAAATATAAAACCAGGCAATATGGTAACTGTGGATGGTAGTCACTGTATGTTATAATGTGGCTCATTGCTGCTGCCCAGCATCGAGGGATTATTGCAGCTTATATCACTAGGTTGGGAAAGGATCAAAATCAGGAATAGGTTCTGATGAATACAAATCACTTTTCAACAGAGTAGGCCTGAAGAAGCAAGGTCAAAGTATCATTACATTAGAGACTGTTTCTATATGGGCTCTGGCCACTCTGTTGTTGAAGCCTGACCTTAGAACCGTGGCTTTCGGATAGCTCCTTCTGCTCTTGCTGGCACACACCTTCTGTTCGCAGCACAGAAGATGACTCTGTTAGCACTTTAGTCACATTGTCATTGTTTTGTTGTCATCCCATCTTTCAGTCCCCTGTTGACTTGGAATAGAAGCCAAAAACCTTCCCTCTTGACCGCAATGCTTCCAGGTCAGACCCTTTGCTCTGCTGTTTTTTCTCCAATGCTACTTCCACTATTATCTAGCTTAAATGCTCCTATACCTGCAACTCAAGGGAGCCTTTGCTAACCACAGGTAACTACATACTTTCTACACCGGTGTTTTACCTCCTCTTTTCCATACTTAATTTGCCCCATTTTATGTATTGTCCCTTTATATATTTTGTTATTTGATTATTATGTCTAGACTCTGAATCCCTCCAGTAGAGAGGATGTTCTATGAGGGCAAGAAACTTTACTTTGCTCAGGAATGTATCTCTGGAACCCCCAAAGAACAACTACATGGCATAGTCATAATACCAGTTTAATTAATTAACAAAGCTGGGCTCTAATACCAAGGTAGAAGAGAGAAAAAAAATACATTAGACAGTTGAATGATAATAAAATGTTCTTTCAACTTATTAGACTAGTAGATCAAGTTTAACATCATAAAAGGAAAGAGGGATTGCGAATCTCCACAGCACAAATCCAACTCCACAGACATGGTGAGAGAAAATATACCCTGGGGAAATCTAGAGGTTATCTGTGACTCTAACTTCAGGATTGAACAACAAAGACATGCTTTTGATTAAAAGGCTAATAGTCTCATTAATAGAATACAGGGAACATGGGAGACATTGGATTTAAATTTAACTCACAGTGCAAACAGTGGAGGAGAATTGGACCTGCACCTCTATCTCACGCCTGCAGAGATTTAGATGACAGGAGCCCGTTTGGAAAAGGCCACTGCAGGTAGCACCATGTCCTGCTATGGTGGGGATATGTGTTGTAGCTGGCCATTCTTTATAGCAAGGGAAACTCAAGCTCACTCTGACTTGTTTCTTCAGATCTTTGACAAGTTAGTTTGTGCAATAGGGAATGTTCTAGACTACTTCAGTTGAGGGAGGTGAGACCAAGGAGAAGAAGAGACATTTGAGATACGGATAAGGACGATACATAAGCAGTAAGAGTTACGGAAGCGCGGGGCAGGATGACCCACATGAAGCAGGAACTTGGCGGCAAGTGTTTGGTAGGGGCAGTGTAGGGACAGCCATCAGACCACAATGATCATCCCATCCTAGTGAAAGTGAGATGAGAGGGAGAAGTGGAGGGAGGGAGGGAATGAAGCAGAAAGGAGGACTAGGTAGAAGGAGTTTTACACCCCTGTACTATTATCGTGAAGCTTTGGAAAGATCAGTTGTGGAATCTTTGATTTGAAGTTCCTATTGGAGGAACCCGTGTTTTGCAGGAAGGGGCTGGCTACTCAGTGTGAATATAGTGACATCCGAGGCCCTTAGTCAGTTACACCCCTTAGGAGAAGGAGCTCAGGGCCTTGTACTGTCATGGTCAACGCATGGTTTCTAGTAGACTTTGTGCATAATGACTTCCAAAGTCCCAGAAGACGCTCTGATGCTAAGGTGTAGTAGCAGCATTTCCCACACTTCTCACTGTATACTGTTGACATAGCTGGGGACATCTTTGCAATGCATTCTCCGCTTCTCCCTTCCCCAAAATAAGCCGATTTTAGTAGGTGCTAGAATCCAACGAACTGTGGGCAAGTCCATGCCTTCCCCCTTGCATGACCTGCTAGCTGTGCTCTGTAATTCTGGGTCTTGGAGGGAATCTATTAACTTAAATTGAGGATAGTAAATGTCACTCAGCCATGGTCCCCAGAGAAACCCTTGCAAAGCAGAGTTCGAGTGAGGAAACGACCTTCATCACTGCAGAAGTGCCAGGACTAAACAAAACAGGCCCTGAGCAGAGCGCAGACCGAGCCTCATCCATTACCCGCCTCTTCCCTCAGGAAGACAGCCCTCATTTATTATTTCCAGACTGTTTTCATTTTACTTACACTGTGTGAAAAATGTTGAATTGGGAAATAAATATTATTTCCAAACAGAAATTTCATAATCATCTCTGCTGATCTTGGAATTATTATTCTGATTCCAAACGTTTGCTTTGTGTATCATTTCATCGTTTGTGTTTGCGAGTTCTTCATTGCAAATGTTCTCATTTGGAGATTTCTGACAGGGCCTCTGTTGTGGCTCTGTGTTCCTGTCTTCATGAGGGATGCCACCTCCTTTCTTTTGGAAGTACATTAAAATCTTACATGCGGTACCAGAAAGAAATATTTACTGGAATGTTCCCTTCTCTTTCGTGGTTTCTTTGCACTGATCAGTTCTCCTCTTTATTTTCTTTTAGGTAAGGTGCTCTGCTCTGTAGTAGCTCAGCCCATTTGGGCATTACTGTTGTTCCTCCAGTTCTCATTTATTTTGGACTGATTTAAAAAAAAAAACAAACCTGTGTGTGTGTTTGTGTGTGTTATGATGCACATGCCACAGTACACATGTGAAGGTCGAAGAACAACTCCATGGAGTTTGTTCCCTTATTCCATTTTTATGCCAGATTCAGGGATTGAACTCAGGTTGCCAGGCTTTCATAGCAAGCACCTTTACCTGCTGAAGCACCTCACCGGCCCTTCTATAATTTTTTTCTTCTGTACCATCCATCACATCCCCCCCAGCCCTGCCCACATGTGCTTTCTTTCCTCTGCTAAATTATCACCTTCTCTCTCCTCTGTCATCTCAACTCCATGCAGCTCAAAAAACCCACAGGGAGTTCTGTGAATCCAGTTCAGATAATGAGAAAGCACAGAATTGAAACCCAGTCACATCTCTCTTCTTATTTGTCTCTGAAAGATAGCACTTCTATATTGAGCAACACTTCAGCTACCAGCTATCATGTCTCTTCCTCTCTCCACAGCCCCCTCCACTGTTCCCATCATGCACCAGGTCAGTGCCACCATGCGGAGCATCACCCTGTCATGGCCTCAGCCGGAGCAGCCCAATGGCATCATCTTGGACTATGAGATCCGGTACTATGAGAAGGTGAGCCAGCTTTGACCTCAGGCTTCTAAGGGCAGGCCAGCACTGTTCAGTGGGTGTGGCCAGGAGAAGGCACGAGAAGGCAGGGTAGAGGAGGTCTGTAGGAAGGAAGGATTGGGTGCTGGAGGCCAAGGGGGGAAAGCCAGATTTACCTTGCCTGGGCTCTCTCTTCATTGAATTGGGAGAGAGCTTTCAGACTCATCACCTGACAGTCTAGATAGTTCACTGGACTGGACTATTCAAACTAAATCCCCTTCCAACAGCCATGCAATTGCCACACCAAGGAGGATGCGGTAAAACTGCCTGGTGCCCCTTCAAAAAATTTAGGGGTCATACAGATGAGTAGTTGTCAAATTTGTTGATCCTGTGCTTCCAACTCAAGCTTCTTTATTTATAAATGATGTACATGTGTCGTGACACTAATGTGGAGGCTAAGGAACATGTAATCGGATGTTTTTAAGGGTGAGATAAAAGGAAACGAATTGAAATAGAACCTTGTGTGTCACATTCCCTAACTACTATGCAGCTGCTGCTGAGGGAAACACAGGGCATGTGTTGCCAAGAAAAGGGAATCAGTGCCCTGACCTGTTCATCATCCATGGAAGCAGGACATTCTTAACAATAGTGAAGAATGTTTGCAAACTGCTGCATTTGCAGAAATCCTGGGAAAATACAGTGCTTTCTGAACTAACCCGACACATTGCTTGGAAAAGCACCAGATGCATCTGTTTGTTTGTTGAAGGTTTTGATCATGCTACCGTTTGGTAGGTTCTATTCTAGGATATATTAGTGAACAAAAGAGTTCTGCCATCAGGAGTCTTGCTTTCCAAAAGAGGGAGACAGACTGAACAATGAACATACAAAATATGATTACCATGTTAATCATTTACCGTTTTAAAAAGAGTAGCTTAAAAAAATAGAGGAGCCTGCAAGATCCTTTGAGGGTAAAGGCAGTTTGTGTGCAAACCTGATGACCTTTGTTATCTAGGAGCAAAATAAAGGTTGAAAGAGAGAACCAACTCCTTCAAGTTGTCCTCTGGTCTCCATACATGTTGAATGGCACATACACACCCTCACATTTTATATAAACACAGAGACACACAAAAATAATAAACTTTTAAAAATTTGAAGGAAACAAAAACAGAGCTGGTAAATACATTCATAAAATCCAGGCAGGGGTAAATCACAGACTTAACTAAAATGCCAATATCCGAAGAAAGCAAAGTTATGAGGCAGTTATCCCAGCAAAGAGAGAGTGGTAGATCCCGAAAAGCCAATGCAGCTGTGACTACAGGAGCCAGAAGCAGAAGAGAGCACCTGGAAGGATATGAACAGTCGGGGAATAGTAGATGTGTGAAGTCTCAGGTTGAGCTGTAATGAATCAAGCTTTACTGCTGAGTAAGGCAGGAAGCCACCACAGGTCTGAGAGCAGAAGAGGAACAGGATGTGACTTATATTCTGAACATCATTCATGCTGTAAATAGGCCTGCTAGATCCATAATCATCTGTCAGGAAGACAGATATTTGAATTGAAGCATCAACTCCGAGCTATTGAAATTAGCTGGTTTCTGTATCTACAGTGTACACCATAGAGCTAACAGGATGCCTAGGCAGGACAGGGTGTGGATGAGTTTAGAAAAACCTCCTAGAGCGATGTAGGCAACATCAGCTGAGGAGATCTCAGTGAATAATAGATATTGGGATGAAAGAAGAGCAGAAGTGTAGCTTTGGGGCTAAATGCCTGTAGGAAAGCCAGGTGGAGGTGTGGAATAGAAAAACCGGTGACCTTAGCCGGAAGATAATTTCTAATTTTAATTTAGGAGAGGGGATGTTTGGAGATGCTACATGTGAGTTGTTTCCTTGTACATGGTATGAAAATCCTTTAACTGAGCAAAGTCATTGGCTGGGTAGATGGACATGGAGAGAAGGCAGAGAGGCCAGATAAATGGCCAAGCAGTGCGTTAGAAATGAAGCCCCAATTTCCAGCACCCTGCAAAACCACCCAGGCAAGCCACTGTGGTCCTGTGACTCAAGCCTTGCAGGGCACAGTTTGCACGTCTGTGAAATGGTAGCAGTTTTTCATCCCTGAAAGTAGAGGTGTAGACAGGTTACTAGTCTTGCCCGTGGGGTGATGTATCCTCAGCGTTATGGCAGCACCTGCCAGTGAGGTGAATGAGATAACATTCACTTCCGTTTAGAGAATACTGGCCTTTGTAGACAGTTGGTTCAGAGAAATTCAATGAATTGGGGTAATGTTAACCCATTTCTCTTAGTAAGGGTTATCATTGCTGAAACATGAAACACCATGACCAAAAGCAAGTTGGGGAGGAGAGGGCTTATTTGGCTTATACTTCTAGATCATAGTCCATCACTGGAGGAAGTCAGGACAGGTACTCAAACAGGGCAGGACCCTGGAGCCAGGAGCTGATGCAGAGGCCATGGAGGAGTGCTGGCTTGCTCCTCGTGGCTTGCTTAGCCTGCTTTCTTAGAGAGCACAGGACCACTATCTCCGTGTGCCACCCATGTGTAGTGGAACTGCCCACATGGGCTGGACCCTCCCCCACCCCCATCAGTCACTAACTATGAAACTGCCCCACAGCTGGATCTTATGGAGGCATTTTCTCAGCTGAGGCTCCCTCCTTTCAGATGACACTAGCTTGTGTCAAGTTGACGTAAGACTAACCAGCACACCATTATACCCAAGTCACTTCAAAGTTAGGGAATCTATTCGTGTTTCTTTTTAAAGGAAGTTAATAAGGTAAGGGTCGATCTGCCAAGCTGTTTGGACCCATTGATCTCATCTTGTACCAAAGCTGACCTAGAAGTCTCACCAAGTTAGTTTTTGCAGCACTGTTGAAATTATACTCCATCCGAGAAAAAGAATTTTCATGAAATGTGCCAATTTGGTGTCTGGGCTTATTTAATACGAGTTAAGCTTCCTTTCATATTCCAGTGTGGTCAGTGTTAATTTGATTGCTTTGGACAAAGAAACATACATAAAAAGAAACAAAAATACTTGCATAAGTCAGTCATATAGCTAGGATCTGAGAACAGCTCTTTTGCCCTGCAGCAGGTGGCAGTGTTGGCAAGGGGCTGAGTGCTTTGGTGCCATCTGCTCTGCCTCTGCCTCACCTGCTTTTGGCCAAGGCAGTCACTTCAATGGGCAGCCGTGATGAGGTCAAGTGCTTGACGTAAACCTGGGACCAGAGCCATGCTGCTCATGCTTGTGCGTCTAGGCTTCCTGTTCCCCACCTCAACCCAGCTCATCCTCTCTGCCTCTGTCTTTGCATTTCCATTCAAACTTCCTCCCTTGCAGCACTGTAATTAACCTCCGCTTCTTAGGCCACGAAGGACGTTAGTCTCCCCGCTTAGGCCATCCCCTTGCTTCTCATTAATTCATACTAATTATTAACACACACATACACATAGCGCTCAACGCCTGAGGAGGCAGCTCGCACACCTCAGTGAAGCATGTTATTGTCCTTCCTCCAGAGGATGGGATGTTTTTCTTGGGAAGACAGAGGATTCTTTGCCTAGTCATTGACCACTCTTGAGCATATGAGAGCGGACGCCTCCTTTCTTTCAAAGTGCTCCACTGTGAAATCCATTACAGTGCCTTGACCATTTCCAATATGACTAAAGAAAAAAGCATTAGCCTGTGAGAGCATTTTGAAATAATAACCAAAATGGTAATTTATCATATATTGAGTGCCTATTATGTTCCAAATACACACAGATATATTAGTTCTGATCCTTGGAAGAAATACACTCATAAGCCACTTATAATCAGTTATAGCTGATGGAACTAAATCATATAAAGGCCAAATGACAGCCATGACCACACAAGTCACATATAGGGAGTCACAGAACCAAATTACAGACATTTTTATTATATTTCAATGCTGGAAATTTCTAGAATTGTATGAAATCATCCTCTCTGCTCAGGATCTCTGCATCAAAGTGACTGGATTTTAATATTAAACCCAAAGATGTGTAAGTAAAATGAGTGATCTTCATGTCTGCCTCACCATCACAAATAGAACCCAGCTCCATAGATGTCTTGGACTCAGTCCAAAGAAACAAAATTCTTCATTCCCCCATTTTGTGCCACCTCCTCTCCCTGTGGGTGTCCCCTTCTCTTCATTTGAACTGTGAGTCATTATGTCAGGAAAGCAGCATATTAGGAGATGGGTGTGGCTTTGTGTGATAGCACTTTATTTATACGGCAAGTGGCTGGCCCTGTTGGTGGAAGTTTTGCAACCTCTGGCAGCTCCCCTGTGGGTCTCCTGCCCAACAAGGCTTTCAGTCTGTGCTGGGGACACTTTTTCAACTTCAGTTTTGTGAATAGAGTCAGTGGGGCTCTGCCTTCCCCTAGCAGCTCATTAATAGAGAGCTCAGACCAGAGAACTAAGAACGCTCCCAGAGCCTCTGCCATGTTCCTCTCCTTCCCCATCTCAATATATTCCCATTCATCATTCTCTCTTGTTTACTGTCTTGTAGCACTTTTCACTCCTGGTGTCAGCACATGTGGGCAAACCATGGGAGGAGCGTCTACATCTGCCCTCAGCTGTCTTAATGATGAAGTGTTTAGATCTCTCCAGCACTTCATAATAACCGTCTAAGCTCTGGCCAGTTGGTTTAGGTTGGGGGGGGGGGATTTCTACCTTCAGATTTCAAGGTCTCACAGAAACACTTCCAGGCCTTAGTAATATCTTGTGCTTCTCATTTGTTCCCTTAGCACTGCATTGTGGCGAGCCCAGGCAGTGAGGGGCTGGGATGCTGAAGGTAGAGAGATAATGGAGACATAACCACCGCCCTCAGTAGCTGTGTCTTCCATCTTCACATACTTATAATCAAACCAGTCATAAGTATCCTTGCTCATCGCTCTCACTTATTTGTCTGGAATTGATTAATGACTTGGCGAGGAACAAGAACTGATGCCCATTTTAATCACTGAACCGCTTCAAGAGTATGTGGACTGGAAAGTGATTATGGGCTAACGTTTGGTCCTCACCATCCAAATGCCAATATATCAAAACAATTTTCCCCCAGTAGGGGCTACCCAATCAGTGTTTCACTTATCTCAAGCAGTGTGTGATTCCATCTGATTTCAACCAAACCAGAGAAGTCAGGCAGCTGCCTGCATTCTTTAGCAATGGTGTTTTCTTCTTGTTTGCAGAGTGATGAGATGATGCTCATAGTTTCTGATCCCATGTCTTCAGTGTGTCAAAATAGTAATTAGCAAGTTCCAGACGACATCCCTCTACAGTGAACAGCCTTCCAACTGCTCAGTCCTCACTGGGGTGGAGAGGACTCCAGGAAAATCCAAGTAGATGCAACGAACAGTGAGAAGTCTTTTTCCAGGCAGCATCCTCCAGGACTTAGTGGATAACCCCTCCATTAGAGCCTTTTTGTCACTTTTTTGTCAGTTGAAACTAGCCTTGAACCCATGACTCCTTAAGCCAAAACTTACCTATACTCCAGATATACAAATTCCTTATCTCTTAATTAAGGTTTCTATTGCTGCAATAAAATACCATGACCAAAAAGCAAGTTGTGGAAGAAAGGGGTTTATTTGGTTTAAACTTCCATATCACTGTTCTTCATCAAAGGAGGTTAGGGAAGGATCTCAAACACGGCAGGAGCCTGGAGGCAGGAGCTGATGCAGAGGCCATTGAGGGGTGCTACCTACAGGCTTGTTCCCCATAACTTGGTGAGCCTGCTTTCTCCCAGAATCCAGAACCACCAACCCAGGGATGGCACCCCCATCAATAACTAAGAAAGTGCCCCACAGGACTGGAGGCATTATCTTAACTGAGGCTCCCTCCTTTCAAATGACACTAGCTTGTGTCAAGTTGACACAGAACTATCCAGCACATCTTGCATGTTCCTGAGCCCCTCTGGGCCTTCTTTTGGCCTGTTGTATTCTGTTCTTGATCCCCAGTTACCAAAACAATGTGGTCCGTTTCTTTCATTTTTATGACTCTACTTATGCTACTCTTTCCTGATTCCCTCTGAGTGGATCACTCCCCAAATCTGGGCCTGTTTCCCTATGATACATCCCCACAGCCTGTCTCTCACTAATAGGTTCCCTCTGCCACATCCCATTCAACAGCTCTGTGATCTGTGTGTCTTCCAATCCATTCCACAAGGTGTTGTCTCCCCAGAAGAAAGAGACCAACCACACTTTGGACCCACAGCCCCTGTCAAGTACATACACACACATATACACATACATTACACAGGTGTATGTATATATGGGTTAATATAATATAAATTAATATATAATGTTATATATTAATATATATTAACCTAGTTGACTGACTAAATGAGAGAATGAATCCAGTGGACTTTGCTTGTACAAAGTAGAGTTCTACATATCTTATGAAAATCGACATTTCTTCTTTTGAATTAGTTTGCTTTCCCATGTTTTCCCCCTGCGTTAGGCATGTGCAGTGTAGAATCTCCTCATTCATGTTTCTCTCATTTGTCTCCTTGCTTCTTGAGCCATTGTGCCTAGAACTCTTAACAGTTTTCTAGATCTGTACAGGAGGTTGGCCATTGGTCTGTTTTTAGTGACCCAACCTCTTGGTTTTCAATGAAGTCATCTTGCTCCAGGATGCACTGTGCATAGAGGGAAAGGTGCAGACTCTAAGCCTTTGTTCCTGCACACATGGAGGTGGCCCAGAATCCTTGCAGAGAAAAGATATGCTCACATGGAAATGGAGACCAGACTGATGTATAGGGTGCTAAGAGTGAGCTATAAACAGCAAGGACAGTAATAAAGAGCCTATGTGTGGGGGAATGAAATAGTACTCCCTAGAGAGGAGGCTCTGGGGGATGTGAGCTTAAATAATCTGGAGGAAGCAGGATCACTTCAGACTGGGGAAACAGCCTTGAACAAAATGCTGGTGGTTTGGGTTTGGTCCCCGGAAGAATAGTGAGACCACCAAAGGACTATGAGAGATAAGAACTGGTTTCATTATAAAAAACGTGGTTGTCTTCCTTAAGAGTTTTGGTTTCCATTTGATGACAGTTAAAGTAGAGGCCTTTTAAGACAATAACATCGACAATGGACAAATAATCAGATTGGCAGAAAGCATCGTGAAGGGATGGGAGACTACAAAAGTCCAGCCACCAGCCTGATGTTAAAAATGAGCAGCAAGGGGATGAAGACATGCTTTGAAAGTACTCAGGGTGAGAAGAGCCAAGGTGAAAGAGCATTAATTAATACACGCAAGTCTGTGAACATCAGAGATGTGGGCCAAAGAGATGAGAGTAAGTTATTGGGTGTTAGAGAGAGACAGGCAGTGAAATAGTTTGATTGCTGGGGTTGATGGAAGAGATGAGGATCCAGAGAGAAGGAGCATGGCGTCCCAAGAGTTGATGGTGAGGAGTTGGAACATGGATACCCAGATTAGGCCAAGAGAAAGCAGAAGCAGGTATGAGAAGCAGTCTAGGATGACCTCAGTCATTTCAGCAAAATAGTGGCAAAGCCCTTTACTGAATACTTGGCATAACCTCAGGAGTCATCTAGAACAGCAATTGTGCAGCATGGCTAGCAGGCCTCATCAAGGGGAGATGCAGTGTACCTCAGCAAAAGCAAGCAGAGGCAGATGAGCAGCACAGGGAGTCTGCAGAGCTTGCCTCTGTTGAGGTAAGAGGTGTGATGGAATTTGCAATGCTGAAGGCAATTGGTATTTTGCCTTTGAACCCTGAGGAGAGCAGGCGTATGGGCAGAAAATGTGTATGAATTCCCAGTCATACCCTGGGAGTTTAGCTGTTTCCTCAGGTTCTTTCTTTCTTTCTTTCTTTCTTTCTTTCTTTCTTTCTTTCTTTCTTTCTTTCTTTCTTTCTTTCTTTCTTTGTGCTGCCTCCCTGTGGTCCAAAGCTGACTCTCATTCCCTTGGCCCAGGCAGACTGGCCTTATTATGAGAGTGACAACGTCTACCAAAGGTGTAAGACCGAGAATTGATGGGACTGAGTGCTCTCACAGAGACGCCTGGGGTTACAGCGCTCGGGAGCTGGCTAATGAATCCTTTCCCTTCCCTTGTCTCTTCTTTAGGAGCACAATGAGTTCAACTCTTCCATGGCCAGGAGCCAGACCAACACGGCCCGTATTGATGGGCTACGGCCCGGCATGGTGTATGTGGTCCAGGTGCGCGCCCGAACCGTGGCTGGCTATGGCAAGTTCAGTGGCAAGATGTGCTTCCAGACTCTGACAGATGGTAAGGCAGGTGAAGGGAGGAATGAGTGCTGGGGGTGGAAATGACCCAGGCTCGGGGAAGGCAGCAGTGAAAGAAAGCAATCCTATTGACATTTCCATAATAGCTGGTGTTCACTAAGCCTCCGGAAGGGCTTGCTTCCCAGTGAGGCCACGTGGAGTCTTTTGATACACTCTGAAGTCTGACATTCTGAACTCTCGTCTCTCTCTCCCAACATCTGGCTGGATTTGCCTGGGAAGGGTACCACATGGCTCTACACCCTTTTGTGCCTCTGCATCTATGCAATAGTGAGATCCCCACATTTCTCACAGGTACCTACTAGTCTCCTTAAGAGGGTCCAAGCGTCTGCGCTGACTCTTCCTCACCTCCACCTTAGTCCTCTGTGATTGTGCTCTGGGACTGAGCTTACCACCTATAGGACAAAACAACAAACAAACAGAGGAGACAAGGATCTCAGAATACTGTAGTAACTTCACCTGTGACCTTGCTCAGGTATTTTCAGAGAAAGAGAGAGAGACTGCAGAGGAGCCATTTTCAGTGCCAGAAAACCCATCCTTCTGAATAGCTTTTTTCACTCTGACAAAATACCTGGCAGAAGCAGTGGAGGGAAAGAAGAGTTCATTTTGGCTCACAGTTTCGGGGGGGGTGCATGGTGGGAAGTCATGGCAGCAGGAACCAAAGCAGCTGCTCACAGTGTTTCCAGAGATGGATGGTGGTACCCGGCCTCTTTCTCCTTTTCATCCAATTTAGGACCCCAGCCTATGGCCTGGTGCCACTTATATTTTAAGGTGTGTCTTCCCATCTCACTTAACCCAAACTCCCTCATAGACATGGCCAGAGGTTTGTCTCCTGGGGCATTCTGAATCCTTCCAGTTGCCAGTTTACACGAACTATTGCATGCACACTCCTAAATACTTTTATTTGGGAGCTTCTTTGTCCCCCTTTTAACTTTGCTCCTTAGTCCTCCAAGGACACCTCCACCATTAGTTCAGAGGATCTGATTTCCCTGCAGCCTTGCTATCATGCAGGGACATAGCTGTCTCTCTACCCACACTTCTTTCCCTTAGTTAGCCACCTACCAGAGTTTGTGCATTCCTGTATCTTTTTGCCTGTTATCTGTCTTTATTGGCTCATTCGTGAGCTGTTTCCATATAACTTTTCAAGCATCAGTCTCTTCCACAACCCATCAGTTGAAAGCCCTTCATGTCTTCTTTGCCAGTTAACATATATTCGAAATGTCTTTTTACACAAAGCATTCTATTTTAGGCTGACACTCTTAGGCTGGGTGCTTGATAAGACTTGAGGTTTTTATCTTGACACACATATTTTAAAGCAATTTCTACACTAATTAGAAATATTTAAAATTCCAATTATTTTATCTAAAAATTTCTTGTAAATATATATATATTTATGAGAAGCCAGGACTGGGCGTCCTGGTATGAGGAGAGAGATTAAAAAGTGTAACAGTCACCCCAGATCGTGGCCCCCACTCTCACCCCCACTTTCAGGCGATACAGCTGGATGCTTTGCATGAGCTGCCCGGCCCCTGTGAGAATAGAGTTTGTAGCCTGTGTTGAGCTTATGCCAGGTGAATTTTCTCTCATGTTCCGAGCCTGGTGAGATGGGGTAGAAAGGTGAGCCTGTTCATTGAGATTAATAACGCTGCTGGGATGGGAAGAACGCAGGCCATCTGCTTCTCCCTTAAGGACTCTTCTCCCCCATTTTGCACCTCACTTACCATCTAGATTTATAGGCACTTTGGCATCAGGAGGTACACAGGATTAAAAGCCCCAAACTCCAAATGCTCTGAGCACTGGTCTCTTGGCAATTCTGCTAGACAAATCAAGAAGTAACAAATTTCCCCCAAGAAGGCTATTCTTTTTACATTTGGCAGTTAAGTTTTGCAGACCCAAGAGAGGGGAGATGTACGAGAGTTCTGGTAAGTGGCCAAATTTGAGAGAATTTATCTTAATGACGGGGGCTTGTTTATTGGTGATGATGCTCTCTGAAGCTGCAGGCTGGTCTGCAGCAGAGAGTGAGTTTGAAGGTTGATCAGTGATAGGGCTATCAAGACAGGAGGACCTGTGGGGTCCTTCTAGGTCAGTGGCTGTCCTGGGCAGGTGGCTGCCACATGCTGCCTGGCTGCTCTTAGCTACTGTGTGCTGACCATCGACTTAGTGTGTTGTTTTTTTTTTAATTATCATCATCATCATCATTGTCATTACCTTTGGATTCTATGTTGTTCTGTGACAAATTGATTTATAAAGTCTTTGTCAAAGACTCTTCATTGTGGTTTCCCACAGTTTATTTCCTGCTAGCTTTCTTTTCTAAATACATATTTAAAAAAATACCCCTGGTGGTTCTGGAGAGATGGCTCAGCATTAACAATGCATACCGCTCTTCCCAAGTTCAGTTCCCAGTATTCACTTCAGGAGTGGACTTGGAATCACTGCAACACCAGCTCCAAGGGATCCAGTGCCCTCTCTGATTTCCATGGGCACCTGCACTCACATTCCATAAAACCACACTTACACACACACAGATACTCGGAATGAGAATTTACAGACAAAGCTCTCAGCTGAAGGAAACCAAAATTCTTCAGTCTTTTTAGTTACCTTCTATAGTCTGTAGAATGATGGGTTTTAAGAGCCAACAGCAGTCTGGGTAGGTTGCTCAGTTGTAATGTGCTTGCCATAGAAGCATGAAGACCCAATTTCCAGCATCACAACCCATGTTTTAAAAAAAAATGGGTCATGGTGGCACATGTTTGTAATTCCAGTGCTGGGAGGTAGAAATGGTGGGCCCTGAGGTCAGATGGCCAGCCAATTTTGCTTAATTGGCAAGTCCTAGATCTAGGTGGGAGATCTTGTCTCAAAAGACAGAGTAGATGCTGTCAGCGAAGTGTCTGCTGTCCAACTGTGAGGACCTGAGTTCTCGTCCCTAGCACCTACATAAAAAGCCAGGTAGAGAACAGTTTGTGTTTGTAATATCAGGGCTGGGGTGACAGAGACAGGTGGATCTTTGGGCTTGATGGCCTGCCAGTCCACCTGGATCATTAACCTCCAAGTTCTGTAACCACTGTGTCTTTAAAAAAATGGTGGAGAAGTGATTGCGGAGTATACCTGATGTTGACCTCTGACCTCCCTACATCTACACCTACACAACACACACACACACGACAAACTAAAAGTGGCTCCTAAGAAATGATATCCAAAGTTGTCTTCCAGCCTCAACGCCCATGCATGTGTACATTCACACACATTAAGAGCCAATAGCCTTGTTTCTGGAAGTTGCTTTTGTTGCCCAGACAGATGAAAGATCATTCACAAATATTGGGCATAAGACCTTGCTGAGGTATTGGTGAAACACACAGACGATCTGATCTTCATCAGTAGATTTGATGAGGGGCTCAGAGACAGTGGTGTTTAACAGCTATGCTCAGGAGACCTGGTATGGGTTATGGGGACCCTTATTATAGTGAAAGGTGTCATTGGGTTGCCAG
The DNA here is from genome assembly GCA_028658305.1 of Pachyuromys duprasi. Lineage (NCBI taxonomy): Eukaryota > Metazoa > Chordata > Mammalia > Rodentia > Muridae > Pachyuromys > Pachyuromys duprasi. The sequence goes on from CM053749.1 coordinate 18,859,314, forward strand.
ATAAAACATAGGGAGATCAGTTTAATTTGAATTCCAGATAAAAAATGTTTAAGGATGAACATCTCCTATGCAATCTTTGGTGCACTTATAGACTAACATTTATCTGAAGGATGGGTTGTAGTTTTGTTTTTCTATATCTGGCAACCTTAATCGTAATGAAATATAAACAGTTTGACTTTCCATATGCCTGGGTGTGAAGCAGTGGAGAGTGGCTTCTTACTACCGGCCGGCAATGAGCCACAGTAACAAGAATAGCAAGCTGAGTTGTATAGCTGGTGTGCATTCAAGGAAAGGGAAGTAGAATTTGGGCACATCTGTGATACAGGTGAAATATTATGAACTATTCACATGGTTTGACATTTTATCAACAGTCTAGAGGGCTGAGAATCATAGGAGTGAAATAATTTCTCCAAGATCACAAAGAAAACACAGGCAACAGCAGGGTTCGGACCATCTCTGTCCACCTCTATGACCCTTGGGTGTTCCACTCCACCCGTAATGCAGCATGGTTTCAGCACTTGGCAGAAACCCCAATCCTTTACATGTCAAGTGAGAGCTGAGAGTCCTGGGTGATTCCTCTGGCATCTCTTCATCCTCCACAGCTCCTGCTGCAGCGCTGGCTGACTGCAGATAAACTGTAAAAATCTGCTCAATGAGTCTGTTGACAAGCTGCATTTCAACAGCTTAAGCTGTTTCAGCAACGGCTTTTCATTTCCCCTCCATTGGACTTACTCTTAATGCAGACAGGACTTAGAGAAACCTGCAGAGCCAGGCAGTGGAGGTTAGGAGTCACCTTCTCTTGCCAGGCAATTGTCATCAGCCCTGAGTTCCCAGAGTTGTCCCTGTTCTTTTGTTTCTATTGCTGTTTCCCTCTAGGAAACATTGGAAACCGGGACGCACATACATGTTCACATGTATCTGATGTCTTTGGGGCCATGTACCACGTGCAGGTATTTGCGTAGGGCACACAGGGACGATTCTAACCCCTTTCTTTCTCACCTAGATGATTACAAGTCGGAGCTGAGGGAGCAGTTACCCCTGATTGCTGGCTCTGCAGCAGCTGGGGTCGTATTTGTTGTGTCTCTGGTGGCCATCTCCATCGTCTGTAGCAGGTAGGTCCTCCACTCAACTCTCCCTGAGCCCAGGAAACCTCTCTATGTACCCTTCTTCCGTGCTGGCCTTTCTCTAGCTGGGGAGCCTAGGCAAGTTCTTTAACTAGCAACCTAGAAATCTCGAGATTATTTATTTATTTTGTGCCTCGGATAAAAACCTGCCACGGGAACTGGGTGAGACTATAAGTAAACAGCATCCATCCTCCTTCCTCATTTTAGCCCAAGCCTTTTCGCCCCTTGTGCACAAGGACTTTTCAGAGTGACAGTTACAAAATTGCATTTGACCCATTGGAGCATCACAGCTGTGCACAGGCAGTCTTCTGGTTAGAGAGCCCAGGTCCCAGGCAGCAGGCAAGAGACAGATAGGCAGAAGAGGGGGTGAGGAAGAAACAGGGAGAGCTGAGCTCTGCACACAGACTGGCCTGAAGGCCTTGTGAATTTTTAATACTGTTTGCAAGCTGCCTTGGGTGGTTAGCCCAGATCTTGCCTGCAAAGCCCTATAGCCGTCTCCCGCTGAGCAGATCTGCAGTTCCCTGGCACTGATGGCAATCCTCATCAGCACTGCCCCCTTGGCAGATGCCCACAGCCTCTCTTGGTACCTGCAAGTCTTTGACTTGAAAGCTGCCCAAGGGAATGTGTGTTGGTCAACCAGAATGTAAGCCAAGGCGGAAATGAAACCTTCCAGTGAGGATTCCCCAGTTTCCAATCCCAGAAGACACTGGGGTGAGTTCCATGTCTGGGCATGAGGCCTGGGTATGACCTTGCTAAGGAAGTCCTCCTTCTCTGTATCTGCAGGAAACGAGCTTACAGCAAAGAGGCTGTGTACAGCGATAAACTCCAGCACTATAGCACAGGCAGAGGTGAGTAGAAAGCACACACCCACTGCCTGACCCGGGTCCTTACAGCCAGACTGGTGAGGATCAGGTATAGCAGCAAATGTCTGACAAGCCCGCAGTGCCCAAGTGGTCCCTCTCTGCAAGCCTCCAGAGACCATAGGCTGTCCACTGCGTGCCCTTTGTGGGCAGTCCCTGAAACCCTGGTGGAAGATTACTTTCTGTACTGATAAGCCATATTTGAGACAGGAGAAGACAGGGTTTAGCAAGTCAATGAATCCTGAAATCACACTCAGTGGGGAAGGATGGAGAGTTCTCTATTAGCATCTTCTACCTTATCTTATCCAATTGAGCGGCTGGGGAATGTGTTAACCAAATTCACAGATAAGCCATAGAACATGAATGCAGGGAATTAAAAAGATAACAGAGCCCAGGGGCCTGAAGTGCTGGGGTATCTCCCAAGCATTTTCTTTTAAACAGTACCTTTAAAAGTTTTTCTCATTCATTATCTTACCTCTGCCTTTCTCTCTTTTAAGCCTGTATATAAATTTTTTTGTATGTATCAAATTTCTCTCACCAACATACATATAATTCTGCATCAAAATTGCCACTCATTCCTCTGAACGATTTCAGCATTGCAGTCTAAAACAGTTCCCAGAGGGATAGGTGGGCCACCTTCCTGCTTCTAAAAGCAGGTATTTAGAACCTTACAGAAGACACTCTGTTTCTAAATGACTCTTTCTGAATTCCACACACACCCAGTGAAATCTACCCCAGCACACTGGGCTCTCCTTCAGAAGCCCCATCACACTTCAGTCCTCCTCTTGTGTCCTGAGCCACTTTTGTCCTGCACACTCAGCAGGGTTCCATAGACACGTATGACCTGAAGCATGGGTTCATGTTCACTGGGTTGGTTCTCCTGTGAGTAAAAATGGCTTCCAAGACTAAAAATTCTCACAGACCAGACAGCTTTCCATCTCCAGGGTCACCTGAGGCAGAAAGCAACACAGTGTTCACAGCTGCACCCATGCTATGAAGGAACGCATGTTCTAAAGTAGAAGGCGAAAGCTTGTGCTGCTCAAGGTCACCCTGTGGATATGGCTTCTCAACCAAGATTTAAGACCAAGCCGAAGATTTGTGTAAGATCAAACCTTTGGCAACTAGAATGAGCACAGGGTGGGCATTTCAAAGAGAAGCTACCACAAGGCATCAAGGACTCCCCAGGCCAGCTCTTGAAGCCAGACTTTGATACCTGACTCTCAGATGATTGTGTACCATCCTGGCGCCTCAGAATTGCCCCAAAGCCCATGTTCTGCTTCCCTCCTCTATCTCAGGCTTCTGGCATAGCCTCCTCATCTGCCACTTGACAGCTCCTTGCTTCGATGAGCCGCTAGATGTCCGCTTAGCTCCTGACCTCTGGATAAAATATCTGTGGTCATGTTGGCCTGAAAGAAGAGCGGGAACCACAAGTGTACATGATCGAGTACTGTCAGAGATCCCTAACAGCACCCCAGGGTGACACAGCCATGTATTTTCTTTCTAAAGTGGTGCCACCTTTTAGGTGGGGTACAGAGGATCCCCGGGCATCCAGGATCGTGTGATAATGCTTTCTGACAATTTCAACCTGACATTTGGCTGTTCTTCTGTTGAAGGGGCGGTGCTGGCAGGCTACTCGGTGCAGCACAAAGACGTATTTCTAAAATGCTCATGGTTCCCTGTGTGGGAGTGAGCAGGTTTTGGGGAGGGGGAAGGTATTCCACCACACCTATAGCCACAGAGGGAGGTAGCTCTGGTTCCTAGGCTCTGCAGAAAAACTGCTTTCGGATCTTCAGCCATAGGGTCCTTTGTGCCACCAGTGAGCATGTTTGGGAGTCATTGTTAGTGAGCTTCATCTACTGTTGCTAGGTGGATGAAGCGGATGTAGAATTCTTGAGGGGTCGTCTTAGTTTTTTGCTTAGGCTACTTTGCATGTATAAATCATTTCCAAATGCCCTTCTCTTCTGTGCATAGCTATTCTCTTTTATTTCAACCTGTGACACCTGCCTTCCCCCCTCCCTTTTCCCTCCCCCCCCCCATACCTGGGTTCTCTAAGGTCACATTCTCATGCACTTAGTTGCATTTGTGCATTTTTCTCTTGTGAACAACTCTCTCTTTGGTTGAAGCCATTGTTACTGGAGAATCATGATCAAAGGACCATGCAGCTAGAGAAAGGAACAGCATACACAGAGAGCAGAGAGAAAAGTGGCTGGGAGGGGCAGACACAGAGAGGTGGAAGGGATGGCTATGGAATATTTCTGTGCATACATTGGAAATTTTAGTCTTGTAGCTTTCCTTGACTCCCGTAATCTCCATAACCACTCAGGGAAACAGGTGCTAGTCCTAGAAGGACAAGTGGCTTTCCTCAGTGACAAACTTTGAGGGTCAAAGAGGTGGACTGTACCCTCTCTGAGTCTGACTGCAGATCTCATGTTCCCTCCATGTGGCAGAGGCTCAGAATGCCTGTTCTTGAGTGCAGCTCTATGTCTAATCCCAGATACAGTTCTGTGCAAGCTCCAGGTTGGTGGTTTGTGATTTCCCACCTCTGGGTTCTATTCTAAGAGTCAGAAGGCACATGTGTGCCCAATTGTGAATGAAGACACATTGCTGTGCCTGGAGCCCAGTTGAATACCCTCTGTGGAGCCTGGACAGCTTCAGGAGCTCCAAGGGCTTTCTGATCTGGGAGTGACAGAGTATCAACAGCAGATGCCCAGTTCTGTTCACCAATGCCTGGTGACCCCACCTCCCTTGCCTTCTCCAGGGAACGCTACAAAGAAGTTGATAGATCTTGTCTTCCAGACCCTTCCTTTGAAAGTGATGCAGAGACAGAAAGAAACAGAAAAGAAACTTTTGCAACAGTCTCGTCTTCCCTAATGAGTCAAGGCATTGCAGATTCTTTACTCAAAACATGATACTGTATTCAGGCACTAGCTCATATTTCACTTCTGACCCTAGGGCAGTGGTTCTCAGCCTTCGTAATCCTACAGCCTTTTCAGGCAGTTCCTCATGTTATGGTGACACCCAACCATAATATTAATTTCTGTTTCTACTTCATAGCTGTAAATTTTCTGTTGTTATAAATTATGATATCTCATATGCAGGACATCTCTATGTGACACCCCCTCCCCAAAGGGGCTGAAATGCCCAGGTTGAGAATGGCTGCTCTAGAACTTAGTGAACAGAGATGTAAAAGGAAACTTGGATTGATGGAATGACCCCTGCTGGAGAGTGGACTGGCAAGACAGTGTGAGGCCTGTTCAGTCAGTGTGAAGTTACTGAGCCAGGGGTTCATGTTCATGGGTGGGTAGAAAGGAGCATGGGCTTCTCATGCTCAGGAATGGGTAGACAGTGCATTATCATGATTTCTTGGTCCAGTCCTCATAAATTGTGGGCTGATTATATAGAGCCTGGACAGTTTAGTTTGATTCAGGTAGGGCAGGGAAGCCTAGGGACCCTTCTGTTTTGGAGAAATACAAACAGTTGTTCAGGGAACTTAGTCATTCCTGATTTCTGAGCTGGGTAGGGGCCAAGCGGTTGGAGATAAAGGGATATTTGGCTTCTGAAAAGGTTGGATTTTAGGAGATCAGTCCTTAGAAACTGCCTCTGAGTGGAAGACATAAATAACAGTGTTTACTGTCATGTTTCAAAAAAAAAAGCGTAAATGAGGTATGGAGCTATATTTGTCAGGGTTCTTAGAGGAACAAAACCAATGGAATGAGTGGGCACACACACACACACACACACACACACACACACACACACACACACCAGCAAAATCATACCAGGAAGCTCAGAACCTGGTAACTACTCTGTCCTTGAGGCTGATACCTTTAGCACTCTCAATCTGATACCAGAAGCTCTCAAGGTTCCTGGAGAACCGCTGTCTCTAGTCCCAAAGGAAGCTTAGACACACTGGTTTTGATACTACTATAGGATGAGATGCATTAACTCAATGGCAAGAGGGAGGCTAAGGCAAGCAAAAAGCAGGTTAGATCATTTTTCTCTGCCACACCCTTTTCATCCGCATCAATACCAAAAGGTGACACCTATTCCCCTATTGATCAAAGAAATCAGGATGTTTTTTCCAAGTGAGGCTCCCTAGTCAGGTGATTCTGATCTGTTGCAAATAGATATTAAACCAACCATGATACTTGAGGGTAGAAAACACTGTAATCTTGAGACAAAGCAAAGGAACAGAGAGAGGCCATAAGGACATACACACAGGAGACCAGGCACAGCCAAATGCCCCCAAGACACACGAATCTGGGGATATAAACTTGAATTCTGTCATCATTAGGAATAGACAAGAAGTCATTAAGCAAAAAAAAAAAATATTATGGGACCTTGTCTCTTTTAATTAGACAATATATTTAGTAAATTCAAGAATTATGAGTGGTGAATGTTTATTTTGGCAAAAATGTTTTATGGTCTCCTAAGGGAAGACATGGTTAAGTAGATACACACTGTTTTCGTATGCAGAGAAAGTGAGTTAGTGACTCACTCACTCAGGAGGAAGGTCCCTGGTGTTATTCTAGTACTCGTCCTGTTCAATCTGTGCTGGTTTGATTGCTTTTTAAACTTCACGAGTCAGATGCAAGCGTGGGGATGCTGATCGAGTTTGTAGGTAACAGTTGGGAAGCAGAACTAACGCCATAAAAGACAGAATCAAAATTCAGAGCTACCCGACAGCTTTGAATGCTAATTTGAAATCTGCAAGACAAAATGTTAGCGGGATAAATCTGGAACCTGGTGTTTAGGTTAAAACACGACAGAAGCAATACAAATAGGGAGAGATCCCACTCACTATTTATTTGTGTGGGGAAAAAAATAACTAGCTGATCACATGCTTACTCAGTGGCACTACTGAGGAAAAGTACTAAGAATGCCCATTTTGAGCACTTCCTCTATTAAATGTTCACATCTACGTTTTGTGCAGGTAAGTACCCACTGGAGAGTCATGGACTCTCTGTCCTAGAGACCTGGTTTCAGGGACACAGACTGCAAAGCACCTGTGCGGAGGAGAGTAGCCTGCCTGTGTCAGGTGTGGCGAATGTCAGACTAAGTGTCAGTATGTTGCCAGATTCACAGGAGGTTCATCAAAGAGTTTCCTCCACAGTGAGGCTAGGGCTCAAGAACTTTTAGTAATGGATGCAAAATAAATAAATAGATAAATAGATAAATAAATAAACAAGTAAGTAAATATTCCTGCTTCACTCAGGTGAGAGATGGGATGAAGTCACACCCAGAAGTTACTGCATTACAGGTAGTTAATGTATTTGGAGCATCAAAGATAACATCCAGCCCCCAAGGAACCACCCAAGACCCAATGTGCAGGACAGGAGGACCCTGGGAGGAAGAGACTGACAGGGTAGTAAGAGTGGACTCACAAAAAGTGAAGGCCTGCGGGCATACGAGGAGAGGAGGGCTCCTTGGCACAAATGGAGGCTGAGTTTACAGTCAGTGTTTATTAAATGTCAAATAAATCGAAAGATCTAGAGTCACCCATGTGTGTGCTGCTGGCTCCTAGCCAGAGCCCCTGCAACTGTTAATTCCAGTAGTTCCAAGATCATTATCTATTGCCCTCGGGTTCCCAGCAGGTCGTCAGCAGTCTAGCACCAGTGATCCTTGCCCCAAAGAACTTGTCTATCCTGGTCATAGGTACCCACAAGGCATGGAGGTATTAACCAACTTTCCTGGACTATTTGCTCTTGCCGCCTCTGTCTTCCAGCACTTTGGTTGCAAATGCCACCATCTTAAGTAGTTACTGAGACCACTTCACAGCCATCTTCCTAGCCTACAGTCCCTTCCGTAGCAAAATAAGCTCCCCAATGTCCTGCTTCCAGCATACTCCCCCCCTTCTGATAAAACCCTTGTCAGCTCTGTGTGCCAGGTGGCTTCAATCTTCACACTGCGTTTGGTGATCTGGGCCCCCAGCGCTTGTCTTTCTACATTGGCTGCTCAGCCTCAAGCTGGTTTTCCCCTTCCTCCATACCCAGTGTCAAACCTCTCTCTGAATAGTCCAACCCTCTCCTTGATAGTAACATGTACTATTGACCTTCCATATTTAACCCAGTTCTGGGGGTTGAAGAGTGGCCGCCATAGCCTTCTGCCTTCTCTAGTCTACGTAGTGCTTCTTCCCGGGTGTAGCTCCTGATTCAGCACTGCCCAGCATTGTTGGACAGTGACATCCCTTTCATGTCCTATTTGATGCCATAATCACCTGAAGAACCGGGAGGGCTTTGCTTTTTTGTAGACCCCACAGTGCTGGTTGGATACCTAGCAGTGCTGAGGAATAAGAAGGATTGTCCCTTAAAGACTGCTCCCCTCTCATACTCAAATACCTGAACAAAACTGGATGAGTCACAGAGGTGACAAAAATCTCTCTTGGATCCAGAATGGGATACCAGCAGGCAAACTTCCCCATTGCCCTATGAGGCCATCAAAACCTGCTTGGGACACCAGAATATTAATGACTGGAAACAACCCACTTCACTCATTCTCTGACACTACCCCATGAGAGTCTAACAATCTTCCCCCAGCTAAAGGCCAGCTAGCTTTTGATGGGACCCCTGAAGCCTCAGAATCAGTTGTCAAAACTGGCCTGCTGATAGCCTTGCTACTACGATTAGTTGTACACCCAGAATGTGCACCCGGCTTGCATAGGCGCAGTGGGTTTGCTCCCCTTATTCTTAGTCCCTACATGTCATCAGCTGTTTAGAGCACTGAGCCCTATGTTTTTCTCCTGCATCCCTGGAACTTGGAAATGGCTCTATAACCTTCCAAATTCCCCAGAGTAAGACTTGGACTATCCCCAGAGCTCATCTCAGCCACTTCCGTTGACCTTCTGGAGAAGACCCTCTGACGGTAGAACAGAATGCCTTCTGCTTCCAGAACTATTTGGTACCATGCAAAAAGGCACCAGGCAGCAGTGAAGCCATGCCCCCCCATGAAAGTGCTTACAAATTAGATCTTCATTGGAGATTTGTGAACTAGTAGATGAGAAAGCTGTGTTTTGCTTACTAACAAGGCACTAACAATCAGAAGCTTAAGTCTACACATGCCTCTTTTAGGCCAAAGATATGCAACCTATGATTTTAAAAAAAAACATGGCTAACATATTAACAGTATTTCTATTAATAACAGTGGTGTGAAGCACACACCAATCACTATAAAATACCTTGTATTATAGGGCTCTATTAATCTAATATTGTCATCATTGCCTCTAGCAATATTTCTCCAACATTCACAATCAGAGAACATCTTTGAGCCCAGCTTCCCAGTATTTGTCTGTGCCTGACTCTATTGCTGACCTGATTTCTTGTTCACTGTCTGGTGATTCATTGCACTAAATACCATTTTCCTGATAATTAAAAACTGCTCACTGGCAAGTGGGAGCAGGAACAGGCTGATGCGGGATTTATGCAGAAACACAAAATGAGCTGAAAGACAAATGACCTGCTCTGCCTAGTGAAAGGCATTTTTTTCCCCCGGACCTCATCTTCTGGGATTTGAGTAAGGCTGGCTAGAGCTTGGGAGCTTGGTCCGGGGAGAGCTTGGGAGCTTGGTCCGGGGAGGTCTGTCACCATATAAAGAGATCTATCGTTTTCACATGCTTAGCCTAATCACTCTGTTAATTTAGGACACACAGACCCTCTGGCTCCAGCCAGAGGACCTGGGCAAGGTCTTCCTGCCTTACTAGACTCTTAACAGGCTGCAGCTAAGGGAAAGGCACTGAGTTTGAGCCTTTTTCTTAGTCTTTGATTGAACTTTGCCAGTTTCCTTCCTCCATATAATAATGCTTTTACTCAATGTCAAGAAAAATGGGAAGTGAGCCCTACTGATGCTTTAGAAACAGGATTTAGGATGTTCATTTTGGTTGGATGTTTCAACAGATCAAGGTCCTGGGATTTAGGCAGCTCTCTTGGCTTCTGGGAAATGCCTCAGTGAGAGCCAAAGCCCTCAGACACAGCACAGCCACTACGGCATTGCATGTGTGCACACGTCAGTGTAAATACACGCCCATGTGTAGTCACACCTCTCAGTTCCTCAGCTCTCTCTTGGGAGTTAAGTGCATGTGTCATCACAGGGCAGACATTTTCCCATCTGAGTGCACTTTGTGGCACATTACTGGCCTAAAGAATAGAGGCACTGTCAAGAGATGAGCCTTCCCCCTTCTGGGAATAGCTTCTTCCCCAAACTGCCTGGGACCAATATCTGTAAAGCTCATTAGCTCAGAATTCCTTGCCATTCATCCTCATATATGTCTTTACTTGCAAACCATTCATTACAGCCCCTTCTAGATTGTTTAATTAGTTTCCATGGAAGAACTCCTTCAGGACAGCTTAGCATACATCTCTAAAAGCCCTTGATCTGAAATAACAAGGTAGTTATTTTGAAAGTAACTAATATAACCCTAAGTGGCTTACATTCCCCCACTGCCTACTATGCCTCACTTCCTATCCTATCTCTCTGAACACTTCTGGCGGGGGGGGGGGGAGGTGTTGATAACAGTAATGAGTCTATTAGTCAGGCAGTCTTCACAGTACATAGGGCAACTGTGCTGGACCTGCCACTTGTCGTCGGGTCTTTGTTCTCACAGGCAAGCTGGAAGGAAAGTCACGTTTGCCCTATTGGCGGAGAAGCTGTTATGAGAGATAAGCCTGAACTTCCTGGATAATGCAGGATTAATAAAGTACTTGGGGTCCTCACGTCACCTGCCGATCTCAGCACCAGGTGATGCACAGAGTTAGGCAGGAGAGTCACTGCTTACTGACACTACCCTAGTGTCCTTTCTTCCCACCCACCCCCTTCTCTTTTGCACTTTGAGTGTTTCTGTGTGGTCTTATCTGCCCCCCCGCCCACCCCCAAGCATGCTGGCTGACCTCCACCGTCAGCATCTGTGTCTTCTTTGTCTGACTGCTTTCGCTGGCTCTAGAGTCTCCCTCTTGCCTGTGTTACTGGCCGGTCAGTACTGGCCTAAATTTTGACTATGCCAATCACTCCTTTCACCTTAGGGAGGGTCCATCCTGAAGCTGTGGTCATCCACCCAAGCTCACAGAGAGTCCTCGAGGAGCTGAAGCCGGTTATAATAAGCCAGTATAACAAATGGCTTAAGGATATACCTTAAACCTCCTGTTCCCTATTTGATTTCCTTTTTCCTTTTGTGTACTTCTTGGCATCCTCCAGAAAACTATTTGCTTTTATAACTTGGCCTTTAGGGCAGTTTCTAGAGGAACCCTAAGCAGGGCTGGGGGCAGCCTGGAGATGCTGCCCTGGCTTCTCACAAGCTCACAGTTTGCATTTTCTCTTCACCTGTTCTACATAGCAGGTGGGAAAATGGTGATGCCTCATATCTGCTTGGCCCTTGCTCCCTCTCAGCTAAAGATCTCTCTCACTCATGCACTTGTGCATACATGTGTTATCCTCCAGGAAGTAAAATGTTTCAGGTGAGCCTCGGGCCAGCCTCCTGCAGATGATAATCACTCTGAATGTGGCCCAAGACAAAACCATAAACTCATTTAAATCATTGAGATTTTTTTTTCTTTTTGCAATTATTTAACTCAATCTCATGATTCTCAATCGTCAAGTTTGTTGATACTGTTTCACGGTGTCACCTGACTAGACATAAGACAGAGGTACCGATCTCTGTTTTCTTTGTCCGAATTTTAGTTAGTGTTCTCTAAAGTTAAAGTCATCATCAGGTTTTGTAAATTTTTTTTCCATGTATGTATGTGGGTTAGGAGGGGCAAGTGCAGAAGTGCAGTGAACATTTGTGTGCACATTTGTTGGAGGGCGAGCAGTCAAGGTGAACCTTATTTGTTGTTCCTGATGTGTTGTCCAACTATTTTTTTTTTTGAGACAAGATCTCTCACTGGAACCTTGCTTATTGGGGCCAGGCAGGCTGGGTAACGAGCCCTAAAGATCTACCTGTCTCCTCTCTCTTCAGCATCACTATGCCACCACATCCAGCATTTTGCATGGATATTAGGGATCAAACACGTCCTCATGCTTGTGGGATGAGCACTTTACTGACTAAGCTTTCTCCCTAACCTCCCAATCCGACCATGAGAAGCTTTCTAGAGTGTCCCGACTACTTTCAAACAAGCAGCCCAGGATACTAGGAACGGCATTACTGAAGAACAAAAGAACCTACCTTTGAGGAAAATCTGTTTCTTGTGTCAGGGCATTTGGCTTTCTTTGGCTTAAAAAAAATACATCTCCCCTGTTCTTCAATGTATCTGCCTCTTTGAATTGTGTGCTAGGATTTCCCGTTCTCTCTTAAAGAAGAAGGTGATCAAGACATTCAGAAAGGCATCAGATGCTTTTTCTGGTGGAAAAAAAAATGGCAGAATTGGAGCATGGCTGGGAGGCTGGGAAGAATTGAGGGATAAGGTGTGGGTGAGCTACTGAGATGAGGCTTCAGGAACCTGAAGCCCAGCCACAGCCTGGATTTTACCCACCACAAATAGAGACTCACCTGCCCTGCCCCTGATCTGACTCCTTATGGGCACACCACGGCAGGCAGCAGAGATGCGGCGGTAGGCCATAGAGCCTGACTCTTGGAGGCCCTGCCTTTCGCCACCCCAGTGCCCTGGAAACAATTTCTGCACTTCACTTAATGACACATCAAACAAGTTGAAAAATTACATCTCAAATGAATCCATTTGTTTTTGTGTTCCATTTGCTTTTTCAGCCCCCTGTCCTCTACTCTTTGAAAGTATATTTTTTTCTGCAATGACGATTCTCTATTTTGTCCCCAAGCACACCTATCTATCTTGCCACTGTATACATCAGTGACAAGGTCTATATTCTTTTATGTATTTCTCATCTACCATTTTATTCGTTTTTCATACTTCAGTGTGTCTGAAGGCATGGGGGGGTTCAATTACCATTTTTCTTTCATTCCACTCCATTTTTCCTATGTAGCCGTTGCTCTTTCCTGTATTAGTATTTTCCAAGCTTTCTCCTCACATTTTCTCCTCTGGCATACCGTGTTGGCACTTCTGTCTTAAGGGGTTTCTAATAGCAATTTCTTCCTTTAAAAAAAAATCCATCCTCACCCCTCTTGAGGCCGTGGACCACAGACGCCAGTTACAACCTGACCAGTGGCCTCCACTCAGGAAAGTTGTCAAGTTGATAAATATTGATATCTACCTTACCATTTTACCACCACTTTTCTGCTAATGCATTTGGTTGGCATCAATCAGCTTCTTTGCCTTCTGTGAGTGCCTGGTTGCAGGAACCGGTCCCGATCTGTCACTTATAAGTAATCTGTTTCACGTTTCATCAAGAGCATGAAAAGCAAAAAAAAAAAAAAAAATATGGAGGAGAAGTAGAGGGCAGAGAATCAGAATGGTCCAGGGGGAAGAGGGATGGGGAGGCCCAGGAAGAAGAGATGGGACAGAGGAAGCTTACAGCAACCTGGTGAAGAGAAGGGTCTCTCCCAGGAGTACCCTTGGTACTCAGAATGTTAGCGGCAGCAGTGACTGTATCCTCTCTGGGATATTAACCTGCTTATCTCATCCAATAAGGCTCTCCAGGGATGAAGATCTACATTGACCCCTTCACTTATGAGGATCCCAATGAAGCTGTCCGGGAGTTTGCCAAGGAGATTGATGTGTCTTTTGTGAAAATTGAAGAGGTCATCGGAGCAGGTATGGCTCTTCCCTTCCCTCGTCTCTTTTTCTGTCCACACATCATCTTCCTACCACGTTAGATGTATTTCATTCTCTTCAGAAGATAAATATGGACCAACAAGAATGTGCATCTGTGACAGAGCAAGAATGTTGCTCAGAATCTTTGGAGACCTTGGTCACAGTTGTTGGAAAAGCACAGAAGCTAGCTCTAGTTTTCCAAAATTTAGAAATAGCTCTGGAAACAATCCATAAAACCCAGATAAAGAGAGAGCCGTAGGATATTTTGTCATGAAGATAGAAATAAAACATTTAAAAAGCTGATCTAGTATCCTACTCACTGAAAGTGGCATCTCAATGACTTTGGGTAATATCTACTGTCCTCCCTTTGAGCTCTCTCTTTCCCATGTTGTACATTGACATCTACCCCAAGCATCAGAATAGAATCCCAGACTAGATTAGAATAACTGCTGAGGTGCTCTCAGGAAATTGCAACAAAAGAGTGATCTAGAAAATTCATCCTTCTTTGTCAGATTGTAGAGTCATTCTGTCTATAGACCCAGCCTAATTAATGTAGGGTGGGTGAGATGCCTTAATGTGAGATTTAAAAAAAAATCCCAGCCATCATTATTTTATAAGCAATCTCTTCACTTCTTTGATTTGGGTCTCCTTTCTGACTTTACTTTCTTTTTCTTTAATGTAATATATTTATTTTTTATATCAATCACAGGTTAGGTACTTTGCATCCCAGGCATAGCCCCCCTCATTCCCTCCCACTCTCCCCATCCCTCCCTCATCTCCTCCCCGCCCCCTCCAAGTCCACCGACGGGAGAGGACCTCCTCCCCTTCCATCCGACCCCAGATCATCTTGTCTCCTCAGGGCTGGCTGCAATGTCCTCCGCCTGACTTTACTTTCTTAAGCAACATTCTTTGTCTTTGTTTCTTTGGTTCATATTAGCCATTGCTCAGGCTGTCTTCTTCATTCCTCCTGGCACTGAAGTGCTGTTTGATTCATGTCACTGGACAGCTATGGGGCAACGTTTCCCAATAACAGTTTAACTAAAGAAAGCATGTTTAAGTGAAATCCTGCAGACAGTCATAACACATGTTTTCTTTAGAAAAAAAAGTCACAGTCCTTCCACTCATTGCTTCTTTCAATTCACTGAAGGGTCAACAAGCCACATATGGAATTGGGAGTCACATTGGGAAGCAGACTGCATTAGGCCACCAGCTCCATGCTGGAGGTTCTTCTTAAGTGCTGCATCCTTACCTCTCTTCCACTGTAACCGTGGAAGGCCCTGGAACTCTCCCTGTCATAACACACCACCACCCACCACCAACCCCCTCAAGAGTTCCAGCTGGCCAACTAGAATCGTATTCAGCAAGACCTCTACGTATTTCCCATTGACTGCCATTTACTATTTTACTGAACCACGACTTTCACTTCTGTGTAGATAATTTTCACTTTCTCTTTAGACACTGACATATTTAAGGATCATGCATTGGGAAGTTGGGCACCAGATAAATTGGATAGCTCTTACAGGCCCTGATTTCTCCAGGAAACCTAAGAGTGTTGAGGAGGCGGTCCTGCTGTCGTGCACTCTGTTTGCCCGCATTATTAATTGCTGTTATGGCTCGCAGTAATGGTGCTAGTGATTTTAATGTTGTTATTTATGTCATGTGCTTAGAGTGATGCGTTCTGGACTACATTTCATCCCAGACAGCACACATCAACACCCCTCCTGTCTTTGTCAGGGGACGAGTAAAGAGCCCTCTCACTTTATGATCCTGCCAGGGAGCTACAATTTGGGGTGAGATCACCAACTGCCAGATGCCTATAAAGGGACAATTGATGGTCCCGCTCTATCCTTCACCTTCCATTTGTGTGTAGCAGTTGCCAGTACTGCTGTGTTTGTGCAGTCTGCTCAGAGGAGGTTCGGTGTTTCTGGTGTGCCTTGCGTGGTATTAAGAGAGATGCATTTACCAAATTACATGATGCTCAGCAGCATGGCAGTAAGCATTGTGTCTGGTCCCTGCTAACCACCCTCTATCAAGGCCCATATCCTTGTGATTCAGAACCATCTCAGGACTGGTCCCCGTTAGTATTAACTCATCATTCACAACGGGATGTGATCTTAATACAAGATACTCTACAAACACATTCATTTCCCCCATCTACTACCTCGCTGAGGCTGCCTCCCCCTTGTGCTAATAAAGAAACCACTTGGTAGCCAAACAAAAGGAAAAAAGTAATGATTACACACTGTAATTGACAATGCTTCTCTTAGCCACCCAGAATTATTGGAGCAGAAGCAAAACTGGTTTGCAATATGGAATAAAAGAGACAAAACCCACATTTAAAAAAAAGTCAGCCAATCTTCTTTTCTCCCTACCTCTCTCCCTCCATTCTTCTCTCTCTCCCTTCTTCCTTCCCTCCGTTCTTTCGTTTCTCACTCCTGTATGTGCTCCCTCTCTCTCTTCTTTGTCTTCTTCTATACAAAAGCTTTTAATGGGTACTTTCTATACACTAAAGTGGACTTCCTAAGAAGAATAAATGGCTCCTGTGCTCCAAAGTCTGACAGACTTAGTGGGAAGTGAGCAGCGGTTACAGTCGGCCACTTTACACTATCATTGTGCAGATGCAGGGGAGCCACTGTGTGCTTGCAGGATGTATAGTTCCATGGGCCAGGGTGCTAGGGATCTTCTTTCACCAAACACCAGACAAGAAGCATCTTAAGGCAGGGCTAGGGGGGTTGCTTTGGCTTATGGCTTAAAAGGGGATACAGTGCATTATGGAACAATGTACCAGGAGCTCTATGTACCATGTCAGGATGAAAAAGCAGCTGGAAGCAAACATCACAGTTTGTCCCCTAGAAACCCCCTACTCCAGCAAGGCTTCACCTCTTAAAGGTACCACAACCTTTCCCCCCCTTCAAAATGCCTTTGTTTTATTTTGTTCTTTACATGTGGGTATTTTTCCTGCATGTATGGACACCATGGACATGTTTAGTGCCCATGTGAGTCAGAAGAGGGCATCAGAGCCTTTGGAAGTAGAAGTTATGGGTGACTATGAACCACTGTGTGAACTGGGAATTGAGCCCTCTACAAGAACAGCAAGTGTTCTTAACCACTAAACCATCTCTGCAGCCCCTCACCCCCAACCTCTTAAAGTAGTCCTTAAAGCTGCAACCAATATTCAAGTAAATGAAGCTATGGGAGCAGTTTACACATGAACAACCACAACTCCACAACAGAAATAATCTTCAAGGCTAGAAACTAAGAGGAAGGAGTAAGATTTTGGGAAACACATTAGAGCAGTGCTTCTTAACCTGTGGGTCACTACTTCTTTGGGGGTTGAACTACCCTTTCACAGGGGTTGCATTTGCATTAAGATTCCTAACAGTAGTAACATTCTAGTCACGAAGTAGAAATGAAAATGAGTTTATGGTTGGGGGGTCTCCACAACTCGAGGAACTGTATTAAAGGGTTGAAGAAGCATTAGGAAGGTTGAGAACCGCTGCATTAGAGAGAGATAATGACAGGAAAGGAATGCCATAGGATTCCAGGAGGAAAATGAATATTATATTCCAGGGGAAATGGAGTCAACCAGCCTGCACTAAGCTCACATTAGTTAACTCCGTGCACCTCCTCCCAGCCTCATGTGCAGTACCACTGAGGCTCACCATTGGCCATTATAGGTATATTTATACCGTGGGAATTGGCAAACACTGTTAGCCAGGAGCAGTAGCTTCTCTCTGCTTCTTGGATTTCGAGAGAGCTAGTAGTTACACACACTACCCTACATCTCTAGAGTGCACATGGAATGCTTCCCCAAAGCCTGTGCAAGGTTATTTTAAAGAGGTTGTGAGGCCTTTGGCTACCAAATATTTAGACAGAGAAGGGCGGGTATGCTTATTACAGGAAAGGTTACTTTACTGTTCAGAAAAACCTTCATTCATTAAGCCTGCAACTTTAGTAGATGCTGGAAAATGTACTCAGTGTTTACAGTCCCTGCCATGGGAAATTATTGTCTAGCACAAAACACAGTACCACACTCCATGAAAGAAAAGAACAGGTTGAGTGATGAGGGGAAGACCACAGGGAGGATCATAGCCTTGGAGATATGAAGAGAGGCTTGTTGTCAGGGAGGACTCAGAAAAGAGAGACCTGAGTGGCCACTGAGGAAGACAAATCAGCTTAGATAGAACAAGAACAGAAAGAGACAAAGCTGCTGGGAAAGCTTTCTTGTAGGTTAGTCTAGACAATCAGACTAGCCTAGAGATGGAACAAACATAATACAAATTTTCCCCAAGGGAAAAATGGGATCCTGAGCAGGCTGAACAATAGGATACCATTCAGAGGGTGAATTGTGGTAACTGCTCTAGGTCTGGGGAGAAGGAGATTATGGGAAAAAATGGGTAAACCTTCTGAAGCCTGGAGAGAAGTTATAGGGCTTTGTCTAGGTGTAGGAAGAAGCTCCGAGAGGGCTGATACTGGGAGATGGCGTTGAAGCAACTAGGTAGCCAAGCTGGGGTAGTGTGGCAAGTGTGTCTACTGTGAGGTTGAGGGACTGCAGCTAAAATGGAGGCAGGGCCCAGAAGTGAGGGAGTGGCAGGGCTAAAAATTTTGAGAGCGGGACAGAATTTGAGGGAATGAGGAGGGAGACTAGAGAGGTGGACTCCCTGGAACAAAGAAAAGCTAATTCATCCCCTTTCCCATGTGGACAATGGGGTCAACTGAAGTCTCTATAGAAGAGGCAAGACAGTGCTCTTGTCTCTACGGAGACTTATCAGCTCATGGCTACCATGGGTGTGACTAAGAGGAATCACCTTATTGGTGAGTTTCGGCTCTTTGGATAATTTTGACCAGTTGGACTTACCTAGAGGAACAACCAGGGCTGTCAAATATGTCCTTACTGAATGAAAAGCACTCCTGTGTTCAGTTTGAAACCTGTGCGACTATGCAGTATTCAGAGCATATGGCTGTGAATGCATGAAATCGTAGGTAGGGGTGTCATTAGAGGTGCTGTCCAAAGGACAGCATGCTGACTGCATTTTAGTGAATAAACGCCCATCCCTAGCAGCTGCTAATACAGCCTTTCCACCATGGATGATTATGTGCAAGATGACGGCTTGCAGGGGAGGGCTGGACGAAGGAATGGGTGCTGTATTCAGATTGGAGGTGTGCTCACTGTGTGGGGTTGTTATTTTTGGATGAATTTCTGCAGAGAAAGCTTCCATGCTCACCTGACACTCTTGGCATCATTTAGCCAGAGGATGGGTAACATGAGGTAGCAGGAAGGGTTCTAGAAGAGGAGCCCAAGGAAATGTCTCCAGGAAATCTAATTGAAGTGTGCAGTGCAAACTGAGCATGTGCTCTGTGCCTAGTACTACCCAGCATACTTCACAAGCACTGTGTGTGCATTTAATCCCTGTAAGAGCCTGTGAGTCAGAGCTGATGTTTACATGTGTATGGGTTGTTTTAGACTGGCGAGGAAATCAACATGCAGAGTGGCTTGCTGCAGCCTGTGCTGCCCTTGAGTTAATGATGCAGCTACAATTTAAACTCAGATGCAGCTGATCCAGAGCTAGTAAACGAAACCCCTGCACTCACAGCCACTTTCGTTGCCGTGGAAAAGAGCAGCTAAATACACAGTCATTGCTTCTGATGGTAAGCTTTGCCTAACAGTTGGAGTACCCAGGCCCTTTTTGCTGGGAATTACAATGCTGCCTGCCAGATCATTATCCCATATGGCAGTGCTGTAAAGACCGTCCCACAGTCCCCGGACAGAGCATGTCTTTCATCTAACACACTGCGTCCTGTCTCTGTGCTCATTCTAAGTCTGCCCTGAGAAGGACAAAGGGGGCCCAAACCTCTTTATTTATATCCCTATATTCTTGATTATTTAATGAAAATGATATAGGCATAATATATGTTATCCCGTGAATGAATACATATATAAACACATGTGATATAGAAGCATGTTGTCCTCTAACAGCCACAAAGAACTATAGAAAAAGAGAAGTCCATTTTGCCCTCACCATCTCATTTTTACATTCTGTGAACACTGTGGCCACGAAGCCAGTCTGTCTCATGTACTTACTATAGCATCCTGAGTAATGGACATCAGAGGGACTCTGCCAAAGGGATGAAAGTGGCTGTGCTCAATTAGTAATGCCTGGCCTCTGTGCATGGTTGGGAGTTGGTGAGAAGCATACCACAGTCCTTGTCACTCTTGTGTTTAGTCATAACCTACTTGTCTTGCACAGGCTATTGTACAGAAACTTGCTTGAAACCATTCTTTCCAACCTAGCTGAAATTTATTCTTTAGAGGTTCCATACCAAGTGTATGCCTGAATTAGTAACTAGGATTTCTGCTTTCCATTTTTCCCCCCAAGGCAGTTTGAGACTTCAAAATGCTGCTAAAAGGGAGGGGGGTGCAATTGTGGGTGTAGACTCCCCCAGCACACAGCCAATAGCTGCTGCTTGAAATACCTGCTGGCAGGCTAGATGTTTCATTTTCAAAAATTGAAAATTCTTCCTTTCTGATTTTATATATAATAGCTGAGGTATTTAACACCGCTGAAACACTGTTTCTCTCTTCCTCATTTTGTCAAGGAAGGTAGGAAAGAGGCACTGGCAAGGCTGCAACTTGTAGGAAATAGTTTCCACAGCTGCCTGGGAGGACTGTCAGAGGAACCAGCTAGAAGGCACTCACTGACAGCCTTGAAGAAAGTGCTTCTCGGAGGAGAGCCAGGCTTCAGAGTCACATGGAAATGAGCTAACATCAGGTTCCCATGTACCACCCAGCAAGTTTCTGATCTAGTGAGACTCTAGGAATCTGCATTTTCTAACAAGTTCCAGGGTTCAGATGCTAGACAAGACATACTGAGAGCCACTGAGTGACCTTGGCCTTCACACTGGCCTGATGCAAAAGCTGGGCTCTGAGCAAATAAACTTGAGGCAATGGAAGAGGACACAGGTCAGTTGCAGAGACAGATGTCAATCAAAGCCTACCCAGACCAAAATTAGGCTAGCCACACCTGCTGTGGCAAAGAATTGTCACCAACCACAAACACCATTGAGCTGAACCAGTTTCTAGTCGCACTGCGATGTGCTGAAATATTCTATTAAGAAATGAGAAAAGTGTGATCCTGATGTGTGGCACACGTGACAGAGGAGTCTTGAAGATTTCCAGTCTTCACATGAGGCACCGTCAAGTTCTGTTCTAATTGCAGGAAAATTATCAGAAAGCAGATATAAGGACACATGCAGTTTGTTGCCTGGTTTACTCATTTGTTTATTTTTGCGACTGGGTCTCAGTGTACAGACCAATCCATCCAAACCTATGTTCCCCTGTCTTCAGCATACCATAGCCACCCAGGAAAATGAAGTTTTTGTAATCAGTACGTGAATCAAAAGTTGAGGAATACACACGAACAGCACTTTCTTAGATTGTAAATGACACAAGTCTTGGTTTTTTTCTTGTTGTCAACGGCAGTAAGGCCACGGGTTCCCATCTCCCTGAAGCTGTGGAGATGCTAAATGGCCAGAGACCCAGATTTTACCAAGCTAGGCTTGGCTGGGGATATCCTCCATGTTAATTGCCTCCTGGTAATTTTCTCTAGCCTCTGGCACCTATTGTGGATCAGGCACCTGTAAGTCTTGCAAGGCTACAGAGAACTATAGTCCTTCCCCTTTCTTGTCCGTAATGTCCCCCAAACACTCTCTCTTCTCACCCCTGTTTCTTTGTT
>CM053749.1:18880781-19021789 GCA_028658305.1 Pachyuromys duprasi
GTAACGCTTGTCAATCAGAGAAGCAATCTCATCTACGATGTCCTAGGGGGAGACAACGCCTCCATGCCGCGCTTCCTCGTACTTCCTTGTTTTGTTTTCCTTCCTCCTTTTTTTTTCTTTCTCTCCACACACATCAATAAAGCCTCCACTGTGTTCCTGGCCATGTACAGGGTAAGGCAGTGTGCACACAAGCTCAAAGGAGTCAAGATAAAGTCCCAGGTCCTGGGGCTTTGGGCAGTTCCCTACTCTGTTGTAGAATGCTGGTGTTTAAAGCACAGTTCGCAGCCTTGGCCACACCTCAGGAGCATACGGACAGCCAGGACTTGGGACAGTGCAGCTAAGCAGAGCCCTGTGCTCAGAAAGGTTTCCACTTCTGTTTTATACTCTCCTTGTCACCATCTTGAAATCCTTCATAATTTTTGAGCAAGAAGACCTATATTTATATTTTCTGCCAGGCACTGGAATTATATAGCCAATTTTGCAGGCAGCTTTTCAATATGTAAAATCCCAGGCCACACCCAGACCAATTACTCAGAGTCTTGAGATGAAACCCTGGGGCTCTAACTGCAGGGCCAGCTAACCCAGAACAGAATTTCTCAACTGGGGAGTTTATCTGTATGTTTCTGGGCACATCGGGTTTATTATCAAGTGCATTTTTCCAGACTGCACACACAAGCTGATAAATATTCTGATTCTGCCTAAGTCTGCAGCAAGATACTTGGGTAAATGGTACCCACTTACAGAGTTATTCCGAGGTGGGTGATAGCACATTCCTGTAGAGGCCAAGGTAGGAGGATTAGTGCCAGTTTGAGGATACCCTGGGCTAGAGACCATGTCTCAGAAAGGAAGACAGGGAGGAGAGGTCAGAAGAAGAAAGAAAAAACTAGGAAGACAGGGAAGAAACTCTACTTGCATGCTCTTACCCAGTACTGACTCACTAGGAAAGTCTCTGCATAGGACAGAACTGCTTGAAGCTATACAGCGGGCCAGGGTGGTCTCTGAATTACAACTTTTTATCCAGCCTCAAATGGTAAGAAATGAAGTGGGTTTGGCTAACCCTAACTGAATTTCAGCTGTCTGGTTTGGGAACAGACTCTTGGTGTCTCCTTGCTAATTTGCTTATTAGTAAGATGGATATTTTCTTTGCCAGAATGTCATGGTGATTTGACAGGATGAAGCATGCCATAGCAGATGGTCAATAGATAAATACTTGTGGGCTATCCCCACCTAGAAGAAATAGCAGTATTCTATTCCCTTCCCCTAAACCCTCAACTATACCTTTCTCCTTTCTCCTGAAGGAAACTATTATAGTATGGCAACAAGAAGAAACACTAACCAATATTATTCAATTAGCATATTTATAAAACATTATTTGTATTCATAGTTATTAAATATTAGGTTATCAGAGAAAGGATTCAACTATATATGCATGCATATATATGTTGATTCTCTATATGTACAAGTATATACATGTACATATATAGAGAGAGACACATATATGCGGCAGGTCCTACTTACTGCTTGACTTTAAATTTTTTGCATTTTTAACTACTCAAGTTATGCTTATTATAGCACCTCTACATAAAATTAACTAAACTAAGTTTGCTAATCCCTACTCCCATCTCCACCCTTTTCATAGAAACATTAAAAATAGTTTGATGCTAAAAATACAATTGATATGTAATTTTTTGTGATTTTCCTTTTGTACTGGTGTGCATCCCATATGAGCATATACAGCAAATGATGGTCTATAACTTGCTTCCCTTCTCTCCTTCACTTCATATGATGTGAACATCTTTCAGTCAACACCTATCATTCATCTATTACTTTCAATAGTTCTAGGCATTCCCTGAGACAGGTACAGTGTTTTCCTTGACATAGTACTCCT
This sequence comes from Pachyuromys duprasi, assembly GCA_028658305.1. NCBI lineage: Eukaryota > Metazoa > Chordata > Mammalia > Rodentia > Muridae > Pachyuromys > Pachyuromys duprasi. The sequence continues at coordinate 18,882,670 of CM053749.1, forward strand.
TCAGTACTCATTCAGTATTCCTCTACTGCAGTGGCAAGCATTGTTGTGTGTGTGTGCGTGTGTGTGCGTGTGTGTGTGTGTGTGTGTTGGGAGTACACATGTGTATGTGATAGTGTGTATGTCCTCTTGTGTGCATGTACCTGGAAGGCAGAGATCGGTGCCGAGCATCTTTCTTGACTGTTGTCCCTTACATTTTGAGACAAGGGCTCTACGAACCTGGAGCTCACCAACTCAACAGGAGAAGGTGGCTATTGAGCTCCAAGGAATCCTCCTGTCTGCACATCCTACAGGCATGTGCCACCATGGCAGGCAGTTTTATGTGTGATCTGCTGATCTGAGCTAAGCTCCTCATGCTTGAGCCACAGCTGAGCCAAGATCTTCAGCTGAGCCACCCTATTAGCCCCTATGAGCATTCTTTTACATACAAATCAAAGTACCCGCATTTTGGCTTCTTTTGGATGATTCAGTGACAAGGTCGCAATAGATTATGAGCAGAATGTGGGCCCTAACAGTGCATGTGGCACACTGGCTTTTACTAGCATGTCAGCCACATACCAGGTACTCCAGTGGATGTGCAAGCTGCAAGTGAGAGAGTCTTAGTCTGACCTCAAGCCATTCACCAAAGTAGCATATGATTCAGTGTCAAAGCTGATGCCACAAATGATAGCTATCTGAGTATTAGGTCTGTGATGAGATCTTCCTAATGGTGTTTTAGGCCAGCTTCTCCTTCGGCTCCAGCTTCTGTCATGTTCAGTAGAATTCACGGCAGTTTTGCATAAAAGTCCTTTTGCATAGCTTTCTCCCAGTGTTTTCTGTATCAGAAGGCAAAAGGAACTCCAACTAAATCACAGAAGCATGTTAGCATGTTTTTCCAATGGAGCCAGCAGTTTATCTGATTGTTCACAGATTGTTCGATCACTTTCTTTCAGAAGCTTAAAATAAAAAAGAAAGTTTGCCCAGCAGAAGCCCCTGTTTCTCCTGAGAGGCCTTTGACACGCATTTCAGTGAAGCCCTTGTGCGGAGACACTTAACTACCTCCCATGAAAGAACTAGAAGTCACAAAACCAAGAGAAATCATCAAATAACTTTTGAAAGCACATTAAGCAAGACTCAACAGGCTTTTCTCTTTTAGACAGTATGAAGTGGTGTCATCAAAATTGTTTTTACTCTTAGTGATTTTACTGCAAAAGAAAAGGAAAAGAAAAGAAAAAAAAACATTGAAATCCTATGTCGTGCCCACATGAAGGTGTTCAACCTGTGCCTACTTGGAGAAATAACTTACTGTTCAGCTGCCAGGCTTCAAGCCTGGCAAGTGATTCCCAGGTCTGACTGCTTTCTTGCAGAGGCTGAGCTCCTCCAGGCAGCCCGTAGCCAATGGCTGAGCCTGGTTGGGGATATTAGGGGGCTGGCTATTTTGGGAACAGGAACTCTTTATTCCCTGTGAGACTGGCTGAGACTTTGTCAGGTCTGCCTGGGTTGTGTTTGCTGTGATCTGAGGCCCTCCAGGCCCAATCCTGCTCCCTTCCCCTTTCATCTTTCATGGATAAACCTGTTCCGTTCCTACCTTTTCAGGGCTTGCTTTCCAGAGAACACACGACAATGTGGACGCCTCAACTAAAGTACCCACATATCCCCTATCTCCCCAGATGCTTGTGCATCACACTCTGCTGAAAATGAACCATGATCCTGCCAAAGTAACACCGGCCATTTTTCTTCAATTATTCAGCAGGGACATGCACAGAAAAAAAAAATGAAGCATGGGACAAAACCCAAACGTGGATGTTTTTAAAACCCACTTCAGCTACTCCAACTATTTCTAAGAACTGATGTGAGGAATGTACCTTAGTATTCCTTCTGTGTTTCTATGAACTGATTACAGCCTAGACATCACAGTTGCGTAGAAAGACTCCAATTTCCATTTCTTCACTCTAATCACAATCCTATCTTGAGCACCATTGTTCTTGCTAAGATGCCTCCCCTTGTGGTTCCACAGATTGAGAAGGACGAGGAGCCTAATTGCATGCTTGCTGTTTCAGGGGAGTTTGGAGAGGTGTACAAGGGTCGTTTGAAACTGCCAGGCAAGAGGGAAATCTACGTGGCCATCAAGACTCTGAAGGCCGGGTACTCGGAGAAACAGCGTCGGGATTTTCTGAGCGAGGCGAGCATCATGGGCCAGTTTGACCATCCCAACATCATCCGCCTGGAGGGTGTCGTCACCAAGAGTCGGCCTGTCATGATCATTACGGAGTTCATGGAGAATGGGGCTCTGGATTCTTTCCTCAGGGTAAGCTCCACAGGGGGCATGGGTAGTACCAACACTGTCGGATGCAGGGGAAAGGTCCTGAGGAGACGCGTCCTGTGAAAATAATGTGCCTTCAGGACTGGCCGGTCTCAGGTGAGCAGGTTTTTACCTTGGCAAGGACAGCAGAGATTTCTTGTTCAGCGGGAAGAATGACTGAGTGCTGTGTAACCATCCCTGGGAGAGGCTAATCCTCCCTCTCTCATCAGCCATTAGCTGCTTGTAGCTCTTGGTGTAGGGGTGGAATGAACTCCCCACCACCTCTCCCTCGTCAGCACTTCTTTTGACATTCTTGTTGTTGTGTCTTGTTTATGTAGGCTCATGGTAAACTTCCAGTATTCAGGCTCCTATACTCATTCTGTCTATCAGTTCTTCCATGATGTCCCTGGAGCCATAGGTCCAAGAACTAAGGGGAAAATAAGAAATGGGGCGGGGGGGAGGAGATGTTGATTTAATGATATTGCAGTTAAAGTGTATTTAAGATTTTAAGGTATATTTTAAAAAAAGAGAAGCATAGTATGAGGTCTCCTTGGAGCAAGGATAAGGGGGAAGGCTTCAGCAAATGCTTATAGGCTGAGTGAAACAGTAAAATAAAGAATGGTCAGTGATACCTTCATGAATTGCTGAGGCTGAAGGAACTCTCGGTGGCTTCATGGCTCAGTGTGACTCATGTAGACACCAGTGGCTATTGCTGCCTTTCACCAGGGTAGCCAAACTCCCAGGCTGCTTTCTTTAGTTGGCCGTCAGAAAGAAAACAGCCTGCCATCTTCTAGCAAATCCCCAAGCCTCCTGTCACCTAAAGAGGCATCTGAAAGGCTTCCACAGGCATCCGGAAGTCTGCCCTGGTATCTGTGATACACAGTCCAACCTGCGGCAAGAGTGGATGTACCTGGATGCACTCTGCTTGAGAGATCTAGGAGAGAGCCTTGTCAGAGTGTGTGCCCGTGAGGCCATGATTGAAATGGAGCCACATTCTTATTGTAGATCACAGAGGTTTATGGAAAGTGAATTGTAGCCAAACATGGGCTGAGAATCGGACCTGACTGAGAGACTCAGGGTGCACATCTAGTGAGCCTGAGAACAGAGGATCTGAGAACAGCATCAAGGAATGGGCAGAACCTTCTGAGTGAGGACTTTGGGCTGGCAGGGCTATGCATGTCCCTACGCTCAGTCAGCAGCTGCGGTTGCTGATCGAAGGACAATCCGTTCATACTGAAACATTGATTGGTTGACTGCTCTGGCCAGGCCTATACTGAAGACTGGAAATGTGTGATAGAAGAAATATAGCTCTAATGCCTTATAACTAATCATGCCAAGACCCTACTGACTTAGCACAGCAGCATGATTTATAATGCTCATGAACCTGAAACTGGGGCAAGAGTGTGGGTTGGAGCATCTAGTTTCTCGTGAAGTCAAATGAAACAGCTCAGGGTGAGACTTGAAATTGTCTGAAGTCTCCTTCACTCTTGTGTTAACATGGAGTTTAAATGTGGTATCAGCTCTACCTTTCCCAGTGGCCTGTCTGAGCATCTTTGGAACAAGCTGAGTCCCAAAACAAGCATCCTTCAAAGAGACATTGAAGGCTTCACTCTTTGTGTGTCTTGGAAATTATACAGTGTCACTTTTACCACAGTGACGAGCCAAACACACACACACACACGCACAAACACACACACACACACACACAAACCACAAGAAGATCTTGCTATACCCATCTTACAGAATACAGCCCACCATAGATTCAGTTCCTGCCTTGAGCTTGAATCTTCAAAGTTGCCAGTTAGACCTGCCCATGTAATAGTTTTTGTCACTATGAGTGAAGAACAGAGATGTCACAGAGTCAAACTTGAATCTTCCTGGGGAAACTGTGGTAATCTGTTAGACAGCTTAATATGTGGAGCAGAGTGGGCGTGGCAATGGGATTTGATTGGAAGCTTCACTTTTACAGTACTGAAGCTGCCTTTTCAGGGCAGTACATGCTTGTTGCCTAAGCTGTATACTTAGGGGAAGCGTTTAAAGTAGTGGGGATAGAGAATTTGTTGTAGATTGGGGGTTCAGACTCATGCCTCCTTGAGGGTATGACTGTATCTCTGTTTTGAAACTCTACCACCTGGCACAGTAAATACTGGCTGAATGAAAACCATGCACAATCATTCCTCAAGAATGGCAAGAATTCCTGGAATGCTGTGTGGCCATTGCATTTCATTTTCTGTCTTTGTAGACATAAGGAAGCAAGACATGCACTGTGCCTTCCCAGGGACAATCATTTATGATCAGAGATCTTGTGACGAAAACAAAGTGAACATGAATAGAAGGCAAACATTTACTGACCCTTCATCAAAACCCTCTCTGGAGTCGACAATTTTACATGGTGTTACCTGCTTCTACTTTAGAGAAAGTCACTACATGGTTGGAAGAATGTAATCAGAGTTCATCCCCAGGTCACCTATAGGGCAGGGCACTACTGCCTCCAAGAGCATATGGGAATCAAAGCCACACCCTGCTACTCCTCCCAGACAGAGCATTTTTACCAGGGGCCCAGGGCATAGAGACTTGTTGGGCGCTGGGGTTTTCCATGATGATGAGGCTGTATATATGCACAAAAGGAGGAACCTAGGGGAAGAGAGGAACACAGAAAAACATAGGCAAGGGCACAGTTAGAAAGGGTGCCAAGAGCAGGCAGTGCCAAGAGCAGCAGGGAAATGGAGTGTTTCTGGCTGTCCGCACCTCTCGAAGGCAGGTAATCTATAAATCTAATTTCAGCCTCACTACTGAACCCTGGAGCATAGCAACATTAATTGATGTATCTGCTGCTTGATAAAATTGAAAAAATAGGTCATCAGTTCAGTCCTAGAGGGTCCATCTTCTGGGAAGGAGGATAATTTTAGGACCACCACTCAAAGAAGAAGGGAAAAGAGTTAGTCTTTAAATTTTACAACTGTCTCCTTTCTGTCAGCTCCTGGACATACCAGCTTGAGAGTGCTCCTACTCTGGCCTTTGGTCAGAGCCTCAGAGATGGACACTTCCCCTTTATCTGTTCTCCATTCCTGTCTTTGCCGAATCTGGAATTCCTATCTTTTTGAAGCATTGGAAACACCCAGGAGGAGGTTCCTGGTTGCTACTTGTTTTAAACGGAAGAATTTCAGATTGCCTAGTTAAATCCTGAATATTTTCTTCTTGGTACTAAAACCTCATGGCAGCCATCGGGTGACTCTTTCCTTATTTTCAAAACCATCCCTGAAACTCAGATCCATGTCTGGCCAAAAGCTTGAAAGTAGGACCTTGTGGTCACTGTTGGTTCATTCATACATGGTCTCTCTTCTATAAGACTCTTGGGAGTCACTGAGTGGTGTCAAATGGGACACTGTCTACCAGGGGACCTCATCCACAGACTGAAGATAGAAGGAATCAACCAGGGAGAGAATATCAGGTTGGAAGCCCTGAGACTGAGGCCCCTGCCTTGGCTCCTGCTCTGAGTCACCTTGTGGCCTGGAGCAAGTCTGTTAACTCAATTTTCCAATCTATAAACTAAAGGCATTGAGCTAGATGAGCTTGAAAGTTCTCTTTTAGTTAAAAAAAAAAATCTATGATTCATTCTCCTCAAACAAATCAAATAAGGGTTTCATTTCCTGAAGTGGATTTGTCAATGAAAGTGGAAATACCTAAATCCTCCCTTTCTGATATGAGGGCCGGCAAGTGGCTCCATGCATTTGCTGGAAAGCAATTTCAGTAGAAAGCACTTCAGTACAAGAAAAAAGTTTAAATCACTCCACCCAGGCCTGCATCTCCTCAGTGAACCATGTTTGTCCCCCTGGGCTCAGCATGGAACCTAGTTGCTTCCCAAAGTCTCTGAGAAACCAGGCGGCAGCTGTTCTGTTTCGCTTATTTTCTATGTTGGTGTTCTTATCTCTGCAATTACAAAGCCCGTGGACAGCCATCCTATATAATTTAAGGGATAATACTTGTCCCTCAAAACAATTTTCCAGAGCTCGTGAGGTGTCTCGGTGGGTAAAGGAGCTTGCCGCTAGCCTTACCACGTGAGTTCAAGCCCGGCAAGCCACATAGTGGAGAGAGCCAGGTTGTCCTTTGACCTCCATACATGCTCCATACCAGTGCAGTGAGCAAAAAGCAGCTGAAAGCATTGGGGGAAATGTGGCATGTTTCTATCCTTAGTTTTCATCATGACAGTAAATTCAACAGTGAGGACGCTTCCTATAGAGATGTGTTTACCCTGCAGCACCTAAGGAAACCATTGCCCGTTGTAGAGTCAGCATATTCCAAGGGACAAGGCACTGGACAGGAGTTCAAAGACCAGCCAAAAGCAGCGTCATTAGTCACAGGCGGCTTTCTCCCTCTGAAGCTTATCCAGCCTTCTCCTGCACACACCACGAATGGCAGCCATTACCAGAGGATCTGAGATGGAATGTCAGCAGAGAAGTAATTTGCCACTCTGGATTTAGACTACTGTTATAACTCAGACCCACACAGAGTGATTTAAGTCTGGTCACGTAGATCCTCTGGACCTTCTTTGTCTTCCCTATGAAAACAATGCAATATTGCCAGCCTTTTCGTCTGCCCAGGGACAGCTTGAAGGCTCTGATCATATTCTGGGAACTATGCTTTTTCCATCTGAAAGTCAAGTAGTAGAAGAAACTGGTGTTTGTGAATTGATTCAGATTTCGAGCATGCGTCATTAAGTCTCCATCATTCATTAGCACCTCAGGGTAGACGGCTGGGCACTGTTTTTAGTATTGACCAGTATGTTAACTCAGAGTGCCCATTAGACTGGGCCTTCTAAGAGTGATGACCGTAGAGTGCCTCTCCCACACTCAGGAAAATATGAGGAACCTAGAGCTGGACCCAAGTCTCCCTCAACAGGAACATTTGAGGTCCATGAGGGAGGTGACCGGGAGGAAAGGAAGCCTGGCTTCTGGGTGCAGTGATCACTGCTGATGTTAGAGCAGCACAAGGCCCCAAATGAAGGCTGCTGGCCTATGATTTCATTTAACCCTCAGGGAGTCAAGGAAGAAAGACACTATGCTCTTAAGTTTCAGGTGTGGGGATCCCACTGTGGAGGCTGAATCACTTGCTCAGGTCAATGAATGGCAGAGCCTGGGTCCTAACTGGGTCTATTTGGATCCAGATACACAACTTTCAGCCACTTCTGGCCTCTATTCACCCCAGAAACCAACGTGATTCCTGGCCTAAATTTTAAACACAAAGCGAACCAGGGAAGACTGCAGTGAGTGAAAACAAAAATACAGATACTTTGCCATCTATGCTTGCCCACACCCTTCCCACTGTTTGCAAGCACGGCTGTCCCTCTCCAGAATGAAATCTTTAGTGAAATACCAAGTTTCACTGTAACGTCACCTACACTTAGAAGAAGAAGAAGAAGAAGAAGAAGAAGAAGAAGAAGAAGAAGAAGAAGAAGAAGAAGAAGAAGAAGAAGAAGAGAATTTTAAAAAATCCAGCCTGTGTGGCTTGAAGCTTGGGTGCATCTTTATAACGCACAGAAGTTGCATGGGGACCTTCTGAGGAAGCAAGTCTCCCAGAGATGTGCACAGAGAAAGAGCGGTGCTCCTGGAAAGGCCAGCTGGCTTCGGTAGAAAGTGCTGGTGGAAGTTCACTCTGGAGGAGGATTTGATTCACCCCTGGTATGTTCATCCTCCGCAGGTGGGCTAAGCAGTCAGTCTTTCCACAAAGCAACATTGCACTCGTATTTTAGGCCCTTAGAAGAGAATATCACAGGAAAAAGTCTAGGCAGGTTCGGAAGTGGTTAAGAATTGAGTCAGGAGCAGCCTGGCCCATTGGGGGAAGGATCTGTACTAATTTGCTTCTCTGTTGCTGTGCTGAAACACTGGCCAAAAACAACCCAAAAAGTGTTTGTTTCATCTAAAGTATCACAGTCTCTCGTGGAGGGAAGCTGCGCAGAAATTTGAGCAGGAGCAGAGTAGGAGCCATGGAGGAATGATGCTTTTAGGCTTGCTCCCCATGGCTTGTTCAGCCTGCTTTCTTACACTACTCAGGACCACCTATCCAGTGGAGACACAACCCATAATGGAATGGGTCCTCCCACATCGCTCATCAATCAAGAACATGCCCCCACAGTTGTGCCCACAGGTCAATTTGATGGAGCCAATTCATCAGTTGAGATTCCTTCTTAAGTCTAGTTGTATCAAGTTGACAAAAACAGTCAGTACTCCTTCCCTGTGGAATCATTGATGACTGATGGATGCTGGAGAAGGAACAGTCATTTTGGCATATGCAAAAATGCCATACCCATCCATGTTGGAGTGAGATAATAGTGCGGGTATACTATGTAATCTGTATAGCTGCTGTTCAATAAGAGTGCTCTTCATACTGCATATGTTTTGTGTATTTCATTTGCGGACCTCTGAGTCAGAGAATGTGGCTTGCCCAGTGTTTGTGTTACACAATAACCAGACTAGACCTCAGCTGCCGAGCCTCCTCCCACATTTCCTTCAATCACAACGTATCACTGTTTTAGGGTGTGCTCTAATTAACACAGGATACAACTTACTACCCTTTGGAGAGCAACTGAGGGTGAAGTAAATGAGGAGGCAGGTTCCTGGCAGCATGGCTCACCGCCCACTGATTTAGCCACTGTCTGCAGAGGCAGGATGTAGGAGTTTGTGTGTGGTGAAAAGAAAGCTCATTGTATTTGTTTGAAAATGAAATCTAATGGGAGGGGCGTCCATGCTTGAAACGGAGTCCACCAGTGACAGAAGAAAGCAATAACATACCTGGCATGGTAAGAGATACTAACAGCATTCCAAGTACCAGACATTGTGAGTGAGATCCCCTATGGCCCCTGTGAAGTGAACATGGTTACATAAAGTCAAGGTTGACAGCTCAGAAAATTCAAAGAAAGTGCCTGAGATCAAGTTTAGGAAATAGCAAAATACATTGGTCATTCAACTACTTATACTTTTGAAGGTGTTGGGGCTTTCCCTTACTTCTTCTTCTATTTTCAGTTAAAGTTTTCATCGCTTAAAATATTACGGGGACCTCTAGAGATGGGAGTTCATGTGCTCAAAGTATTAGAGTCAAACAGCGGAGACAAAAGTTTATACACACAGTCACAGAGTTCTGACATGGGACACATAAAGCAATACAGTAATCCATTTGAAAACAGTGTTCAGAGGATGCTAACCACATTGGAGCGAGGGGGTCACAAGGACATCATCTGTGCAGAAGGGATATATAAGCAGAAAATAAAGGGCACATAGGTATGGGTTTAGAGGGAAAGAAACAAGAAATGGTACTTACGACACTCTGGGGCATGTAGGACTTGCCTTGGAAAGAACATAGAGTTCTTTAGTGCCTGTGGCTTTGTGTCGCATGAGCGTGTACATCTAGAGCCTAAGGCAGGGCAGTAGCTGGTCCCTAGGGTCTCCTAAGCTGTACTGAGGAGTTGGGAGATTTTCCTTAATGCAATGGGAAGCTATTAGAGAGTTTAAGCCAGGGAGTGACATGGGTTGATTTATGTCTTGAAAAGATGGCCCTGGCTGCCATGGAGAGAATGGATTGTAGGGGGGCAGGTTCAGGAGGCTGTTACAGGTGATGGATGGCAATGACTTGCTTGGAATGGTAGCAGTGAAAAGGGAGAGGAGTGGAAGGGTTTGAGATGTAATTTGGAGATGAAATCGACAGGGCTTGGCAAGAAGAGAGCAAAGCATTCAAGGAAAGAGATGAGGAGGAGGGAGGAGCACGAAGAGGCAGCAGGGAACCGAATGCTGGATGCTAACAGGGCTGACAAGCCATCGGCCATGCTGTCTAGGTTCCCGTTTAGCCACTGAAGCCCATCTTGATCTGATCTCCTTTTGGTCTTATCACAGCAAAATGATGGACAGTTCACAGTGATTCAGCTTGTGGGAATGCTGAGAGGCATTGCTGCCGGCATGAAGTACCTCTCTGAGATGAATTATGTGCACCGGGACCTGGCTGCTAGGAACATTCTGGTCAACAGCAACCTGGTATGCAAAGTGTCTGACTTCGGCCTCTCTCGCTACCTCCAGGATGACACCTCAGACCCAACCTACACCAGCTCCCTGGTGAGTCCTCAGTCTACTCTGGGAAAACATAACATGAGTCAGTGATGGCTAAAGGTATCTCAGGACCTGTGACTGAGCTTTTTCCCCACTTAGGGAGTCAAATGCTAAGCATCCCATCCATCCAGTATCAATAAAAGCAGTCCGTGTCCAGGCAAGGATTTGACCACAGCTTTTCAGAAAGAGCTGGCGTCTACTTGGAAGCCATGGTGTTCCTTAGCCAATGGCAAGAACAATTTAGAACAGATGGATTTAGAGAAGGGGAGAGTGACAGCAGCGATATCTTCCAGCAGGAAGCAGCTCCAGGCAAAGCTGAGGCTTTTGGTCCCCAGTTGAGCAGGGTGTTGTGTCATCGGAGTCTGGTTCACTTTCCTATCTTGCTTCCAGGGGGCTCTAAGTACTGGCTCCATTCTGAGTGCTGAAACCTGATTTCCTTTCAGCCTCCCCCTCCATATCCTGAGCAGTCCTAATCTCTATCCCACTGCCTCCTTCACACAATTCCTCTTAGAACTATCATAGATTCAAAATAGAGTTCCGGCTTTCCTCTCCAACATAACCTTCCCATCTCACCGTCTCCATAGCTAGCACCATTTAAACAGAGACTGAAATAGAAGAGTCACCCTTGATTTCTCCTGGTGCCCCAACATCCCAGCCTGATCCTCCTCCGTGACTCCTAGGAAACCTACTCCCACTCTTTCCTCTGTTGCCCTCCTGACCTTATAACACTCCATTCCCTTTGGCCTAAACCGTTACAGTGGTTATCTAACTAGTGTCTTTATTTTCCACTTACATTTAGGACCCAACAATATCTTTCCCTGCCTCTCCATTTGCTTTAAACCTAAAAAAAAATGAAATGTACAGATTACAATAATATAGCAAAGCAAGTGCAAACAATAATTACTGAACGACAACTCCCCCATGGTAGGAGACCACAAACGTTTCCTTAAAGACCCCACCTGGCTAGTATTTTAGGCTTTGTTGGCCAAGAGGCAAAGTGGAGAATTATGTAAGGAATTATGTAACCATTTGCAGTGTGACCCTTTGAAAAGTGATAAACATTGTTCTGAGCTCACAGGCTATGAACAGGAGATAAGCTGGATTTGACACACAGGCCTGGAAACATCATTTTTAAGTCGGATGAGTCTCCTTTCCCATTCTTATTTGACCACACTTTACTCGTTTCTCTGAATTCTTGTGCTCCCCATGGGATTCTTTACTTCCAGATTGGCTTTCCAAAGCTTAGTGAATATTCATACTCTCCTGGGAGTGTGTCTGTCACCTAGCATTCTGAGCTGTACTGGAGGTTACCAATCTATGAAAATATGCTAATTCAATAGCAAAATATGGGCTCCTCATTTTATTTCAATTTGCATTTTTATGTAATTGTGAGAACTCATTTTTCTCTCTTCTGTTGTGTCTTTACCTGATTTTTTTCATTGGTTTGCTTGTTGGTGTTTATATTGGAACTGTTACCCCTTTATGGTATATGATACAGTTGGATGCCCACCAGTTGTTTTTCTAATTGATGTGGCATCGTTTGGCTTGCAAAGTCATTGAGATTCAGGTAGTTAAAAAAAATACTTATCTTTCCTTCTACATCTGATTTGCTTTTAAAGTATTCTGATTTGCTTTTAAAGTTCTCCTCATGCAAAATCATGAAATGTTTCTTAGGGTCTTCAGTAGTATTGCATTGTGTTGATGTTTGTTCTATACACAATTATTTAGCACACCTGAAATTATTTTCCCACAAGTTCATTTTCAGAAAAATTTCAGAAAAAGATTGACCAAGAATATCCATATATATATATATATATATGTATATATATATATGTATATGTATATGTATGTATATGTATGTATATGTATCCCTTGTAGGTCCCGGAAGGAGTGTCTTCCTATGTGTGCCTCACCGTCTAACTCTGGCCCGTGCCTCTGTCTAGGTGTCACTTTTCTTTACACTTTCGTTTTGTTTCTGCACACAATGCTGTGCACATCTGAAGTGCAAATTTGGGATTTCAACAGGTGTATAAAACTGTATCAATCAAGCTTCCAGAAAGACAAAGAATGTAGTCATCACCCAAGGAGGCCCCACTGTGTGCTATCCACCCCTAGTCAATCCGCACACACCAAATGCACTTAGATACAACCACTGCTCCGGGCTTTTCAACTGCTCATGTGTGAACATACACATCAGAGCCTCGCAGTCAATCTAGATCCTCATAGAAGTGGAACCACATGGGGATCCTTCTGCACTTCTGCTTGTTTTCCTTTTGCACCATGCTGGAGAGAATCACTCTTCTGGCTAGTGCAGTAGGACTCTATTCCTATTGAGTTTATTGTTCATTTTTTTTCACTATATTCTGGCAGATGACAAGAATATTCTGGAACATATTTTTAAATATGTATTGGAAAATCACTTCTTACTGAGCTTTGTTAAGGTGAACAACTCTGCTAGCTCATTCTATATATACTTTATTATACTCCAGAATATTATATCATCCTTGACCTGAAGTTCTTCCTGTCAATGGCTTGATTGTGTTGATCTATTTATTTAGTATCTCTTCCTGTTGAAATAGTCATGATTACTTGAGCAAATGTCATCTAACATAATTTTAATAAAAGCCTTACTGTTTGGGAGAAGCAAGTTCTCTTCTGTTCTTTTCTCCAAAACATTTTTGGCTAGTCTTAAATCTTTCTCTCAAGTGAAATTTAAAATCCCCTTGTCTTGGTCCAAACACACATACACACACACACACACACACACACACATCTGTGTTCATAGCTGGTCTTGGAGTGGAGCTCTAGTTTGCCTTTGGAAGGAGTAGTACTTTAATAGCCCTGGATCACTTAAGTAGTGACGGGGTCAAATATAAAAGCTGCACCTACCTTATAGTGTATCTTACAGAAAAAGTTTCCTAGTGAAAACTTCCCACATAACTTTGCTGTACACAGGACTAAGATTTTCTGCTGTGATTTTATAAATTTTTCCTATATAGGATAAGGCCCTGGAGTCGTTGGGAGCATTCATTGGTTGTACATTCACTTGACTCCTCATATTTCTTATGCCATTTCTTCTGTTGGCGTTTTTCTAGAAATAGAAACAATAAATATATTTGATGACTAAAGAGGTTGTGCTTTGGAAATACAAACAATTTATTCAAATGATAAACAGTCATTGAATATCTTTTATGTATCAATATTAAAGCACAAAAACATATCATCAGGATCAAAATAGATATTACTGCTTCACAGTACAGTATTTAGTGAGGACACTGCATTCATCAGACACACACTCAGCCATAGCACAACTATCTGCTACAGGAGCATGAAGAAAATAGTAAACAATACAATATGACCTGATAGGGGAATTAAAGAGGACTTCCAGAGGAGGAGATGATAGTGTTCCAGCAGATCTGAAGAATAAATCAGCTTTAGTCAGCTTGAGCTGCTAAAATGAAATGCCCCCAGCCCAACAGCTTAAGCAGCAAACATTGATTCCTCCTGGTTCTGGGAGCTAGGGTATCTGCGGTCAAGATAACAGCCTAGTCAGGCTTTTTGTAAGGACCCGAATATGAACACCTTGTGTACATCAGAGGTAGACAGTGCCCATACCTCTTCTCAGCTTATAAGATATTAATCCACACGAGGCCTGATCTTCATGCCCTAATTCTAACCATATTTATCTACTAAAAGTCTGCCTCCAAATATTCTCCCACTGAGGACTGAGGCTTCAACACATTACTTTGGAGGCCCACAAATAAGAGTTTAGAATTTTTCTCCCCAAAGGAACATGTCAGGTTAGGCCACACAAGCAGAGGATCAGTGCTTCCGAAGGTCCTGAGGCAAGAGGGACACTTAAGTATGTTAGGGAACAGCCCAAAATTTTTGGTCACTGAGGAATGAGAAAAAGCCTAAGATGTCATTAGCTCCTTTAGACACTTGTGATAGAATTCATAGGACTGGGGTAAGGGAAAACCATTTTAGGGGTAGAAGGGTCTCTGTGTGTGTGTGTGTGTGTGTGTGTGTGATGTATGTATGTGTGTATGTAAATGTGTGCACATAGTCCAAAGGTGGTAGACTTGCTTTTGAGAAAAATAACTTGGCTCTTCTCCTCCACTTGCCTTTTCCTTTGGGTCTCTTTCATTCCTCTATTTTCATATTTTTAAAAAATCCAAGCTTCCTTTGCTTTCTTTTTACTTTCTTTCACCAACACATCCTTGACAGGTCCAACAAAGGTACGTATCATAAGCTAATGGAGACCAAAACCCAAGTGTGAGGGCTCTACTGCTCCAGGGGGTGATTCAAAAGTCCTCTTGGTATAAGAAGAAGTGTTGAGAATGGTGCACACATGGAAAGCATGAAAGCCAGAATGGACTGTACAGTGTGGAGCTTGGGCAGACATGTTTGTGTGAACTGTGAGTCAGATGAATGAATAAGGTTGGGGTTCCTGAAAGCAGTGGCATCCATGCAGCAAGAGTACACCGAGCTCTCTGATCTTCATTATTTTTATCTACCTGCTTCAAGCAACCAGGACTCATTAGAGACATGGCCCCTTCCAGAGCCCCAGCAGGGAAATGAGGAGAGTCAGCACACCTTTTCCTGTGTGTGTCAAAAAGTGAGAAAGCACTCAAATAATGATGAGGATATGCCAAAAAAAATCTAAAATGCTCAGCTTGAAGCACCTTCTAACGTCTAAATCTGAGGTAATTTGAACCTTAAAATACACAATGCAAAATGACGGTAACATCTTATAGCTCCTCTATTTAGATAAATAAAATAAGACTATTATGTTCACACTAACAGAACAAGAGTGCTTCCTTATACAGCAAAACATTATTAGATTACTATTAGAAAGCTACTAGTTGGTACCTATCAATTAATGGTTATTTCTGATGAAAAATATCAATGAATACTAAATTCCAAGGAGAACCCAGGGAGAGGAACAGGATTTTTACATAGCTTCAGGTTATCTCTTTACAAATACTGGTTTAGGGCTGGGAAGATGGGTCTGTTGCTAGAGGACTTGCTGCACAAGCAGAAGGACCTGGGTTTGCTCTCTGTCACTCATGTGAAAGCTGGGTGTGGCTGCACATACTCCCACCCCAGTGCTGGGGAAGAACCAGCAAGCAGATCCCTGGAGCACTCTGGCCAGCCAGGATAGCAGTGTCAGAGGTCCTTGAAAGAAAATAATAATAATAATGATAATGATAATAATAATAATGAAGAGTGTGGTTGAGGACGAAGCTCGCAGCTAGCTTTTAACCTCACATACTGTGCATGTGTGTGCACACATACAGATACCCAGACAGGCAATACACACCTAACAGAAGAGCAACAAATTAACTTTGCAAAGAAGGTTGGAAATCACATAACTGATGATTACAGACCAGATCTATATATACCTTGAGTTATATCATGAGGAGACAGCAAACTGAAATTTGGGTACATTTTATTAAGTGACTGCTCTATGATCATCTGTGATACACACACACACACACACACACACACATATTGTATTGTATTTCTCTGGTGCCCAAACACCACCCACAATGTTTGGTTTCCTTACCCTCACTAAGATGTACCCAGGATTGCTTTCTCCCTCCAAAATTTATCCCAATGAAGGTTTTCTAAATTTCTTGAATCTATGTATCTGTGCTTTTCATACACTCAGGAAGTTTTCAACCATATTTCTGCAAAAAAAAATATTTTCTATCTTCTTTTTCTCTTGCCAGGGCCAGATTTTTCAAAATCTGCAAACTCTAACTAATTTGTTTTTGTCCTCTGTAATTATTGGTTAGAGTGTTTCATCTTTTCATTCATTAAAGGAGTCCTTTACATCACTGGACATGGCTATAATAGTTACTGTGAAGTTTTTCTTTTTCTGACACTCTGTCTTTGAATTGGCACCTTTTCGTCGTCTTTTCCCATGAAAATGAACCACATGCCCCTAGTTTTCTGTACATCTAAAAACTTGGGACCATAAACATCCTAAGTGTCATACTGTCAAGACTGATTTCTGTTACATTGATCCAGAGTGTTGATAGATTTAATTTAGCAGGAAAGTAACGTGGTTACAGTTGAACTGCAAATTGTATCTGCATTTCAGCTCCCAGCTCCTGTGAGGTTTAGTTTGTCTTGTACAGGCAGCACTCAGGATCACCTAGAGAATCAGACCCCTTCCTCTCAGGCAGTTCTGATAGCTACTACCCTGCTGGCCCTCTCTTGGTTCTTCCAACCAGAAAAACTGGTGAGGTTTCCCACTGGAATTTTAGCACTAAGCAGACTGCAGAGATTGAGGTTGCCCATAGGCAGAACTGCAAAAGGTATAGCTTTGTGCGGTTCAGTTTTGAGACAGTTCAGGGAATCTTCCCTTCCTTCCCTTCCTCTCCTCCTATTCCCCTTGTTTCCTCTTCTTCGTCTTCCCTCCTCCCACTTTGTTTCTGTCTTCAATTATACTTGTTATTATTTCTTGGAGGGTTTGTTTGTTAGAAGAATATCCACCGCCATATCAAAAGTGGAGCTTTCAGCCTCATATCCTTAATTTCAGGTCTGTGAGACAGTACTCTCCACCTTAATTCTCTTTCACGCTGCTCTTCCAAGGCCCCTTCAGTAGCATCATCTTCTAATTCACTTGGTGTTTCTTTGTAAGTGAGGACCTCATTAATAGCTATTAGAGTTCTCTAGTCTTTCCTCCTAGGCCCTCATCCTTCATCTGGCACTCTGACGTACTTCCCCACCCTACTCCTTTTCTCTGGGTGTTTGTTCTCCACTTTAAATTGCTATTTCTAGCCCCAGGAGCATTTTCTTCCCAACAGGCTCCCACAATAATGAACAGATAAAATTTGTTCCTTTGTGCTTCCATATGATTGCAATAAATTCACTAACCTAGGAAGAGAGTTCTGAACGGCTACTCATACTCCTGCCTGTTATGACAAACAGAACAATGAGACAGGCTGGGATCTGAACACCGGTCTAGTGTACACATGCTATTTCTTGGCACATGTCTGTCTGCATTCTGCGATGTGTGCCCTAACAAACATCCCTACACACTGTTAAAGACCAGTTCTCGATGTCTGACCGCTCTGATTATCCTCTCAGGATACTTGGTCCTAGCTAATGTTACCAAGTATGAGGACAGCCCATACATGCCAGGAAAGGTTTGATACCTGTGACAAATGTTTTGCATTCCGGGTCTCATACACTCTCCCAAATCTGACCTCAGCCCCTTGGCAGCTGACATTGGTGTGCAGAACTCCAACAGGATCTCAGAACTCTCAATAAAGGCTTTCTGCTGACAGAACCAACAGTTTTGTCCCATCCAACATTATTTCTTCTCTTCTGATGAACGGGAAAAGGCCCTACCTATAATAATCATAATACTCACAGTCTTTCACCTTAGCATTCAGGTGGGTTTCTTCTATTCAAGCAGTGTCAAAATGTTCTTATCCCATAGCCTCCCTCCTGGGCTGCCTCTCTAAGAAGTCTCCAGCCATGACCCTGCCTTCCGCAGGTCCCAGTCCCTCAAGGCTTCCCTGTTTCATCGCGAATTGCACAGTCTTCAAAGTGTTTCTGAGCTTCCTCTGCCCTTCCCCTTTGCTCTCCTTCCTCTGGTCTACAGCAGCTGCTCCTCCCACACTCTGTGTTTCTCCCACATCTAAAGCTCACCTCCTTCCAAGCAGTGTCTTCCCTCTCCTACTCCTTGACTCCTCGTGTCAGCTGATAACTGCCCTGACTCTGTGCCCATCTGTGAATGTCAAGAGGAACTGTTCCCAGGGCATCTGTTACACTGAGCAGGAGGCAGCAGCTGTCTTCTTCGCTGTCTTCCTGCTGTTTTTATCCTTCCGTGATCCTTGACTTTTTAGTGCTTTCTCAGGTACCGCCCTGCCCTATGGCTGCTGCTCTTTCCCTGTTCTGACTGACTGCCCAGACAGCCCACATGTTACATTTTCTCCAGAGTAAGCCCCATCTGTATTAGACTCATGTTCTGCCCTGGCTGGGCATGGAACAGAAGAGTCCATCTCCCTATTAACCAGAGACACCTGCTGTCATAGCACACCCCTCATGTGCCCTGCAGATGCCTCTGTTCCTCTGTGATGGATTGGTCATCCAGTTACAGTGTGGTCATCAGTATCATGTCACCATTGCCCCTGTATCATCCATTATGCCTGTGAATTATTGTCTTAACTGTGGCCTTCATCATTACAGTTGTTAGTTACTGTGTCAACATAACTGAGACCCAGGCTGGCAAAATGGCTCAGTGGGTAATCATCTACGACTTGAAGATGTGCTCTGACTTCTACCTGTGTGTGTGTATGTGGCTACACACACACACACACACACACATACACACACACACACACACACACACATGACACTAAATAAACAAATAAAACATAAATACATAATAAATAAATAAAAGTTAAAATGCAATCACGGACACAATTAACTTCTAAAGTGAAAAGCTTTCTTTGGATGATTGATTCAGAGACCCCTGTTCATTGTCTCTTGGTCACATAGCCATGGTTCTGGGATTAGGCCACATGTCACTGTGGATTGAGCCCACCACTCCCTCATGGCATCAGGGAAACAAGTAGGAAGAAAAGAGAACATTTATATAACAAAACCCTTCCTTCAGAGCCCATCACGTTCCAAATCTATAATGGAATATCCCCACTAATGAAACCAGAGTCCTACTGAGCCAATCACTTCCCAGGGCCGTGGTGTCTGGACACTGCTTGGGGGAAACATTATCTTTGGGGACCATTTAAGATTCAGTCCCTAACAACTGTGTTTTCAAGGCATCACCTACCCCAGCCACAACTGATTCTACTCTGGATCTAGATATTTTTCATTTCACAAAGCACCTCGTATTTACTTGCTAATATTGTCCAGTTTAATTGAGGTTGAAATCTGTGTGGACTGGGAAGGTGATCAAAGAATCCTGTAACTCTATCTCCAACTCTAGTTGGAAAAATGAGAAGATAAAAAGAATTCAGGTCTTGGACTGTTATATCCTATGAACCCAGCTTGCATCACTGTACTTCCATAACACAGAAGTTGTAAGATGTGAGATTTCTAAAAGTCATGTGTTAACCTGGTAATAGTCTCTCACCAATCATGCTCTTGCCACAGCTTGTACTGTTGTTAGGAAAGCCATCATGAGTGTTTTATCATCTTTCCCATCCCCATGCCATGACCAGAGACATCGATTCATTAAAAAGATACAGAGGAGCCTCAGAAAGTTCAGGAGAAGTTCATAGTTACAAAGGAAAAGCTTAAAGCCCTTGTGATGAGATTACTAGGGAGAATTTTGAAGAAAATTCCTCAGAAGACAACAGAGGGAAAGTGACCAACTGGTGTCAGCAGACACTGTTGGTTCTCACACTTTGTAGAACACTGCCATCTCCCCAGAGGGTTTGCCAGATGCAGGTTTCTGGGCTCCACCTCAGAGGCCTTGCTCCATGTCTGCAGGGGAGCCGGAAGTTGCCTTTGGTTTAGCTCCCATTCGTTTCTAACTCTGATGGCATTGGACCACTCTCACGGTGCTAGTCCATCAAGTATATTTTAGCTTGGATCTTACTTCATGGGAAATGTCAATTGCCTCATGTCTGTCTTAAATAGGGTTACTATTGCTGTGATGAAACATCATACCAAAGCAACTTAGGGAGGAAAGGGTTTATTTCACTCATAGTTTCATATAATAGTTTCTTATCAAATGCAGTGAGGGAAGGAACTTAAGCAGGGCAGGAACCTGGAAGCAGGAGTTGATGCAAAGACCATGGAGGAGTGTTGCTTACTGGCTTGCTTGCTCCCTATGGCTTGCTTAGTCTGCTTTCTTTTTTTCTTCTTTTATTGTATTTTTCTTTATTTGTTTGTTCTTCCTTCATAAATTACATCCTGACTGCAATTTCTCTTCCCTCTACTTTCCCCGCTCTCTCTGCCCCCAAGTCTCCTAGTCTCCAGATCCACCTCCTTCCACCTCTCCTCAGAAAGGAGCAGGCCTCTAAGGGATATCAACCAAACTCAGGCATAACAAGCTACAATAAGATCAGGCACATAGCCTCACATTAAGGCTGGAAGAGGCAACCCAGTAAAATTTAAAATATCTTAGAAGCACTCGTAAGCATACTTTCTTATCAATCCCAGGACCACCATCCAAGAGATGCACCACTCATTATGGGCTGTCTTCCCTCCCATCAATTACTGATTAAGAAAATGCTCTACATGCTTGCCTACAGCCGAGTCTAAGGAGGCAATATCTCAATTGGGGTTCCTTTCTCTCAGATGTCTTTAGCTTGTGTGAAGTTGACATAAAACTACTCAGCACAACTGACCCCTTGTCAACATGATGCGCAAATGCATAAGTTTTCAGTTAGAACCTTTCCTTTCGCTTTTATCCCCATAGCTCATTAATATTAATATCACAATATAAAACTAAATAAATATCACAATAAAAAACAAATTTAAATATGCTAAAACTCCGATATCTTTAAAATATCCAATCACTTAAAAAATTCAGAATCTATTTTAAAAGTTCAAAGTGTTTCAGATGTGGGCTCTTTTAAAGATCAAATTTAAAAATTGTCTCACTTCAAGACTGTGCATAGGCACAATCTTAACAAAGCAAAACAAAACTCCAACAGTATCTTGACAAAATACTCAATGTCTAATGTCTGGGGTCCACTCATGGTCTTCTGAGTTCTCCAAAGGATTTGGGTTACTTCTCCGGCTCTTCCCTTTGCAGTACACATAGCTTGTCTTCTAGGCTCAGGCAGGCTCCCTTCCACCACTGCTGCTCTTCTTGGTGGTTGTCCCGTGGTACTGGCATCTCCAAAATGCTGGAGTCTTCTGCTGCAACTGGCCTTCGCTTTTACCAATAGCTTCTCCTAGACTGGCTTCATGGTGCTAAGCCTCAACTTCTCTACATGTCCCCTTTGATCTTGGGCCTTCAACTGCTACTGAGGCTGCATCTTCACCAGTGGCCTTTCCTAGCCTCACACAGTCCCAAGCCTCCGCTGCTCTCCATGATCCCTCCAGGCCTCCGAAACCAGTACCAACTGAGTGACTCTTACCTTACCAAGTTCAGCTTCCAGTGTGAGGTACAACTTTGGCCACCTCTAGAACACGGCTTCTGTGTGCTGACTCTCAGAAAACACTTACCAGAAAATTTCAGTGTAGTGATGCTGGTCTCTTATTAACCACCACTAACTTCTCAGCTCCAGATAACCAGCATCAATTGCCCCAGTACAGAAAAGGTTTTACTTCAGGGGTTCTGGGACTTCATTAATCAGAACTGATTCTTCAGCTCCCGCTGACTAGACACTAAAGATTCTTTATACAAATGGGCCCAGTAGAGTTTTTGCATCTCTCTGAAATTTCACATTAGACAATGGACATTTTTCTCAACACAGTTATCTTCTAACCTCTCATCTAACCTTCTTACCTCTTCCAACAGCTCATCAAACTTTGAACACTCAATGCCTTTTCTAGCCCAAAGTTTCAAAGTCCTTCCAAAAATATGGTAGGATCTGTCATGGAAATACCCCATTCTTGGTACCAACTTGTCCTAGTTAGGGTTACTATTACTGTAATGAAATACATGACTAGAGCAACTTGGAGAGGAAAGGGTTTATTTCACTCATTATCAAAAGCGGTGAGGGCAGGAACTCAAGCAAGGCAGGAACCTAGAGGCAAGAACTGATGCAGAGGACATAGAGGATTGCTGCTCCCTGGCTTTCTCCCCATGGCTTACATAGCCTGCTTTCTTATGGAACCCAGGATCAGCAGAGGGCCGGTCCTACCGACAATGGGATCCCATCCCATCAATCTTTAATCAAGAAAATGCTCTCCAGGCTTGTCTATAGCCCTATCTTATGGAGGTTATTTTCTCAATTGAGGTTGCTTCTACTCAGATGACTAGCTTGTGTCAAGTTGACATAAAACTAGCCAGCACACATTTATTAAAAAAAGAAGAATCAAAGTAAGTCTTATACAAAGTCTTTCTAGGCAATGAAAATGTGATTTTTGTGCTGAAACCCAGGGATTTATGAAGACTGGGGTGTGACCAGGAACTCCTTCATCTTACCTAGACCAGAAGCATTTGTGCCTGTGCTAGAACTTCCCCACGAGGCACCAGGCACCAGGTGCACTGCTGTCTGAGGAAAGAGTGAAGCCGCATCACAAAACCCCAAGTTAACCTCAGCCTGCATTCTTGGGAACTTATTCTGATCCTGTAACATTTTCCCACCTAGTATCTAAGTCCCTTCCCTAGCCAAAAGCTCTTTGGGAAAATACAGAAGCAAATTTTATTAAATCAGGACTGAGTCCATGAAGATTGATGGGAAGTAATTCAGAAACAGACCGTTAACAGTCATTTCCAAACTTGAGAGTGATCTGTAGTAGATAACTTATTATTTAAGGGGACTTTTCTATTCACCTGTTACAGCTCCCAAATAAAATGCAGAGATTTGTTTAGATTTATTAATATTTTTAGGCTCAACAACTGGGCAGATATGCTTCATACTCATCCTCTAAGCTAGTTTTGCTACTTCCCAGCCATTTGTCCTAAGTTCCTCGCCATGTTGGTCCTGTCTGGACTGTTTCTCTCCATCAGGCCAATTCTTCTTGGAAAGACCTTTCTCTCTTCTTCCTCCTTCTCTCCGGCCTCATAGTCCCTACTTGAGGTCCTAAGCCTGGGAATAGAAGCTCTGACTACCTGTTGCCCAGCTACAAGCTGTCTAGCTTTTTTATTAACCAAACAGAGCCAACTGGGGAGCAAAGTTTACACAACATTGAATAGAGTACGTGACAATGCACCAAGTCTTGTAGCCAGGAATTCAGCATGTGTATACATGGAGCACCAGCCCAACTCTCAACAGTGATCTATACCAGGCATCAAAAAGAGACAACGTATTTATGTCACCATCATTGTCACTGTCATGGATCTGTCAGCAAAAAGCCCTCTTCATCTCCCCGGCCCAGCAGAACGGAACTGAAGGGAGTTCCTGGTATTACTGGCTTTAATATGTTTAAGTTAATGAATCTCTAAGGGAAGAGCATAGCTATTATGATTTGCATCTTAATTGTCCCTCCAAAGCTGCTCTGTTAAAGGCTTGCCCCAGACACTGAAGTTGTCTGGAGGTGGTGGAAATCTTAGGAGATAGGGTCTAGTTGAAGGGCTTTGGGTCATGGAATATGCCCTTGAAAGCAGGTGTCGGGACCCTGGGCCTCTCACTCTTGCCTTTACTTGTGGGCCAGTGTGTACTCTCTTTTGATATTTGACCGTTGCAACAGGCATAAAGCAATAGGTCCAAACAACCGTGGACTGAATCCACGAACCCAAACAAATCTTTCCTGCCCTGAAGTTGTTTATCTCAGGCATTTTGTCACAGTCAGGGAAAGTTGGCTAACACAGTAATTCAAGATGCCTGTCTGTGACAGAAAGTTCTTCTTTGTCCAAGAAAATTGCTTGGGGGGAGGTGTTTAAGAGAAGGGACCCAAAGAGAGGAAGTCAAGGGGTGCCAAACCTTTAGCCTTAGGGACCTTTATCTTCCTCCTGTAGGTCTTGGCCTAAATTGCTACCACTGTTCCCTGAAAAGCATCAGGAGACAATGCTGGGAACAAGCCTTTCCCAGTCTAGGCTATCCAGACTTTGATGTTTCTCTAGAGGCCAGCAATACTGTATGTAGTCTGGGGAGAAAATGGCTAGGCTTACTTGAACTCTACTAGGAGGATATAAAGCTGTGTGGACTTTCTCCAAAATCTTGGCTGAGTGGCTCCCCATCAATTCTATACACACATGCACATACCTATACACATTCATACAAACATGCACACACATGCATATATGCTTTCAGTGAAGAAATGTGTGATGCTCACGTTTGCACACGATGCAGAAGGCTACATAAAAAGTATACATGTCACTAGGGCTGCTCAGAAATATATACCACACTCACCCCCACACACAACCCAAGAGGCTTTTAGCAAAAAGCTAAAACCTAATCTTTCTTTCATTACTTCTAAGAAGTGAGTTTGCTTGCTCTAGTAGTTGGTTTTAGAGGACTTCCCTGCCCCTCATAATATATTTAATACTTAAAAGGTGCAGTGAAAGCAGAAAATTATCTCAAAAATAATCCTTCCTGCAAGCATTTCAGGAGAAATCTCTATCTGCCTGCACTTTATTGTAGCTCTTAAAGAAGTTGTTTCTAGCCCAGAATGGTGGCATATATCATTAATCCCAACCATTAGGGGCACAGGAGAAACTGAGGCAGGCAGAGCGCAGGTTCAAGGCCAAGTTAGGTTACAGAGGAAGATTGCAGAAGTTGGGTCATGACCTGCATCCTTCAGAAAGATCAACATCTGTTGGCTTTGTGTTCTATGGTCCTGGCCCAGCCTTTTCTCCTCTCTGCTCCTGGTGGTTTACATTTAAATCATTCTTCTCCTCCCTTTCTTATCTGTGGCCTTCCTCATGAGACCTTTTCCAGAGTGATTTCCAGCTCTTCTTTCAATCACCTGGTTTAGGAATAAGCTCCATCTCCTGGGCAGGTGAAAAAAAATGGAAAAGAATGAAGACAAGCAAAGAAAAGATGGGGAGTCCCTTTAATTGCAGGCAGAATCAACCTGAGTCCTGGTCCCCTGGAAGTTCTTCTCTGGCATTAATTAATCAGAGGGAAGAATAATTCAAATGCCATTCTGCCCCATGCTCTGCCACTCAAATCACACTTCCCTGGGCAGTCCTTGCCTCCTCCTTTTTCAGATCTCTCCCTGGGTCACTCTGTCAGCAGATGCTCATATAGGGATAGCAGGACCTGACTGGAGTGCCCTTTTGAGAAAGACTCAGCGTAATTATTCTTAGCAGGCCCTGTATATTATTAGCTGGGGCAGTATCAGTATGGAATTTCAGAGCCTGAGCCAGGCAGTACCCAGGGACTGGTATTCAGAGCCCCCTCTCTGCTCTGGGCCAGTGGGTATGTAGTATGCACAATCTAGTATGCAGAACCAGGACCTCATATGCATATGATCAAATGGGAGCACAGCCTCTCCTAGTCTCTCCAGCTAACACAGGTGCTTCATCTAACATATGAAAAGCCTAACAGGTGACATGGTTCTGACACTGGCCCTGAGGTTCCATTCCAAGTCAAAGGAGGGGATGGGGGACGGTTCAGGCTGACAGCACTCGCCTCACAGTCATGAGAACCTGAGTTTGATCCTCAGAGTTCATGTAAAAAGACCATACATGCTGGTACACATCTGAAATCCCAGTTCTGGGGAGGGCGAGACAGTAGGATCTCTGATTCTCAATTTCTAGCCAGTCTTGTCTAACTGATGTCAAAATAGATGGCTACTATTCTAGAGAATGACACTCAAGGAGGTTGTTCCCTGGCCTGCACACACACAGGCAGGCACATGCATCAGTACATATGAACCAGCATAAAATGCACGCACACATTCATACATATTCATCTGCATACAGAGATAGACATTAAATAGTTATATAATTCATAATGTAATTATAACTGTTTGAGATGGTTATGGATAATGTCAAGCACATATCAATGAATCCTAAAAGAGGGATCCCTGGGCTGAGACCCAAAGGTGAGAAGGAACTGACTAGGGTACCATCTAGAAGTGGACATAGGCCTTATTCAGCAAGGGTAGAGTGTGTAGGAGCAAGGATGTGAGGAGTGTCTGTGCAAGTACCAATGGGAAGAAACAGCTGTACCACATAAAGAGTGAAGGGTTCATCGGGGGAAACAGATGCAGAGATGGATCAATATGGATGTGAGAACCCTGTGTGACCAGCCCAGTGTGGACCATCATGGTTTGGCCCAAGCCATTGGACTCTGGGGTCATGCCAGTTTAAAGGGACTGGCCTGGGGGAAATAAATGGAGGATGAGCTATGCTACTCCCAGAGGAGGGGCCTGATCTCATATTTTCATCTAAGGTCTCACAGAGAGTCAGTCAACAAGTCAATGAACCAATCAATCAAGAATTACTGACTCCTTGCAAGAAGTAAGGACCTCTACTAGAGAAGACATTTAAATATTACATTTAGCATGCTGATTGACAATAATATGTCTTTATGATTTCTTTTCCCTGTTGGATGTTTTATATGAGTTTGGAGCCCTGAGAATAGAAAAGAGAGATCACATTTAGCTGCCACAAGAGAACCATGAAGTAGATCCTGGAGTAGAAATGAGCACATGAAGGACATTTTTCAGATGCCTGAGTGGATGGCTGGAAACATGGACAAGCTGATAGTGTTTCAGGGAATGGAGGTTTTGGAGAAAGGGAAGATGGTTTGGTCAGGGGGAAAAAAGTGCTTATGTTTGTTCACTGTGTGGTGACTGGCTAGTTGAGCTGAAACTGAGGAGTGTGGGTGAAATGGGTTAACACTCTGATCTAGGGGCCCTTTTATCAGAACTCTGCCCCTTCCAGAAGAAATAGGGGAGTCAGAGTCATTACCCCCACACCCATACATATACCTAGAATGCATTCTTATTTAGAAACTGAATCTTTATGGATACAATAAAGTTATGGTGGAATCAAATTATGAGCAAAGCTCCTGGATCTGACAGGAAAGAAGATGCTTAGAAGACATACAGGGAGAGGATGGCTACATGACAAAGGAGCAGACAGGGAATGGGTTGCCATATCCATAAGCTAAGGAGCATCAAGCATTGCCAGAAAACACTGGAAACTAGAAAAGGCACAGTTTCAGAACAAGCGAGACCCAGCTGATACTTTCATTTCAGACTTTCAGAACTGTGAGGCAATAAATTCTACTGTTTTAAGCCACATAGTTTGGAGAACTGTGTCAGAACAGCTGGGCTAAATCAATAAGGTCCTAAAAGAGGAACTCCATCCCAAGAAAGGTGTGCAGTGGGTGAGTGGTCAGACTATAAAAGATGGGAGATGGAGAACTCTATGTGAAGGTTCTTGAAAGCACATCTGGAATTTATCTAGGAAAAGTGGGGGGTGGGCTGACCAAGTTTTATTTCTGTTGCAGTGATGAAACACCCTAGGGGTGGGGATAGGGACAACCGAGGAGAAAAAAAGAGTTAATTTCAGCTTATAATTACAGGTTACAGTCCACTGTTGTGAGGAAGTCAAGGCAGGAGCTTCAAATAGCTAGTCACATCCCACCCACAGTCAAGAGCTGAGAGAAATGCATATATTCATGCTCAGTTGCTTGAGAGTTGTCAGCTCAATTTCTACACACTTAAATAAAAGTCCAGCTCACTCCTTGCCTACGGAATGTTGCTGCCCATAGTAGGCTGAGTCTTACATAGCAATAAACTTAATTAAGACAATGGCATGCCTACTTGGCCAACCCAATGTAGGCAATTCCTCATTGAGACTCTCTTCCCAGAGGATTCTAGGTTGTTTCAAGTTGATAATTTAAGCCAAACATTACAAGAGCACTGAGCACTAAGCATCTTTTTATGACTTCAGATTTAAAGGTGTGTGTGTGTGTGTGTGTGTGTAAAGGCATCCTTGCAAGAGCATAGTCTTAAAAATGCTATGTTGCAGTATGGTAAAAATTAGAGGGTGTCTCACATTTGGAAAGCCCTGCTCAGCATGGAGACTGGGGAAGTCTTTGTAAGGATATCTTGCTCTGCCCCAGAACTGAGCATTCTTAGTGATGCTGATGTGGAAGATAGGCTCCTTATTCTAAGCATCCAGCCTAAAAAGGGCTTCCAAGACCAGCTAAGGGTTGGCCTGTGGACTTTCGCAGAGCAAAATCCCTTCACCATAATGTCTTGTAGGTCCCTTGAATCTCCATAGGACACAGAGCTCATCCAAGAGAAGGAAACTGGGTATTTAGATAGACTGAGTGTTTTGAAAAGGCAAGACTTTTTTATAAAGGGCTACGTAGTTCAAAACCAGTGCTATCAATGCTGAGCTTAGTTCCCTTCCTCTGGGAAAGCAGAATTCAAATACCTGAAGACAGAGAGTGGATACTCTCAGCCAGTGGGTTAACAGATGCTAAGGTAAAAGAGGAAGTCGGGGTATAAGCTAAAGGGAGACAGGAGAGGGAGGGAGGGGAGACCAGGAGAGCTGATCAAAGGCTTCTCTTCAATCACTGCTGGTGCTCCAGCTGCAGAGGATATGCAGGAGGATTTCAGAGGTGAAGACTTCATTGTAATCCTCCCACAAAGCACTGGGGTAAACCTTTCCTGTGGGAGAGTGAAACAGAAAAGGAGACTCCAGTGAAAGCCTCCTCATATACCTCCACTAATTCTGCTCACTTAAAGAAGGCATTCCATCTGGGTATTTGATAAAAGGGAAAAGAAAACATAAAGAGAGAGTTCAGGTTCAAGACCGTGGAGTCTGCTTGCCAGGGCAAGCTGCTCTTCTCTCCTCGTGGTCGGCTCTCATCTTTGTCAGAGGCAGACTTTTCCCCAGCTTTTTTACACAGGTAGCAACAACTATTTTTTTTTTCAAAGTGCTCTGTAAAATCACTTTATTCTCTTGTGGCCGAGGAGTCAAAGAGTATAGAGAAAGGACGGGAGAGGGCCAAAGTCACAAGGGCCAAGGTGACTTTCATGAGCTATCTGAGAGTTTTCTAATAAAATGCAAAGCCAAGGTCCTCAGGTGTCCAGCACTGACCCCAGCAGACCCACATTGCTGTTCTGTGCTGGAAGGAATAATAATTCCTTCCTCAGTCCTCACTGATAGTACTGTCTAGGAGAGATGTATGTCTGGGCATAAACCCCAGGGTTCCAGCCCACACCTTCTCCAGGAATGGTCCTAGGATCCTGACTGTGGGCCTCACCACCTCTCAAAACTTCTCCCTGGAGGACTGGTGTGGCTGTTTCATACGCTACGGTTCTACTACCTTTAAATTACAGTTACTTGTGACATTCCTAGTCTATATTAATTGTCACTATTCAAAAATCATTTTAGTATGAGAGTAAGGCTCAATCATTTAAAACATACTATGCAGTCTTTGTCTTTGCTGATTGTTTTTTGTATTAACTTTTGATACTTGTTACCCTGATCATTATTTTCAGTAATGAAGACCTGAGCTCTTTTTTTTTCTTTTTTTCATTTTTGTTCTTATGGCAGTTTAAATCACGTGGTGTAAGCAATCCCAACATTGCTAACAAGACACAATCCACTGTAGGTCTAAGAATAAGTAATTCTGAGAGGGGTGTGGGTCCCTGAACATAGCTGGATACTGAGCCAAGAAACATGGTATGAGCAAGCGCAGGGCATCTCTCTGATAGCTGGGGTAAGGTTACACTAAGCCCATAAGACTCTACTCCATTATCTGCCAAAGGGGAATAATATCTTTCTCCTGGCTTCTATCACACAGTCATTGTAGAGACCAGAGGATGAGAAGGATTGTGTGCTTTCGTGACTCCCTAAGTTCCTCTAAAAATGTTTTGAGAAGTTATTATGACAGCCGATGAAATGGGATCATCAGTAAATGATTTCTGGTCTCAGTTTAACCCTTTTACCCGATGTGGGGGCAAAATCAACTCCAACAATATCTGGCACACTAGATACAATTATCAACAAGTGTGATTGTTTCCTTGCAGCTAATCATGCAAGTAGTGAGGGCTCTCATACAAATTCTCACAGACTTCTAAGGCGGTGAGACTGTAAACTCCACCTCTGCTACTAACATACTATGTGATAAATCGGGCAGGGCCTCCTGTTTTCTAAACTCGAGCCTCTGTCTTCTAAACTGTAAAACGGAAATAGAAGCCATGAGAACTGTGAAGAGAGCCTGAATATGTAAAGTGTAAATATTAAATATGGAAAGCGCCCGGCGGAGAAGTTGGTGCACGGTCAGTTCTGGATCTCTGTCCATGAGCACTGACATCCTCCGGTGTGCCTTATGCAAGGAATGGAGACAGCCTGTTCTCCACTGCCTGTGCTCAGTGCAGATTCACTCAGTGGGCATTAGTCAATGAGGACACGGGGTTCTAGGACAGTGTAGGGTTTCCATGTTGTCTTATTCCAATGTTTGTGTCCTAAAGCACATAGATCTTTACCACCATAGAATAAACTTCAGCATAAGGAGAAGACCTAAAGAAAAGAGCTAGACACTGATTAAAAGGCTTTTATCCAGGGCAAAGAGTGGCAACAGTAGTGGATACCGGAGTCAGCCCATTGTCTGTTTCTTTATCTGGTGAAGCAGAGGAAACTGAACACATATCCGTTTGTGACTTAAAACACTGGATAACCTGGGCTGGATTTTTACTTTGGACCAAACCAGTATCTGTGAGTCATTCGTAACCCTGGAACCTATATTTCCAAGGAGGGTCACAAAATCCAGGAGCTTCAGACTACGGGGCTCTCCGGACTGATATGCCGGGTGCACAGGAGGCTTGCAGTTTTCCTCATGGGGCAGCTGTTAGATTGTGAGTCTTCATTAGATCCGAGTGTTTTCTTCCAAATGTGCTTTCTCCCCATAGTTTCCCTTATTTCACTGTACATCTTTTCAGAAAATGGGGTTTATGTGAAACGTGTGGAAATGCCTGCATTGGGAAATTAGGGTCCGTTCAGTCCCCTTCAGAAAGCTTGCACGCTATCTTAGCTTATTACAGTTGCACCGTCAATATGGCCATCGGAAGCAGGAAAAACTTAGCTTTCAGTAAGATTGAAACTAAATGATTATGTTCAAACATCTACCTGAGTGAAAAATACAGGAAATGCCAGCTCTCCTGGTATTTGAGTCTGTCCTCCTCCCCACCCCCGCCCTGTGGGACGCAGCTACTGTTCTATGTGTTAGCACTTTACAGAATGGGACTAGCCAATGCTGGTAATGCAAAGATCTGCCCAAGACCCAGACCCCTAACTTGAGAATAACAGTACCTCTCCAACACACACACACACACACACACACACACACACACACACCTGTGGTCGATAGTGTGTATTCACTGATGGTGTCTTCCAAACTATCATCTATCTATCTATCTATCTATCTATCTATCTATCTATCTATCTATCTATCTATCTATCTATCTATCTATTTTACTACAGTGAGTCACTTTATGAGGTTAACATTTCTGTCCCCTGTCACACTTTCATTGGGCTTGGAAGAGACTTCACAGACCATATTCAGTGTTATTTATTTTAAAGTTGATTCCTGGGGACACTTTTCCCCCTTAACTTTAGGAGTGTCCGAGAAGATGGTGCGTATTATATTTTATATATTGTCTACATTTAAAGTCACAGAATTGTCTTGGAGGTACTTTTCATTGGCTTCTTTTCAAACACTACTCAAACGGAAATATCACTCTTTGGTGGAATTTTTAGAAAATGTTTTGTTTGTATCCATGTTTTTTTAAAGGCAGGTTTTTAAAATTTTGTTGGAACCACCCACTACTGGAGGTAAATAGCCCCTAAACCTAATGTCTAGCAGGGGCTGCTTTTAATTTTCATGTCTCTTCAGCCTCTTCTAATCTGGAATATTTCCCCTGTGATTCTTTGCCTTTAATGACATTGACATTTTTTAAAGCACACTATATACATACATACATACATACATATATATACATATATACATACATACATATATATATGTATGTATGAAACATTGTCCTTTGTGGTTTTTCTGACATCTCACATGATTCCACTCAGATTCTATGTTCTTGGCCATGATTCCATCCAGTGTTTCTTCCTCCAGTGTTGTATCTGGAGACGTGTGATGTCCATCTGCCCTCCATTGCTGTTATTAATTTTGAAGACCTATTTAAGGGTCTGTCCAGTTCTCTGATGTTTAAGTACATCTTGTTAATGCTGTATTTTTCCCTGTGAGAAGATAATATTAGGTCACCCCAGTATTCTGCTTCTCATCAATATTTCTCCCCCAATTCTAGAATTCATTGATAACTGTCATCAGATCCATTCTTTAATATTTTGACTGAACATTATTTAAAAAAAAACAGCCACTATATAACCAGTCAGTACTTGTCATTTATAAGAGGATGTTTGGATAGTTCTGTACACCAGGGTTCCCTTTTCCTCTTTGAAAATTCAACCTAGCAGTATCCTGAAAGTCATAGTCTTCATTTTTGCTTGGAAAGTCTTGGAAAGACCTTTGTTCAACAGCATAGAGATTCTTTCACGTTCTCGTGTTTCTGATCCTTGGTCTGAGCTATGGTCTTTAAGACTTGAACTTATCCCATGTTTTACATTGTCCTCAACTTTTTTTTTTTTTTATAAAAATGTCTATCAATTGGTTACTTGCCTGGGGATGAAAATGGCAGGATGAGGTGGCACTCAGACATGCTTCTCTATGCCTCACACATTGCTGACTCCTCCATTCCTGTTTCTCTGGGTCACCCTACCCCAATTCTCTCCTCATGTTACTCATCCTTTGCAACAGGCAGTAAAATACAGCCTTAAGAGACCCATTAAGGGGGGGAATGTTATGGATCTTTGAGGATTCTGTAATGTTCCCATAGGATACAAACAACCTCCAGAGTGAACAAAGCTGCTTAAGGATTGTCTTCTGGGTGCTGGGACCCTGAAATACAGTGACTGTGAGTCACCAAGTTATGGGGCCCATCATTCTAGAGGAGATGTTCCTGTTCTCACAGAAGGTATTGCTACTGCACACAGCCGAAGTAGAACTCTCAGACAGTGGCGAGTAGGAAGTCTCCATGTCTGATGATACACCAGGAGCCTCTTGTAAAGACAAAAGCCAGGGCTAGGAGAACAGAAAACAAAAGATTTCTTCTTCCTTCTGTGAAAATCTCAGAGGCCTTTGGGTCAGCTGTGTGTTAACTCATGTTCTGGTCCACAGAGGATATGCTGTCATTGTAGTTTGGTGTGGTTCTTTCCTAACTACAGTGTGTGAGTGTATGTGCATATATTTATTCGTATATATTTTTTTGTGATCCCTGAAGTGGTTTTACATTATATACACTGATTAGTTCATTGGGAGTTCTTTATAACTTATTAACCATGTATCCAGAATACAACCTTTCTCTGACCGGTTCTGTAAGCATAAAAATTTGGGAGAAATTCTGTGGCTTAGTTTCCTAAGAAATGAGAAAATAGAAAGCAGATACTGAGGGAGATTAGAAAACAGGCCAATCAGTGAGGGCTGGGCAGATCAACAGAGCGAGACAGCCATGGAGATGCAGGCCTGCCTACCCTGTGCCTTCAGTACAGCTTCCTCCCTCAGCCTATCCAGGAGCTCAAAGAAGCTATCCCCCATCTCCTGGGGTTCTTGACCAGCCACAGCCTTCTTTTCTCCTAGAAGCCAGCTTGGCTTCCTCTTCTACCATAGTATCCCTGAGCCTTTGTGTGCTGCTCAGGAAATGTCTGTGGAGAAGCTAAGTAGAATAGCTAGTGTAGAATGAAGCATCTAGGAGCCCATGAGTCCTAGATGCAATGTGACTGCCCCGAAGGCTTCTGGGTCCTTCACAATGGAGGAAACACTGTGGTTTCTGATTTCCCACTCTGAACCTGATGTTTTCCCGTGTTACTTAATGATTGTTATAACCAGACCCTTTCACCAGACTTTTGATTAACAAAATTCACAAACTCCCCATCCCACATCTGGGAAGAAAGTGATCCCAAAAGTTGCAGAAAAACGAGGCTGAGTTGTCCAACTTGAAAGACAAGTCTCCGTGAAGAAAAGAACCGAAAGAAGTCTTCAGGATGCTATGTTTTCTTGGTCCCTTGCTTCATGTCCTAGGAGACTGCATTTTTGCTGTCTCTATGATTTGTTCTTCAGGTTTTCACTAGCATCTTTTGTACAGATGACCTGAATGAGTTATTTCATCAGCTGTTTTGGGATGGCTATCTAGGCAGCTTCTGATACATAATTTCAAATAGCACTCGGGAGAAAATGCTCATATGGATGCCTCTGTACACCCATGTCAACATTTCTATAAAAATAACCTATGAAAACTTGCTGGCCAAGTCAGTTTTGCACATTTACTAGAAAATGAGGAGAAGTGGAGTGAAATGCTGTCTTCCAGACATGACCTGGCTCTCACACTCATGAACCCATAGCAGCTGTGGTTATCTGCATAAACTCGAAGCTGTCAACATTCCAGCATGAATAGGAGAGGGACACATGAGGTCCTACCCTTTCCCAAATAGCTCTCAGCAGTTAATGGTGCTGGGAGATGGGGATCGTTTTTCTTCATGAGAGCAGGCACTGGTGAGTTGCCATGATCTGGTAAATAACCTCAAACCCCTTACAGGCAGGTAACACTAACTAAACCTACTGGATTAAAAAAAAAAACTTAAACATGAATCTAGAGGGACACACATTGCAACAAAGGGTTCCAGAAGGAGTAGGAAGGAGTTAGAGAGGAACAGGAGGTAGGTATGTTCAAATACATTTTATGGGTGTATGAAATTGTATAAAAAATAAGTAAAGGTTATTTTTAAACTTCTTGCACATTTAAATTTAAAAAATTCAAATGTAAGGAAAGCTTACAAGAGAAATACAAACAATACCTATATAAATTTTAGGCCATTTCTTTCTGTCA
Organism: Pachyuromys duprasi; assembly: GCA_028658305.1. Taxonomy (NCBI): domain Eukaryota; kingdom Metazoa; phylum Chordata; class Mammalia; order Rodentia; family Muridae; genus Pachyuromys; species Pachyuromys duprasi. The sequence goes on from CM053749.1 coordinate 18,917,518, forward strand.
TGTGCACGTGTGTGCATGAGTTTGCTTGTGTGAGTGTGTGTATGTGTGTGTGTGTGTGTTGCTGAGAATCTCAGACCTCACATAACACATGATGCCAAGTAGGTGCACTCCACTAACTGGCCCCAGCCATACTCCCTCTTCAGGTGGTTTGTTTGTTTGTTTTAAGCTGGGTCACTGAGTACCCCAGGCTGGTCTTGAACTTGGGATGTCACTGCTTCATCCTCCTGAAGAACTAAGGCTTGCAGGCCTGTGCCACCGGACACAGCTCATGGTCAACCTCTTTGTTATTTTCACTCCCATTCTAGTTTTCTAAAATACTTTTATTTTCCTGTATTCTTATCTTAGTTTTTCTTTTTCAGTACTGGGGATGGAACCCAGGGTCTGCGACATTCCATATGTCCTAGGCAAGTGCTGGCCCTTGACCTATATCCCAACCCTTTTCTGAACTTAGTTTAGAAAATGTGTTGCATACTGTACTTTTGAACATTTCCCTACATATTATTTTTATATTAAGGAGAAGAATATCTTCATCTATTCCCCTGGCATTCTTCTCTGCTTAGTAGTTTAACACAGATAAAATACGTGTATCTAATCCGCTATCTGTATTTTATTTTAACTGATCCCACAAATGTCTTCCTAAGCACTTATTTTTTCACCACTACTGGGATAAGATATGTGCTTAGTTCGTATTGACTTCTCCTTTAACCAGGAGTGTTCTCAGCATGTTTTTTTTTTACACTACTGAAACTTTTAAGGGATGTTATTTGTATATTTTATTTCATTTTTCTATTACTTTGTGTGAATGGTGTGTGTGTGTGTGTGTGTGTGTGTGTGTGTGCGCGCGTGCATGGGTATGGCATATATGTGGAGGTTAGAGAACAATTTTAAGAAGTCTATTCACTCCCAGGATTAAACTCAGGTTCTCAGGTTTGTCAGCAAGCGCCTTTAGCCTCTGAGCCATCCCCTTGGTCCTCATTTGTATATTTTTAGCGGAATCTCCCTGGTTCTGCTTTGCCTTATATCTGCTCAAGATGGGATTCAGGTTCATTCATTATACAGTTCGCAGATGAAAATGTGCGTCTCCCAGGGCGTTGCATCTGTACCTGGTGGCAATGCTAAGAATTTGCAGATTTGAAATCTCAGTGGAAGTTTGTTTTTCAAGTCTTTTTGCAGTGATTGAGGTAAGTCCATTTCTAACTCCCCTTCCTCACACAGGATACTGTTGATCCTCTTCATTTATTCCCAACCTGAGCATTGAGCTCCTTTTAACACTTTATGAAGAGGGGTGAAGAGGGAGGGAGAGAGAGACATGACTTTTGGAAAGGGGTGAGGCTCTGGAGTCTGAGCATATAATGCAGAGCCCCTCCTGTTTCTTCCTTTGCATGAGAAAAGGCGCTGCTTGCTTTCAGCACCTAGGGACACGTGTGTCTCCATTTATTTTCCCTTCTTCTCCATTATCCAGTGGGAGGGAAACACAATCTAGGTTGGAGGCTTTCAGAACCCTCCCCCCTCCCCCCGCCCCGCAGTCTCTCATCGGGTTTGTGCCATGGGTAGCTCTAGTCCCGTGGTCTATGAATCAAGCTTCAAAATACCTGATTCCGTTTACACTGCTGGCGTGGAAGACACCAGGAGGAAGCTGGCCTCCGTAGGTGGCCTTTGGGCATGACTCCACCCAAATCTCCCTAGCCATTGCTCACTGCCTCTAGAGGAAGAGGGGAGACTCTGAGAACAGGGGCTCTGCTAGGAGGAGGCAGGTGGCGCAGCCTCCCCAGAGCACTTGCACACTCCGCCAGCATTAGCTAACAGCTCCTCGCGCACCCCTCTGGGATAATTAAACATTATTATCCCCACTGGCAGGTGGAGACAGTAAGATAGAGTGGTTAAAGCAGAGAGGGTTAGAACCGCTGGGCTTGTTTGAGGGGGAAGCCTTGCCAAGAAGGGGGTGCTGTTCAGAAGGCCAGAAGCTGTTTAATATGAGCAATTGTTTTAAATTCGCTTTTCGGGGTTGGAATAAGAAAAGAGATTTGAAATGTGGCTAGCGGACATCGGTCAGGCATCAGCAAACTCAGGGTGAATAAGAATGGACCTGCTCTTTCTGTTAACGTAAGTCATTATCAGTGTCTGTCAGATGCTTGTATTCCACAAGTAGGAGGAAAAATACTAGCAGCCACAGTAACCTTGGAGAGGCCCGCAGACCAAATGCCACACTTTTACACAAGGCTGTGCAGAAGACTTCAGGATGGCAGAGTAGTCTGCATCTGAGATCTCTTGCTTTATCTAGAGCAGTGGTTCTCAACCTCTAATGCTGAGACCCTTTAATACAGTTCCTCATGGTGTGCTGACCCCCTCCCACCAAAACATTATATATTTTTTTGCTACTTCACAACTGTAATTTTGCTACTGTTATGAATCACAATGTAAATAACTGATATGCAGGATATCTGATATGGGGTACCGCCTCCCCCTGCCCCTAGCAAGAGGTCACAACCCACAGGTTGAGAACCATTGATCAAGAGCCAGAGACACCTCAAGAAAACTGCTCACTGTCAGAAGCCCTGCTGGGGCCGTGGCTGTGGGAGGGACACTCCTGTGATAGGCAGCAGAACGACCCAGTACCCTCCATGCACAGAAGTAGAAACGGAATAGAATGGGTGGGGTGACAGGCACTGTGGGGGAAACACAGGTATGTTGGAAGGAGGATGGAGGCAAGAGCTTCCAAGGAGTTGTGGACAAGTTGGCGCATTGACACATAGCAATGGACTGTCTGAGGATGGGGCTGTTGGGGAGAGAGGAGAGGGATGCTGAGAATGGGCTGAGGCTGAGGAGGGTGGCATGAAGCAAAGGGGTTAGATGAGCTCCAGGAGAAGCCTCAGTTTATGCAGGGCTCTGGGAAGCAGCGCATGACACAGTGGCTACGGCTCAAGAAGAGAAAAGTGACATCTGGGTCAACTTTGAGCCTCTTTTCAACCTTGCCTAATTCCTGCTCGGTGATCCTCCATGCCCACCCATCATCTAGAGGGCCTAGAGCCTCATGGTCCCCAACCTCTAAATAAGGGCATTTTGTTTCCATAGCAAGGAGGTCTAGTTCTATTCCCTAGACCCCTGACACATGGCTAGATCCCTTTCATCCCTTTCAACTGTTCTCTCCGTGGTAGCTCATCAGAAGCACTGATAGCAGGGCCCTGCTTTAGGGTCCCATGCAGGAAAGAACCTGCCTGCACCTCCCTGACTCCCCCACACTGCTGGTGTCTCCAGACAGTGTCTTCTTCAGGGCAGAAGTCAGGGCACCTCCTTCTGCTCTGCTGAGCCAGGCTAACATAATGGTTATCTTCTATGTACTTGTCAAATGAATCAAGGCAGCTTTGGAATCATTTACCCCTCACCTCCCCATCCTTTCTTATAATTGTAAACTCAAGAAAGTGATGAGTGATGGAGGATATTAATGATGAAGCTGCAGGGGTTGTTTTGGGTGTGGGTAGTAAAAGCCAGCTGTTTCCCTGTCACTGTAGTACAGAGAAACGACTTCTGCTTCATCTGTTTGGTTCAGAACTGGGATTTTTTTTCCCCAGTCAGAAACGTCACCAAGTGGCCTTTCTGTTCTTCACACATGAAATACACACTATCACCCACATATTTTTAGTTAATTTATGTCCAAATAGGCCTTTCTCTAGCTGCTGGGAAATGATGTTTGGGCTGCAATTACCTTTTGCAGCATCTTGCAGAAGGGTTTTGGCACACACAAAGCTCAGGGGAGAGGCAGCCAGGAGCCCACCAACTGTAAATCTTTTCATTTGTAGTTATTCAAATCACATATTTTATTACTTGTACGAAATACATTGTGTCATTCATTTTGCGGGCACAGCTAATGCTTCAAGAAAAGCTTTGAAAAACATTCTGTTTAGAAACAATTTCATCTGCAGTCACCAAGGCTAGGTGTCTTTTTTCTGAGTTGTCTTCTCTCCCAACCCTCTCCTGAGCTGCCTCTGTGTGTTCTTTGCAAGACAAATGAGATCACCCTCTCAGAAGCTCACCTGTCCCAGCAGCCAGCCCACTTCTCACAGAGTCCTTCTCCTCTGTTGCATCTTCATCCTTAGTAAGGAAATACATTGCAATGTCTCTAAAAAGAGCCTGGCTTCTAGAACAAAAGATAGCAGCAGGGCCAGATGAATAAAGGTGAAAAGACCATTTTCCCACAAATTCCTTTGGCCCTTGGGACCACCTCCTGTTACATAGGCTCAGTTGCAATTCAACAGCCAAGAGGAGCCCTTTCCAGTGGCTGTTTGTTAGGATCTGGGAGGGCACAAAGGTAGATAACTTCAAGTAGAAACTTCCCATCCTTGACTGATTCCTGTCTTATTGAGGAAAACAAACAAACAAACAAACAAACACTTCCCTTATTAGTTTGAGGGAAATGGGTCAGCCTGTCACATTTAAAGCCAGCCATTCATTCTGAGATACTCTTCGCATTTAGGACTTAGGATCACTTCAGACTCTTTGGTCCAAAGGAGCAGACAGCAACTGGGGAACAGGAGAGGGGGCGTATCACATAGATGTGCTCTGAAGATGGGGCCCATCTGCTTCCCAACTTGTCTATACAGGGCTGCACGGAGATGCTTTCATGGGTGGCTGCCTCACCCAGGCTGGTCAACTACAGCCAGGATGGTCACTGCCCCGAGGGGTGTGTCCAATCTGCCCACTCCAGAGTGACTCTTGACATGCAAGGCAAATTTGCCCTCTGTTCCTTTTTCAGCGTTGTAAGAACTTGCAAGATTTAATGCTGTATGGCCACATACTTGCCATGCACACAGCCACCTGCTAACTCACCACTGCAGACATTGCTCACCAAGGCCGACACCCCCTTCTGTGGTCTCAAGGACAACCTATATCTACATATTAGAACTACCTACCAGTGATTCTGATCGAATTCAGATTTCTGCTGAGCATACCAATCCTTGGGCATCACTCCCAGGAATTCTACATAAGTGAGAGTACCTGGGACAGTTGAGACAATAAAGACCTGCCCTGAGTGGTTACAGAGTGCAGACAACCTTGAGCACTATTGGGCTAGGCCACCCGGGGAAGCTAAACGGAGCAGCACTGGCCTTGCTTTCAGGGCTTGGTATGTCTAGTGTGGCTATTTCAGTTGAAGTTGCCACTGAGGTCTTGGGACTGTCTAATGCCTGCTAGGAAAGAACCCTCCATGGTGTGGACTGTGGCTAAGGTCTGATAAACAGCAATGAATAAATGTTACTGGGCCCAGGATTAATTAAGAGGCTTTGATATAAGGTGGCAGCAGTACCCCTCACCCTGAAGTCCTGGCATTCTCTAACAGCAGTGTCTCATAAGATCTTGCCACTTAAGATCTTGGAGCAGTGATTTTAAATAGCTGCTTCGCACTGCTGTGTGTGGTCCGTGCATTAGCTTCCTGCAGTTGCTGTAAGAAAGTAAAATAACCCAGCTTTATCATCATCATTATTATTCGCTCATATATTACATCCCCAACTGCAGTGTTCTCTCCCTCCCCTTAGCCCACCCTCTCCTCCTCACATCCCCTCTCCCTGAGATCCAACCCCCTTTGCCTCCCCTTAAGAAAGAGCAGGTCTCCCAAATACATCAATCAAATACGACATAACATGCTACAATAAGACCAGGCACAAACCATCATATCAAGGCTGGGTGAGGCAACCAAGTATGAGGAAAGGGTCCTACAAGCAGGCAACAGAGTCAGAGGCAGCTCCGCTCCCTCTGTTAGGATTCCCACAAGAATATCACAGTACTCAGCCATAACATATACGCAGAGGACCTAGGTCAGACTCCTGCAAGCTTCCTGATTTCTGCAAGTTCCCAGTCAGTTGATTCTGTGGGCCATAATCTGGCTTTAAATAACAGAAATCCAGTTTCTCAATTCTGGAGGCTGGAAGCCAGAATTTCCTGTTTAGTTAGGGCCATGCTTCATCTAAAGGCCAGAGGAGTGAATCTCTTCTGTGTCGCATTCCTAGAAGCCTCCATTCCTCCACTGGCATCTCTTCCTCCATCTTCACAGGATAGTCACCCCTTTGTGCTGCCGTCTGTACATGACCTTCTTATAAACAAGCCAGCATTACATTTAGGGCCAGTCCCAGTGCAGGATGAGAGCACCTCAACTTGATTATATCCTTCAGGATCCTAACGTCACAATGACAGGTTAGAAGATGGACATATGCTCCTGTGGGTGACACAGTAGTAGATCCTTGTTCAATGAGACCAATAACATGATGCTTTGTGAGTTATGTGCCTGGACCATTCAAATTCTAACATATTTTCTATGTTATCAAACTTTGTAGTAGTGGGCTTATGAAATTCAGATTCATTGTGTGACGCTCTTAGTCATAAGCCTATCGCTCCCTAAATTTAACAGGCACATGCACCATGACTCCAGTATTTTGTGATTAAGTCAATGGTCACCATGGTCAATATCCACTAGTGCCTGCATGTCTGCATAATCTCACAGAGACCTTGTTTTAGAGAATATGGTGGAGAGAGATACCATGACCATGCTGGTCACACAGAAGCGCCTCTAAAACTGAGTACTCAGCATGGGGATGAGTCCTGAGACTGGTGTTTGGCTTAGGGTTGGTTAGAAGACATAGGATATGTGTTGTACCCATCCCCACTGTTACAACACAACGTACTGACTGGGTGGCTGCAGAGATAACCTTTTATTTTTCTTGAGGTAGGAGTTGAGTCTCATTGCTGTCATGCCCCTAGTACCCTGCTGAGGACAGAGTGGATACTGCACAAAGGTCTGTTCTGTGGGACCTGGCTGGAGGAAGTTGGTCACTGGAAGTTGTTTCTTACCCTGGCCCCTTCCTGTGTTCCTCTGTCTCTGTTTTCTGCCTTCTGTGATATGAGCTGTTCAGCTCTGCTTCTCCCCACCACGATGGATTAACACCTCTAAAACTGTGAGCCAGAATAAACAATGCCTGTGGGAACTTGTTTCTGTCAGGTCTTCGGTCACAGCCAAGATGAACAGGACTGAGATCTCACTCATTGCCTGCAGACCTGTGTCCATAGCATCCCTGCGGGGAGTGAGTCAGGGTACTGCACAAAGCATGGTCCAAATCTTTCTCTGTCTAGAGGTATGCTGATTCCCTCCTCCTGGACCCACCCAAGAATTCTTCTTTAATGTTACCTACCACTCAATAGAGCAAGTTGCTGTTTTTATGTGCCTCTTCTTAATGCCTACATTGGGAAGTAAAGGACCCTTAGAACACTTTGCAGACATGTGAGTGGATTGGCCTTGGCTTCTGTTCCAGATTTCCTCTCCTAGCAACAAGACCTCCCCAGCCTGTGGACACTCCACCTGCTATAGTGTCATTCCTTTTCTTCAGTCTCCACACAGGGCTGGTCAGCATCCTCTAGCGTAATAGATTTTCCGTTACATAAATGAAGACAAGTTAAGTAATCATACCCATCACTGTAATTACTGCTGAGCATCAGAAGGCAAGGCCGCCTGTGTGGCGCTTAAAGAGAAACAAGGGAAATTTAAAATCCTTGAGAGGGAAGGCACCCGACCCATGCTCCCCCTACTTTGTGTTTTCCTCTGTTCTGCTGCAGAGATCAGCGCAACCCTGGCTTTTTGACCAAGGAGAAGAGCTGGCCATGACAATCTGTCACTTCCTTGTCCAGGGTAGCTCTTCTGTAAGGTCCAGCCACCTGCTGAGACGGAGGGAGTGGTGGTGACAGATCATGCTCCATGTTCAGTGAGGCCCAACAGTGCAAGGTGGCAGGAAGGCTCGAGGCTCCCCGCCGGTGGGCCTGGCACTGCCACTTTCCATGCAAGAGGGAGCAGCTCAACAGCTGTCGCTGACGGCCCCTGGGGTCTGCTCCAGACTTGGCAGAGGAGGACACATCCGGACTCCCAAATCATCTCTTTGAAATTCAGAACTACACTTTCATCTCTCACCACTCCCCCAACAAACACACACAAAGGATAACCAAGCCCCAAGTCCCTTTTAATTATGGACATTCTCTGCCTAGTCTTCTCTGTCTCCCAGTCTTGCACACACATACTGATAAGCCCTCTCTCTCTTTCTCTCTCTCTCACACACACCTCCTGTTCTCTCCTACCTCACCTAACTGAGGTGTTGTCCACATTGTGTTTTGGGGTGGGTCTGTTATTGTCCTAAAGCTCACAAAGTAGGCTAGGCTGGTTGGCCATGAGCCCCAAGGATATACCAGCATTGAGATTGCAAGTACAGACCACTATTGGTTTTATATTGGCTCTGGGGACCAAACTCTGGTCCTCATGGTTGCTAGGTGAACACTTTACTAACTTAGCTATCTCCCTGGCCCAACTCAAGTTATTTGAGAAGGCAAAACTCCTTTCCCTTTGGAAGAGTCTTGGCTATCTCAAGATGTGGCAAAGGCCTCTCCCTCAAGGGCAACACAGAACAAGGGCCTCTGACCTACCACCTGCTGACATTTATGTGTTTTGGCAGTTACTTGTTTACCAGATGAATTTCCTACCTCTTTTTCCAGCCATGGGTACCATATTGCTAAAGCCAGCAAAGGCATTTATGTTCTGGGGGATGGTGAGGACAGAGCATCCCTTGCAGGGCAGCCTAAGCCTGGCCCCCAAGCATTTGTCATGTTTCTGGCATTTGAGCTGAGGACATCTCCCACCACAAAAGCCTGCCAGAATCCCCAGGGGAAATCAGGACTGTCTTCCTTGCAGAAAGTTGGACATGTGCCGGGGGAGGACCAGGCCAGGTGGCCTTCATTTCTTGCAGCCCTGGAGAGGCAGCCAGACAAAAATGCACTTGGCAGTTTACTGTTGCTTCTCCTCCTTCCTATAGATGAACCATTAATACAGTTCCAAAGCATTTCCTTCCGCTAAACCCCACTATAGATGCCGGTGATTTGAATGGATTGTAAGAGTGCTCGATATAAAAGTTAGCCTCCTGCAGCTCACGCATGAGTCCTGGGAGGAAAGAAAGTAGGGTCTGTTGCCTGTTCTGGCAGCCTCCATCGCCATGTTCCCTCAGTCTCTGGGATTGCAGAGTAATACTGTCCAGGAACCTCACAGAACAATGCTGTGGGGGTAAAGTACTGGTATTTGGCATGGTGAAGAGAAAAGGAGGATCATATGTGTCCTAAGGAGTGAAGTGTTTGGGTGGCAGCTTTGACATAGATCACATTAGCACATAAAGTCAGTGTAGGTGTGGGTGCAGAACAAGCCAAATTGCCTTGCTTTCTATCCCACCCTCACCACCCTCTGTTTCCTTCTGAGGAATCACTGGCCTCTGTCTGGATTTCTCTTCTGCAGCCAGTTTGTCTGTGACTTGCTCTCTAGTGCTGAGCTCAGTGGAAACAGTAGTTAACACACAATGTGAAAGAAGTTAATATACAGGCGGTGTGCCATGGATATCTATGAATAGCAGCCGCTTACTGCTCTTCTCTAAGACCCCAGATCATCCTCTAACAAGACCCAGCTAAAGCAGGTGCTGTTTGTTCATTCACTTACTAAGTAAGGGTGAAGATGGACACCTTAGGTTAGCAGTTCTGGCCAGGTCTGGAGGCAAGCTAGGATCAAACGGAGAACTGAGGTAGACACATCCAATATGGCACTCGGGACACAAAAGAAGGAAAAAAAAACATATTATCCCTTTGGAAACAGGATCCCTAATCTGCAAGATCCTGACCTCTTTTGATGGGCAGCAGAAGTGAACGGTATAAAAACAGGCCAAGGGCTCTCCATACCCACTACAACCCATGGCTGTGAGCAGGACAAGGACATGGAGCTAGGGAAACCCTTCCTAAGAGATGGAGCACGAGATGAGCTCCAGAGGTGCAGAGGTGCAGTTGGTGTACCTTTTCAGTGGGAGGATCCTCAGAGAGTATGCCTCAAAACAATGCTCCTTTGGGTGCATTGTATTCTCTCTTGATCCAAATCTGTGGTGTTTACATTGACAGGAGATAATGACAAACATCTGGTAGCCAATCCGATGTGGTTCTAGTGAGTCTAGAATGGTTTGCTCTCTCTTCCCACCACCTTACCAGCACCGATGGTAGCACAGCAGGGTATCAGGGTAGGATGGTGAAATCTCATCCTCTCTGTGTGTGGAATGCCCATGAAGCTAGTATAGACCTTGCTGGTCCTCAGTATCTCTTCTAAGTAGACCTCTCCCTCAATGTTTCTTACATGTGCATCAAGAACTCTTGGCTGTCCTAGTTTACAAGCTGGGGCAATACAGTCTATGGTGTGGAATAAGATGCATACCTGTTTCTTTTAACTTTTTGAACCAACCTAGTTTGGTTTCTCCTTCTTCTAGGGGGGGAAGATCCCTGTGAGATGGACAGCCCCAGAGGCCATCGCCTACCGCAAGTTTACATCAGCCAGCGATGTCTGGAGCTATGGGATTGTCATGTGGGAAGTCATGTCATTCGGAGAGAGACCCTACTGGGATATGTCCAACCAAGATGTAAGTATCACCAAATCTAATAGCCATTAACACACATCCAAACCAAGTATACCTCATGCCATGAGTGCCAAGGCCTCTGCTCTAACTTGTGATAAGAACCTCATAACCCTGAACTTAAAATCAGACAGAGATGCAGAGACACATTTGCCATGTGTCTGAAGGAACCAAAGAACATGGAATGCATCAGAGCCACCAACCACAAACTCTATGAAGGCAAAGGGCTTTTCCTGAATAGCCATGAGCCATGACTACACCAGACCTAAATTAAGCAAGCAATTTGACAGCAATGTCTAGCCAATGTTTCAGGTTTCCCTTTCATGTCTGTTATGGGGATCAGAGGGAGGGGTTAGTCTGCAAGTCATGGCTAGAGTCTCCATCCTGCTCTGCCTATGGCAACTGTGTGGCTCTAAGCAAGTTACAGTTTCCAAGACATTGCCATCAGCAAAAGAGAGGAAGTGTAAGGATCCCTTCTTCCTTGAGAACTGAGCCTTGGTGAGCTTATGCTAATATCAGCAAACGGCACTGATATTAACAAAAAGGCTGCAAAAGTAGGACCCTGTCCACAGGGTGATGGGCAGGCCATCACCTTCCCTCCAAGCTGCCCTCCAGAGGGTGAGAATGAGAAGGAAGAAGTGATTAATTTTGGAGATTTTTTTTTCTAGGTGAGGAATTTGCTTCATAGTAAAGAGTCACAAAAGCTTTGAGATGATTGTGATAAGATGCTAATCAAAACTCTTGCCTGGATTTTAATACCACTGCTGCCCCGTGCTATCCTTCTGGACCACTACTCTTCTGTACTTCAAATGCCCACTTTCCACTTGGTGCTCAGAGGCTTGCAATCTGCAAAGCCTGAATACATGTGTCCCCGGCTTCATCTTCCCACCTTTCCAAGGTTCTTAGCTGGAAGAGATAGGGTCGTCCCCCATATAAATCCAGTTCATTCAGCATCTACAGTCACACTGTAAACACATGCGCGCCTGGCTGGCCTCTGAGGCACTCCTCAGCCTTCAAACACTGCCCTCAGCCAGTCCTCATGGAAAGGTGGTGGTTCTCCAGCAAAATTATGAGAAGAGGATCTGGGCTGATGACGGAACAGAACTCAGTGCCGGTGTGTGTAGGGTGCTCCAGGGGAGCGGATGATGAAAGGCCTACATCCCTCACCGGGTCCTGATGCTAACCGCATGGCGTCCAGGTCCTCTATTATCCGTGATTAGCCACGCCTCGCTTCTGCTCCTGTAGTGTGTCCAATCAGTAAGCAGTGGAGCTGACAGTAACCGTGCCGCCTTTATGAAATTGGTTGCACACAGCTTCCATCTATACTGTCTAAGTGAGAAATGCTAGCCAGACAATGCAGACCCATCTTGTCCCTGCCCAGAGACCTTAATCTGATAAAGAACAATTCAGCTCACATGGAATAGATTACAAAACAGACAGGCGGGACTTGACACTTAAGGTATTCTCAAGCAATTCTTTCACCTTTGCTGAAAACAAATAGAATTTTTGACACTGAGTATCAAGAATTCCCAAATCATTCATTCTACATAGTCAACGTGTGCTAATGGTGACTAAGCATTGCACTTGCTGATTCTATTCTTGAGGGGGTCCAGTGGCATATACTGAGGGTTTAAGGATTATTTGGTGGTGGTGGGGAAGGCTTCTGAGATATTTGAGGTTTGAGTAGAGACTCAGAGGAAATGCAAACATCTGCAAAATAGTCGATAATTCTCATTTTTGTTGCTTTTTTTTCAAAATGAAAGTCCCTAAGTCTTGTCCCAAGTGCAATTCTGCTCCTAATGGGAATAGGAGGTGACATCATGCTCATTCAGAAAGCCCCTGGGACCTGGCCTGGGAGAGAGCAGAAGGAGGGGCTCAGCGGCTGAGCTGCAGTCACACTCACTCATCAGAAAGCACGGAGGTGGTAGCGGTGAAGGATTTTTACAGATGACAATTGAAAAGGCTTTAAGGAAGAGAATTGCAGAGGCAAGTCGGAGTGCTGGTAATTGGGCTTCTGGAGCCCAGGAAGGTCTTTGAACATGTACAGAGAGTTTGTCAGCCAGAGAGAGCAACTTGGAACTTGTGCGGCTTGGATCTGATTGACAGAGATAATGAGAGTGGCAGTGTCTGTGGAGAGGAGCTGCGGCTTCATTGAAACATCAGAGCTCAGCTTAACCCGCTCTGCCCTGGTTCCTCCACTGCTCTGTGCTCCTCCACTTCATACTCCACGCTTCAGGGTCGAGCAGGTACCACCTGCCTCCAGCTCACGAGTAAGAAACATGCATTTGGGGACAGCCGAGGACTGAGGAAGGGACACTGTCCAGAGATGTCACAGTTACTTCATAGAATACCTGAAAACACTTGGGACCACCCACCATCTCTGGGCTCATGTGTCCCTCTCCTATTTAAACATTTTGCATATGCCCTGAAGTGTTTACTGATAATGGACTTTTAGTGGGTTATAGCAGACCATCTAGTGAGCTCAGGTTAAGTAGCCTAGACTGCTTCTCATATCCCACCCCAACACCTCCTTCTTCCTCTCCCCTAGAAATGACATCTGATCTTGCTCTTATATCCACTCATTTTGTTTGTTTTGAGACAGGGTTTCTTTGTGTAGCCCCAGCTGTCCCAGAACTGACTCTGTAAGTCAGACTGGCCTTGAACTCCGCTCTTCTTAATATTCATAAACCTCACCCTGCTATGAACCATGTAAGGGACCTAGAATTCCTCCTGATTAAGCTTCACTCCTGCTAGGCTAGGCTACCCTGGGCCCAAGACTTAGCCCAAGTCTTCCCATACAATCTGAATGTGGTCACTGGTATTTATCACAGTCAGATATGTTGACTAAAACTATTCCTTCATGCCTCCTCCTCTCTACTCTCCACATCTATAAGTGAGGCAGGGGTGACAGAGAATGGTCTCAAAGTCTTGATAGAGGTCTGACATTGTCTTTGATCTAGTAATATTTTAACAATAACCACATGTACTCCAGAAATCTAGAAAATCTCTAAATCCTTTAAAAGAGAATAAAAATCTCCCGAGTGAAATCATATCAAAGATCAGGACCAGCAGGTAAGTGCTGCCCAAACACCAGTGGATGGAGGACCAAAAGCGTTTATTTCTCTCTGAAGTTGAGAGTTGTGTTAGTCATCTTTCTGTTTCTATAACACACTAACCAAGAGAAACCATTTTAAAAGAGAAAGGGGTCTTTGGCTTTGTGTTTTGGCTTTTTGGTTTTGGAGGAGTCATCCACAGCTGGCTGACTTCATGACTTTTGGGACTCTGTGAGATGTCAGAACCTCAGGGTAGTGGGGCATATGGCAGAGGAAGATGTTCATCAACTAGCAGAGACAGGAAGCAAAAAGAAAGGGGAAAAGAAGTCAGGTTGCCAAGACTCCATTCTAGGGCATGTCTTCAGTGATGCACTCTTTCTCAAGCTAGGTCACACTTCCTGAAGGTTATCCACCTCCTTCTAACACCAGCGTCTACTGAACAAGCCTTGAATCCACAGCTTTTATACAAATTACCTAAATCCTAAGCACAGTGTTACAGCTGGAATGTGAAGTGCCCATCAGAGGTTCATGTGTTTTTACACTTGGTTTCCAGCCAGTAGTGCTGTTTTTGGGGAGCAGTGTGGAACCTTTAGGAGAGGTGGCCTGTCTAGAGGAAATTGCTCACTGGAAAACAGGCCTTGAGGGCTAAAGGCAACCTCCCTTCTGACCCAAGCTCTCTGCTTCCCGGGTAGAAGGATATAACAGGCAATAACCGATCTTGCCCTCTGCCACAGTGGACCCTAACTCCATGAACCTGTGAGACCAAATACTTCCTCTCCACCTTAAGTTGCTTCTGTCCACTGTTAGCCACAAGACAGGTAACTAATACCAACGATAAAGACTTTAGCAGCATCAGTTTGTGGGTATGAGCTTGGCCAATAGCAACAGACCATCTAGCAGAAATAGCTGATGGAGTGAAGTCCCTCCCGGTTTGCAAATATGAGTATGGGAAGAGAGTTCCCATGGTTGTCTTCTATAGGAAAAGGTAAGAGATGGGATGTGATGCCAAAGTGTCCCTACTATGTGCTTGATTTCAAATGCTACCTTCCTAGACTCCCCAAATGGCCATTAGCAGTCCCCTACTTGCTGAGAAGCTATCCACCAGAAAAGAGCCGGTGGTAATAGCACCTCCATATGAGGAGGACTTTTTTGTCGGTTTGTCATCTGAGCAGAGCTCAGTCTGTATTCCCTCACTGTGTCACCTGGTCTTTCAAGCAACTCGCTGTGCACTTTCCAGTCCAGTGATCATCCCTAAATTTCATAGATAAGGAAAAGTAGAATTTGCACCCAGGATCCACTGGTCCACTCCTCCCAACCTGTGAAGCATTGTCACCAACGCAGCCACTCTGCCCCAGACTGACCTTTGTGAGGAGCAGGTGTTAGTGACATTTTGATATCCCCTTCCAAAACTGGTTAGCATGACAAAGACATGGAGGAAAGGCCAAACCCAATAGCAGGACAGTTGCCAACACAGTTACATTGCTTCTAAATGTAAAGCCCGTGGGCAGAAGGTTTGGCACATATGTGCGTCCTCTCCTCTTGATGCCCTGTCTGGAGTGTTGGGTCCCCAGTGCAGCACAGACACGGCTCCTCAGCGCTGTTCCTCTGAGACAGTGAAGGGAGTTGACTTGCTTGTCGGGAACGTGCCAGCTGTGTAGGGGAGCAGTAATGCCTTCTGCTGCCTTGCACAGAGGATTCTAAAGTCCCCAAACCCCATGAGACTGGAGACCTGGACTTTAGCCCCTCCTGCTGGCCTGAAGTGAGCCAGAGAAAGCTTCTTGGAGCACTCAGTGGACAAACTTGTCTCCACAATGAATGGAGACTCCATTCCCCTCAGTTTGGTTGCTTAGGAAGAGTAAGAAAGCAGCATGTGTCGATGAACCAGGTTATGGGAAATGCCCAGTCACTGATGCTCACCGATCCCTTGGCTTAGCTCCGTCCTGTTTCAGCTCATGAATACCCCATAGGCTCTAGCTGAGTCCTGCGACCTCTAAGGTTAGATTACAGCGGCCATCCCTCTGACACCTTAATGCCAGGTATCATGTGTATTTTAGCTTCAGGCCATCGTTCAACATATGTATCATGCACACTACTTCATTGCTTATCTTTCCATTTCCTTATGGGGGAAATAGGTCCATGAGGATAGAAGGGAATTTGCCAATAGTTGGGAGGAGACAAAAAAAAATTAGTGCAATACACTCTTCCAAAGAATGTTCCCAGTCACTCATCATTTTATATAGTAATGATACTAATGTAAAATGCATGATCATTTTTCACCACATTAAATGGAAAAAATAATACACTGATTATCTCTAATAACCTCAGGTAATATTATTTCATGTCATATGTACCATCCATACAAATTGTGAAAATATAAGCTGATTGAGAATGTTCACTTTTTGACCAATTTACAAGGTCAGAAAGAAAAGAATAATCAATTGAAATTAATCCAGCTTTTTTAAATGGAGGTGAAAATACCAGAAAATCAACAGACTTCAAATTTCCTTTGTTGTTTAAGGTGTTTCACCTGTTTAATATAAAATCAATGCCCAATTATTATAAACAATAAGATACAAGCAAGCAAGAATTAAAACACAAAGAGCATCCTTGTTCCTCCCTGCCCAGAGGCGACTGCAATTTAGGGCACAGTGTATATCCAACCAAGGTTCCCTGTGTGTGCAGTTGCTGGGCTCGTCTTATTATGACTTTTCATTTTCTACGAAGGCAAGACTTTGTCTTGTAGTTACAAGCCTCACTTTTTTGCCTGATAGTTTAACGTGTTGAGCTTACTTCCGTTTCAATGGCTACCTCACTTTAAAGGCTGGTTAATTTTCAGCTTTCCCGTGTTCTGCGAGTGTGCCCTTATACAATCATATGCTTAGCACTTGGGTCATTTAGGATTTTTTTTCCTAATACAAAAAGTACAGATCAAATACAATTGACTCATATGAGTTGATAGTTAATAAGTAGAGTGTGAGAATACTATCAGATCCCATGGTCCTGGAGTTACAGATGGTTGAGAGCTGCCTGATGTGGCCACTGACAACCAAACCTCATTCTTCTTCAAGAGCAGTGAGTGCTCTTAACCAGTGAGCCATCTCTCCAGCCTTATGACCATGCCTCTCATTCTTAAGCAAACATCTACAGAGGCTCAATTGTATCAGGCCCTGCACCAAGCGCAGGAGACACAAACGAACAAGATCTTGGCCCCATTTCCTACACAGGGAAACCAAGATCACAGGAAATCATATGGTGGGAAGTGAGTGGGACCTAGGAGAGCATCTGTGTCAACCCGGCTGGAGGACACCCCATCTTCGGGGCTAATTTCCTAGTGACTAGGTGGCAAGGCATATCCTAGTCACTTCGGTCATTTTGTATCACTACAGGTCATCAATGCCATTGAGCAGGACTACCGGCTGCCCCCTCCTATGGACTGCCCAGCTGCCCTGCATCAGCTCATGCTGGACTGTTGGCAGAAGGACCGCAATAGCCGGCCCCGTTTTGCAGAGATTGTCAACACCCTGGACAAGATGATCCGGAACCCAGCTAGTCTCAAGACTGTGGCAACCATCACCGCTGTGTGAGTCCTAGCGAAGCAGAGGAATGTCTAGAGGTGGTTGTTGTCAGGGGCAAGGCTGGCAACCTTTGTTCTGTGGAGAGTAAAGTTGGAGTGACACAGATTGTCTACTAATGGAAGACATGTCCAGATTTTTTCCTTTTTTTTTTTTTAAATCCTCCTTTCTAAAATGTATTTCATGTGTCCATTGTGGACAGAAATTCAGAGACCTAGTATGTTTTCTACCACCTGTTGGCAGACAGTGGAAACTAGCACTGGGTTCTCTGTTAGTGGACTATGTCTAACATGATTGACAATACACTGTTTCTAGGTGATCTTGTTTCTAGGAGGCACATCTTTGTTAGCTACAATGGTTGTCTAGGCCAGTGTAGCTATAGGCCTGGAGTTTAGGCCAACAGTCAGATAGGTAAAGTCTCTGGTTGCTGTGGGAGAAAGAAATGGGAAGCAGTTTCATTTTATGTGAATGGATGCATAGAATAGCTGTTGGCTATGGTGTCTGCTATGATTCGCTTAGATAGATTTGCATTAGCTCATTTGTTAACTTCTCCTTTCAACCAAAATGTAGGAGGTAGCTACTAGTCAGTCTCTGTACCCAGTGCTGGTGCTATACAACCAAAGGGTTGTGGTCCTTGCCATTTTAGAGTTTAAAATAATTTAGAATAGCAGACATTAATCAGGTGATCATTTTTTAAATGTAAACTTGAGGTCTTAATGGCTGATGTAGCAAAGTCCTTATAGAGAAGGGCAGTCAATGCTGGGCTGTTCCACTCCATGCTTTTCATCTAGCAGGAGAAAGAAAACTTTGCAGCAGATTTGGGAAGGTTCTGGTGAACTGTACATATCTTTTACAGGACCACATCTTTGGATGGGGAGTCACCTAGATTTCAGTTGACAAAGGAGTCACTGGCTCCCCTTTCTTTCAACTGAATACCATAGCAATCAGTCTGTGATGTTGACTGACCTGTGACAATACCCAGAAATAAAGGGCTGTCCGTCCCCTCAGCTTTGGAGATGGTGCCGGGAGAAAGGGGGGAGGGAGGGAAGGGTCAACCTAGAGGGCCACCTCTCTGCAGCCACGAGGTCACCTGTTTCTGTCTGTCTTGCCAGGCCTTCCCAACCCCTGCTTGACCGCTCTATCCCAGACTTCACGGCCTTTACCACCGTGGATGACTGGCTGAGTGCCATCAAAATGGTCCAGTACAGGGACAGCTTCCTCAGCGCTGGCTTCACCTCCCTCCAGCTGGTCACCCAGATGACATCAGAGTAAGTGACGAGACTGTCCTTTGTCCAACCCAGGGCAAGGCGTTGAGCCCCCTTTCCTGTTACTGGCAACAATGTGGGTCAAAGCTCTTTGCCCGTATAGAACTAGCCTTGTGGAGCTGTGCTTTGGTAAGATGAAGGTGGGAGATGGAGGAGGATTGAGAGAGCTGGTAGAAATCTATTCTGGGCCCTGGATGAGAGTTCTTCATAGTCATAACCATATGTGATTTGTCTAATCATCAAGTCTCTCCCTCATTTAAGTTTATAAACTCAGTCCATCAAAGGGAGCTTCCAGATGGAAAGGAAGAACACAGCAGCCATCACTTTAAGGCAGTGCTCCGGCAAGATACTGATTCAGCAACTGTTGAGCTGTGTGGGGAGTCATCCTCACGCTTGGACAACCCTTGCAAACACACACACACACACACACACGCGCACACACACACCATTTCCATCCTCCACACATTATTTACCAGTCGGCTGCTCCCACCCAAGTGTCAAGGAATACACAAAATAAAATTATTCAAATAAGATGAGAGCTAGACAGATTCTTAGAGAACATGTGGTCCATCATTTTCCCCGGAATGTTCTGAGCAGCACCCGTTGTGGGAAATGCTAATAGGTTCTCCTTGGAAAAAAGGTCCCACGGTCAAATAAATTTGGGAAATACTGTATACTTTATCACCCCCGTGGAGATTCACTGCTCATATCAGCATTATAAAGGCTATGAGAAATCCTGAAATAAAGAATCCCACTTCAAATTATTAAATACCATAGAACCATAGTTTTGAGGGACAAGTTTTTATGGAACTGCAGTTTGGGAAATATTTATCTACTTCTAACCTTTCTATCCAGCAAATTCTGAAATAGTGTGACACATGAGGCAAGATGGGACACAAAGATGCTTTCCTGGCTGCTGATTCAATTTGCATCTACCTGTCCTCCCTTCCCTCCCCTCCCAGGTGCCCTTGCTGCTCACTGGAATAGTCTGGGGATCTCTAAGAAGTAGAGAAGTCTTAGCCTGGGGATGAGTATCTGCCAGTAGACTGCTTGCCTTACATGCATGAAGCCTAGAGTCAACCTCCAGCATTGTGTAAACTGGGGATAAGGGTGCATGTCTGTAATCTAGCACTTGGGTGACAGAGACAGGGTGATCAAAAACAAAGCTGTCTTCAGTTACTGTATCGAGTTCAAGGACAGCCTAGGCCAAAGACCAAAGTACCGATGACACCTGCAGGCATCTGATTAACTGCTATGTGGTGAGACCAGGGCTTAGGGGATTTCAGTGTTCCCTAGGTGATTCTGATGTATGGCAAAGGTTAGGAAACACAGGAAGGACCAGGCTCAGATTTTGCTTTTTCTTCTGCACTCAAAGAAGTTCAAATAATACAAGCTAGGAAATCAACACACACACACACACACACACACACACACACACACACACACACACCTGAGCTGTAGTGTATACTGACAGCATCACAGTGGATTCTGGAAGCCTGTGGTATGCATCTCCTTTGACAGAAGACCCATCAATCCAGCAGGCAGCTGACCAATGTTAACTGATTGCCAGTTATATCTGAGGCACACTGCTGGGTTTTGCAGGTCTTATGGTCAGACCAGTTGCATCCAGGAGAGAAGAGTGGAGACTCACTCTTAGCTTTGCACCATAGTGCAGACAGAGAGATTCCAGACCCTGACTGCTTCCAGCCCATGCCCAAAGTCACACTCTATCAATGTGAAGTTTATTCTTATCATACATGATGGAGTCTGGGGTTTTCTCTAGGGTGAGTGAATATGTACCTCAATTTGAATCCACTGAGTAGCAGTGCATATTTTATAAAGGTCCACTTCCCAGTGATCTCTAAAAAAAGAATGATTGCTACTCAGACAGCACAAAACTAAAAGAAAAAAAATTAAAGGGAACCAGCCTCCCAATCCTGCAGAGTCCAGAGGGATTCCCTAGGTGATCAGAGGGCCTTCGTACATGTTTATGGAGTCAGAACCGCTCTAGTTTGCTCACTCTCATCTGCCTGAGATTTTTCTTTTCTTTTCTTTTTTTTTTTTTTGTACATGTTTCTCCTCCTCCCTTCCATAACCGAATGAGTCAAATAAAGCTGTTCCTTCAGTCTGGGGAAAGTCGCAGAAAAAGGAACAAGGAGAAGATTAAAAGAAAAAGTCAAACTGAAAATTAAGGGATTTAGTTCAAAGCGAAACACAGCCACACAGAACCGGAGCGATTCAGTTTGTTTCTTGAGAGATGAAAGATGGGAGAGAGAGGAAAGAAAAAAAGAAGAAGAAGAAAATGAGCAACTCGATAAAATAGGTGGCGGGGCAAATTGTGAACTCAAAATTCGTGCATGCTTCGCTGAAGTATTTGCTGTAAAAGACACAGGCAATTTGCCTATCTCAACAGCTGCAGCCCTAGAGAGACGGACTATAGCTACAGTGGGGAGGGGGGAGGGGCAGGGGGAGGCGTGAAGGCTGGGACACTGTGGATACAGACCCAGCCCAGGGTCTAAAAGGGCATGTGGTATATAAAGTGCTTGCCTGTGCTTGTGCCAGGGACCTTGAAAGAAATAATCAGGATCACAGAGGCATTTGAAAGGAGGCCTGTTTGGGAGGCTGGGAACCAGGTGCTCTTGTATTTGAATCCCTCTTCGCTCACTGCTTACCTGCTGCGCAATGTTCAGTGAATCACTTCTTTGAATGGCACTTGTCTTGTCTGAAAATGCACATGGAAGAATAGTGTCCGTGCCATTGGTTTGTGGAGAGACAAGGAATAGTGTAAGGTAACAAGCATGCATTTGGCCCATCACCTGCCCATAAAAAAACCGTGGTTGCTGTGAAGCTTACTATTGGCGACTCTGCAGTGGTCTCTCAATGATTAAGGAATGCATCCCTGCAGGATTAGGTAGGATAGTGTATTGTCCATAGTATGCACATAGTAGCCCATATATTGTTATTAGATAAGGAAAGATGCACGGGTCTCCTTGAGGTCAAACTTAAGCAGTGACCTTGTTCAGGTTAAGTCTCACAGCTCACAGATGAATCTGATCTGAGCCTCTATACCAGACATATTCTTAAGATTCCTACTTGGGCAGATAGTTTTAAAGTTATTTTAAGATCACCCTTCTTTAAAAATGCATGGCATTAAGATTCAAACAGAGTCAGAGATTGGAAGCTCAGGGGGAAACGTCAGAAGACCAGTCAAGTCCCACAGCTTTTCAGTCTCAGTGGGTGTCCACTAATTTAGGCAGAAAGCTCCACAGAATAACCCATAGAGTGTGCACTTGGAGAATCAGACAGAGGAGAGGAAAATTCCAGTCCACCTGAGGGTCACGGCCACTCTGAAGGGGCTGCTTCTGGATCCCTGGGTGAGGAACAAGGCATAGCTCATGCAGATCACAGGAGGCAAGAGGGGCGAGGGGCGATACAGAGAACTTGAGTTTGAACAGGAGAGTATCATAACCGAGGACTGGAGGGAGAGACAGGATGATCCCTTAGGTTCGATGGCCAACCGGACTGTCATTACTGGTATGCCTGGGATCATGAGAGACTGATACAAAAAACAAAGTGGACAATACTCAAGGAATGAGGAATAAATAATACCCCAGGCTGGCTTCTGGCCTCCATATGCAGGTACATGTATGTGCATACCCTCCCTCCACACACACAGGAGACTCATACACATGCAAACACATACAAAGTTAAAGAAAATCTGTAGTCACATGCTTGTTAAATACTTGGGCTAATTGATTCGGGGACTTTCAGTGAATTTTCTGTCTACCCTACTCTTTTCAGTTTCATGCCTTTGGTGATTAGCTGTTAAAAGCTGTCCTGTCATGTTGACTTCTTCTCCTTATTATTGTTTTTTTTTTTCCTCTAGAGACCTCCTGAGAATAGGGGTCACCTTGGCAGGCCATCAGAAGAAGATTCTGAGCAGCATCCATTCCATGAGGGTCCAAATGAGTCAGTCACCGTCAGTAATGGCATGAGAACTCTTGTATTCATAACGGGAGGAGAGGAAGGAAAAGGACCAGGGTCAAAGGAGAACCAGAGGTGGACTGCTGTGGAATGCACCAGAAAGACCAGCTTCTTGGCAGGGAGACAGCTTTCCATCTGTGAAGAATGAACTGGACCTGTTGCTCATGGGTAACCGTCGTGTCTTAGCAACAGAAGCACGTAGATGCCGTGGGGAACCAAACAAGGAATGATGAAGATAGAGAAAGGTGATGTTTAACAGAAGTGACGCCGAAACCATATGCATTGGAAACCAAGGTGAACTCAGTTCCCGCCTAAGGGGGACTGGAGTTACCTGTCTGCAGGAAGAAGGGAAGGAGGTGGAGAGAAGAGTCAGAAGCCTCGAGCTGTTCCATCTTCTCCCTCACCAATGACATTCTTTTCTTTTCTCCTTTCGTACTCCTCCCTGACAGTCCCTCCTCCCTCGCCCATGTCCATTTCCCTTTGCTCATGACTCGTGTAGGGAAGTTCCTTCAAATAAGACCCAGCCCGAGTCTCCAGATGTCGTTCTGTCAGTTGCCAAAGGACTTTGCTGACCACTACTGCATGGGGATCCAACCAATTCAATTAATGTCTTCATATTGAAGAAGAGATGTACCTTCAATTGAAAACCTTGTTTTTTCTTTTGTTTGCATTTTCTGCAAAAAGGAAAAAAAGAAACCACAAATTGGAAAAAAAAATAATAGAAAAACCTGTTTCCGTGTGCAAGCGCACACGTATGTGTGTCTGCGTTATAAAACGACTGTGCTTGTTCGTGACAGATGCAAACAAGAAAAAAGAATTGGGAAAGTGTTTGGCCCTGGGAGATCTCAAAGGGCTGGAATATGCTGTTGGCCTGGCTTTCTGCTCGGCTCTCTGGCTGCTTGGCTCAATGGGAAGAGAAAAAAAAGGGAGGGAACTCAAATGAAAGGAAAATTGGGGGAAAAAAGTCTCTGAAGTGTTTGCAAATTAAGACAGGAAACAGGTGAGTGGTTTGAATTGGATGCAGTGTGGGCCATTCTAGGGTGATGCTGACGGAAGAGGTGTTCTTGATAAGATCTGAAGAAAAGGAGAGGGAGAGGATTTCTGGAGAATGTTCTTCCACATCCCTGGAACCGGCGATTTTGGAGGCAGCAAGGAAGAACTCTTTCTTGCCTAGCCCATGGACTGGCGGAAGCCACGTGGCATTGAGGAATGTCTCTGTCGTGTCTGTGTTTCTCTTTACATTCCTTCTTGTACCTCATTGTTCATTGTTTGATTCACTTTTGTAAATTCCACCTAACATTTGAATAATTTTAATTTCTCCTTTTACCTTAATCTCCTTGCTAATTTTATCTGTCTAATTAAAAAGAGCAGAAGCATGTCTGGGTTTACGTAAGATGTTGTCAGAGTGTGTCCCTGGACCCTGGTTTTAGCTCACACACTGCACTAAGACGTTTACATCCAAGCTTTAGACTGCTTGCTATTGTGTCTGTAAACCCGCCCATACAGAGATATGAGGACTTAGCAGGAACCGTGGTTCTCTGGGAGACAGTCCATTATTGCAAACAAGTCAAAGCATCAGGATTTGCAGCATCAGGTCACATCACATCCACAGCCCAGCGCAGAGAGGATAAAAGCATGAGTGCTCATTTGTGCTCAGCACCCTTTCTACTCTACACAGTCCAGGATCCAAAGACAGGGAATGTTGCTGCCCACAGTGGGCTGAGTCTTCCCACATCAATTAACGTAATCAATTCCCCTTAAACATGCCCACAAGCCTGATCTAGGTAAAACCTTTTTAGACTCTCATCCCTAGAGACTCAAAGTTGTTCCAAGTTCACAATTAAAATAACTATCAAGGGGGAGTTCTGACCTTGAGTTACCAGCCCCTGGCTGCAATAGCAGGAAGCTTGAGGATGCAGCCACAACTTAGGTTGAGCTTACCTCAGGGCATGTCTATATAGCTGAGCCCTGGAGGATGGAGAAGCTGGAGAGAGAGAGAGAAAGAGAGAGAGAGAGAGAGAGAGAGAGAGAGAGAGAGAGAGAGAGAGAACCCTCCAGCAAATTCCTATGTGGTCTGCAGAGGGCTCAGTTCAGCCAGAAGGGTAGAAGACAACATCTCCCCTTAGCTGATTAACAATGACCTGCACCATTTACTAATTATCCTCAAAGAGCTCAGTGTCTTCCAAGCCTAAGCCATATGTCAGTTTTCCCAGGAATGAGTTTTGATTTGTCACCACACTCTTCAGGCAGCATCTCTTAACTGAAAACTTTTCTCTAGCACTACCAATGTCAACCTACTTCATGCCAAGCCCTTCAAAGCTGCCCATCTTCACCCCCAGACCAAACAGAGAGCAAGAAGTATGAAGGGGACTAAGGAGTGTCATTAGCAAACAGCCAAGACATGCATTTTTTGCATTTGAGTTCTTTTCCTCACTATGAACGTGTGAAGTCACAGCAGATCCTGCTTGTTCCCACTTTCAGACTCAGAATCTCAGGAATAAAGACCCTCTGAGGTCACACAATGGAGTCAGCATTGAGCATGAGCATTTGACCCTCGCTCCTCACCATTGTCCCAGTGGCACGTTATACCAAAGTATGGTTTGGTATGACCACAGGGATGTTGTAAACACAGGTTACAGATCCCACTTTGGGGTTTCCATATTTATAGGCCTGAAGTGGAACCTAGAACTTGAACACCTTACAAGTGGTACTAATGTTGCTGACCCATGAACCACACCATGGAAATCTCTACATTAACCCTCCTTGTTGAGAACTCATTGTGTTCCAGATGGCTACAGTGGCTCAGGAAATGATAGTTTTGGGGGCACTTGAGGTTCCTTGAGAGAGAAGCATGAACCCTTACATTCTCAGGCATGAAGTGATAGGAGAGACTGGTGGGCAGAGTTTGCTGCAGAGAGGAGTCTCTGTACACTGGGTTCAGAGAACATCCTTCTCGACTTTCTATGGGTTCCTTTGGGAGGATGCTCACTACCAGGGACAGCCCATCCCTCTAGATTTCAGTTGCATGTGCTGCCTTACTATCACACGTTTTTGTACATGGGATTGCTGGTGATGGAACTTGGGACAAGCACTCTACTGACTGAGCCACATTCTTGGCATAAGAGCTCTGCTTTTTTAATACAATATTTTAATTTATTATTTGAGAATTTCATACTGTATATAATATATTTTTGTGAATATCTATCCCTTACTTTCTGCTCCAACTCCTCCTGGGACCTCCCAAATCTCCCTCTCAAATTTTTTTGTTCTCTTTATTTTTGTAACCCATTGAATCTGGGTAGTACTGCTTGTACTACCTGGATATAGATATAGAGCCATCCACTGGTCCTTAGGCAACCTACCCAGTGGTCATATCCTTGAGGAAAAGTTACTTTCCCAGCAACCATCAACTGCCAATAGCTCCCCAGCTATGGGAGGGGCCTTATGAGCCTTTTCCTCAACCATGCTGGGATGTCCATTGACTTGATCTTATGAAAGTAACCGTAGCTGCTGAGTTCAAAAGTAAATACCATGTCATATCCAGAATTTAAAAATATATCTAGTGGCTTGTGGGCTGGAAAGCCAAGCTAACTGGATACAATCTGCAACCTTGCCGTGCAGTGCAGGATGTTGTTCAAATAAAAGAGACCACCAGGACTCAGCCAGTGTGATCTGCCAATGGCAGGTGGGCCAGGAGTTACAGTAATGGAGATGGCTTATGTGGGGAAGCTTGAGTGATATCCACCTTCCCCTGCTCTCTCTCTACCCCGAGAACACTCACAGGGAGGAATGAAGACTTAATGAGGAAGACAAAGAGAGCAATATCTAAGGAGATAAAGGATTCTAGGAATATTGGGGTGGGGAATCAGTGAGTCAGAAGACAAGAGAGATAGACTATACTGTTCAATAAGAAATGTAAGACCCTGATGGCTCTGTCTGTTCTAAGAGGATCTTTGTGAAGTGATCTGGGGACTTCATCATCCTTTAAAAATAATGGCTCTGACATCAAGTGGCTAAGGATGCAGTAAGTCACAGATGAAGTAAAGAGAAGGCTGTAATGGGGACCAGAAGCACATGGGCCCCTCCAGAATTCTCAAAGGGCCCAGTACCCAGAGAGACCCCAAAGATTCACTGCAGGCTGAGTTCCGCATTCATGGTGCCATCCATACTCTACACACAGAAGTCCTGGGGTTGTTTTCAAAAACAGATTTGTGACTTTCCAGAGGTCACTGAGGCTTCAGGCAATGTTAGGAGCCCCAGGGCCAGGGAAAGGTGGCCAAATGGTACAGAGGGTGTGTGGGTCATACTAGAAGATCATGCCAGGATTGAGACAAATGGTGATTCTGTTCACCACTACCAAGCCTTGGAAGACCAGCAAGAGATCTAAGGGTAACCCCAGGCTCTGGTAGAGAGCAGGCCTCAGAGCAAAGGTGATGGGGATGAACAATAGAGAATGAGTCTCCATTGGGTAGATTACTCACTACCCAACATCCCTCTGGGATTGCCTTGTTAACAGGGGCCTTGCAAGGGTTCCAAGGTGTTGAGAGTCACACTTAGTAAATCAGAATTCCTGGCAATTCCCAGGTGAAAGAGTCCACAGAACAGCTCTTCCTTGTCTCTGTGCTCAGTGCCAGTTCACTGCCTGGCTTATAGGAAGTATTTGAATTTTTTTTTTTTGGTGGCTGAAATAAGTTGAATCTGAAAAATTTAACATGTCATTATTTTACCTCTAGCTGTCCATGACCTTAGGCAGCATGCTTTGAAATAACTTAATCTCCAGGTATTTTGGTGGGATCTTCAACAATTACTTTTAACTGCTATCAGTCCCAGCTTACCCTAATTTTAGTTTCGTAATGTTTAAAACACTCCCTTTCAACCCTGTCTGAATCTTTAACACAATGTCAGAATCTTCCCCAGAGCTCCAGCTGGGACACAGTAGTTTCCCACTGTGTATTAGTCACTGCTCAAAAGCCCCAAGAGGCAGAAACTAATTTGACTTGTTCCTGGTACAAAAGAGACAAATCCAAAGTATAGGGGATGGCAGGGTCAGAGGGCAGCCTTTCCTGAGAAGAACCCAGACTGTATCCTGTACCTCTGAATTTGGGGTCTGCGTACTGCCAAGTTGGCTTGTGGTTAGGCTGTGGGGACTGGTGGGGCTCTTATGACCAGGAAGATTTTACTAGTACACTTTATTTTCCCTTTTGGGGGTGAACTGAAGGCTGAGCTTTGTGTAGGCCAGGCTGGCCTCCAACTGGCTATACACTTAGGATGCTTTGACCTCATGACTATCCTGCCTGTACTTCCCAAGAGTTGGGATTTCTGTCATGCTCGGTCTATGTCTTGTTGGGAATCAAACTCAAGAACTCATGCATGCTAGGCAAGCCCTCTCTACCAACCAAGCAACAACACCAGACCTACATCAATGTTTTAACAGCCCTTCTATGCTAACGATTTCTTCCTTCCAAGATTTATTTAATCTCCCAGAAGACACCCTCACTCAGAATCCTGCAGCCTCCTGCTCACCAGAAGGAATAAAAATTAAAACACTCAAACAAAACAAATGTATGGGCAAACAAGCTTTCTCTAAGCTCTGGAGCCCGTACCATTCTGTTCTCCTGGAAGAGAAGCTGCCATCTTCTCGAGAACACTTAGGTTGCCTCTTCTGGTCTAATTGAAGCTCAGAGTTGCCTCCATGTGAGCAACTGCTGCAGCTCCGAAAATGGCCTTCCGCCATGAATGCAATGACAAGCTTCAGGCATTGACTTTGTAAGTGACTTGATGGAGAAATGAACAGAGCCGCAGGAGAACCACCACTGTCCCGAGAAGCCAACAACAGTGATTCCATAGGCTCTGCTCAACTGGAACTGGACAGAAAAGAGTTCCCAAGCTGGGGCCTAGGTGAGCAGTGGAGAGAACAGCTTGTGATTTTTTTTGTTGTTGTTGTTATGGTTCAGAAAACAAACATCATGTCTGTGGGATCATGGGTTGTTCTTTGAGGCTGGCTGCGGGTAGCTGGAGGGGTAGGCAGGACCTGCTCCGTGAATGGCCTTCAATGAGAGGGTAAGAGACCTAGATAATAGTATGAGAAAGGGCCTGGAAGATCAACTAAAACAAAAATCATCCATTTTAAATAAGCCACTCGCCACCAGATGGAAAATGGAGAGACTAATCTGGAGGCTGCTAATCAAGACAGAAAACCACATTGGTCTTGTATATGTACAAGTCGCAGGAGGGATGGAGAAGCACAAAGCGGAGGAGGAGGTGGGTTGTGATCAGCAGAGGAAGATGTGGTTTGTCTTCCAGGAGTTAGTGAGGAAAGGGCCAAAATGACAATCCCATATCTTGTTTAGACATCTGGGTAGGTTCTGATCCATCAACTGAGGAAGAGAATATAAAGGAAGGAAGAAACCCTGAGGGAAGAAGACACAGTGTCCAAGTTGCCTGTGGGCATTGGGTATAAAAGTCTACAATTCAGACAAAAAATCTGGGCTGGTAATATACTTCATGAAGGCATCCTTTCCCCGACAGTAAGTGGAGTCATAGAAGCAGAATGTATGACATTGGGATGGGAAGGTGGAGAGAAAAGTTAGTTCATGTGCAACTTTGGTACACAGCCTATTTAACAGGTTCACAGAGGAGTGTGAACAGAGCCTCCACAGGGATAAGGGGAAATCAGAGAAACACATTTTAGAGAAGGAACAGCCATGCCAAGGCCCGACACTTCTAAAAGGGCCGATGTGACATGAGCACTGAAAAAGAGCCAATGGATATAGGCATATTGGCAGCACACCTGTGATCTCAGCACATGCGAGGTAGAGGCCGGAGGAGAGTTCAAGGTGAACTTTGGGTCAGCCTAAGTGAGATTATGCCCCCAAACATAACAATTAGACAGTACTCATGAAACCAACGGTAGTGGCACATTCCTGTAATCCTAGCACTGGAAGGCTGAGGCTGGAGGATTGTTATGAGTTCTATGCCACCTTGTGCTACATAGAGGCCTTGTCCAAGAAAGACGCAGAGGGAATGCCCATGAGTTTATCCACAGGAAAGCAGGGCAAGTTCGCCAGGGAGGTGATGGCCCAGGACGATGGCTGAACTGGAGGGAGAAACACCATGAGCTTCTAAATATATCGGTTGTGAATGGAGAAGAAATACACAAACAGAGCCAGAGGAGGCTCCTTTTGCTTGTTGCTATTTTGCCTCTTCTTAATGGGAAGAGCTTGGGCATGTTTAAAAGCTAATGAAAGAGAATGGGTGTGGAGAGCAGCAGAGAAGGAAGAGAATTGAGAGGGTCAGGCCCCCGCGAAGGCAGGGAGTGCAGGTGGAAGGGTGCGTGGCTCCAAGTGAAGCGATTCTAATTTGGTCTGAAGATGAATGAAATGAGGACTGACACGCATTCCTAGCAGAACTCAAGCTCACCTTCCAATTTCCTCACAATCTAATCACTTAGCTCCCACGGCCTCCTGCGTGGGAGCACCATGATTGAACTCACGGGCCTCACTGAGGCCCTGCTGAAATGATGCTGCAGGCACACTGGTGAAATGGGTAAGTGGACAGACAAGAGAGAGAGAGAGAGAGAGAGAGACTGAGGGAAGAGTGAGACAGCGTCACAGAACCCTGTCCTGCTCAGAGCCCTACAAAGTCTGGACATCACTGATGGGATGAAGTCCAAATTTTTCGTCAAGCCTGGAGGTTCAACACCACCTCTCCAGCCAGATTTCCGGCAAAGCAGACCCACCTGCCTGACCATGTCACTTTCTACCCCTGTGACTCCTGTCTCAAGACCTTTCCCAAGACTAGAGTTCCCTCCATTCCCCAGCATAAGAGGGCATAGGGCCAGCCCCAATGTGTCTTGTGAAGATGACCCTGCCTATGGTCAGTTATCTTTGTCTCTGCCTCCTACACAATCATTCTTTCATCCTTTACACTCATCTTAGCTGGCTCAGTGAGCTCCTGGAGGGCAGGGATAGGACCATATTCATTAAACAAACAAACAAACAAACAAAAACTTTTGTACCCAGTACGTACATGTTTGTAGGAGGGCTGGCATAGACAGGTCAGGAAAGACTCAGCCCCAAAGGACAATAACCTAGAACATTGGTAGTCTGCTTGGACTAGGGCCAGAGAGAGGCCCAGATATGTATGATAGTAGGTGTGCTTAGAGTCTGATAAAGATAACAGTGAGAGGTCTAGATCTCTGTGTGGAACAATGAGCACGAGAGGACACTTAGAGTCATCCTAACGGAAGGAAGAGCCTGGCATTACGAGCCACTAGGAGGATCTGTGGGATGAGTCTTAGCCTCCACACAGAACCCAGCCTCCGCCCCTAGCATCTCAAGAATTTAGATATGGGGATAGAAAGTTGAAACTGGTAAGAGCAAATCAGGGCTTCAACTCCTCAAGGCACAAATATTTACAGGGCTACTTATGAGCTCCAAGGCTTTTGTAGGGTGCCAGGTATAAGCCATAAAGGCATATCATTAACTCAGAATTGTCCTTCAAGTAAAGTCGCAGCATGGTAGGGCAAGTCTAAGCCTGCTTGGAGGCCAATTCTTATGCCCAGGGATAGAGAATCAGCCTTGGCCTCTGACTTTGTTATGCTAAAGAGAAAAAGGAAGAGGGAGCAACAGGAAGTTCAGGAATTGTTTTCCCAGGCAAGCATGGAATGTGGTTGGACAGGTTACCAGCTTCCTTGAAACTGTCTTCCCAGAACTCAGAAGAAAGAGCTAGGCCACATGCAACGGTGATGATCAGTTGTTTGCAAGAGCCCCATGTGTGTGCCAACAACTACCAGATCAGAGCATGAGGAATCTGCTAAATGTGTCCGGGTGAGCAGGTACATGAAAGTCAGTTTGGGACCTACCTGTCCACATCAGGTGCCTCAACAGAAAATGAAGGCCTTAGACACTGCCCTGTGTCTAACTGTATAGACAGACAGGGATCTTGACAATTTGAGAAAGGGGTTCACCTTTTGCTATGGTCCTGTGTTGACTCCCTAAAACGGCATGCCTCCTTCTCCACACGGACTAGGGAAGCCTGGATGCAAGGAGCTAAGCATCCAAGGACCTGATTGCTAAGCTTAGGGTGGGTTTCCAAGCCAACTGGAATCCCCCTGTTTAATCACAAACATCTCACGTATCTCTGATCACACTCAAGAGATGTTCAGAAAAGGATAAGCCTATTTGGGATCCCATACCAGGCTTAGGTGTGAGATTGCCAGCTGCAAGTGTTCTACATTTAGGATTTAAAGTAAGAATTTCCAGCAGCTAATTAGAGGAGGTGCTCCTGGGGTAGGGACTGAAATTACGACCACTTGAGAAGTTCTCCACAATAAAAATCACAAATTCAGTAATAGACTTGATGGCAGCAATTGTAATTTTTCTTTTTTTTGGCATGCTTACTACAAAGTGAAGCAAATTGGTGACTCCTAAGATGCTATTGTGATACCCATTTGGGGAAGGAATTTGCTAACCATCTCAGAGATGCACAGGCAGCATGATCTTCAGCAGATCATGCTGAAGAGCTAGATTTGAACTCAGATTATCTATCTGAAGTGCAGTAATTGAGTCACTGAGTGATTCCGTTACCCAAGCTCAATGCCTTCTACCTACCTTGAATGTCTTCCATGAAACACAACTGATTTATGCACACTGTAAAATATGTTTATAAATGGGAATGGATTCATCTGCCAGGGTCAAATGAGGGGCCACATAGAAACCACATATTAATAACATAAGGTCACATAACCCAGCTCTTGGTTTTTGGAGCAGGTTCAAAATGTGACAGCCAGTGTGAGTTAGCTTATTCCATGTTTGAGGATATAACCTCAAAATAAAAAATGAACCAGGCCTGTTGTAAAAGTCTCCCCCACCTTCTGATAAAGGTCAGTCTTTAATCTCTGCAGAGTTGGGAGTTTTGTGCCCTTCACAGTTACATGTGTGAGTGGCATCCAAATGATTTCTGCCCCTCACTTTGCATGTGTGCAGAGAACACACTCAAGATTTTCTTATTCCTGGGTGGATCTCCAGGCTGTGTGTCAGATTGGACCAATGGTTGAATTTGAGACTCTTTTTTTTCAGTATGTTGCATTAGCACATGGCTCCCTCATTCAAACAGGCCAGTGGCCTTTCTTCATGGTACTAAATGAAATCCTTTGATTAAAGCCCAATTTCTGGGCCTGTCAGTCAACAAGAAGAGTTTTCTTCAGCTAAATAACTGTCCACAGATTTTCTTTGATTGCAGAGCCTTCCTCAGGGTTTAACCTGCTTGCTGGGTTTCCATGGTGTGTTGAATGAACCGTCAAATGGCACAATATCTTTTAGGATATATATGTTCAAACTCTTTAAAATTGTTACACATTTATTATGAGGTACACTTAAGAAAACGTCTAATATAAAAACTATGCACTATCTAGCAGAAATTATAAAGCATTCCTTTGAAATAAGTTAGTCAAATAAAACTGCCTTGTCTTCTCCTGGGCCATCTTTAGAATCTCAGCTCTCCCCACCAAGCACTCCACTGTGAAGTTACATCTCCAGTCCAGGCTGCTTCTATGTGATGTCACTTCTCCCAGGCTCAAGACTGAGCCGTACTTACTACAGCTCTCTGGGACTCTGTGCATGTGAGCTTATTCACATGGTTTCATCTGTGCTCTTCGGAAGATGAAAGTGCTGCAGCTGAGCAGGGCACCTGGTGATTGGTCTCCCCGAAGGATGCAGCAGATGGCACCAACTCTGTGTTCCCTTTTCCCAGTGGGAGCAGGCTCTTCTGCTTCATGGTGACCTCCAGTCATAATCACAGTGTGATGTTTTCCAAATGCAGTGTCTACTGCAACTCTGAAAGATATTCTCTCTGACATCCAATTTAACAATTAACAAGTTTTCTTTCTTTCTTTTATTGTTTTTATCCCCACCAAGGGGTTTAGCTCCTGCAGGGATGTTTCAGAGACAGGGGCAGTTTGCCAAGCATTAACTTGTCTGGCCCAGGGGGCATTATTGTACAGCTGATTTCATATGAGTGAACACCATTCCTTTGGTATTATTTGCAAACTGTCATATGGTGCTGAGAGTTAACCATTTGTGGTTCTGAGTTCTATGGCTAGCAGGAAATTCAGCGTATGAAAAAAGATCAACAAAACTAAGCATCTCTTATAGATTCAGTGCAGCAGGAGATGGCAAATTATTTTTGTGTGTGTGTGTAAATGAGCAGATGCTAAATATTTTTTATCATGAGATCCCTGTTACAACCATTCATCTTTTTCTGTTGCACTGTGAAAATACTCACAGATAGTATTTGGATTAGTAGGTATGGCCATGTTTCAATAAAACTTTATTTACCAAAACAAGTAGAGGGTTACTTCTGTTCTATGGGTAGTGGTTTGTTGAGTCTTGATCTCACTTATGGTAAAAGCTCTTGGTCTAGAATGTCAGCTTGGACATGACCTACATATGGTGGCCTAAAGGGTCATGCTTGGAGCCAGAGAGGTGGCAAAAACAGGACATGAAAATATTGGTTAAAATCTCATCAAGTATATCTGGATCTCAGTTGAAACTACATTTGTCAAGCAATTTCCACTTGAAAGTGAGTTATAGGTATTTGCACTGTATTCTAACACAGCTTTTTATCAGATAGGTAGGAATATGCAAGACCCCAGGATACTCGTTGAGTGTTGAAAAGTAGAAGGGTTATAGTCAGTGCTAAAAGGAGAGTGGTCCTGGACTAGGCACCAGGAAAAGAAACGGTCCCATGGAATCCATAGTACTGTGAAAGTGGCCCCTGCTCTCTGGAGGACCAATGAGAACTGGGGAAGTTGAGAAGAGTGTGCCAGTACTAAAGGCTCGGGGAGGTCTCCAAGAAGCCCAAGTATTTCTTCCTCTCTGTGTTCACTCAGAATCCTGGTGACCCCCAGCCATCTTTCTCTGTTGGAGGTCACAATCTAATATGGCAGTGTCTTGGTTTGGATTCTGTTGCTGTGAAAGTACATGACCACAGCAACTCTTATAAAGGAAAACACTTAATTGGGGCTGGCTTATGTTTCAGAGGTTTGGTCCATTATCCTCATGGCGGGAAGCATGGTGGCACACAGGCAGATGGGGTACTGGAGAGGTAGCTGAGAGTTCTACATCTGGATGAGCAGGCATCAGGAAGAGAGAGAAACCCTGTGCCTGGCTTGAGCATCTGGAACCTCAAAGGCCACCCCCCAGTGACGCAATTCCCCCAAGGCCACACCTACTCCAATAAAGCCACACCTACTAACAGTGCCATTCCCTATGGGCCTATGGGATCATTTTCATTCAAACTACCACAGACAGGAAATCAGTAAGTTGAAAAATGAAGAGGTCCAAAAGGAAACGGTACTATGGTGGCATTGCTTATAATCCTAGTACTTGAGAAGGAAGCCTGGGAAGATCAGGCATTCAAGGGCATCCTCAGCTCCATAGTGAGTTTGGGGCTAGTGTGGGCTCTATGAGATCCTGTCTCAGCATCTTTACAGACCCACAGATGGTGTGAGAAGAGGCCCAGAGACTGACTTAGGAAGCTTGGGCCTCCTTGCTAGGAATCTGGCCAGCAGTAACTTGCCATTTTTTGGACAGTCCCCACTGCTACAACATCTGGGAATACTGGGTTGGAACTGGCTCAGAGTGCTTGGCCTCATGCTGCTAGCATCCTTGAATTACCACCCCTCTCTTTGCCCTTGATGGGGACGTTACCAGAGCCTCTCACTGGGCCATTCACCCTCCTCTGTGGCCTCTGAGCCCATAGACTTTTCATCTGGGCGGGGCTAAGAATGGCTGTACTCCACCCACCATGGGGAAATTGTCCCTTTTCCAGCCCAAACTAAGATGCAAGCATAATTTGCTCTGTACACATGTAATTAGAAGAAACAAGGGCAGGGAGAGAAGCTGGTTAAGTAAGTCCCAAGTGACTTTTTTTCATAATGAAGAAATAAATCTCAGAGAATACATTGTGTCCCTTTTCCTGCCCAGCCCAATTTTATAAGAGACTCAAGGTCACCTCACAGAACAGGGTTCTTCCTGCTCCAGGACTGAAAGCTGGTCATACCATTATGTGGGGTGTAGTGACTCCTCCAGGCCCTGATGCACTTCTTAGATTCTGGGACTTCTCCCAGTCACATGATCATGTTCTTTACTCAGCCCTGTTCCTGCTGGCAGAATCCAAAACCCTGGGCTAGGACAAGTAGGTCCACATGGCCCCTCCCTTAATGGTATTCAGTATGCCTGTTCATTGGTCAGCTCCCATCACACAGGCTCACCCCCACCCAGGCTCCTTTCCTTCTTCTCTTCTTTGCTCCCCGAGATGCTTTTCAGCTGTCAGTCCCATTTCTGGATTTCTATGGCAACCACAACCCCAGCCTCACTGCCTTTTCCCCTTCCCCCTTCATCCTCTTGCAAGTAGGAGCGCAAGGAGGTTGCTGACAGGCTGGGCATCTCGTAATTTCCCTCATGAAACAAACAGCCCAAAAGAGGAAGTTGAGGCCATGCAGAGGGCCCAGCTGAGGGAAGCCACCAGAGGGCAGAGACTTAAGAAAGAGCAGTATTGTGCACACATGAAGAATAGGCCCTAG
Organism: Pachyuromys duprasi; assembly: GCA_028658305.1. Taxonomy (NCBI): domain Eukaryota; kingdom Metazoa; phylum Chordata; class Mammalia; order Rodentia; family Muridae; genus Pachyuromys; species Pachyuromys duprasi. The sequence continues at coordinate 18,953,434 of CM053749.1, forward strand.
GGTGCAGCTGTTGGCAACCCTGCAAAACCAAATTCCCCAGGGCATGCAGAGATGATCTGGCTGTGGAAAGCACACTGAGAAGACCAACTGTGAGCATTGATTGGTGGCCATCAGAGTGACCCAGCAGGAGATTTACAAGGGGGTGGGAGGAGGCAAGACCTAAGCACCGAGGACACAAGCTGCAGCCACAGGGAAAATTTTCCCAAATAGCCCCATCACCAAGGCAAGTGCTTCTGAACCCATCAGCACTTAACTGCCAGAAGTGCCCTTTCTCTGGAAGACAGGACCATTTCACCAGCTTTACTGTCCATGTACCCCATCCCAGCACAGCAGAGTCAGAGGCTCCTCTGGGTACCACAGGCTGCCAGGCAGAGGGCAGATTCAGGGGAGTGAAGGCCAAGAGTAGGGCACACTGTCGGGACTAAGGTGAGGCAGGCAGCTTTACTCTAGAGGGGGAAAGCTCAGAGGAGCCAGGGACGAGGATAAATTTGAATAGCCTTATTACGTGCAGTTTTTATAAATAAAAGAAATATGTTTGGGGCTGCTAATGACCTTCAAATTAGCAGCCTTTTCAGCGAACACTTATGTATTTTTAATTCCAAACGTTACTGAGTGTCAGTTGCAGAAGCTATGAAAAGCAGCAGGGGCAGCTGGATGATTTTAAATAAGAGGAAACCCAGATCATTATTTTTGAAACTGTCAGCTTATTCGCCTCTTAATGGATTCACTTTCTGTCATCTCTCCCCCTACCTTTGTGGTCTTTGAAGATCTGCAGGCATTCTCTGTGGGGAAGAGCAGAGGCCCAGCCTGTCCTGTGGAGGGACCTGGGGCTCCAGTTCCCACCTTGCCTATAAGTGCATCACACTCACCAGCAGGGAGGCAGCACAAAGGTCTTCTTCAGATGTGCATTGGAGAGAAGGGAATTTCTGCCTGGGATACAGTATATCAGCTGATGGTACTTGGGGCTTCCTTCTCTGATCTGCTCTAATTCTAAGTTACAAAAAAAAAAGAGAGAAATTACTGGCTTCACAATAATATATATATATATTTCTATATCCCTTACGTATTATATATTATACTTGCATATGTATATGTTTATCTGTCTATTATGGATAGATATCTAGATATCTAGAAAGATATATGGTAGATAGATGATAGATAAATAAATAGATGATAGATAGGCAGATGGCCAATAGATGATAGATAAATAGATGACAGATAAATAGAGGATAGATAGATAGTTGTGTATGTACACACACGTTTGTGTGTCTTGCGTGAATATGAACAGGGAAAGGGCTGGAGCAATGAAAGAGAAGGATCACAGAGAAGCAGGTAGAGACATACAGTAAGAGGTTGCCTAGGGAGAACGAGCAGTCTATTGAGAAGTGATTCTCAAAAGGTGGATCCAGCGCCGCCATCACCGCAGCAGCAGCACCTAAGAACATTAGAAAGGCATCCTCCCACCAACCACCAAGCATGACTGTGCACATCCATCATCCCTGACACTGGACAGGCTGAAGCAGGAGGACCACAAGTTCTGTGCTAGCTTGGGATACAGAGTTAGACCTTGTCTTGATGACAAGCAAACATGGTTTTTGTTTTGTTCTTTGTTTTGAAAACAGGAATGAACACTCTCAGGCCCCATCCCAGTGCATTGGATCAACAATTCTGGATTCAGGGAGAAGCTAAAAACTGGGCTTTCATCTCTCAGCTTTCTTGCCGGTAGCGAAGATGCTCACACATGTGGGAGCCACTGGTGTCCAAACGCAGAGGAATCAATGCACAGAAAGGGTGACAGCGAAGAGGAGGAAAGGATGGCCAAGGAGGAGGAGCACGAGGGAGAAGAGACATGTGGAAAGATTAGACTCCCGCTTTTTCACCTAAGCACTTGGACACTTTTCTGATTATCAGCTCAGTTATCTCTGTCATGGACCCATACACACCAGCATCCAGAGCCTTTCCTTAGCAACAGGTAGGTTTCTGAGCAGATCTGACCTCTGCATGACCAACCCCCTTGGGCATCTTCCGGAACCTTCCAGTTTATCACAGAGCTCTTGGTGTCTTAGTGAAGGTTTCTATTTCTGTGATGAAACACCAAGACCTGAGGTGGAAAAGGATTATTTGGCTTACACATCCTAAATCATAGACCACTGATAGAAGCCAAGGCAGGAACTCAAACAGGGAAGGAACCTGGAGGCAGAAGCTGATGCAGTGACTACGGAGGGGTGCTGCTTACTGGCCTGCTCCCCATGGCTTGCTCATCCTGCTTTCTAATAGAACCTGGGACACCCAGCGCAGGGCTGGCCCCACTCACAAGGGGCTGGGCCCTCACATCGATCACTAATTAAGAAGATGCTCCACAGTCTTGCCTACAGCCTGATCTTATGGAGGCATTTTCTCAATTTAGGTTCTTTCTCTCCAATGATTCTAACTTGTGTTAAGTAGACATAGAACTAGCCAGCACAAAAGCTATCCCTATGATCAAAATTAAGAAACACAAATCGTCATTAAATTTAGCCTAAATGTGATTTCCAGCCATTTGCAGTCCACCAGTAAGCATATAACAGGTCCACACTCTCAGTTTTCCTGATATACTAGACACCAATGTTAGCATTGCCCAAATGTGGAAGGTGAGGTTTAGGAATGCAGGTAGCAAAATTATAATTCGAATCTTGATTAAATTGACATTAAAATATACTGTTTTCTGAAGCTTACTTTGCCTCTCAGTGTGAATAATCCTGTAATTTATATTTTACTGTAGTGACAGGGCTCTTCATTTTCACTATTCTTCTTAATTTCTTTTTAATAACTGTCCAACTTACTGAGAAGTGTTGTAACTGAATAGTGCTTGAGGTGCAGATGCCAATCTAGTCTAGCCAGAAGGACAAGGGGCTGTCACAGCCAGTATGCACAATGCTATGCAACAAGATGGACCCCATAAGCTATTAAGATGTAGCCCCAGATAAGGTGAAAAGGTGTATCTCTGTTAAAGCGAAAGAAATTATCCCAGAAGAGGTAAAACTCATGGCTAAGAGAGGCTATAAGTTCCAGACAACAATAAAAGAACCAGGAGCATCTTGCATGCTTTAATATCTACTTGCCCAGAGGATGTCTGATAAGAAACTGTGGACAGCCTGAGTGCCCAGTGCTGGGGACAGGAGATGCAATAGGCAAAATGTGGTGTGTGTATAATAAGTGCTATGTGCTCCAGACAAAGGATGACTGAATTTCCATATGGAAACATGCATGGATTTTCACATCAAGGGAATTGAGTGAGCAAAGGAAGAGGAGGAATGTAGAATACGACCCTTTTACAAGACCACATATAGGTAAGGTGTTCACGGAACACAATAGGATAATGTTTATGATCGGGAAGGATGTGGCAACCTACCTATTCTCCACTTGACTTCATTTGCTACCTTTAAAGAGGATCCATATACAAATATGCATGTCTGTTTGTGGATATCGGAGCAGCATCATTATTCTGCCAGCTCTTATTCCAGGACAGCACTATCTTAATCATTGCAGCCTCATTGCACATTTTAATAGGCATACCACGACTCATCCATCCTCATTCACTTTCATAATTCTCATAACGATTTTCACCTGAATATTTTTCCAGGTGCAGTATGAGATAAATTTGTGAAATTCCAAAATTTAGATGGGTTTGTTGGTAAAGCTATAAGCATTAAATTTGTATGCTAGAGAACAGACATCAGGTCCATCTTCTGGTTAGAAATAGGATGTTTCTTTCCATGTCTTTTATAATCTTCTGCACAGTATTGGACCTTTATTACAAATGCTATTTATTTCATTTATTTCTTGCTAAAACCCCCTCTAACTTATAGTTTGCTTTGGTCATGAGACTCCTCCTTTCCACTATTAAAATGTATTTAAGATTTTATTTTCAAATATATGTGTTATGGTGGGACACACACACACACACACACACACATATATATATGTGTGTATATATATATATATATGAATATATATATATATATATATATATATATGAATATAGGAGCCTGTGGAGGCCAGAGGTGTCAGCTCCTTCTTGAATTGGTATTACTGGTGGTTTTGAGTCACCAGATGTGCATGTTGGGAAATAAACTCAGGTTCTCTGTAAGACCAGTACATGTTCTTAACTACTAAGACATCTTTCCAGCTCTTTTCTTTGTTATTCTCTTTAATTGCTCCTTAACACAAACTTTATAATTATTCAACTTACTTAAATGTATTATTATTACTAAACACCTCCTTAATGAGTTTTTTTAAATACTTTAGGCACACAGTGCAGCTTACTTTAACAGAGATTATTGTTTTATCATCATTGTTATCATCATCATTATAATCATCAATTTTTTAGACAGTGTTTCACCATGCAGTTGGCCTGGAACTTGTATTGTAGACCATGCTGGCCCTGAACTCACTACCTCTGCCTCCTGAATGCTGGGAATAAAGATGTCCACCACCATGCTTATCTTAACAGAGTATTAGTTTCTTTTTTTAAATATATTTTTTTATGTATTACAACTTATTCACTTTGTATCCCAGCTGTAGTCCCCACCCTCGTCTCCTCCCAATCCTGACTTCCCTCCTTCCCTCATCTCCTCCCATGCCCTTTCCACAGTCCACTGATAGGGGAGGTATTCTTCCCCTTCCATCTGACCCTAGCCTATCAGGTTTCATCAGGACTGTCTGCATTGTCTTCCTCTGTGGCCTGGTAAGGCTGACCACCTCCCTCTGGGGGAGGTGATCAAAGGGCCAGCCACTGAGTTCATGTTAGAGACAGCCCCTGTGCCCCTTTCTAGGAAGCCCATTTGGAGACTGAGCTGCCATGGGCTACATATGTGCAGGGGTTCTAGGTTATCTCCATGAACAGTCCTTGTTTGGAGTATCAGTCTCAGAAAAGACCCCTGGTCCCAGATTTGTTAGCTCTGTTGTTCTCCTTGTGGAGTTTCAGCCCTTTCCAGGTCTTTCTGTATCCCCCTTCTTTCATAAGATTCCTTGCACTCTGCCAAATGTTTGGCTATGTGTCTCAGTGTCTCAGCATCTGCTTAATACCCTGCTAGGCAGTCTTTCAGAGGCCCTCTGTGGTAGGCTCCTGCCTTGTTCCTTTTTTTCACCTTCTTCCGATGTCTATCTAGTTTACCTTTCTGAATAAGGATTGAACATCTTACCTAAGGTCCTCCTTCTTGCCTAGCTTCTATAGGTGTATAGATTTTAACATGTTTATCCTATATGTCTAATATCCACTTATAAATGAGTATAAGTGTGTCTTTCTGCTTCTGGGATACCTCACTCAGGATGATCTTTTCTAGTTCCTTCCATTTGCCTGAAATTTTCATGATTTTCTTGTTTTTTACTGAGTAATACTCCATTGTGTAAATGTACCACAATTTATGTATCCATTCAATTGAGGGACATCTGGTTGTTTCCCAGTTTTGATTATTATGAATAAAGCATCTACAAACATGGTTGAGCAAATGCCCTTGCTATATACTTGTGCATATTTTGGATATATGCCTAGGAGTGGTATAGCTGGATCTTGAGGTAGCACTATTCTTAATTGTCTGAGAAAGCAGCAGATTGATTTCCAAAGTGGTTGTACAAGTTTACATTCCCACCAGCAATGAAGGAGGGTTCCCCTTTCTCTATATACTGTCCAGAATGTGTTGTCACTTGAGTTTTTGATCTTAGCCATTTTGATGGGTGTATGGTGACCCAGAATTGCCCAAACAACAACAGATCTGTACAACAACAGATCATCTGGAGGTATCTCCATCTCTGATCTCAAGCTGTACTATAAAGGAACAGTAATAAAAACTGCATGGTACTGGCATAAAAACAGGCTGGTGGATAAATGGATTGAATAGAAGACCCAGAAATAAACCCAAACACTTATGGACACCTGATTTTTTATAAAGATGCCAAAATCATACAATGGAAAAAAGATAGCATCTTCAACAAATGGTGCTGGTCTAACTGGATATCTACAGGTAGAAAAATGCAAATAGAACCATACTTATCACCCTGCACAAAACTAAAATCCAAGTGGATCAAAGACCTCAACATAAAACCAGACACAATAAACCTGTTAGAAGAAAAAGTGGGGAAGAGCCTTTAGCTCATTGACACAAGAGACAATTCCTGAACAGAACATCAACATCACAGGCTCTAAATCAACAATCAATAAATAGGAACTCATGAAACTGAGAAGTTTCTGTAAAGGAAAGGACACTATCATCAGAACAAAACGACAGCCTACAGACTGGGAAAGGATCTTCACCAACCCTATATCTGACAGAGGGCTAATATCCAGAATATATAAAGAACTCAAGAAGTTAAAAAGCAACAAATCAAATAATCCAATTTAAAAAATGGGGTACAGAGCTAAACAGACAATTCTCAATAGAGGAATATCAAATGTCAGAGAAACACTTAAAGAAATGCCCAACATCCTTAGTCATCAGGGAAATGCAAATCAAAATGACCCTGAGATTTCACTTTACACCCATCAGAGAGTATTACTTTCAACTTGATAATTTTTATTTAATTTCCCTTCTTTATTTTTTTTAGAACTTCTTGGAAAATATTCAACACTAGTTTTTGTAGATATATTTTTATTTTTAATTTAAAAGTACCTTTATTCCTTAACAATAAACAATAGTATCAGTTGCTGTTATGAGGTATATAAAGGACTGTCTGTTTTACCAAGAATTAGAAATGCAAATGGATTCTTTGCTTTTTCCAAACTTTTATAGAAAAGATAATCCATGAAATCAAATCTGAATTCCAGAAATCATGGCATGTTTCACTTTTGATTTGGTGAAGAGTCTAATATGTTAGAAACTGACACTGCATTCATGCCTTTTTACCACCCAGGGTTAGAGTACAGCTTTCGCCGTTTGTGTATCTGCCCTAGTCTTTACCGTATTTTATTAGCAACAGTCCTAATTTTTTCATAGTACTTTTGATTAAGGTATAATAGATACAGGGAAATTTATCCAAATGCCGCCTCGACAGCTTGATGAATTTTCATAAAGCAAAGTCACACATGCAGCTGCCACTAGATTAGAAAGGCAGAAAGCCTCTGGCATCAAGCTTCCTCTCCATCTCTGTGCCCCCAGACTCTTTCGAATTCTTTTGAATTTCAATTCAACAGAATAACACAGTACGCATTATTTTGTGATTGATTTTTCTGCTCAGATTGTGTTTATGAAATCCATTCATATTCTTATAATAGTAATCTACTCATTTAATAACATATAACATTCCTTCTCACAAACATGCTGCAATTTGTTTATTTTCTTTATTGTTAGGGTACGTTTGTGCTATTCCCAGTTTTTGATTACTGTTAACAATTGTAGAACAAATGTTCTTGCACATGTCATTTGAAGTACATGTGTTCTTTTCCATGCATGCATGCGTTCCTATTTCTATCTAAAGGTAAATTGCCGAACCATGGTATATTTGTGTCACTGCTTTAACAGGTTCCGTACAGCACTCTTCCAAAGTGGTGGAGTGAGGGATGAATGTTCTCCTGAAGGGAGAACGGCCAATTATTTATCTACATGCAATATGCTGTGGAAGCCAATATGGCGAGGTCTTTAACAGTATTTTCACTTGACAATTGATATTGTTGACCATTTTCCAACTACTTATTAGTGTTGTGTCTAAGCTGACTCTATAAAATGAAGACACCAATCCTAGGAAGTAATAAGACCTCTTAAATCAGTCACATGCTGTGAACAAAGGCAAGCTCAGGTGCTTTCCAGGGGGATCCACCTGAGCTTCTGGAACCTACCTATGAAGTCCTCACTTAACAGAAGAAAGGTTGAGTCATACCATTGTCTACCAGATGGCCCCTGCTCGCAGTAGTGTGACCACACTACAGCTAGAGCCATTGGGATTCAGCATTCTAACATCATTTTCAATACAGTTAAGAGTTTGGACATCAAGGAGATGATAGACTCATGTCAAAATCTGGCTTTTATGAAGACATACTACTGTAAAGCTATAGTTAGCTAATGCATAAACCCGTGAGATGGACTAGAGACTGCAGTAGGAAAACTATATGCTCAGAGCCAACTGATTTATTGTTTTTTAAAGTCACCAAATTATACACTGGGAGAAGGAGTCTTCTCCATAAGTAATCCTGGAGCAACTGGAAATTTCTATGCAGAAGATTGAAAGGTGAGTCCTGTCCCTCAGCTTGTGCAAAAAGTAACTCACAATGTTTTAAAGACTTAAATGTAAGAGCATACATTACCAACCTACTGTAAGAAAACATAAGAGAAATACTTTATGACAGCGGTATTGTTATCATACTTGGGGGCCAAAACTACTGCCTTCATCAGGTCTGGCCATATATCCAAAATAAGCCAATAAAAACAGCCAAGTTAAGCTGGGCTCAGTGACAGATGCCTGCAATCTCAGCACTTAGGGAGGCAAAGGCAGACAGATCTCTGTGAATTTAAGGCTAGCCTGGTCTACAAAGTGAGTCCAGGAAAGCCAAGGCTACAAAGAGAAACCCTGTCTCAACAAAACAAAATGAGCCAAATTAAATGTGGATAAACAGAGAAAGAATATTTATTAGCTGTGGCCACATTGGAAAGAGGGACAAAAAGATTCATCAAACCCCTCAAGTCCTTCTTGGGGTCCTGGAGTGAGATCAAATTTTAAAAAACAGGCCAAAGAAGTACAGAGTTAAGCAGTCCAGGTCAAGATGAGGTCACACCCACCTTCGAATGATGACCATACTATAGAGCAATGTCGCTTAGGGGCTTTAAGAACTTGGGACATAAGATTCTCTGCACTCTGCCCAAAGTTTGGCTATGAGTCTCAGCCTCTGCTTTGAGTGCAGGGAATCTTATGAAAGAAGGGGGAAATAGAAAGGAAGGGACAGGAGCTCCACAAGGGGAGCAACAGAGGCAAAAAATCTGGGCCCAGGGGTCTTTTCTGAAACTGATACTCCAACCAAGGACCATTCATGAAGATAACCTAGAACCCTTGCACAGATGTAGCCCATGGAAGCTCAGTGTCCAAGTGGATTCCCTAGTAATAGGAACAGGAACTGTCTCTGACATGAACTCAGTGGACTGCTCTTTGATCACCTCCCCATGAAGGAGTAGCAGCCTTACGAGGCCACAGAGGAAGACAATGCAGCCAGTCCTGATGAGACCTGATAGACTAGGGTCAGATGGAAGTTGAGGAGGACCTCCCCTATCAGTGGACTTGGGGAAGGACATGGGTGGAGAAGAGGAAGGGTATTATTGGGAGGGATCAAGGGAGGGTGCTACAGTTGGGATACAAAGTGAATGAACTGTAATTAATAAAAAATAAGTAAATTTAAAACACACACACAGAGAGACACACAAAGAACTTGGGGAAAAGTTGAAGAGCCTGGGAAAAGGTCTACCTCATTTACAAAGATTATACAAGGCTTTGGAGACACCTTCAGTTTGATTAGTGTCAGCAGTGAACAAAGCCCTATCAAGGTACAATAGAAGCAGGTGTTGATAGAAGCCTTGGCTTATGAAAATGTGAATACAAAATATAAAAAAAGTTATTAGACACTTAAAGGCAGCAGCTGACTATGATTTGCCTTGTGCTCTAGCAGAGGCACGGTTTGGCCAGCTTTAGATAGTCTTTGGGATTGTGTGACATTTGGAATTCTGAGGTCTTTTCACAAAGTATATAAATGCTAGGGACCCTAGAGGGGGATGGGATGTTGGTTGGTTGTTGGTCCTGGTTTGTTAGGTAGTTGTACGCAAAAAAAGAAACAACAAGAAGAACGTGGATATCCTGATGGTGGAGATCAAACTTGCCCCCATGACCTCAACGCCCTTAGTCAGCATAAAGTAGTCCAATGTAACATTGCCCCCTTTCCAACTCCTGACTTTATTCAGGGATCTATTTCCTTTCCCCTTTATTTTTTTTCTTTCATATCTAGTGTTAGGGGTGTTAGTGAAAGAGTGGAGGAGGGTGGAAGAATAATGAACCCACAAAGTAGCTAAGTCTGATTACATAGAACCCATTATTATCTAGGTTTTAGTTCCATTTTAGAAGGTAGTCTGATATGTTGTTAGAATTGTGTGAAATCTTTTTCCAAGAGGCAAGCTCCCCCCCTGGCTGGAGCACTTGCCTTCTCTCAGCACCAGATTCCTGGGGAAACACATTTCTTTGGGGTCCATTGTTTCAATAGTCTGATAGTCAGATTGAGAGACACAAAGGTCTCATTAGAATGTCTTCATTTATACCAATATGATTACAATAGTGACAATGCTTCTCTTGGATGAGATCCCTAAATAGAAGCAATATAGACAAAGGTAGATAAGTCAGATTAGAACAAGCTGAAAAGTTTCTGTTCAGCAAGGCAATTAGCAGATCATAGAGAGAACTCACAACATGAGAGAAAACAATTATACATGATTCATCTAACAAAAAAATGTTTATTATCCAGAGTACATAGGGGACAAAAGAAACTCAACAAAATAGCACAATTGAAGATGAGCAGAAGATATGAAAAGATAATATTTTCAAAAAAACATTCAAATAACCAGCAAATATCATAAGTATACATGTAAGGAGGAAACATAGTGTTGGAGATAGTGTTCAGTGCTGTCCATCACTGTAAATGTCCACGAGGAGTTTTGGGACATAAACTCATTAAATGAGGAGCACTTTTGTTTCATTTACACATTCAGCAATGGAAGCCACAACATCAGGACATTTGACTGACCTACAATTTTCCATTCCAAGAATATGTTAATCTCTCACAGCATTCTTAACCTGGCTTGTACTCCAGTAGCCAAGGTTGGGAAGAGGGTGTAGAAGAATCGAGGAGATTAGAGAAAGCTGTGCCACACTAGAAGATAAGGCACACTCATTTTCTATTGTGAACAGCACAGCTGTTGCTCTCAACACAGGCAAATGAACTCAAATTGCTTTCAGCCAATCTGAGATCATACTGAGTGGGAACTCTGAGACTAAGCAGCCTCAGTCACATTGCTTTCTCTCCAGGACCCTGTTGTCTGTGGCTTTTGATTGGCTTTGGCCTGACGTGTTAACCTTCTTGGAAAAGTTTGCATTAACCTGAATAATCATTCCTCATTTACTGACATAATATTCCCCTCCATCTTCATTTGATTTGCACATACAAACTGAGGGACTTTTCCAAGATGGCAGAGCTGATAGCCAGCATTTGTCTGGATTTTTGTGGGCCCGTTTTTCATTCTGCAGTGGGTCATGTTCATCATTATTGTGACTACAATCCAGGCCTGTAAGACTCTGAATCCTCATCAATGATTCATTCATGGTTATCCAAGGGACTATTTTTGGCTTAGGAAAATATTCCTTGTACTAGTCAGTGCCTACTGTAAATGACAAGCAAAACCAAAATGGAGTATGTTACCATTATCTCAAAAGAGCAGGAGGGATAACCAGAAGGAGAACAGCTCTTCAGTTCTTCCTTAATAGGACTTAGATAACCCAGTTCTCCAGGTCCCCAAACAACCAGCTAAATGTCTGTCAATCTTCCTGGTTTTTGTACATTTTGATGACAGACCCCCATCCTTTTCATGTTATGTGGAGATGTGGGTTTTAGCAAAGTTATTTGATAAGATCAACTCATCAGGCTTCTGCTCCCAGGAAAACATCTTTATTTTATACCTCAATGGGGTGAACTTGAAACTAACCACAATATCGTAATGAAATCCCCACAGCTAAGGATTTATAGCAGCCTAAGACTGTACTATAGAAGCATCTTTCGTTGAACCTATTTCCTAGCATATGACCTGTAACTAGCTACCTTTCCAGTACCTTCTCACTGATGGACAGCAAAGTGGAGGCAATTTGTTACCTGGTTGCACATACATTTTGATCAGTATGTTTGCTTTCCTTGAGTCACATTAATCAGCTGACTACGGCGGGGCGGGGGGGGGGCGTCATCTTTTTCTTCCAGAAGGATCCCATATCTGCCAGCATCTGTGGTAGTGTTGAAAGTGTCTAATGTAACGGGGGATAGTTGAACATAGTGATTTGAGTAAGGAAAAGAGAGGGAAGTCTAAGTGGGAAGAAGGATGGGAAGGTAGGTCAGAGGGCAGGCATGGGGTGAGAGATGACTAACACTAAGGATGTTTGAAAAAGCCATATGGAAACCTGCCATTTTCTAAGACTCTATCTCCATCTGTGTCTCTGTCTCTGTGTCTCTGTGTCACTGTGTCTCTGTCTCTGGCTGTCGTGTGTGTGTTCCCAGAAACCATAGGTTACTGAATAAAAAGCCCAGTTACAAGTATGGAATGCCTCCCCTGAAGGCACCGAGACCCATAAAAGAGTACAGGGTACTGTCGTTACTTTTAATTGCCTATCATAACTTGATGGCAAGAACCTACTCACTTTGGTCATGAGACATGATAAATCAAGTATACAATGACTAGCTAAGGAAGGAAAGTCATCAGCAATCTTACCCGACTGTGAACCCTGTGAGTTGCAATAATGGCCAACAACTGGTGTGATAAGATATGACCATTGGAGTAACTAACCCAAAACTCCATTAGATTTAAGGTTACTCCACAGGAGACTTATACTAATTATTATCATATTAATAATAATAATTTAGGAATTGTTTAATCAAGGAAGCAAAAGATATCAACACTCAAAACTATAATATACAGATTAAAAGAATGGAGAAAGATATAAATGCTCATGGGCTGGAAGAATTAATGCCATTATGATATCCGCACTACTTTAGCAATGTAAAAACCTGACATAATTTCTACTAAATTCTGCTATATTCTTTATAAAAACAGAAATACTAATTCTGAAATTTACATAGTTACAAAATACCAGGGGCCACTAAAATAATCTTCAGAAAAACAAACCAAACTGGGGTTGTATGCATTCTGATTCCAAACCGTGTTATAAAGCAATAGTAACTGAAACATCATAGTATTATAATAAAGACAGACACATAGACCAAAGGAAATAATAGACTATCAGTCTTTGACAAGGTTACCAAGAAGATAGAATGGGGAAAGGAAAACTGTAAAACCACATGGGAAAGAATGGATTTAGATCATATACAAAAATCAACCCAATTATATAAAAGACCAAAGCACAAGACTTGAAACCGTAAATGACTAAGTAAGCAATTTCAATAATTTTACTAAAGTCAGAGGCAACAGAAACAAAACCAAGCAAGCAACACTGTGTCAAACCAAAGATTCCTATGCATTCTGAATAAATTTCTTCCCTCTGCTTTTCTTGGCAGACATTTTCATCTTCAATGGCTTCCATTTTTATTTTCTTAAAATTCAAAGGTGGAAAGTTTTCATTTTCATTAAATTTATCTTTTTTTTTTTTAGTTTCTTTTGACTTATCTAAACATATCATGTCCTAAACAGAGGTAAAATTACCTCAAGCTTTGGTCTTTATATTTAGTTCTCTGTTTCTCATTATTATTAAAATATAATATATGTTAAATGTTGATAAATAATGACAATAATTATTATACATGATATAAAATATTGCCTGGGACTGCTTATTTATTTATTATTTGTTTGCTTTTCATGGGGATATACAGCTAGTCAATCAGCATTTCCTGAGGAATCTATCCTTTTATGTACTGAATTCCATGGAACTGTCACTGAAAAGTGATTGATCATAAATGTTTGGATCTATTTTTGATATTTCTATTATGTTTTAGTTATCAGAATGTCTAATACTGTAGTAAGTAGAGCCTTTTAATTTATATTTCCAAGTGTCCATCTCTAGTACATAGAAATATCATTTTAAAAATTAATTTTCTAAGTTCATTTATATAATTCTAGTAGTATTTCTGTACATCCTTTGGGGTTTCTACATGGACACTCACATGTGCTAATTAACAGTTTCCTTTCTTTTCTACTCTGGATATCCCCCTCTCTGTCCCTCTCCTCCCTGGCATCCTTTCCTGCTCTTTCTCTTCCTTCCTCCTCTGCTCTGTTCCTTTCCTCTCTGGCCTCCTCTCCCCTCTTTCTCTTATCTCTTCTCCTCACATCATGATTTCTCTGGATGGGGAACCTCCAGTGTAAAGTGGTCAAGAAGTGCTGAGAATATATGAGTCTTGTCTTCCTCGTCCTTGATCTTAGTGGAAAAAGAACTAGCATTTCTTCTCTCAGCTTTTTGGGATAGCTTCCTGCAGACTTCTTTGTTTTTAATGCTTGAAGGAATTCCCCATGGATTAAGAAGAGGGCTTTGTGGTTCTTCTGTGGTTTGTGGCAATGTGCAAGTCTTCTGAATCTTTAATAATTTTCTATCAGTTTGTGCTGCCGCTTTTTTATTATTAATTACACTTTATTCACTTTGTAACCCCCCATAAACCCCTCCCTCCTCCCCTCCTGATCCCACCTTTCCTCCCACTTCTCCACACATGCCCCTCCCCAATCCACTGAGAGGGGAGGTCTTCCTTTCCTTTCTTCTGATCCTAGTCTATCAATTCTCATCAGGAGTAGTTGCATTGTCTTCCTCTGTGGCCTGGTAAGGCTGCTCCCCCATCAGGGTGAGGTGATCAAAGCGCAGGCCAATCAGTTCAAGTCAGAGGCAGTCCCTCTTCCCATTATTATGGAACCCACTTGGATACTGAACTGCCATGGGCTACATCTGTGCAGGGGTTCTAGGTTTTCTCCATGCATGGTACTTGGTTGGAGTATCAGTCTCAGGAAAGACCCCTGTTCTCAGATTTTTTAGTTCTGTTGTTCTCCTTGTAGAGCTCCTGTCCTCTCCCTATCTTATTATTTCCCACATCTTTTTTTTAGATTCCATGCACTCTGCCCAACAGTTGGCCATAAGTCTCAGCATCTGCTTTGATATTCTGCAGGGCAGAGCCTTTCAGAGGCCCTCTGTGACAGGTTCCTAGCTTGTTTCCTGTTTTCTTCTTCTTCTGATGTCCTTCTGCTTTGCCTTTCTGGCTGGGGATTGAACATTTTAGCCAGAGTCCTCATTCTTGATTAGTTTCTTTAGGTGTACAGATTTTAGTAGGTTTATCCTATTTTATATGTCTATATGAGTGAGTATATACCATTTGTGTCTTTCTGCTTCTGGGATAGCTCACTGAGGATGATCCTTTCAAGTTCCCACCATTTATCTGCAAATTTCATGATATCCTTGTTTTTTATTGCTGAGTAATATTCCATTGTGTAGATGTACCATAATTCCTGTATCCATTCTTCAGTTGAGGGGCATCTGGGTTGTTTCCAGCTTCTGGCTAATTACAATTAAAGCTGCTACAAACATGGTTGAGCAAATGTCGTTATTGTGTACTTGAGCCTCTTTTGGATATATGCCTAGGAGTGGTATAGCTGGATCTTGAGGAAGCGCTATTCCTAGTTTTCTGCGGAAGCGCCAGATTGATTTCCAGAGTGGTTGTACAAGTTTACATTTCCACCAGCAGTGGAGAAGGGTTCCCCTTTCTCCACGACCTCTCTAGCATGTGTTATCACTTGAGCAACAGTAATAAAAACTGCATGGTACTGGCATAGAAACAGAATGGTGAATCAATGGAACTGAATAGAAGACCCAGAAATAAACCCACACACTTATGGACACTTGATTTTTGACAAAGATTCCAAAACCACACAACGGAAAAAAGATAGCATTTTCAACAAATGGTGCTGGTCTAACTGGATGTCTACATGTAGAAAAATGCAAATAGATCCATACTTATCACCCTGCGCAAAACTAAAATCCAAGTGGATCAAAGACCTCAACATAAAACCAGACACATTAAATCGGTTAGAAGAAAAAGTGGGGAAGAGCCTTGAACTCATTGGTTCAGGAGACAACTTCCTGAACAGAACACCAACAGCGCAGACTCTAAGAAAAAGAATCAATATATGGGACCTCATGAAATCGAAAAGCTTCTGTAAAGCAAAGGACACTGTCATCAAGACAAAATGACGGTCTACAGAGTGGGAAAGAATCTTCACCAACCCTATATCTGACAGAGGGCTACTATCCAGTATATATAAAGAACTACAGAAGTTGAAAAGCAACAAATCAAGTAATCCAATTTAAAAAATGGGGTATGGAGCTAAACAGAGAACTCTTGATAGAGGAATATCTAATGTCAGAGAAACACTTAAAGAAATGCTCCACATCATTACTCATCAGGGAGATGCAAATCAAAAAGACCCTGAGATTTCACCTTATGCCCATCAGAATGCTGCCACTTAATCAAAAGGAGTAACATGAAATTACCAGCATCAGCAGGCATGGGTGCCTTTACATTTTTATATTTTTGTCTAGTTTTTTTATTATGGAATTTTTGTTATTGTGGAATAAATATTTGTGCTTATGTTCTTCTAATGTGTTGAGATCTTAATAGCATGGGATGACCTCTTTACCTTGACTGCTTTTTCACTTGATCAAGGAACACAATCTGTATCGCTTCCCACCCTTTTGTTCTTTATATTGTATCTTTATATTTAAAGTGTATTTCCTGTTGGCAGCAGATGGAGGCTTTTTTAAAAATTTTAAATCCAGACTGACGATTCAGCTTTGTGATGAATATGATTAGATCATTTTTATTTAATATACTTCCTGAATAGCATTATTGTGAAAATAACTTTAAAGTACTATTGGGAGACCCAAATTAAGTTTTTAATAATGCACAGGCTATTGTATTATTGGACTGGAAACTTCAATATTACATGGAAGGCAGTTATTCTTAGTGTAATATCTAATTTAGTCCTTAGAAAACAAAACCGTTATTTGAAATAGATAAATTAGAGTAATGTTATTCATATTTTTAAGCACATATGTTGATATGGAAAGATAATGTGATATATAAAAAAACCTTTGAAATATCTAACAAAATTTTAAAGGTAGCAATACTGAAGCAAAATTGGTCTAATAAATATTAAGATACTACAGATGTATAGTAATTAAATAGCGTATGGTTGTCATCTAACAGGAAAGCACATTGAGAAAAGAAGTGATGGAGAGATGGATGTAATCTTCATCCCACACTGTATGTGAGAAGGATGGCATTTGACATCAGTGTAGAATTGATGGAGTTTAAGGCACATGGAGTTCAGGCTACTCTGAAACTTTCAGATGAAAATTCATTAAATATTTTCTTCACAATCAACACTCAAGTAATCAAATTAATATAAAAATGTATACATATGAAAACTGCAAACAAAGATATGATACAATTTGAAAAGAGCTTTGAAAATTTTAAGCTTTTATATACAGAACACAAAATCAAGTTTTAAACAGAATCACCAGTTTTGGAGGCATGAGAAAAGTAGATTATAGCTACAGTTAAACATTCCCTGAAATTGATACAGAAGCACTAGGCACCTGATGTAGAATAATATTCAGAGCAGATGGGACTTGAAAATTAAAACCTGCACATGCCAAACAAAAGCAGAAACACCTCCTTTAATAAAAAAAAAAGTAGCTCAAAAATGGACCATAAGTCTAAGTATAAAATGCAGAACTATGAAACTTCTCAAAATGATAAAACCTATATGAAGTAGGCTGTCTGGTGGATATATAAAAACAATATTGATAAATATAAATAAATAATATGATATATTGGAATTAAAATAATATGGTATATTGGAATTTATTAAAATTAAAAAAAATTCTTCTGCCCAAAGATGTGGTTTAGGTGAATGAGACCAAGTCCTACACTGGCAGAAAACATTTACAAAAACATAGATGATGAACATGAATTCAAAGTATGTGAGGGACTAGTAACACTCAGACAGAAAAACATTAAGCACAATGAATAAAATGAGCCAAGGGTATGAAATCTTTGAAGAAGATATGACAGTGGAAAGTAAACAACAAGAAAAATGTTCTCTGTCTCTTACACAGGGAGATGGAGAGGCACAGTGATGTGCCTGTCAGAATGACCTAGTCCAAAACAAATGATCAGAACACTTCCTGGCAAGCGCTTCCTGGAGGTCAGCTGAAGCAGCCAGAATTTCCATTTATATCTTTATTTGGGAAAATTTCCTCTTTATCTTTTGGGGATTTTAATACATGTATACAGTCCAGTGTGATGACATTCACCCCCATCACTGTCTCTTATCCTCTACTTCTCTGTCTGAAATTTCTTCTTTCTGACTAGTTCCCCTCCTACCTTCATGCCTTTTTTCAATCCAGTGAGCTTAGTTAGGGTTGCTTGCATAAGCATGGATGGGACCTATTAGCCGGAGCACAGGTAACACACCAGTAGCTACATCATTGGAAAAAAAATGTTACAGTCTCCTGATGCCGCCATTAGTTGTCACTAGCTTGCCTGGAAGTGTTGGGGTCCTTCCATGATGAGGGGTCAGAGGACCCGGCCTTTAACATACCTGGAACATGTAAGCATAGCTTCTTGGTATTTGTGATTGCAATCGCCTCATCTCCGTGTCATATCTGAATGGAATATTTCATTCACTCCTCCCCACCTTCCAGTTCCCATCCTTTCTGCTCCTTCTTCAACAATGTTTTCAGGTCCCTGGAGAGAGGCTAACAAAGAAGTTCCCCTTACGGCTGAGCACCCAATGATTGTGGCAGCCATGTCGAATTGTGAGGACACTTAGGAAGACAGATTGGCCACTTCTTTTCACTTCAAACATACTCTTACTATATGAGCCAACAAATAAACACACTTCCTGGTATCTTTCTACCTGATTCAAAAATTTATTTGCGCGCACACACACACACACACACACACTTCTCCA
Source organism: Pachyuromys duprasi (assembly GCA_028658305.1). Classification (NCBI taxonomy): domain Eukaryota; kingdom Metazoa; phylum Chordata; class Mammalia; order Rodentia; family Muridae; genus Pachyuromys; species Pachyuromys duprasi. The sequence continues at coordinate 18,972,162 of CM053749.1, forward strand.
TAAAGACTTACTGTCATTTGTTTATATTTCCTCCAAACCAGAGTGATCAAACTTTTCTTTGAGTAGACAAGCAGATATATGAACATACAATATGGCACTATCACATGACAGAAAGGAAAGATCCAGTAAGCCACACAGGAAAACAGATGAATATTCAATACACACTTCTCAATGAAAGAAGTGAGCCTGAAAACACTGTATATCATCTTACTTCACCAACAGGGCCCTCTGCACAGGGAAAAGATGGACATATCAGTGACTGCTGGACATTTAGGTCAGGGTTACAGAGCTAGATGGTTGAATAACTAAAGTTGAGGAAATTTTGGGCTGGTGAGACTATTTCATCTGAAGTTTTGATGGTAGCTACTTTCTTCTGTACACTTGTCAGAATCCGTTCAATAAATATATACACACAGTGTCTGAAACTGTTTTGATTTTTAGAAAAATCAGTTGGAAAATTAAGAGATTCTAGGATGGAAATTAGTATGTGGCCAAATAGCTAAGGATGCTACAAACACATAAGAGTAGCGTCACTGAAGGGGCTGAGCAAGTGGTGTTGCTCTAAGTCACTTAGCCTAAGAACAAAAGACTTGACTTGAGTACTGTACTCTGTTTAACAATGTTGCTTCCAACGGGATACTGCTGAGCAATTGTGCACACTTATATTCTAATAAAACAATTAAATAAATGAATGAAATATGCTGGGGGACAGGCTTCTCATTAAAGTGGGATTTAACAGATTAGCAAGGAAGGATCCTATAGTAGTGAACTGTGTTTAAAGGCATGCTATGAACTCATGTTTAGCTTAATGTAGTTGTAGATGATTGTGCATAGACATATTATAGATATCTGTATTCTCTTCTGTACACACACACACACATACACACACACACACTTGTTTTATCAGCTGAAAAAGATCTACAACCAATGATGCTCTAATAGCAATGAACATACCTGGAAATCAGACCTTGGTTTTTCCATTGAAAAAGGAGCACTCCTTAGAGAAATAATTGAACTGAGGACTGGGATAAGATAGAAGACGATATAAACCTGGAGCATATTGATTTAGTAGAAAATGAAGAAATGCTTATAAAAGTAGCTAACTCACACTGTCCAGGATATACTGAAGGAAGCCAAATGAGGGAATTCCCAAGTCCCAGTATATACAACCATACCAAAACTTTATCAGCTCGAACAACAAAATAAGTTGTGTTAAATTTATAAACAAACATTTAAGATAAATATTCACAGGTCCTCACTAATATAAACAAGCGGTTTAATAAACAACCATTTGCATGAATGGGGAGATTAGACAAGTTGAGTGTGTAGGAGAATTTACAGTAATTCACAAAGATCCTCTGAATATGTAGGATCATTCTCAGTAATTCACAAAGATCCTCTGTCTCCAAACAGAGGTACTGAACATCAAATTCCTAGGTGTGGACTACAGGTAGTGATTTCTTCCAAATAGTCAACTAAGGGGGAAGCAGAGTCATTGTTTGGTGGAAGAGCCTGAACATGTCTGCTAAATACCACGGTCAACATCAGCAATGATAACTCAAATTTGCAGTGATTCTGCTTCATGTGACATCATGGAAATGATGACACTTAACCTCTACTGTCTTCCAGGTCTAGTCACAGGAAGTACTTCAGACAAGCCCCCTCCTTGAAAACTATAGCATAAAGAATGTGACCATTCTTCCTGAAATTGTCAAGGTCATTGAAGAAGAAAGTCTAGGAATATGTCACATCACTACAGAGGCATTACTGAGTGTGATGTGGAGGGATCATGGAACAGAAGAGTTAACAGGTAGAAACCAAGGGAATCTAAATAAATTAGACTATAGTTAATGGATCGTAATTCAGTCATCAACAAAGCCAAAGCAGAAGAAGATATTAATATTAGGAAAAATAGGCGTGGGTAGAGGCAAGAACTTAGTGCTCTATTTACTTTTCCTTAAATTTTAATACTATTCTGATTTGAAAAGTCTGTTGAGAATTTAAGATGATAAACTTCATAAACAGTAAAAAATTAAATGCTTTTAAAATCTTAAAAGTGAAGATTAATTTCCTTAACACTAAAATAATTCCTATAAAATCAACAACTTAATAGAAATGGAGATCAGGAATAAATTGTAAATTGCAAAGGACTTCTGAACATATAAATTGTTTGATCAATATTACTCGTAATAAGAAAAATGTAAATTGTGCTACCCTGTGACACAATTTTTTTCACTGATCATATGATTGGAGTACACTTGCATACTTTATTGAGAAGTCAGGGAAAATGTGGAACTCTTCTTTTTTCCTCTGGGGGAGCAAAAATAAATACAACTTTAGGGGATGGAGAATTGATCATGCACCTCCAAATGAGTAACACACACACACACATACACACACACACACACACACACACACACCTTCTATACTAGCTAGTGTTATGTCAACTTAACACAAGCGAGATTCATTTCTGAAGAGGGACCCTCAATTGAGAAGATTTTCTGACTAGATTGTTCTGTAAACAACCCTGTGATGAATTTTCTTTACTGCTGATGGATGTGGGAGTGCCCAGGTCGCTGTAGGCGGTGCACCCCTGGGTTGGTGGTCCTGGGTGCTACAAGAAAGTAGGCTGAAGCTGAGTGTGGTAGCGCACGCCTGTAATCTCAGCACCCTGGGAGGCAGAGGCAGGTGGATCTCTGTGAATGCAAAGTGAGTCTACAAAGTGAGTCCAGAACAGCCAGGGCTACACAGACTCAGAAAACAAAACAAACAAACAAAGTAGGTTGAGCAAACCATGAGGATCAATTCAGTAAGCAGCTTCTATGCTTCTGCTTCAGCTCCTGCCCCCAGATTCTTGCCTTGTGTTCCTACCCTGACTTGCCTGGATAATGAACTACAAACTATAAGACAAAATAAGCTCTTTTCTATCCAAGTTGCTTCTGGTCATGATGTTTTATCCCAACAGTAGAAAAAAATGTTAGTTAAAAAAACTAAGACATCACTATACTAGCAATCTGTAGATCTGAGAATACAATTTATTGAAATACTAATGTATATATACAAAGATATCTTCACAGAAAAGCTCATTGCAATATTATTCATAAATATACAATTCTTTTAAAAAGCTAGCTGTCAGTTATGCAGCAGCTTATTAAAAAATGGCACATACGTAAAATAGAAAGCAAAATACAATATAACAATTAAAAATAATTAGGAAGACCCCATGACTCTGATATAACAATTATCAAGACATAATGTCGGGCAAAAAAAATATGCAAAAGACAAGTTCAGAGTATTGTGTACCTAATAATAATTCTTCTTAGTATACACAACAACAGTTGAATGGGAAATTGTATCCCTATAAGAACTGGATAATTTAGAAAGCAAAATCAGAAAACAAGAAGTGTTCTCAAATACAATTGCAGAAATACAAAATGGAATTGCATTTTGAATAACAAGAACATGACTGAAGCCAGAGCTGGCCTCTGATAATGTTATGTTTCTGAACATAAAGCAAAATTAAAACTATAATAGAAAGTTAAGGATTCAAAAGTATGTTGTAGCTGGTCTGACATTCATGGAGGAGAGTGAAAAGGAAAACTGGAAAAGGCAAATGAAGAGAGAATAATAAACCACAAAGGAAATGAGAAGAAGCTGCCTGGGACTGAAGAAGGGATATGACTGACAGGCCCTGCTGAAGGCCATCAGGGATGGAGGGCAAAAGTTCTTACTGAGAGAAGGCTTAGTGAGGTTTCTGAACTCCAAGGAGGAAGAGAAAGTCCTAAACTTTCCAGAGGAAAATGAAGTCCTGAACTTCCCAGAGACAAAAAAAAAACCAAAAATCACATCAAATGGTCCTACATGTTCCAAATTCACCAATGGATTCTAGAAAGCAATGGAGGAAACACTAGCTTTCTTTGATCTGGAAATTCTCTGATGTTTGAAAGTGCCAGTCACTGTGAAGATGACATCAGGACAACCCAGGAAATGTGCATTGCACTCAGAAATGCTCAAGAATGTGTCCCCACATGCTCTGTATTCCCCAGGAAGTAGTAAAGAAGAAAGTATAGACTCTCACAATGAGAGAACGGCGGTACAGCCATCCTAGGGTATAGTTACAGAAAAACAGGATGGCACATTTCCACACAGAGCTCTCCACAGCAAAAGAGAATTCCACTCAGTCAACAGCCTGAGCAGGGTAGTTAATGATTATCTGCTAGTCAGACATGAAAAGGAGCTGAGGAATCCTCCCCAAGATTAACATGGCCCTATCATTAAAAGCAAATTAAAAATGAGGCACGTCTATGTGACAACCTTGATAAGGTAAGCTGAAGAAAACTGAAGATAGAGCGTAGAGTATTCTTTTTTCCTGAACAGTCTTCCTAAATGACAAAGGGAAAGGTATATTTTTGAGGTGAAAATTAAAAAAAAAACCCTGCAGAGTATTGGGATCTCTAATTTTCAATATTTACATACTCATAATATACTAAATGGTATTCACTTATTTTTGAATCAGCATGTGAATAATTACTAATGGAAATAAATTATAGGGACTGGATAAAAACATAAATATTATACAATTTGACTGTATGAAAATGCAAGAGAGAAATAAATACCCATTCCTTCTCTCTATATTGATGGGAGTAGTTAATGTCTACAGTTGAGAGTAATAAAGCAGAAATTTGATTATGTTATTAAGGATAAATTTTTTTAGACTAAAGTTAATGTTATCTGATTTTGACATAAAAAAATAAGTGTCTGAGGTTGTGCTACCACTAGAAATGCTAAAAACAAGACACTCTGAGTGGGGTTAGCCCAAAGGGAGAGGAGGTTCCATGCTTGGGTTAAGGGCTACAGTTCTGTAGTGTCTTTATTATCCAATGTAAAAATTTCATAACAATGCATGTTTTATAATAACACAAAGGGAGCTATATACTTTTTAATGAAAGGATCGTGGAATGATTAGTGAGTGAAGCTGTGACTACGTAAGTTGTTAAAAACCCTCACCCTATGCAGACACTGAAGAAGTATGGTCAAAGTAATCCAAAGCTGAAGGAGCAAACCTGGATTCTGTTTTTGGTCCTGACAACAACTCTTTGGACAAGACATGTCTTCTCTTTGACCTCAGGTGAAAGGCACAGGGAGGGCCTAAGCGAGGCCATATGCTTTGTTTTTTGTTTGTTTGTTTGTTTTTTAATGTTATTTATTTATTTTTATATCAATTAGAAGTTAGGTACTTTGCATCCCCAACGTAGCCCCCTCCCTCATTCCCTCCCACTCTCCCCATCCCTCCCTCATCTCCTCCCTGCCCACTCCAAGTCACTTTGTTTTGTTTTGAGAGGGCAATTCATGTACCCTAGGCTGGCTTTGAATTCCCTGTGTCGCTGAGAATGATTCTCAGCTCTGATCTCCTGCGCCCACCTCCCAAGTTCTGGGACTATAGATGTGTACCACCACACCCAATTTTATGTAGTACTGGGAATCAAACCTACCGTTTGTTACATGCTTGGCTAGCACTGTGCCACTGAATTACCTTCCCAGGCAGAACTGGGTAATGTTGATGAATGTCTCAGCTCCAGCTTTCTAATATACTGACTTGAATTTCATTTATTTCATATTTTGATGAAATTTCTATCCTTGCAAATGAACTGTGCCCCATAGGTCTCTATGGTTTTGTGTTACAAAGGCATTTGCACACGATCTGCCTTTCATGATTGCTTGTGTGGTAAGATGTGGCTCAGTGTGCTGGAAGATAATTACACTTCTGGGTGAACGCTCATTTCTGATGGGTAAGGTATGAACTCAGGGTAGAACGGAAGCAGCATGCAACTCTTACTACTGATTGCGGATAGGTACGTAAGACTCATACTCTTAGTACTGCAGAAATCTAGTCACAGGAAGCACAGTGGAAAACAGTGCGGAAAAAGACCCAGGAGCTAGAATGACAGGCATGAAGCATGGGCTGGTGCAGTAACTTTCTGGAGAGAAATGCCTCTTTCTGAATGGGGAGAAGATTTGGAAGGGAACACTCCACCTGTTCGTTCAGCCTAAAGAGAAGCAGGACCCAGCTCCTTTGAGAAGAGATTCCTGAGCTGTCTCAGCAGGAATGCTGGAAAGAGCAAAAGCTTTGGTCCTTTGTCCTGTGGCTGGGCTATAGCTTCTGAGGCTGCTGCAGCAGAGTGCCACAGACTATGGGGCCTGTGGAGCAGCAATTCACCCTCTCATAGCTCTGAGGCCAAGAGTGTGAGATGGGTGCATGACAAGGATGCCTTCTGAGGCTGGGAGGGAGAACGCAGTGCTCCAAGGGTACCGGAAACTCCCAGGGCTTGGGTGGCACTATGGTGTTCTCTGTCTAACGGCATCTCCGTGATCTTGGCATTCATGTCCTCGCTGTGTTTCATCATGTATGTCTCTGTGTCTCAACCTCCCCACTTTGTAATGATTTTAGTCATTACAGGTTAGGAGCCCACCCTACTCTTCTATGATCTTAATGAAACCTGCAAAGGCCATGTTTCCTGATAAGAACACATTCTGAGGTACCAGAGCTTTCCACATCGGAAGTTGGGAAAACATAAATTAATTGTAATTAAGCTGAAGACTAGAGTCCTTCTTCCTTTACAGAACATGGGCTTTTAAAGAAAGAATACTGGGGCCAGGCAGAAAGCATAGCCTGCACCTCACGATCTCCTGTAGAAGAAGACATGAGGCAGATGACAGAAGAGCAGGAACAGGTAAGCACACCTGGAGTAGCTAGCACTGAGGCCCATAGCAGAGAGGGTTCCAATCAACTGGAAGGGCAGTAACTGCTGTTGGAGACACCCATCAGCTGAACGGCTGACACTCCTTCCACCTAGTTATGAATACATCAATACCATATAAAATACTTCTAAGAAAGGAGAAAAAAAGGGTGAGGGTATCTCTGAGATAAGTCGGAGACCTAAGTCAGTGTTGGCTCCTGTGAGGCTATGAGGGGGGCTCTAGCAGAGACTCCTAGTACTAGAAGCCATAGAGACTGAAGAGGATACCCTCTAATTAGACTAGTCTCCTAATAGAAGGAGGAAAACACCAATCCACCCACAAAAACTTTGAACCAAAATTTACCCTGCCTATACGATGTGCAGGGATAAAGATAAGGTAGAGATTGAGAGAATGTCAAACCAATAACTGGCCCAAACAAAGACCCATACTATTGGAGAGTACCAACCCCTGACACAATGAATAACACTCTGCTAAACTTGCAGACAGGAGCCTATCAGGATTGCCCTCTGAGAGGCTCTACACGGCAACACCTCAAAACACATGCTGAAACTCACGGCCAAACATTGGGCAACACTTATAGGGAGTCTTGTTGGGAAAGTGGGGAAAGGGGAGAAAAGGACCTGGAGGTATATGAGCTCCACAAGAAGACCAACAGAGCCAACTAACCAGGGCCCAGAGGGCCTTGCTGAGGCTGAAGCATCAACCGAGGGCCATACATGAACTGGACCTAGACTTCCCCTACAAAGATGTAGCTGAGAGGAAGCTTAGGCTTCATGTGGGTCCTCAAGAAACGGAAGTAAAGACCTCTCTTGCCAGCTTTTTAATCACTTTCCCCTCGTGGAACTGCCAGGCCAGGCCACAGGGAAATAGGACACACTCAGCCCTGATGCAACTTGATGAACTGGGGTGGATGGGAAAGGGGACTCCCCTTTTCTGAGGAATAGGAAGCAGGGGGAGAGAGGGAAGGAAGAAGGAAAGGAAAGTAGGTAAGAAAGGCAAGGAGACGTGGGGCTACAACCAGGATGCAAAGTGAATGAAATAAAGAAATAAAATTTAAAAATACTTCCAATTTTGCATTTATTTTGTCACTCAGTGCTCTGTCAGTTGGCTCTGGAAGCAGATTCTTGTTCTCAGACCAAGTTCCCAAGTACTCCAAGGCCTATCAGTTCTGGACCACGCACTGCCTCGGTGCGCTTTTCATATGGTGATGGTCAGCTGGAGAAGCATCATGAGCGAGATGATGAAACATCTCCTCTGCCCACATCACAGGGCTAGCTCTTCAAGGGCCTGAGCAGATCTCATACAAAGTGAATATTCGCACAGCAGAACTGGGTGAGAGGTAAGCCAGCCTTGCAGACACAGGGATAGATATAGTCTCGGGCAGGCAAGGAGCAAAGAGGGACAATGTCTAGTCTGTAAAATTTCAGCCTTTGTTTTTCCTTTCTTTTCTTGTCTTTTTTTTTTCAAATAACAAAATTAACTCATGCTCATTGTCAAATAATTAGAAGATAAAAAGAAACAAAATGTAAAAACCAATCCCCAGGATCTTGAGATTACTCATGTTCTAGGGTGTTCTTTGATTTCCCTTACACTGACCCCCTCAGGCCATCTCTGCCCCTCACCCTGAAGCTAACCTATTCTCTCCAAGCCAAGAAAACCCAGGCATGTTTATTAAATTTAAGATAGAGAGATTCTGTGCTTTTGAATCAGAAGTTAAAAATAAGAAAAGATTCAATTCAGTGGAATGCAAGAACACAACCAGCTTCACGAAACTCAATATGAAGACATAAAATATCCTACATTTAGGTGAGGAAAAAAAAACTGCACAAGATGGGGAGATGAAAATTTAATAACGCTTCATGTGAGAAAATCTGGGTGTTCCAACTTATCATAAATAAAACAGAAGCCAATCACGAGACAGCTTTCATAGTATCCAAGCTAAGCCTGTAACGTGTATTATGGTATATGTGTACCTCTGTGTGTGTTCCTTATTTTAAATGCAGAGCGTATTTTTGGAGAGATGTGCAAGAAGCTGCTAACAGTGGTTACACCAAAGTGGAAAGTGGGGGTGGGGAGGGATTCTCTGCTTTTGATTATGTCTTTTCATACGCATCATTTTTTTTTTACTATGAGTCTGTATTATTTTTATATTATAAGCATTGCTTAAATTGAAAGAAAATGTAAGCAAGGTGATAGAAATACAAATACGGCTGGGGCTGGATCAAGCTGTCATCAGTTTGGGGTGTGCTGTTTTATTATTTTTATTACAATAACACAATATAACAACATAACAGAATGTTCAAAATGTGTCCTCAGAGCCACAGTCACAGCAAAGACACAGTTCCGCACCTGGTTTTACCTTTTGACTAAAACAGTGCTCAGGCTCATAGGCTCTGGAATTAAATTATTTAGGCTCTATCTCTGTGACCACATGAAATTACTCACCCTCCTCCCTTAGCCCGATTCACCACTATTGAAACAGCTATTATGGTGACTCAAAGAGGGAATCAGGAATAGGCCTTGAGTGGAGTTGAGGGTGTAGTTAGTGCTCCCTGTAAATATTGGTTATTAGCAAACTAACACTCAGGTTGTGCCCAGCACATCCCCAGGTATCTATGACGATGCACTGTGTCTCAAAACATGAGTCTATCATAATTTAACAAATCAGTCTCCTGCTGTTTGTTCTAAAAGTTATCTAGTCTGGCTCTCTGTCTCTATTGCTGGCTCTCTATCTGTCTCTTTCTCTGTATGTGTGTGTGTTTGTATGTGTGTTAGTTACTTTTCTAATTGTTATGAGAAAATACATAACTTATTTTATCTGATGGTTTCAGAAGATCTATTCCATGGTTACTTGGATCTATCATGACAGTGGAGGTTGGTCACCCCATGATTCACAGGAAGCAGGGTAGAGGAAGGGATTAGAGACCAGGTGTATGTGTTAGGAAATATACCTAGCCACCTCCCAAAATATCCACCAACTTCCGAAATAGCGCCACCAGCTGGGAGTTCTAAGCATCTAAAACACAGATCTGTGAGGAGCAGTGAATATTCAACTCAAAAACAGTATATGTGAATTACCATAAAGTTTGCTTAAAATACTGCTTCATGGGATTTCATGTGTGTGGCAGCACCCAGGGGTCCTCTTAGAATGAATGTTCCAATTTAGAAGGTCTAGAGTGGCACCTGAGACCCTGCATTCTAGAAGTCCCCAGATGATACTGTGCCTTGGGTCAAGGAATGAGTATAAACATCTGCTGAAAACAGAAGAATTGAGAGGGGCTTAGAAACACTTATCAGAGAACTGTGGTAATTTTCCCCAACAAATGAGATATGGTATCTCCCAATGCCTTCAGATCTTTCAAATTCTGTCACATAGAGCCTGATTCCTGATACCTTCAAAATTCAGACTAATAAATAGATAATCTGGGGAATTGGAATTTCCCTCCATGTACGGAAACATTTCTCACAGGTCCTGTTGTCTGCTACCATCCTGTGAGCTAGCACCATCAAGCACCACAGCACAAAGTTAAGCCCCTATGGCAAGGCAAAGGGAATGTGTGGTTAAATGTCCCCAACAGACAGTACTGGTTTGAAGGGAATTTTCTAAGAAGGTACATCGGGAGGAACAGACTTCTGAATATCATCAAAGAGAAACCTTTGAGTTCCCATGGGACTCTTTGTGCCCATCGTGGGTCTTATTGTGCCTTCTTCACTTAGAAAGTATGGTAAGGCCCTGTCAGGTGCTGGACCATGCTGTCCATGAGTTCTTTGCAGTGGCAGCCTCTTGCAGTCTGCCTGCAGCCAACTGCTTTCTAACTCCAGCTTCTTGGCTCTTGGTCTCTCCATGAACTTGCAGTGTGTCGACTGCCAAGGCAGCAGACTTCACTGACAGATTTTTGCTCACCACGTGGCCAGGAAGGATCTGGGCATGTCCTTCAATGGGATGTAGACATCCTGTCCTCCTGCTGGCAGAAGCCAGTGGCACCTAAGTTGGTTCCTCTCCTGAAGTGGCAGGCCTGGTTCTCCACCCGTGGAGCAGGAACAGCTGTGGATCTGTGGGAAAGGAAGAGTGTTGATTTCCTGTCCCAGTTTTGCTTGGAAGCTGAGTGGTACCAGGGTCCTTAGGTGGCTTTTGAAGGGCAAAGCAAAGAAGGAAGGCACATGAGGGGACATAACGGGGCTTCTGGGGTAACACAGCTTCTCAGTGGACAAGTAGTCATGGAACCTTTAAGGGTGGGGACATTATGAGCACTGAAGTCTCTCTGCTGGCCAGTGATGCCTGCAGCAGGACCAATCTTTTCCTGAGTGACAATTCTCACACCAACTCCAGAACCAGCTCACTCATTTTCAACCCAAGACAAAACCTACCAGGCTCAGCTTTTTCTGATGTTTTGATGTTATTGTTGTTTTATCTATTTTTGCTATAAAAAAAAAAAGGTAGGTGCAAGAGTGAACTGATGTCATTCACAACAGTGCTGACTCCAAATGCAGGCACTGAGAATATCACAGAGTCCAGGGCACTATCTGAGCATCCTATAATTCAATCCACTCCTTCTCCTAGCTACCCAGAGTTTGCACAGATTAAGGACTTAGTCAGGCAAAATCATCTCATAGAGTCAGTGCTCAATAATCAAGTGTGGATTTGGAAAAAGGGAAGGGCATGAAGGGGACAGAGAGAAGACTTGAACAGCCAAGTGGATGTCTGTAGACCATGTTCTGGTCCACAGTAAAAAGCAATCCATCCCTGTGACTGTAAACTGGATGGGGTGGATGGGTTTCTTTTTCATTGTGAAAATGATTATCTTTTCCCTTTAGCGCCAAAACAGAACGAGGTGTGTAAAGCCAAACACAAAGCAAGTCAGCCTAAGGGGTTTCTTGATCACACACTGCCTTCTTCCAACTACGCTGCTATAGTGGTCAACGGTCCTCTAACCCTAAGCTTAAAGCCACTCTCACCTTGACAGTGAGGGCTTAAAAATTGCTTCAAGAATGAATGAGAAATGTGAGAATAATACGAAAACTTCCTCTTCGGTTTATCTATAGCAGGAGGAGAAAGATATGAGGAGAAAAAGATGAAGGACAATGATCTCCAGCTGACATCTAATTACCCCGCTGACAGGATGCTGAGCTGAGCTTGTGTGCTGAGCATGATGCCTTCCAGCAGGCAGAACTCTAGCCTGGACCTTGGTGGTTATACATGAGTCACTGATGGTAGGATAAGGAGAAAGCACACCAACATCTCATTTCATATTCTCTTTCCTTGGAGGCTTCATCCTTCCTCTAACTCTGTCTGGTCTCCCTTTGATGATCTTACACTTTATCAGACAAGTAAATGTTTAATTTGGGTAAAGGAAGAGAGGATGTGAGAATGATGGCTCATGCGCATGTCTAAGAGTGCTGAGTGGGACAGATTGTATACAGCTCTATTCAGCAGCAGAAAGAGAATAACGCTAGGATCCATGCTGAGCTCTGAGTTGAGAAGTGCCAGCCGGATCCTTCCACCCTCTGTCTGCAACTGAGTTTTCCTGAATGCCCTTACTCCTTTTTACACACAAGCTCACTGTGCTTTCTTGTTTTCCTTAACAGAACATTTGCAGAGCATCCTAGTTCACATGGCTTCTATGAAAGGTTTAAATCCTTAAGGTATCAAATGCCTTAAGGATTAGAGATCATGAGAGGCAAAGTCTTGCACACAGTGTGTCTGGCTTGGTTTGAGGCACCTTCTGACAGATGCTTGTGGGTGGAGGGTAAGGCTGGAAAATGTGTTCCTCATGGGATTGACCAGTCCAAGGCGCTAGGAAAGAGAGCACTTCAGAGCCAAGCAATTGAAAATAACTAAGAGAGCCAACAAAAAGGGTACTGCCTTCATTTTTAATGAACACGAAACTCGATCACCCAAGATTCCAGTGGATTAAATTAATGGATATCATCTGTTGACAATTTATTGTGTTCCAAGCTCCCACTCTAAGTGTGTGGTTTTTTTATATTCATTATCTCAAGTAACTGCCTAACTCTCCTCTGATATAAGTATTGCAGTCTCCACTTCTTAATGTGGGCAAACTAAGGGATAGCTATAAAGTCCCTCCTGTAACCTGAATCTGTCTCTTTCAAAGTTGAACCAGGCAAGCATAGGGAATAGTTTAGTAGCTTGGGGATCAACTGGTTTGGGAGAGTGCACACTCGTCTTATAGTAATGCACTTGGCCAATAGTTTATTCACCTGAATGTACTTTACACACTCCCATGTGCATCTAACAACTTCAGCAAGCTTTAACCCTCCCAACCTGCACTCACCTATACATGTTCCAATTTCTAGAAGTTTCACTAATAAACTTTTAGGGATAATCCCCTATTTATCATCTTATTCCCATGCATAATTGGTGTACATATGAATAAAACCAGATGGATTGTGGGGAATGCAATAGGAAAAATAAATACATGGCTTAATCAAACAAACAACCAAATACTCACCCTTAGTGACCAGTTGCTCCTTCTCTTCAGTTCCATCAAAGTACGTTTCAAACAGTAATCAGGGATCTTGTGTATTCTCATTCATGTGAGCCTGCAGACAATTTTATCCATTTCAAATCTGCACCATTGCTTCACTCAGAATAAACGTATCTTGCTTCTTTTACAAATCTGTGTGAGGGCTCTTTGTTCCCCCCTGTTTCAGAGACAGCTGCATTTTTTTCGTGCAGTGCCAGCCTCATCCCATAGATATGATGGTGAAGATCTGAGTGAATAGATTTGGCCATATTGGATGCCTGGTTGCCAGGGCTGCCTACAACTCTGCAAAGTGGAGATTGTCACCATCAATGAACCCTTCACTGACCTCAACTGCATGGTCTACATGTTCCAGTATGACTTTAAGCATGGCAAGTTCAAAGGTACAGTTAAGGCTGAAAACGGGATGTGTGTCATCAATGGGAAGCCCTTCACCATCTCCCAGGAGTGAGACCGCACTAATATCAAATGGGGTGATGCTGGTGCTGAGTATGTTGTGGAGTCTTCTGGTGTCTTCAACACCATGAAGACGGCTGCGGCTCACTTGAAGGGAGAGGCCAAAAGGTCATCATCTCTGTCCCTTTTCCTGATACCCCTACATTTGTGATGGGCATGAACCATGAGAAGTATGACAACTCACTCAAGATTGTCAGCAATGCTTCTTGAACCACCAACTGCTTAGCCCTCTTGGCCCAAGGACAGGGACATGACAACTTTGGCATTGTGAAAGGGTTCATGACCATAGTCTATGCCATCACTGCTACATAGAAGACTGCGGATGGCCCCTCTGGTAATTTGTGCTGTGATGCAGTGGGGATTCCCAGATCATCATCCCTGCATCCACTGGTGCTGCCAAGGCTGTGGACAAGGTCATCCCAGAGATGATTGGGAAGCTAACTGGCATGGCCTTCCATGTTCCTACCTCCAAAGTGTCTGTCATGGATATGACATGCCAACTGGAGAAACCGGCCAAGTATGATGACATCAAGAAGGTGGTGAAACAGGCATCCAAGGGCTCACTAAAGGGCATCCTGAGCTACACTGAGGACCAGGTTATCTTCTATGACTTCAACAGTTACTCCCACTCTTCTACCTTTGATGCCAGGCTGGCATTGCCCTTAATTAGCAATTCTGTAAAGCTTATTTCCTGGTATGACAATGAATTCAGCTATGCCAACAGGATGGTGGCCCTCATGGCCTACATGGCCTCTAAGGAATAAGAAGCCCTGGACCACCCACCCCAGCAAGGACATGAGAGCAAGAAAGAGGCCCTCACCTGCTGAGGAGTCCCTGTCCCAACTCAGCCCCTGACCCTGAGCATCATTTCAGTTTCCATCTGAGACCCTCAGAAGAGTGGGAGGGACCAAGGAGCCCTACTCTCTTGAATACCACCAATAAAGCTTACTGTACTCACACACACACACACACACACACAAAATATGTGAGCCTTTTATTTCAGTCCTTTGGGTAAGAGATCAAGAACCTGGAACCACCTGACCCAGATCCCAATACCAAGAGCAATCCCCTGCTTAAAACCACACTATCATAGGAATCCTCCTAGAGAGCATGAACTTTTAAGTGTAGAGAAATAATGGAGAAAGTCCATTCAGATTCTCCTCCAAAAGTTCTGTCTCCTTTGGGAATTCCGTAATGGCCCTAGAACCTCTGTTTGGTTTCTGTGGTTGACCTAACTTGCTCTTTCACTGTGAGGCTCAGATAGAATCCTCACGTGTAGGTCTTGTGTCTATAATCAAGCACAGGGCTAGAACAGACTTTATTTGGAACTTTATCAGTTGCCATTACACCCAACTCTACAGCTAGGATTGTCTTGTTTGCTTTTAATTCTGTATGTGCCTAAAAATGTTTACAATATGGTAATCTATTATCAAACAGAGTCAACACCTGATAGTCATTGTCTCAGCCCTTCCTTCTGGCTAGGAGATTCCTCTCAAAATACCACTTATAACCCAGAAGCATGTGATTGGATCTCAGTATAAGATATGTTTGAAAGGGCTAATGTCCCCTCTGAAGCTGGCCTATATAAAAGTTGACACCTGTATGACTGTCAGAGGACAGTCTTTACTCTTCATAGGAGACTGGCCTAGCATTCATCACAAGGCTCTTTAGATCACTGAGTTGGAACATGCAGCAAGATGTGGAAGGAGTTGTTGACAGTTTCTTTTGGCAGGTAGGACAGCAGGAAGAAGTGAGGAGGCAGCGATGACTCCAATTGCTGGAATCTTAGAATCCTTGAGCGCAGGGGAGATAAGCATATGCTCAGTGGGTTTGGCATGCCAAGATTTAGACAGACAAACACTGACAGGGAAGCTGGGGCATGGGGCTTCCAGTCTGAAGCCAAGGAGTCTCTAGTAGCTGGATACTGCGTTTGGGAGTAAGTACGGCTTACTTACTGATTTATCCAGGGATGGAATAAAACATGCATTTGCAGGTTATCAGGAAGGAGAGGACAAACAATGGGATCAAGGTGAAAAAGAAAAGCAATGTTAGGACCCTAGACACAGACAGGAGCAGCAAATATCTGAAGGACTTGACCTCAACCTGAGCCTGCCATAGCTCAGAAGTAAATAGAAAAACCCAAGCTTAGGGTTTTAGCATAAGGTGAGGGAAAAGGCGAAGGGACCAAATGATTAAAAGAGAACCCTGATCTGTAAAAGGGAAGTGCCTTGGTTTGTCAATTCAGGACACCTGAAGCCGAACTATACCTAAGTGATTAACTCTAAGCCAACAAGCCTTAGGCCTCAGCTCCTTAGAGAGCTGACCCTTAAAACTGGCTAGGTCCCCAAGGCTGGCCAGCTTGTACCTGTCTGTGAGCTTAGCTACTGGAAAAGGCTGTTATCCAGGGTCCAAGCAGGCAGCCATCCTGTCACCCTTTTTCTGTCTGATGTGATATCAACTGATGATCAGCCATCTGTGGAAATCCAATAGACATATAACATGGCTATGTCAAGTAAATCAATCTTCAATTGACCTGGACCAGCCGTCTCTTCTCCCTGCCTGAGTTGGTGCTATTCAGGGGCTGTCTGACACCTCATGCCACAATATCATGACCTTCCAGCCATCAACCTGGGATTCCACACTCTTTGTGACAGATTCTTCCCCCTGAACTGGAGCATCTTTGAGGGATATGCATGGCTGGCAGCAGTGAGATCCCCTCCACAGACCTTATGCCATAGGCCAAGAGAAGCCATGTCAATATCCTTACCAGGGTTAGGAATGCTTGCCCTTTTGCCAAGAGTGAATAACCCAGAACTTGACTCTCAGGATCTGACATGGATCTAGAAATACTGTCCTTCTTCAAGACCTCGTAGCTCCCCATACCCTCATCAGGAAGCTGGAATCCAGGACCACCAGCACTGGTCTTGAGGCTGTCCTTTTCCACCTGGCTTTGGGTTAATTGAAATCCAGCCAAGCAAGAACAACAAACTGCTGGACACAGGCTATGGACCTTGGATTGGCCATGGCTACAGCCACTCCCTCAGGAACTGGTCCTTGCTGCCACAATCCAAGGAGTGTGGCTCTGGAGGGTAAGGCCTATATCGTGGCAACCTAAACAGAGTGAGAGTTTAGTACTAAGGAAGATGACTGAGTGATAGAGGGAGAAGTGATTGTACAAATAAGTGAGTGAAGAAAAGAAACATTACCAAAATGATCTTATTCCAGTTGGCTAAGGGCATGTGTCCAGAAAGACATTTTAAGTCTTTGCTGCCAACAAAAAGATTTTATAGCATATGGGTGTGTCCCGATGGCATAATGGTTGGTATTATTTATAAGCCACTGTTACCAAATCGTTATAATGATCATAGTCCTTCCTGTCAGCCTCTCCCCTGACTGACTCTTGATTAAAAACAAGAACAACAAAACAGTCTTGACTGAGTGAGATTTAAATCCTTGTTATCTCAGGCCATTGAGACCACTGGAGTCATGACTGCACATGCCCTCACTTGGGCAACACAGAGGTTGAGGTAGTCATGACCTCTGGAGGAAATGTGATTGATTAACCACAGCTAGTTGTGGCCACAAACAAGGCCATCCATGGAGCACTGGCTGCCACACTCACTTATTGACTTTTATGAGATCCAAACTGGCTTTGCGTCAGGGTGTGCCCTGCATATGTCACCCCTGCACTGTCTCATCCCCAAGGACAACATGCCCTATTTTGACTCAGTGTTGTTGGTCTACAATGTTCTTGGCCCGGAGGGGGCTGCCGGGGGAGCATTTTTTCAAACTTTCGGCATTTTCTTTACTGCCCTCAAGACAGTGGAAATAGGAGTCTGCTTAAGCCTTTTCAACAGAAATTGTAAAAACTATGGGCCTCGGAATTTTCTCTCCTCATTTCCTAAGTGCATCCTAGTTTTCTGGTGTCATATATCGTGGGCTAGCTCAGCAGAGATTTTTATTAATGCAAGTGTCAGATTGTTGGGATCTAGCTTCAAGTCCAAATGGGTGCTGTGTGTGATGGAGTTGCTTGTAACAGTGACTCTGACTCATTTAAGATGATATTGTGCCCTCATTATTTCTCAGAATGTATGCTCTCTACATTTCCCCAGACAATGGACCTGCAATTATTTCCAGGGTAACTTTCATATCCTTATCCTGATTATTCATTTTACCCTCCAGGCCATGTAGAGTTCAAATCTGGCATATTCGGGGAACAGCAATGAGATGGGAACAGAGTCAGCATCGCTTCTGTAGGACACAGACATGAGGGAAGTATTTCAGAAGGGTTTGGAGAGGCACCAGGGATCACAGATGTCCTATTTCAGTGTCGCAAACCCCATCCACTCATGTTTGTGGTGGATAAGGTTGTAAATTAATTGGCTACAAGTAATGAAAGATTATGCATGTTATAGGGAGATTTTTGTTGGTCACTTGCTTTCAGCTATCGGATGTCCCCTTCCTCCTCCTTCCTTCTCTCTCCTCCCCCTCTCCTCTTTGTAGAGCATGGCTTGCAGTGCAAGGCTGTCCCCTCACCGAGTCAGTGTCATCTCAGGTAAACACAGTACAGAACTGCTGTATCTGCTTTGCGTCCCTTTGCTTACACATTCCATTTGGGCCATGACCAATTCCACATACCCCGAGGGCCTGCTGCCTACAACTAATTTCTGAAACCAATTTCTATATCAGCTGAGATTTTGCTGCAACAACAGAAACCATTTCCGGCTGGCTTTAAGCAGGGAGAGAAATACCAAATCCTCAGGGAGGGGGAGTCTGTATGTAATTAATCAGAGGCTCCTGGGGGAGTGCACAGAATTGAGGCCTGAGAGGCTTGCCTTGTATCTCTTGGGAACAAGACTGTTATATTCATGTCAGTTGGGTCACCTTCTCAGATGACACATGTCAATCTTTCCTGCCCCTTTAACCACAGCCTGGCAATTCTCGGGCTATCAGATGTGATGGGGCTCGTGTGCACCACATGTCCAGTTCTGAAAGGACTCTGGGTTCCTTACCAAGAGCAGCAGCAGCAGAAACAGGTGTCTGGATGAAAAACTCACTACCACTCTACCCAGCCCAACTTCTCTATTTCCTGAGACATCTTCCCACTATGTCCATGATGGGGAAGAGTGGGGAGCATGTCCAGTCAGGAGGGGAAATTTTCGGCTCTGAGACTGTAGTCATATGGACCCTGGGGCCACTAGCTGTCGCCATAGCAGCATGACTTCCTGTATACTGTTCTTCGTCAGCTTTCGGAATCTCCTGCTGTCTCTTCTACAGCACAGTTCTCAGGCATTGTACAGGGCCAGGAAGGGGGGGCGAGGGCAGACTTTACCCTAGAAGAGCGACGGAGGCTCAGGACCTCTGCTTTCCACTCACACTGGGAAATATTTGGAAGGAATTATTCCATTTTCTGTTTTCTACTGGGCAGAATGAACCCAGCCCTGGATAAACATTTGGCAAGGAGGAGGCTCCAGCAGGGAGCCCTTTCATCACTTTGCCTACAGACCCTCTCTAGGGAGGGCTGAACCATTTTTTTTTTTGAGTTCTCTGATAGTATCACATTTCCTCCTAGCTGGAAGTGTGAACACTCACTGCACTGACAATGTGCAGCCCCTTGGATACAGCTCAGAAGGAACTGGTCCCCAGGGAGCTCTGTACTGTCAAGGACAGATACAGAAGGCTCCCGTTGCTTAGCCTGCAGGCGTTTCAGGAAAACCATCTGACAAGAAGAGATCTGTGCCCAGAAGTCCTGGGTTTCCAGAGATCTCTGGTTGGGGGTGGGTATCCGTTCTCTTTCATTGTGACCAAATGTCCACCTTACCCTAAAGCAGGATCGGCTGCCAACACCAACCTAGCCTCTTTCCAGAGCTGCTGTAAATTTATGAAGATAGTGTCAATTAGAAACAATTAGAATCCTCTCCAGACACTTGCTCATGTTCACCTGTCTTCATGTAGTGGGCGGAGTCCCTCACTGCATCTCTATCATCCAATATCATTGTTCCTTTGCACCTGGTTCCCATGCCCTTCACTGTTTATGTGCTTTTAAACACCCTCTTTAAAGCCCTCTTAACTCTGTCCTCAGCCCCTTTCCCCAAGAGAATTGGCCGCTTTCTTTGTGCCTCACCTGTTCCATACTTCCGTCAAGGCGCCTTAGTAATTATTTGTTTAGCCTCCTGCCTTCTCCAGTAGATAACAGAATCCTCCGGGGAAGATAGCACATCGTTCACCCCCGTGCATCCTGAGGGTCTGGCATCTTGATGGGAAAATCATTCGGAACACTTACTGAACAAATGGCTGCCCCTGTGTGCTCAGGAGAGCATCTGATCAACACTGGGTACCGGAAATCTCAGGAGCATGGGCCTGCTCCTCGGGAAAGGTCCATCCACGTCACCTACTTTATAGAGCCTCATCCGGTTTGCGCCCTGATGTTACTTTATAGATTTTCTAATGGTCTCAAAGCTTTCGGTTTCGCTGAGAAGTGTCACCAAGTCCTCTCACACTGCCTCTGGTGCTTGAGAAGAGCAAGTTTCATTCCCGCTTTTAGTGAAGTCTAAATTTGCAGAAGCCAGGTGTCAGAGTACATTGGGAAGCAACGTTGTGAGACAGAATGAAA
This sequence comes from Pachyuromys duprasi, assembly GCA_028658305.1. NCBI lineage: Eukaryota > Metazoa > Chordata > Mammalia > Rodentia > Muridae > Pachyuromys > Pachyuromys duprasi. The sequence goes on from CM053749.1 coordinate 18,992,493, forward strand.
TGACAGTGGTTTGGGGTTTAGGACTTTCATTGCCACTTCACTTTCTGACCACAGGTTTTAGCAACTATAAGTGGGGCAAACCTTCCCACAGCCTTGTACGAATCTTAATTGAGAAACACAGGTGAAAGAGCTAACAGTGCCCGCCTACAGTAGGTATCTGACTATGTCAAATGCAAGCAGCTAAAGGAGCTGGCTAAATGAGAATCTCCAGGAAGCATCTAAAAGTAAGAGCCATGCAGGAAGATAAGCAACAGGAGCTATTAAGGAGGTATTGGGGTGCCATGAATGCCTTCTGCTTTTAACCAGCTCCCCTCTTCCCCAGCAAATGTCGGGGCTCCAAACTCTCCTGGAGGGTGACTAAACTCCCAGTTTTCTAGAGTAGCTTATTCTGAATAAGAGATGGTAATGCATATATTTAGTTTGCTTCCTGATGCTGCATTAGAACACCACAAGTAAGAGCAACTTGGGGAGGAAAAGGTTAATTTCAACTTACAGTTTGTAGTCCCTTACTTAGGGAAGCTAAGACAAAAACTCGAAGTGGGAAGCCGAAGGCAGGGACTGAAGCAGAGGCCATGGAGGAAGGCTGCTCACCGGCCTGTTCTTCAAGGCTTGCTCTGCTTGCCCAGGAGTGGCACCACACTTTATGGGCTAGCACTCCCACATCAAACATTAATAATAATTTTAAAATCCTCACAGAATTATCTACAGGAAATCTGGTGGAAGCATTTTTCTCCACTGAGGTTCCTCTTCCCTGATACTTCGAGCCTGTGTCAACTTGACAGAACCTTAGTAGGATAGCATGCATAGTATACAGCAATTCAATAGAAGTGTGCCCAACCTCTAACAAAACTCATGTATAAGAAAAGAGTGCAACATAAAACCAGATACACTGAACCTGATAGAAGACATAAAGGGAAACATCCCTGAACACATTGGCTCTGGAGACAACTTTTGGGACAGACAGCACAGAGACGAAAATCAATAGTTAATAAATGAGATCTCATGAAATTGAAAAGCTTCTGTAAGGCAAAGGACCCTGCCAATAGGACAAAGCAACAGCCTACAGAATGGAAAAATATTTTCAGCAACTCCACATCTGATAGAGGTCTAATATCCAAAATATATAAAGAACTAAAAAAAAAATAGATGGCAAAACCCCAAATAATCCAATTAAAAGATGGGGTACAAATCTAAATAGATAATTCTCAATAGAATAATCCCAAATGGCAGAGAAACACATAAAGAAATGTTCAACATCCTTACCCATCAGGAAAATGTAAATCAAAATGACTCTGAGATTCCATCTTATACCTGTCAGAATGGCTAAGATCAGTAACACAAGTGACAGCTCATACTGGTGAGGATGAGGAGCAAGGGGAATTACTCCTCGCTGGTGGGAATGCAAACTTGTATAGCCACTATGGAAAACAATATGGTTGTTCCTTGTGAAATTGGGAATCAATCTACTTCAAGGCCCAGCTATACTGCTCTTGGGCATATACCCAAACGACACTCCATCCCACCACAAAGACACTTGCTCAGCTATGTTTATTGTGGCTGTATTCATAATAGCCAGAAACTGGATACAACCCAAATGTCCTTCAACCAGAGAATGAATAAAGAAAATGTGGCACATTTACACAATGGAGCATTATTTAGCTGTTTTTAAAAAATGACATCATGAAATTTGCAGGAAAATGGATGGAACTACAAAAAAAAAAAATCACCCTCAGTGAGGTAATCCAGACGCGTAAAGACAAATATGGTATGTATTGACTTGTAAGTGGATATTAGCTGTTAAGTAAATGATAACCAAGTTACAATCCACTGACCCAGAGGAATTAGGTAAAGAGGAGGGCTCTAGGGAGTGGGGGGAATGCATGGATCTCCCTGGGAAGAGAAAATAGAATAAATTTCATGGATGTACTGTGCATGGGTGGGCATGAGAGCCAGAAGGATCACAGAGGGAGAGAGTGTAGGGAGAGACAATTGTTGAATGTTAAGGGTGCATGGAAACCTACCACTGTGGACGTCTCCGTGGAGTCTATGAGGGTGACCCCAGTGGGGACTGCTAGGGGTGGAGGGTATGGGATCCAAACTGGCTATCTTTTCTAACCAGCCAAGGCTTCCAGCAGTGGGACAAGGTGGCATTCATTCAAGTTGTTGACAGAGGAGGTCCCGTGGAGATTCCTAAACAAGCCAGATGCTAGGACAGAGTGTTGCTCTCTGAAAACTGACAGCAGCTCACAATTGCCAAGGACAACTTCCACACAGCTCACTGAACATACAAAGGTCCATCTGGTGCCAACATGGAGCCCTCATCCTCAGTTTCTAGTCTCTTTGGTATGAGAAGGTACTCCGCAGGTTACCTAAAGAGAAACCTGGACAAAAATCCAGCCACACAACCCTCAACCTACAATCTGTTCTGCCTGCAAATTTTGCTGGGGGAAATGATGGTACAAAACCTGTGGCCCAGTGTTTGCTTTAACTTGAGGCCCATGCCGTACACTGTCTGGATGGTCAAAAGCTTGAGACTGGCTGTCCCAAAGACCTCGGGCAGGACCAAACACAATTAGCAAATAAATAAGCAAATAAATAAATGAATAAATAATAAATCTTAATGATAGTCTGCTATACCCATAGATTTGATTTGATTTGATTTTTGATTATTTTACTTCTGTCCAAACTTCCTCTGGCACCAGATGGGAGTAGGTGCAGAGACCTACTATATCCAGACAATATGAAAAGAGTCTAAGTGGAAAGTCTCCATTAGGTCCCTCTCCTCAGAGACTGGAAGCAGGGGAGAAAAGATGGCAGGAGTCAGAGAGGATGAAGGAGAACATGGCCCACAGAGTCAGCTAAGTGGGCCTTACATGGGCTCACAGAGACTGAAGCAGCCAGCACGGGGCCGGCATGGGCTTGGACCATGTCATCTGCATATATGTTACGGCTGTTAGCTTGCTGTTTTGTGGGACTCCAGCAGCGGGAACAGGAATGTCTCTGACTCTTTGCCTGCTTCGGGGACTCTTTTCCTCCTATTGGGTTGCCTTGTCCAGCCTCAAAGTGAGAGCTTTTGCCTTGTCTTATTGTATCTTGTTTTGTCCTGTTTGGTTTTCCTCTCTTAGAGCTCTGCTCTTTTCTGAAGAGGTAACAGAGGGGGAGTGGACCTGGGGGAGATAAAAAGGTGTGGAGGATCTGGGCAGAGTAGGAGGGGAAAACTGGTCAGGATGTATTCTCCGAGAGAAGAATCTATTTTCAAAAAATTAATTAATTAATTAATTAATTAAAAAGGAAAAAGACTATGCATAGTGATGCTGTGCATGATGGCCTGAAATTGACAATACTCCGATGACCAGCACAGAAGCTGGAATAAAGTAACTCTGATGTAGTCATACAATGGGATATTGTACATCAGTGAGAAAAATTGGTACACTTCATGCTAGACATGGATGAATTCCATCCCTACAGTACAGAGTGAAAGAAACTCAGCACAAAGGACTACACGCTCTGTAATTCTATTCATATGGATTTTGAAAGCAAGTGAGCTACAGCTACACTTAAAAATCAGGATCATGGTCACCCCGGAGGGAAGATTGTTGACAGGGAACATCAAGGGTGGCTTCTGAGACACCCACTAATAGTCTGTGTTTTATCATGACAGAGTTGACATCCAAATGTCTAAATCATGAGGCAGTTATGATTTGTGTTCTGATAGATGTGGATTTTATATTTCAGTTTTAAAACTTCTACTAAAATATTGCCACAAATACATGCAAAAGGTGCTTCATGGCAAGCCCTCAAAAACAATGGTAATTGAGGGTGCCTGAGTGAGACCTGGAAATTCAGTGCCATTCTATGACAGATTGAAGACAGGGTCAATCCCCATACCCCAATACAATGACACTCTGTCTTGTTGCCTGAAACCTGCAGACCCTTTTGGGATGGATTCTAGCTCTAGCGTTTCTTTGAACATGCATTCATTTACAGGTTCTGATCCTTGCAAAATATTTTTCCCATGGAATTAGATAAGTATGCCCTTTCCCTAGTATATCTCCTAACCTTTGAGAAGTTAATCTATTTTTTTCCAAAATTTTAGATCCATCATCCCACAGAATGAAACTATAGTTGATGCCAACTTTGTTTTTGATAAGCTGCAGGCACCTCAATCTAAACAAGTATTGTGGGAATTCCATCACTTCTGACTGAAAAACTCAGGAAAAGGTAACCCAAGACACAACCATAGAAGCATGAATTGACCTTTTCATCAACTGTTTATACCAAAGACAGAAATCAAACCTGGTCCAAATAGTACAACCTCGGTATTGATCCAAATCTCTTTCAGAGACTTTTAAATGCAAAAACAGGACTGCAAGGAATGCCTCTCTTACAAAATCACTATGCACAAAAAGTATCTGTGCCCTTGATCTTTCCTAATAGAATTAGATGTTGTGAATTTGTATCTGTTGGCTGAAACAGAAAAAAAACCCCAAAAAGATGGCCACCATCTACCATGTGATGACATATGACAAGGTATGCTCACACAGGGTTGCATAAGGCAATTTCTGTCACCTAGAACTGCCTGTGCCAGTTACTGCTGGTTGGTGGACACAACAAACATTTCTACTCCCTCTCTTTGGCTGTGTTTTACTACAAAAGAGGAGTTAAGTAGCTTCCCATCTTCCACTGTGTCTAGAGAGTGTCAATCTACAGTTATAGCCAATGAGCCATTGTGGAGAGAAGATCTGAACATTCGGCAAAGAGTGATAAACTTCCAAGAGAGTAAAATTACAGCAGTCTACTACCGATGGTGTCAACATAATCTGCTTCTAAACATGCATAGTCTTATGATTTCAAGGGTCCCTACATACTCGACTCATGATGAGCATCTCAAATCAAGTGTCACTTTGGTAGTACCTGGGGCAAACAGAACAAGAAAAGCTATAAACAGTAGAGAGGAACACCAACAAAACTTTTGACCCAAAATTTACTCTGCCTACAAGATATCCAGGGATAAAGATAGAGCAGAGATTGATGGAATGTCCATCCAATAATGCTTGGCCCAACCTGAGACCCATTCCTTGAGAGAGAGCCAATCCCTGACACTATTAACAATGCTCTACTGTGCTTGCAGACAGGAGCCTAGCACAGCTGTTCTCTGAGAGGCTCAACCCAGCAGAGGATTGAAACTGATGCTGAGACTCACAGTCAAACATTGGGCATAACAGGGAGTCTTGTGGAAGAGTAGGGGGAAGAAAAGAAGGACCCAGAGAGGGCAAGAGCTCCACAAGAAGACCAACAGAGCCAGCTACCCAAGGCCCAGGGCTTGCGGAGACTGATGCACCAACCAGGGACCATGCACGGATGGGACCTAGAAGCCCTACTCATATGTAGTTTATAAGCAGCTTGGACTTCATGTGGGTCCCCTAGAAAGGTGAGCAGGTGCTGTCTCTGACACGAACTCTGTTGCTTGCTTTTAGATCACTTCCCTCACCAGGCCAAAGGGGAAGAAGATGTGCTCAGTCCGGATGCAACTTGACCTGCTGGTGTGGGTTAGTGGGAGGAGTTTCTCTAATCTGAGGAGTAGGGGAGGGTTATAAAGGGAAGAGAGAGGAAGGGTGGGACAAGGAGAAAAGTAGGGAGGGGGTTACGATCCAGATATAAAGTGACTAAATCAATCAATCAATCAATCAATCAGAAGAGAAAAAAGTTTCCTTCCAGAATCCTAAGTCTCCCTGCTGTGGCTGTCACAGGAAGACACAGGAGTGTTCAGAAAACACATTTAACTTTCAGAAAAATCATGAGTGATACTGGACCTGTCGGTCACAGAAAGTGAGTCTAAAGGAGCTTGGCCAGGAGCTGCGACGCCAGTGAAAGACTCTTTTTCTAAGCTCCATTCACATCATTCTCTCTGGTCAAGAGTTTTTTAAATGATATTTTTATGAAACTTGAGTCAACAACTTAATAGTAATTTTAAAAATCAAACTCCTTAACTGAATTCAATCCAAAGATTTACAAATCTAACATTTACATGCTGAGGGATGATGGAGGGAAATATTAAAAGCCTTTGTTTTTCCACTCTCAAATCACTTTTTCTGTAATAGAAAACAAAAACAAAAACAAAACAAAACAAACCCTGGGCATGTGCAATAAAAGAACAAGAATTCCTACTATACAACAGTCTCAGATTCAAGCTGAGTGTTTCAGGCAGAAATCATCGGTGTGTCCTGGACACAGTGCAAAGTGCACGTCGTGATTCTAGAACCAAGGCAACAGTAAACTCCTGCGATACCACATTGGTAAGCGCTACTGGAAACGCCACGGATTTGTTGTGTGTTTGATTTTGGATTAAGCTTTGTTTGTTGAGTGTTCATAAAGTTTTTACTGCTGTCAAAGTTTTAATAGCTCTTCCACATTCAATTACACAACTCCACAGAGTCTTGGCCCTCAATTTAAGAAGCTGAGCTCTAGATCATAGGCGTCCTATGACATGCCACAGAGGCAATAAGTTTCCAAAATTTTATGGGACCTATCTCCAATCCTCAGGCACTAATATATCTTTCAAAACCTCTAAGGTGCCTGGCGCTTTAAGAACAGCAATTGGTGACTTATGTGTTGTTTGTTGGAACTGATAGCTCTTCAAAGGGCAGATAGCAAAGAAGGTGTACCATGGACCCTGCCAGGGAAAAGGGAACCATTTCTTATGGTCCTTTGTTTAGTACCAGAATCTTACACAATAGTTGTGTAACAATTTCCATAGATTATGCCCATCTTCATCATGTGAGATTTCATTACTGAAATCTCAGTAATGGTTGAGAGCATCTGATTACAGTTATAGAATTTCACAGTCATTCTGTAAGCTATGTCCATTTGCCTTCTACACAAACCAACAATTTTATATGGGATATGGGCATACTACCAGCTTTTAGTCTCTGTAGTTTATTCTAAGATATTGTCTTGCTTTGAAATTATTAGTCCATAAAGGAGAATAAGTTCTAGAAGCTTTGATTTAAGGTTTTCTGACTCTAAACCCTTAATTCTTAGCTCCAGGAGCAAATGGGGTGGTTCTATTAGTTGCTGAGTAGTCTGTTCTAATTATGCATTAAAGAACTTGCAAATAAGCATAATGAGGATCAATAAACCCAGGGGGATTACTGTGAGCTGCACTGGGCCTAATTTATCTTCAAATCTTCATAAGCATTTGCGTTGCCACTAGACTACTGCGGCATTTGGATCTGAAATGAATCGTGTAGACTCAGGGCCACTATCTAGCCATTCTGGAGCATTCTGGGCATCACTTCCTCCTGTGTACAGCAAACCTCAGTAAACAGCATCAGAGCCTTTTGACGATGATAAAGAGAAATCGTTGGCAGTAGTGTTATAAGGCCCAGCCTCAGCAGAGCCCAAGGACTCTGAGCTTCTGAACTGGTATTTTCCTCAAAACTAGAAGAGGATCAGGGCTTCCCATGTTGGAATCTCCATACAGGTCCCTGACCACTAGACTCTAGCTTCTCTCCTCATATAAATTAAATAACATTTAATAAGTTGTGTATCAGTTTCTTTTCTATGGTCAACAAGCCGTTGCCAAAAATTAAAACCTTTTAACGACCATTTTATTTTTTTCCTTTAAAAAAAAAAAGTGTAACTCCTTCTCTTGTCTCCTCCCAGCTCTCAGCTCTCTCCTTCCCCAGCCCTATCACCTCTAGATCCTCCCTGTCCTACTATCTAATCCCAGCCTATCAAGTATCATTAGGACTGCCTGCATCCTCTTCCTCTGTGGTTTAGCTAGGTTTCCCTAGGGGAAGTGAGCAAAGAGTAGGCATCAGAATCCATGTCACAGATAGTTCCTACTCCCCTTTCTAGGGGATCCACATGGAGACTGAGCTATTTATTGGCTACATCTGAGCAGGAGTCTAGGTTCTCCATGCATAATCTTTGGTTGGTGCATCCATCTCTGCAGAGGCCCCTGGAGTCAGATTTTTTTTTTTAGCTTTGTTGGTCTCCTTGTGGAGCTCTTGTCCCCTCCAGGTCCTTCTAGCCTCTCACTCTTGCATAAGACTCCCAGCAGTCTGCCCAAAGTTTCTTTGATCCCCAGTAGAGTGGAGTCTTTCAGAGGATATCTATGGAAGGCTCCTGCCCTGTTCCCTCTCTTCAGCAACATCCAGTTTGCCCTTCTGAATGAGAATTAAGCATACTCCCTTGGGTCCTCTTTGTTATTTAGCTTCTTTAGGTCTTTGGATTATAGTGTGGTTTTCCTGTATTATATGGCCAATATCTGCTTACAAGTGAGTATATACCATGCTTGTTCTTGTGAATCTAGGTTACCTAACTCAGGATGATCTTTTCTAGTTCCATCCATTTCCCTACAAATATCATGATTTCCTTGTTTTTTTAATAGCTGAGTAGTATTCCATTGTGTAAATGTACCAGTTTCTGTATCTATTCTTTGGTTGAGGGCCCTCTAGGTTGTTTCCAGATTTTGGCTATTATGAGATAAATATGATATGAACATAGTTGAGTAATTGTCCTTGTTGTCTGGTGGAACATCGTTCAGGTATATGCCCAGGAGTGGTATATATGGGTCTTGAGGTAAAACTATTTCCAATTTTCTGAGAAAGCACCAGGTTGATTTCCAAAGTGGTTGCACAAGGTTGCACTCCCATCAGCAATGGAGGATGACCAGTTTACTTATGCTGTTCCCTGCAGTAGTTATGGTCACCTTAGCCTAGCAGTTTGTTCCTGTTGCTTGTCTTCAGTGACTTCAGAATTCTGTCAACTCTCCCCAAACCATGAGTGCTTCACAAGTGGGAGCATCTCCAGGGGTGGTTACTACAGGGCCATGTAAGATTCCCAGTGTTCTCCTCACTCATGCTCTTCTCAACAGAAGGGCGTGAAGCTACAGTTTTCTCAGTGGGCTTTGTGGAACTGAGTGTAGAATTTATGCAAGATAAACTTATCGCAACATTATTATTTTCCTAAGTATTGCTTGCTTATGTACTGTATCATGCCTGTAGTGTCTGAATATGTCAATATCTCTGATCTTAGGTTTTAGTCAGCTAACTAAGCAACCATGTCGATGAATTCAGTCTGACCCACTGCTGTAGACAATCCCCTTTGGTCTGCCACACTGTAAATCCTTCTCAAGACTATTTTCTAGATTTGTGATAATATAAACTGACCTAATTTTGCCATTATTCTGGTGTAAACTTTTCTCTCTGAAAGACTTTGCATCTGCCCTCTGGAATGTGGGGTAGTCTAACTCTACTCATGTCTACAACTAATGAATATATAGAACTGGAGGTAAAAATGGTACTGAGAAGGACAAAGAGAGTTGGAAGCAGATGCCATCCATTGTTATTGCAAAGAAAATGATAGAACATACAAAAGTAAAAATGCCCGGCTTCCCTTTTCTCTGTCTTCCCATGGCTTCTCAGTGGCAGAATTTAATAGAAATCATCTCACAAGGGAAGTATAGTCTTGGCCCCATCATCACAGAGCAGAGTATGAAAGCATGCTTTTGAAGGCAGGAACTGATCCTGGCATGGCCCCAGAACTCTTTTAGTTATTCATTTTCCACACAGCATCCACTCATCTTCTTCTGGGAAAAATGTCATTAAGTTTTAAACCACCCTTTTGCCATTTTCAGTCTATTCAAGTGAGACAGAATGACCCATCCCTAATTCTAGAGGTGAGCCTGAGATGGTTTTAGCTAGCCAGAATATCAAATCACACTACTTACAATGAGGAAGGAATAAAGAGGCAATATAACATAATTCAATTAAAATGAATGGGATGCACAAAGGCTCTCTTACACATTCTTTGACAAGGGCAGAAAGAAGCTAGAGGCTGATCTTGAACCCCTGTAGGCCTGAGCCACACGCATCTTAACTGAAACTTGAGTGTTGGCAGAAAGCTAGTACATGAGGGAGAACGGAGTTGAGGTGAAGATAGTCTGGGTCTGAGTGATATCGCAATGACCTAAACCAGAAATGACCTGAAACATTTGCATTTTGTCAGTCAGGTACTCCTTTTTTGAGGCGCTTGAGTACCTTGCTGCCTTTGGTATCTACACAGTGCACTGCTCCAGAGAACTCTCTATCAATAGCAAGGCCAGCTCCAAGATGGATGACTCTTTCTGTCAGAGACTATCCACAAGTTCTCCCACCCCACCACAGTATTTGCAGCCAACGTTAAATTTTAAACTTATGATCAAAGACTAGAAAAAAAAAGCCAACTCCCCATAGTCATATCAAGTTCTATAGCTACATCTCCTTATTAGCATTATGACCAAATTATAACCAAATAAAACCCTAACATGGACTTAAATGCTTGAAGTGAACATTTGAAGTGTTCATCTATTCAGGAGACAGAAACAGGAAGATTGGGAATTCCAGGACAACTTGAGTAATGTAGCAAGATCTGTCTCAAGAAACAGCAATAATAACCCCCCACCACATACAAAGAAATAGAAATATATACAAAGTAGAATGCAGACACCCAGTGAACAGTAATAGATTCTTGCAGACTGCAGTTAAACTTTGAACTAGCTCTGAGTTTCCTGATAGTTAAAAACAGTAGAAAACAAAATCAAATTTACATAGTCCTCACAGTATTGATGTAATGAAGTATGCAGGCTTTGTAGGAAAAAGGCATTGGTATTGATTCCATTGTCTCCAATGCAGCAAGTACTTTCCATACATTTTTTTTCATTCACTCCTCTAAAATTCAAAAATTCATGAACAAGAAGTAAAGTTCATTGATATGAAACTGACCACCTGCTGCCCACTACAATAAAAGGGCAATGCAAAATTGACTGACACTAAACATCTTGCCCATGGTACCAGGGCTGGAGAGTGGGGCAATCAGGAATTGAGCCCGTATTTACGTATTTCCAAGTTCGCTACTTCCTTGTATCAGTCAGTTTTTCTCTGATCTAACAAAACACTGGGAGCAATTAACTTCTTAAAAGGAAAGATTTATGTTAGCTAATGAACCTAGAGGTCCCAACTCAAAGTCTGGTATCTTGGAAGGCATATTATTGCAAAAAAAAAAAGATTTATATCATAATCTCAGAAGCAGAAAGAGACTGGAAATACACCCTCAGTGACCTATAGATCTTCCAATAAGTCCCACCTCTCAAAGCCCCGCCCCCATAGCACCATGGTGGTTCCAATCCTTTATCAAATGGACATTTGGGGACATTCAACACCTGTACTATAGCACCCCATCATTATACATGTGTGTAGGTCACTTTGTTTATCTCTTTAGAGGGTCCAGGGCCCTTACCTGTTTGATCAGAATATGCTTTCCCAACAAACCTCACTTTGCATATAGGAAAATCACAGACTGTTTTTCTTGATACTACGAAAAGTAGAGTTGCTTTCTGAGAAACATCTTGAATAAGAGATATTGAGTGCTTGCTGGACAATATATTTAAACCTGACTTGTTAAAAACAGAGTATTTTCCCAGATGGATGCTCTTTAAATAAATGAAATACCCTTTATCCTTGGATCTTAGCTCTATAATGACATGGCTGTGGGAAATAAACAAATAAACAAACAAACAAAAAATCCCAGGCCAAGAATTTAGGATTCTGATGGCCCTGCTAAATAAGAGGCCAGAGAATGGGGACTAGCGTGCCGATCTGTTTCTTAAATCAGCCATGTCTAGAGCAGGCCCACGGCACAGGCTGGGTCTCTCTGCTTATTTATGCTGGATTCTCCAGACTGCAACTAGGATGATCTTTCCAAAATGCAAATTTGAGCCTGACATTCTCCTGCTTGAAAACCCTTATTAAAGGCTGCACATTGCCTTCGGGAAAAAGTCCAAGATTTTAAATTCATTCCTTTATGACTAAGCCCTCATGGCATGGCCTCATCTATTAGCCCTCCTATTCTTCCCAAACTCTATGTTCTAGTCACAGAGAGCTACTTTTAGCCTCCAATGGATCCTTTCCCACTTTCTGGCTTTTCTCCATGTTGCTTCTCCTCTGAGCTTGTCTTCTTTCCCTGCTTCCTCTCCCTGCCCTTCCATGCCATCCTTGCCCAGCTAATACCTACTCATGGTTCAGGTGACAGCTTGGGTCTTTCCTTGCAAAATCCTCCAATTCCCCAAGTCTGGAGAGAGAAATGTCAGGACTTGGGGTCACCCGCATCCTGGCATTCCTATTCCCCCACCCTGGGACATCAGACCCCTTCAGTTGTCTGCCAAGGTCTCAGGAGAAGTTACCGGATAGAAATCTCAGCTGGGGGTTGAGAAAGTGCTAAACTGTGGACAAAAATTAACATATCGGACGGCTTCAAAACCTGTTGAAGACTGTTAACAGGAAATGCTAACTAGACTTAGCTGAACGGTAGCCTCTGGACCAAGGGCCCAGGCCTGTTCTTCTCTTAAGCACAGAGGTGAGAAAAGAAGCAACCACAGCTGCTGGCATTTCTGAAGTGTGTAGGATGAAGGGACACAATCTGCCAATGCTGGGCTTTACGTGGGCCTTTGCTTTGCTCCATGGATTGAGGATCACGAGTGAACTCCTAGCTCACTCTCTAGAACAGTGTGCCAGATGGCTCAGAGCACACACACACATCCCTTACACCCTGGACTCAGCCAAGCTTATGGATGGGACTGCACACTGACCCTTTCCTTCACCTGCCCCCTGCCAGTCCCTAATCCTCCAGATGCCAAAGGAAGCAAGGCATTGTGGTTTGTCAGGAAGTTACTGAAGGCTTACTTCACTCTAGCCACCTCTCATTTGGGGGTCCTGTCACTTTGAGACAGACTTCCAACCTCTGGGAGCCCCAGTTTCTAATCTGTGAAATGGGGATAGATACCATCCCTGCCTACCTCAGGGGTTTTGATAAGGATCAAATAAGATAATGGTTATGAAAGAGCTTTGAACACTGCAAAGTGCCATGGAAATTTTGCGAGTGTGATTCGGGGAGACAGCCACAGCCCCCACACTCACTTCAAAGGGGAGAGACAGGGTGGAGAAGACTGACATGCTCTGCTTTTGAAGTGCACAAGAGCGGCTCTCAGCAGAGGAAAAACAACGTTGCCGCTTAAAAGGCAACTTTCAAAACAGCCATTTTCCCTCTGAAGGGAGAGTATAGTTGGGAGTACTTCAAAGGCTAGGGGAAATTTCCAGAAAAAAAAAATAAATGATGTTCTTAATCCAACTTTTAGTGAAGTCACAGTTATTTAAAAAACCTTCAGAACTCTTCATTTATTTTAAAAGAATTTTAATGCCTTTAAAAATTAAAAACTGTTAAGAGAAGTGGACAAAGGCCTGCTTCTTCCCCTGTCCCTTTGGAGCCCTTTGCAGAAAGTGGATATAATGAGATTGAGTCATCTGACCCTTCTTCTGATTAAACATTCTCCCTGTCTTGATAAATTTCTTACTGAGAATGAGTCACCAGGAATAGCACCATCTCCTATCCGTCTCTGACACCCAGCTATCACACACAGTTGGGTTATTTATTATTTTTTTCCTTCCTTTTTCTTTAAATATGCTAAGGACAATTTCAAGGGACCAGTGTCAAACCACAATACCATTCCTATCATTTCCAAGCAAAGGGGTTACTATTATTATTATGAACTCACATTTGGAAACTGGAGAACAACATTGGCTGTTATTCCTCAGGTATTGCCCACCTTGCTTTATTTTATTTTGTGGAGACAATGTATATTGCTGGCCCATAACTTGCAAAGTTAGGTCAGTCAGCTAGTGAGTCCCACAGATCTGCCAGTCACTGTCTCCTTAGCATTGTGGTTGAAATGTGCTCTACTGTGTCTGACATTTGTTAAGAGCACTGTACCCCCTTGGTCATTTCCTTATTTTTTTATTACCTAAATGATTTTACTATGTAGCTGAACTGGAACTCACTGTGCAGGTTAGGTTGGCCTCAGACTTACAGCAATCCTCCTACCTCAACCTTTCCAGAGAATGCTGAGATCAGCAGGAGTCACCTTGCCTGTCAAGACTCTTGTGTGTGTGTGTGTGTGTGTATGGACTACATACTGACCTTTCCCTTCCCCTGCTCCCTGCCAGTCCCTACATAAACAAAGCTCCGGCTATAGGTAGTGGACGATGCAGGAGTATCTGACCATGACCCCCAGGAGGTCAGGCCCCTGGTAACTAGGCAATCCTATCTGAAAATACGACTGCCTTCCTCCCAGCATCCCACTGAGAAAGCAGCCAGGGACTGAAGGCCCTCAAGTTCTGGAGAAGTCAAGTTTGCCTCTGCCCTGAGAGCCTTTCCAGGCTCCGCTGTCCATCAGGCAAGGAGCTTTCATAGCGACGGGTCTTATTTTTTCTCATAGCTTGTATCTATGCCTCTAGACTGTGAGCAAATTGGATGCTTCTTAGCTAAAGTCCAAAGCTCAGTAGAGTGTTCACATTTTCTGCTCTCAGGAAACACACACATCAGACAGCGGCAAGGGGTTGGGCGGAGAGGGTCAGATAGAATGCGAAGAGATGACCCATAGAGAAAGAGTTCTTTTCTCCCCAAACCTCCTACAGGCTCTGGCCTCAGAGTGTATTTTTGCAAAAGGGCTTTGAAGACACAAGTGAAAGAAATCTCAGTGGTCGGAAGCCAGGGAAAGGCAGCTGCCAAGGGAAGATTAGTCCCAAGGAACAAGAGAAAGCACCCGCTAGCAGGATGACGTCACACGGAAGAAGGGCGGAAGAAGGGTTGTCTGAGTCCCTGCTCTTCTGCTACAGTTTTAAGCAACCCATTTAATTAAAGTTGTGTCTCTTGCTGGCATGAGAGCAATGCAAGTGTCAGTTTGCTTGTCAGGAGCTCCTTTGCCTGGAGCATAGATCAGAGCCCGGGTGGCTGTGTGCCAGGCTCCTCTCCAGCACAGATGGGAAGGCCAGGGGTAATTACCCTGCCCTGGCCACTTGCCTTCCTGTGTGAAATTATAGAAAAGTGGTAGACAGTGTCTCCACCTGATTCTTATTCTACATCATTTCCAGGGAAGGGATAAGGACAAGCACACACAGGGATCTGATTCGGGCAGGAAGTCTGCTTGGATCCTTCCGTCTCTAAGGACAGCTTTGTAGGAGAACAAGCCTGCTGTGGGAGGTAAGCTGTGAATTGCCCGAGCTATGCAGATTATCTGACCCACAGCTCACCAAATACAACTAGCTGATGGAGTTGTGTAAACTCTGAAGAGCACAAGCAAAGAGATTTACCCATCTCTGCCCTAGGCCGTGGCTTACCACGCCAACCCTCCCCTACTCATCAAGCGTATCATTGGACAATCCTTAGCTGTCTGCTCACTACAGTTAAGAATGTAATTCGAGACTTCCGCTTCCTCACTAGGATCAAGATTTGGAAGGAGAGGATGTGACTTGTCCTCTTTGACTATCTCTGTATTTCACGCTTGGTATTGAGGAGATATGTGGATGGCCTGAGGGGTGTGTTAACTAGAGGTCAGTGTGCCCGAAGGCTCCCATAGCACATTGGTCCTCAACGTGGTGACCTATGTAGTCATAAAGATGAGGCCCCTGATTTATCTCCCTGCTTCCATGTTCTGAGACCACTTCTCTGTCTAGATGCTTCCTCCCAGCAGGCTCTCTGAAAAGCCCTTTTCTCCATCTTGGAAAGAGGCACTGTGCCGCTTCCTTCCCTCCACTCCTAGCCACCAGACTGCTCCGCCTGCTTCCTCTCGACCCTTCCTACCTGTGTTGGTCTCTGCTTTTCATATATCTCTTCTTTCTTGTCCTCCAGGGCTCAGTCAAAGGCCCATCAAAGACAGGACTTCTTGACGTCTGAAGCTAACAGACCCCGGGCCCATATACTTTCAGCACCATTTCTCACAAGTCCTGATGTTTTGAATCTTGAAGCCTTGGGTGACGAAGGTGGCCAATGGCTGCAGGAAGTGTTTTTCCTCTTCCTTTGTCTGCAGCCTTTCAGGCAGGAGATTGAAGCAGGGTGGGAGGTACAGGCTGGAGATTGCCCCCTTCCTGCCTCAGGTAGTAGCTTCAGTGGCAGTCAAGGCAATTGGAACCCTTTGAAGGATGTTGAGCAGGAGGAGGCACCATCCAGTATACTTTCTGAAAACATCACTGTGATTGCTCTGTGCAAAATGTATTGGATTTGGGGAAAGGATTTAGGAGGCAGTCCCAGTGAGAAATGATAATGGCTTGGACCAGAGTGATTGCAACTCAGAAGGAGAGAAGTGGGCAGATTAAAGCTGTCTTTGAAGGAAGGATTAACAGAAGTTGGTGATTGTTTGCTTGAGATGCTTAAGGGAGAAGTAGGGTTAGAAATGACTTCCTGATTTCTGGTTAGGGCAACTTCGAAGAGAGAAATGTCATTTATCATGATGATAAAAAGTCAGATAAACAGACATTGTTCTGTTCAGAGGGAAAGTTCGTATGAATTTCGGTGGTCATTTTTTCCCCTCTGATCCTGTAGCATCTTTTTATCTATTGAATCTATTATCTATCATCTATGTATCTTATTATCTATTTATATTGTATCTACTATGCACTGAAGTTTGGACTGTGTCACACATACTGTGTGGTTATTTTATGTTCTAATTGTTGTGTGTAGATGGAATATTTGATGCCATCTGGAATATGTATGTACCTTACCAAAATTTATAACTTAAATCTTGTAGGGGTGTTTTGTTTTGGTGTATAAATTCCTTAAGATTTCACATGCAAACAACTATACTGCTTTTGAATATCACAGTTTGATTTTCTTATTTATAATCTGTGTGTGTACTTCTATAACTTCCAAAGGCTAGAATCACAGATCTGTGAGATTTTTTTTCCTTGGAAAACATGAACAAACATCTACTCACACAAGACAGGAAAACAACAGACAAGAGTGCAATTCTACCAAAGTCCAACTTGACAAACCTATGAATGTATTAGGGTCTTTAGTAAGGATATGCATGAAGGGCTACTTTCAGCAGTAGGGACGGCTCAATGGTAGCCACATGACCAAACAGTCCACCCCAGACTGGGTGGTGATTCATGAAAGCTGTGGTCCCTGAGCTCCCTGCCAAGACTGGTAGGTTGCTCAATAGGTCAGAGTCCTTCATGCAGCAGGGACAGTCTTAGGAAGGGACCATGTGGTTTTTGCTAGTTTCAGGAATTTCCTGGGATTTGTGAGTTCTTTCTGTTCCAAGCTTCATGAGCCTTCTACTGCCTGCCTAGAAAAAAAAATTTGTTACCCAGCAACTTCCCTCATTACACTTGTTAGAATTGGCAAGAACTAATAACTGATGTTACTGGGGAAGAGACACTCAGTGCTTTCTCATAAAATATAATATTAGCTATAGAATTGAGGAGAGAACAGAATTTTCAAAAATAAGATTGATGTGATTCCTTCTTATTCTGAGAGGTTTTTAAAATTATCAGTAAGTATTAGATTCTGACATTTTCTATATTTATTGAAATAATTCTTTTCCCTTTCTTATTATTTTTAAAATGCCATTCTATTGGCATATAATTGATATTACACAACTATATGTTGAATCTGGAGAGACGGTCCCATGGTTAAGAACACTTGCTACTCTTCCAGAGGACCAGAGTTCAGTTCCCAGTACCCACAGCAGGTAACTTACAATGACATGTCACTCCAGGTCCAAGGAAACTGACACTTTCTTCTGTCTTCTCCTGGCACCCACAAACACATGGCATCCACTCACATAGACATACACAATCTCACAGCAAAATCCCTGGTCCTCTGGCTCTTGCTATCTGTCTGTCCTCTCTTCTACAATATTTCATTGAGCTTAAGCGTAACTGTAGAAGGAAAATCCTATGAGACCTCAACGCTGCACAAAGAACTGCAGGCAACTGAGTAAAACTGGGAGAGAGCATGGTTCTTCCCAAGGAAGATTACATCAATTGGTTGACCAGCGCCAAAAGGACAGCCCTGAAAACATACAAGTAACATTACATGGACTCAACAGATTATATTTGAAAATCTATATATGTATGTACAGATACAGATATGTATGTGATAACAATTGATTAAAAGAAAAAGAGGCCATGAATTTGAAGGAAAGTAAGGAGGGGTTTAGGGGTGGGTTTTTAAGATGGAAAGGGAAGGGAAATGCTGTAATTAAAATATTAACTCACAAAAATATGCATATAAATAAAAGTATTCAATAAATGTTGTACATATTGAATGCATGCAGTTTAATGAGTCTAAAGACATGGATAAACCCATGAAGCCATTGTCTTAGCTGTAAGCAGATCCATTCCTTCCAAAAGTTTCCTCATACCCTTTTCACGAATTATTTTGTAAAGAGAACACGTAACACAGACCTGTCAGTAAATGTTCTTCATATACGGCAGCATGCTTTAATACAGGCACAATGCTGTCCAGGAGACCTTTGGACTGACAAAACTTTGTACCCTTCACCTAACACCGTGTGGATACTCCTCCCCAGACCATGACAACTCATATCCTTCTCTCCCTGATTCTACATGTTTGCTTAAACTTCATCATGTAAGGCAGATCCTGTGGTATTTCTGCTTCTAAATATGGCTTGTCTCACTGACCATAATGTCTTCCAGATCCATCCTTGATGTAGAAAATGGCGAGATTTCCATCATTTTCAAGGCTGTTAACAAGTAAATATATCATCCTTTGTGCTGCATTTTAAATCCATTTATCTGTCAGTGGGCATTACCTTCACACCTTAGATAATGTGGATAATAATACAATGAACACGAAAGTGAAGATGTCTCTACAAGGTGCATGTTCCAATTCTGCATTCTTGGTATAAATCTCCAGGTTGTTTTTGTTTTTGTTTGTTTGTTTGTTTTTTGTAATGGCTGGATTCAATAAACTAATATTTTGTGTCTACCTTAAGGCCTTTCTTTTTCTTTCTTATGAAATATGCAACCCTTCTAGCAAAGATGTATATTTTTAGGGGGATGGCTTGAATAGTCCAAGGCCTCAATGGGGATTTTTTTCATCCTAATAGGTGGGAACCCTGGTGTCTCCCATTCCAAAGCATCTGCTCACTGCTGGGCATTAGAGACATGCACATAACCATCCCTCCAGAATGCTGAGCTGCTCTGAATGTTGGACATGCTTCTTCGGTTCTGAGACTTTGCTTCTGTTGGGATTTACCTCTTTGGGCCATAGTAGGGAAGCACCTTCAGACAGAAGGCCAGAGGAACTCGGGACCATCTCCTGAAGTGGCCCTTTTGCAAGTATTTTGCAGCTCGGCTTTGCCTATTTCCCAATAGTTGTGAACAACCACACACATTCATTTAACTTTTTACAACATGATAGCAATTCAATGATGGTGGTGTTTATTGCCCTAATTATTTTCTGAACACTCGGTTGGGTCAATTTTTGGAACTCCTATTTCTTTGATTTTAAATGTATAGGACGTTCCCCAAATTATCCATGATTTCCCTTTCAGTCTGTGACTATTTTTGTTTGTTCGTTTGTTTTTCAAGACAGGGCTTTTTTGTGCATAGCACTGGCTGTCCTGGACTCACTTTGTAGACCAGGCTGGCCTTGAATTCACAGAGATCCACCTGCCTCTGCCTCCCACGTGCTGATTAAATACATGTGTCACCACCACTACCCAGCTTGCTTTCTAAATGTTCCTATCAATGCCCTCTTCCAGTCCTTCCAGTGATTTATTCCCTTTGTCATTTGCTTTTTCAGTATTTAAGGTTACATTTTTGCTCTCTGAAAGCTAATCTTGGTAATCCCTTTTTTCAGTTTCATAGACATAGGAAACCGCAAGTACTGCTGAACAGTATACAGGTGGCAGGAGGTCTTTCTATAGGTAGTCAGTTAACCTGGGGAATGGGCTGACAAGATGGACTGCTGCCTGACTTGTTCCTTGGGGAATCCTCAACTCCATTAGCATCACCTGCTCTTCTAGACTGGTCAAATGCCCCAGAGAAGAATCACTGTGTCTTTCTGGAAAGTCAAATCTGGCTGCTAGAGTTTTGATTCCTGAAAATGAAAATGGTCCCAATATTCTGCCTACAATCTTGTGTGAACTTTCCTCTTCTGCTTTGGTACCCTTGAACTTGCATGGGCCTGATGTTTCCCAAAAAGAGGCCCTCTATTCTCCCTTCTGCTTATAAAATATAGAAGAGACAACAATTACTGCCTTAATCGGGAGAGAAGTGCACATTGACAATCCCTAGCACCTTAATTTCACACCAGTTTTATTCCACTCTCAGTAGACCAGGGCTGGTAATTTCTGAATGTTTAGAGAAATTAAGGTTGGAAACTCGTTTACTCTCCTGCTCCAGCCTTTAGATTTCAGCTTTCTTCACATTAACTCAAATGCTGTAAGCTGTACATGGTGGTGCTACCTGGGAGGCTGAGGTAGAAGAACCACAATTTTGATGCTTTCCAAGCTACATAATGAATACACTAGCAGCCTACACAATTTAGAAAGATGATCTCAAAATGAAAAATAATAAAAGGAATAGCGATGTAGCTCAGTAGTAGCAGAGAGTTTGCTTAGCTTCTAGCTCACATGTAACTTAGGGTTCAATCTTCAGCAAGTACAAGATGCCTACAATTTCCTAATGTCATTTTTAAAAAATAGTATATGGGAGAAGACCTTTCTCTTCAATTTTTTTCAGATAAAATATCTTGATATCTTGCAGAGCATAGAGTCACAAGGGAGAAACAAGGTTGGGGACAGATCTCAGGTTTTCTAAAAATTCAGAGTACTAGGGTGAGTGTCGACCTTGTCTCCAAACTGCACAGCAGAAAACTCAGATCAAAAGTCTCGGACTCGACAACATTAAAAGAGGAGCCTGGGAAACGCATTGTCATAACACTTTATGAGCGGCTGTTGATGTAAAAGCAGGTGTTTTCCTCAGACATTCAGAAAAACCTTGGGGCGCAGAGCCATGGTTGATCATACAAGGGAGCAAGTTTGGGGAGCCATGAAGAAGTCCATCTTCTGTCGTGCAGCCGTTTGGTTCTTGCAGCCAACTCCAGCTCTGAGGCCCACACTTCAGAGACTTTGAACCAGAGCTAGCTCAATTTAAATCCACTTGTTTCCTCATCATTATGGTTGGTTTGTGAGGAAAACTAAAATTGCCCTTGTGTAGCTTGATTTGAGGCTCTGCTTTCTCAGCTAGGTTCCTCAAATGGTTCAGTCCCAAGAGCAATTACCTATTTATCAGCTATTTCCAAAAAAGTTTGAGGAGAGCAATTTCTCTAAGTCTTTCTAAAATAAGACTAGAAAAGGCCTCAGTAGAAGTGGATCACCTTATCCAGGGCAGGTGTTACCCAATTAGGAAGGTAGGTTCTTTTGTTCTGGACCCTACTGCACCAGTCCAATGTCACCAGATTCTGTGGGACCATCTACTCAGGGACATAAGACTGAAAACTGCTCATTTCCAGAGGCCCCAAGCTTTTAGAAATCTATAGACCCAGACCAAATTACCTCCTCCATCTTGCCCTTTCCTGTTCACCCTCTGGGAATACCAATCAATATAGAAAGAGCTGGAAAGAGGGAATTATCAAGGGGAATTTTTTTTTCTTCAGGTTGAGAAGTTTTGCTTTGATCCTGTCTTGGGCATTGCATCATGGTATAGCAGTATCATCTCCTATCCACAGAAGGAATTATTTTCACCGGTATCTTTCATTTCTGATTCCCCTCATCCTCGTATGTCTGCCTGCTGACAAACCAGAGCTGTCAGAGCCACCTGTCACTGCAGAAGGGGAAAAAAATACCTATTTGACAACTGTATCATCTTCTAGGATATTCTCTGTGTCTGGTGTCTGTGTCTCGACCCATGTTTGTGACACTTGTGTTTTAAAGAACCTCGTGAAATTCTTCAAAAAGAAATCGCAAACTCTATTAATTTAAACTCATTTTCACTTTAAATGTGCTACCTGACATATTTAAGAGAGTGTTATTGTCATAAAACCATGTGATAGGAGGGCCTTCGTGTAAAGAAATAGCTTCTCTCATTAAAAACAAACATGGGAGCCTCCAAGGACTGCAGCAAACAAGGACACTCGAAGGTGACTCTCATTGTGGTTGGAGTTGGTGTGTATAGAAAAGGCTTTGCTCTAATTTGATGTTAAGCACACACTGGTGGGGAATTTTTTTCTGCATAGAAAGAAATCTATCTTCCAGGGGCTTGGGATACGGCTTGGTGGTGGGTAAAGAATGTGCTTCTCAAGCGTGAGGACCTTAGTTTGAATCCCCAGTATCTATAGGATAAGCGGAATATACTCATATCTACCTGTAGTTCCAGTGCTGGGAACATTGGCAGGGCTAGCTGACAGGACACTCTAGCCAGTAGATGAACTCTACGCTCAGTGAGAGACCCTGACTCAAAGAACATGAGTGACAGAGCAATAGGGAAAGACCCTTGACTTTACCCACTGGCCTCCACAGGCACATACACACACGTGTCCGGGGACACACATTTCCAAATGAAAATAAAATCACATGTTACTATGTCTCTTGTGGTAACATTACCCAGTGGTAATAAAAGTTGGCCTTCCCCACCAGTCTTGAATTATCCTTTAACAACATGCTACAGCCATGTCTGGGCTGCAGGGCTTCCCTACTGTCTTAGGAAACTTAAGCTTCTACGCTCTGTCCTCTGGCTCTTGATTCAAGCTGTTTCTATTTGGGGTTTGTCTGACTAAATACCAACCAAACCAAAAGGAAAAGTATTGTGTACAAAGGGGCCTCAGTCAGTACTGAATTGCTCAATTTTAAAGTTCAGTCATTATCTCTTTATGGCTTCAGATTGGGGATGGTGGTCTACACAAAGGCATTGCCCCTTCCATCCACAGGTTCTCACAGAAGATGCCAACCACATCTGAAAAAAAAAGAATAAATCTGTGACAGCACTTAATATAAGCAAAAGCGTCATAAATGAGGCAGAAGTGATAAAAAATTTATGGATGATAGAATACAGATATGATGGGATTTTTGCAACTCAAAACCCACCAGAGAAAAGGCTCTCATAGCATAAAAGCAATGTTTCCCATGGGAACCCCAGGGTATCTCCCAGCTCGTGTTTGCCCATGAGAGGTAATCAGCACTGTTAGTGGCTGTTTGCTGCAGTGGTTTCCAATTGTTATGAAACACACATTCCGGTTTCTTAAAATCACATTTATAATTTATGAAAATTTATTTATTTATAACCTATATAAATATATCAGGCTCATTAGAAAATACCTCAACACACATAAATTGTGAGGTTAATCATCACTGATCATGAGTGAAAATTTGTATTCCAAATGCTCTCCATGACAGTTGTGAGCTTCAGGCACCAAATCTCCATCAGATCTTAAGACATTATCATCATTCATGTCACATGGTATGACGAATAAAGGTTAGAAGTGTCGACTTGCCTTGTGCCAGTGTTTACTAGCACTGGCATTTAAATCTTTGATTAATATTTTCTATGCCAGAATTTTTAATCATTTAACTATTTTGTGAGGATTAGATTTTTTAATGGAATGTATTATCCACAAATCCCCCTAAAGAAGATGATATAAACAGTGATTCATCACTAGACAAAAAAAGCAAGTAAACAGACTATAGAACCTGTACTCTTACCTCAGGAAGGATCACTCATATATTAAAATCACACAGTCTTAATGTCCTTCATATTTTAGAGAATATGTATGTTTGTGGTTATTCAGGGTTGCTTTGGGGTGGGATCCACTTGAACAGCCCTCAAAAAAGGTACCAGCAGTTGATGTTCCAGGATAAGGGTTGGCTGGTGCTGGTCTTCCTGGCTGAATTCTATGAGTCTACAGACCACCATGTTGATATTAGGGAAAATGGAGAGTAATATCTTCCATCATCCTCAGCACAACAAGCATACACGCACGCACACACACACACACAAACACTAACAAAACAAAACAAGACAAGACAAAACAAAAAACAAACTAAACCAGGCAAAGTACCAAAGCAGTGCATGCCTGTAATCCCAGCACTCTGGGAGGCAGAGGCAAGAGGACCTCTGTGAATTCAAGACCAGTCTGGTCTACAAAACAAGTCCAAGACAGCCAAGGCTACACAGGGAAACCCTGTCTTAAAAACCATCACCACCACCAATAATAATAATGACGATAAAATTAAATGTAGGATAGTGTCGTTCAAAAATAAAATAAATGGAGAAGTCAAGGATTAGGTCCAGGTCATTCAGACACTAATCGGAACAGTAAGATTGCTTGTCTACCCGTACCCAATAACAGCTTTCCCTCAAACTTTAGACACAATGGCAAGAGTCCCTTACCACCATCCCTACCAAACAGCTTTGTCCTTCAGTCATAAATGGAAAAAGTCAGCCAGAATCACCCGACTTTGAAGAAAAATGAACAGTATAAAAAGAGGGAGGGACAAAATGAAGTAAGACAATGCAGTGAATTAGAGACCAATGAGTGAAAGCAAAGAAATGAAGGCAATTTAAAAATTGCACTTTATACTTAGGTTCTTAGAGTCATTCGGAGAAAAATAAAATAAAAAGAAGCAATCTTAGCTGAGAAACATTTGAAATCAGGAAACTGAAGTTGTAAGTAACAAAACAGAAAAACAAACATAAATAAAAAACAAACTAGCACATAAAAAATATTTTTTAAAATGTTCTACAGCATAGAAAGAAATAGAGGTGGAAACTATAGGCACAAACATTTTCAAAAGTAAAGGGAAAATATTCAAAATTCGTTTATTAGAAATTCCAGTGGGAGGGACCACAGTGAACTGATGCTTTCATCAAAACACAGCGGCATCTACTCAGACAAATGGTTTGAACCCGCTTTTCCTTTTGCATGTCTACTGAACATACCTACAAATACTAAAAGTGGAGCAAGAAATGACCAGAGAACTTCAAATGGTGCTAAGACAAAATGTCATTCTATTTGTGTTTCAAGCCTAGATCAACAGTAGGAGCGATTATGTCTTGCATCCCCGTGTCTAGTAGAAAAGGGTATTAAAGTCAGCATTCCCAAACACAGTCTGGTGATTCATGGTAACCAAGCACACTCTGTTTTTTGGAACCAACAGAAGTTCCTCTACTGACATGAGGCAGACCCAAAACTGCCACTAAGGGAGACTGGTTGGGACTCTCCTATTAGGAATAGGAAGTAAGGTTGGGAGTTATCACTTTTTCCCTACCAGATACAGCAGACCCCCAATCTATGGGGTGAGCTAGAGGAGCAGGCAGGTGAAGCCTGCAGGAGAGTTTCAGTCACACCAGGCTGTTTGACCTGGGAAACTTCAAGGTCCTCATAGGCCAATGAGTCACCTCTCCTAAACAGAGACATTGGGCCCAGACAGTGAGAGACCTCGCTACGCTGAAAAGCCTGGTTGCAGAAGCTCCTTTTACTCCCCGAGCTCTAGACTCTTCTCCACCCAACACATGCTAAAAATGCATGTGAAGAAACTACTGGATGCCTTTTACTCCCTTGTTGAGCAATGTGTGATGGTCACAACTAAGAAGGAACCAGAGGGAGCTCAAGGGTTTTAAATAAACTGAGCAGACCAAAACACTTCCACAAAGGCTTTGAAAGTTAGTCTGCCTTTGAAACAGGAGCCTACAAGTATAAGCCAAGAGCCACTCACCAAACCTGAAGAATTACAATCCAAACGTGGAGGAGAAAGAGTGAGTCAAAACAGTATTTGTGTAAATAACTCTTTTAAAACAATACTTCTAATCCCCCCAAAAAAACCCACACAAATTTACAGATCCAAGAAGCTAAGAAATATTCTCCAAAAGATAAGCCTAGAGAAATCTGTATTACAATGCATTATAATTAAGTTTATGCAAACTTAAAAAAAAAGAAACAGAGAAATATATTTGAAAATAGGCAGACAATATATTGAAAATATACAGAAAATATATTGAAAATTTACCGATGTAGGACCATATCTACCAGAAACGATGAACTTCTCATCTGGAGCCAGGAGGGCAGGGGACAGAAAGAAATTGGTCAATACTTTTAATGCATTGGGAAAGAAAATACAAACAACAAATTCTATACCCAGTGAAACTATCTTTTAAGAAATAAGGACATCCTCTGGCATGAGACAACTGAAATAACACATCACTAGATCTTTAAAGGATGGCAAAGGATGCCATAACCAAAAGTAGAGTGGGAAACAAAGGGATCTTGGTGTTTAAAGAGAGACTGGGAAGAACTGGGTATAGGCCAGAAACAACCTTTTTCCTTGTGTGTTTTATGTATCATATAGGCAGAAACAAATAATAACATCATCAGATATCCAAAACAATGGTATTTTAAAATGTCAAGAACAATGATGTCTAAATAGAAGTAAGTTTTCATAGTTCAGTAGGTTTTGTGAAGTCATTTTTTTCCTAATTGACATATTCCCTTCTGGTGGGAATGAAAGATTATTCATGAGACTCAGGAAGCAAACAACTTTATAAGCCCCAGAGAACCGTAGCTTCCAAGATCCACAGGGCTCTTTCTCAAGGTTGTAGAAGCAATAATCAATTGCTTGAGGAAAAGACCAACCAGATGAACTGCCTCTCCTCTCCAATCTGTAGGGCTCTCTGGGACCTTTTCAGAGAGCTCTAAGGTGGTGGATTTCGTGCGTTGAATGTGTTTTTCAGTGATGCAATTGCCTTTGAGCTATTACTGCACCTAGAAGTTAACCCCTGCCCACAATCAAGTAAGACCAATAAACTCATTGATTTGCCAGTTTGGAGTTTGGTTATTTCTCTGTGTGACCCAAATAGGCATTTGCTCAATTATCACAACAAAAGTTTCACACAACACTATGGAAATAGCAATGTTAATACCAATTGTATTGGGTGGAATAATCACCCACAAAAGAATGTGTGTTATTTAAATGATTAAGGAGGCTTTGTGAGTATGACTGGGAATCCTGATGTGAGATTACTTGTGCTGGATTATTTGAGTGACTGCAGTGTAATTAGGAGGAATCTTAGAAGAGGGAGAAGGAAGAATATGGAAAGAGAGGTCAGAAAGAAGAAAGAAGGCTTTGCAATGGAGCATCGTACTTTAGAATTTAGGGAGACTGATTCTGCCTTAAAATTCCCCTAAGGAAAGGAGGCCTGTGATACTTTGGCTTTAGACCTCTGATCCCCAGAAGTACAACAAAATAAATTCATCCTGTTAAGACCACTTTGTGATAAATTGTTATAACATCTACAGGATACTAAGTAGATTCTTACAGCTCACACACTGATAATATTTCAGAATGACCATTATGAAAATCTTATTGAGATTAAAACTTTAAAACTTAAAAACAAGATAAATGCATCCCTGTAATTTATCCTATTAATAAGGTCAACGAAACATGAATAATCTAAACTGAGGCAGAAACAGAAATCTAACATCTTTTATGGTTTAAAATTTTGAAGGGAATGCCTTCAGCCTGACAAAAGACATTTATAAAAAGCTCAAAGGTAACATGCTATAGTCAAGATTAAGGTTTTAATCACAAAATGCTCCTTTATATCAGTTCTAGCCAAACCATACTGAAAGTTTTTCCAGGGAACTTAAACAAGGCAAAGAAATAAAAAGTGTCTAATTTGAAAAAGAATGAAAATTATTCCTATCAGGAAATAACACATGACATGAACATAACACACTCACGCTCTCTCTCTCTCTCTCTCTAAAGGAATTCACATATACATGTATATGTTCATATCTATATCTATCTATACATTTTATATAGTCTTTTTTGAAAAGCTATAAGCAAATTCAGCAAAACTATAGACAACAAACTCAATTACATTTCTGCACACTACCAATGCAGAATTCAAATGGAAAACCAAGGAGGCGACAGACTCACAACACTATCAAAAACAGTAGCATACTTCAGCATAAATTTAACTAAGTTTAAACACCATGCAAGAGTTATAAACTGAACACTGTAAACAACATTTCTGAAAGAAATCTAATAAAACCCAATAAATGAAAAGACATCTGTATTCATGCTTTGGAAGGCTAAATATTGTTAGGATCACAGAATTCCCCAAAGCAATCTACAGATTCAGTACAATCTATATCAAAATCTCAATAGTATTCACTTGGTAGAGATTGGAAAACGGATCCTAATGGTCATATGGAATTGCCCGGCACGTTGAATTAACCAGAAGAGTATTTTAAAAGAAGAAGAAAGGTATAGCAGTTGCATCTTCCAATTTTGAGCTTTATTAGAAAGCTACCGGGAAACTACCAGAAAACAACATGGTACAGGCATGAACTAAGACACAGACTAATGAAGCACAGATTAATCTACCCCTCTATAGTCAATTCATCTTAAACACAGGTGCCAAGAGCATCCAATGGGGAAGAACAAATCATCTTTTCAATCAGAGAAAGGCCAGGTTTCCACAAGCAAAGGAATTAAGTTACAAACTGAGCCAACTATACGTTAATAAAAATTAAGTTAAAGTGAAAATATAAAAGCTAAAAAAATAAGTTAATTCATATAACAAAATGCAGGAGCAAATCTCCACGACTCAGGCAAAAGATTCCTGGATGTGACACCCAAAAGACAGAAGGAAAAAGCAGACATATGGGAATTTTCAAAAATAAAAATGTTTAGTGTTTCAAAAAAAATACCGAGGGAAAAATAGAATAATAATGAAAAAATACCTGAGTGTCTGGTTTCTAGGATACATGAAGAACTTATGAAACAATAACAAAATCAACCTTGTTAAGGAATGAGCAAGACACAGGAATGGGTGTCTTTCCACGAAGAGGCACCGATGGCTGACACAGCACACGAGGCGGCTCTCACCATCATTGCCATCAAGAAAGGGCAAAACAAAACTGCAGGGACCCACCACTCAGTGGCTATCAAATTATGTGCAATACAAAATGGAAAGCAGCAAGTGTTGGTGAAAAAGTGGAGCACTGGGGTGACAGCACCGTGCTGGTGAGAACGCGAAAGAGGGCAGCAATCTTAGAAAACCAGCTCGGCTCTTCTTCATAAAAATGTGAAAGTCATCGTATGATCCATTCCTGGAATCCAACTCTTAGATACATATTTTAAGGAGCTGAAAATGGATGCCAAACAGAAGCTTAACATGATTGTGCAGAGTGGAACGACTCACAGTAACCAAGAGATAGAAGCAACAAGAATGTCCAGGAATGATAAATAAATAAACAAAAATGTGGTTTATCAGTGCAATGGAAATAGTATTCAGCCCTGAAAAGGCATAACCTATTGGTACATGATACAACATGGATAAACATCAGAAAGTTATACTAAGAAAAAAAAATGCCTCACGAGTGACCACATACTGTGAATCCTTTTATGTGAAATGCCCAGGACAGATAAATCCACAGAAACATGCAGCAGA
>CM053749.1:19022289-19055293 GCA_028658305.1 Pachyuromys duprasi
GCAGTAGCCCCACCAAGTAAGTACACTGTTTATTACAATCAATCAAGGCTCAGAGAGGTTGGAATTGCCTGAAGTTACAGCCAGCATTCATCTGTCTCTAACATTCTTCTACTTAACAGAGAGATAGCCTCCTCTAGCGGACCCAGCTACTCCAGTACCATCTCCTCGGCAGATGCCTGCCCTTCCCTTTTTGAAAGATGACTGCCTGGCACAGAACCACCAGCACATCTGTAAAGAGCTCCGCATCCGCAGTGAATTCTTTCTTTGATTTACTGGTTGTGTTAAAAAGTGTTGTTCTGTAATGGTCACATCTAGAGAATGCTGCACTTAAAGGGGAAATTGCCCTTAATAAAAAAACGAATGATAGCAAGATCCCTCTCTCCCAATGAAATGATTCTCCTGTATTTTGTTCTCTGTGTGAGCATACAAAAAAAAATGCTTCTTTGGTCTATTATTTCCCAATTACCTCCTCTGGTGTTAGCAGAGAGTAGAGATGGAAGATGGGATCACGAGGCTCATAACATTTGATCTTTTCCAGGCTTCAGCAAACCTGTGAATCACTTTCATAAGCTAAATCAATATCAAGTGTCACCTGGTGGCAGGTGAGGGCAATTCGATGGCTTTTCTAATACCTTCCAGGCATTGATTTTTCCACATATCAGGATAAAGGACATGAGAGATAAGGGATACAGAAGTATGCAAAATCAAAGTGACCACACAGACTTGAAGGTCAGCTCAGGAGACCTCAGGACCCCCATGTATCCTGACTGCCCTGATTCCCATCTGCCTCAGCCACGCCTACCTCCTCCATGGCAGTCCCTTGCCCAGGAGTCAGAAGGATATTGCTCAGCCCCACTAATACAAACAGAGCAACTGGTCAGCTGTCTCTGTTCTCAAGAGTCCGTGGCTGGAAACTGGGCTATAAAAGTAAGTGTAGGGTGGAAACATGGTCCACATTGTGTGGCCCCTGACCAGCAACGTCAACATCACCCAGGAGCTTTCCCCACTCAGATCTACTGAGTCAGGCTCTGCAGTCTAGACCCATCCATCTGTACAGATGGCATTCTACTTTGGTGCTTTCAACACAATGAAAACACCCACACAGATTGTTAGACCGACACCCCCCCCCCATTTCACAGAAATGAAAACTGAGGCCCAGGGAAATGGAGAGCTGTGACTCCATTTTCTACTCTCAAATCTTGCTTAGCTCCTTAAGCTCTTCCTTTTGTGTCTGTCTCTGGGAAGCTGACCAGGAATCCTGTGCAGGGCAAAGCGCCAGCTTGCAGAGTGGCAGCTGTGACTCAGAGCTAAAGGCCAGAGCAGCAGTGTGGTCCAAGGGCCGTTGCCCAAAGACCCTTATTTTAGACCATTGCTCTCTGAGGATGGAAGAGCCCTTGGAGGTCACCTATCAAATTCCTTACCTCTGAGCAGGACCCCTAAGTCAGCATGGAGTGGATGCAGAAGAGACACTTACGGGTAGTCCGGCAGAGCATGCCAGAGCCCCATCTGTTCTGCAACGCACTGTCAGTGGGCAAAACGAGAAGCTTCCTAGGCTGGACTGAGACTCAGCTCTGAGTATTTACACAGAGAGACCAATTTAAATATGTTATGTGCCACTTAAAATAAAAGTCGCCATGTCTCCTTGCTTTTATCTAAATTTAACCCCATTACTCTTACTATCTTGGTAATGAAGCAGATTGAAGTGTGTAGGGGGAGACGTTTGAAATAAGGAGCTTGCTTTATTTCTTATTTGCTTTCATTTTTGTTTATACCCTGCCTTGGTTAAAAAAAAAAAAAAAGAAGCACTTAAGGATCTTTGTATGTCCTTATGGGCTCCCAAGCTGAAGCCATGACCAGCTGGCTCTTTGAAGCTTACATGGCATTTGCTTTTAAATGGGGTGGGGAGGGGGAATCTTCTGACTGTGGTTTCCAGAGCAACCTCAGGTCAGAAGTAAAAATGGAAATGTGTCATTCTGAGCTTGCTCTTGGTGCTTTGGGGTGTCAGAGGATGACAAATAAAACAAGGGAGTCTATCAGACTTTAGGGTAGGCACCCGGGAGGTCACAGCCATTCTTGAGAACTCACTGCTGGATGGAACATCTGGGTGTGCCTTGGGCACCTCAACACCACCTGGATTAGTTCAGCTCCAACCTGTGAAGGACAAGAAGTTTCTTTGATGACCATGGACAGCAAGGCTGTCAGGTGTGTGGGGAGACTTTGTATTGCCTTGTTTCTTGAGATGACACCCACTGTAGCCCTGTTAGCCTGTTTCTTGAGTTGTTGTGAGGTCACACTCTGTCTTTCCTCACTGTGTAGTCAAGATGTTCCTTTCTTGCCTAAAATCTTCTGAGAGCCTGCTGGCTAAATCTTCTACTTCCAGAATTAGAGAGATGTGTTCCTGAGATGCGCAGACAGTAAAGATTCTCCCTGCTTGGGTTTCACTCTACCCATTCCCAGACTCCTCTCTAGGAATCTCTCTTGGTTTTAGCTCACAGTGGCCCCATGGGAAGTCTCTAGAGAACAAAGCTTGGCTAGCTCTCATTACTAGCAGACTTGTCAGGATAGGTCAGATTATACTGCACTAATGAGAACGTCAAGATCTCCATGGCCAAACACAGCAGTGTCTCAAGCTCCAAGGGCTCTGCTACAAATGGAAAGGCTCGGGACAGAGGTTATTCTTGATACCTGCTTCCATGACTGTCACAGAAAAAGGAAAGAGTCCTGGACCTTCAAGTCTTCCACCTGGAAGGGACACAGTTCTTGCCTGCTTACATTTCATGTGCTGAAGTATCTCTCACAGTCCTATAGAATGAAAAAAGGACAAGCATGGTCCAATGGTATGCACAGACATAGAAGGTGACAACAAAATTAGTCAGACAACTGCCCCAGATCTCCTGGACCCATGCAAGGTCCTTCCTCAAGCGTGGTAAGTCCACCAGGCCCTCTCATCAAGTACCACTTGGAACCACATTGACACCTCCAGAAATAAACCCAGTCTGTTTAAAGGTAGTGTGCATATCCCCTTTGTCCTAAGAGAGTTTTAATTAAAGCAAGTGGCTCTGTCATTTATTTCACAGAATTTCAAGACACTAGTCAGACAGACAGCAATTTCTGTATCACCCGGCCTCCTCCAATCAGTGAGCCCATTCTTCTAAAGGGAACCACAACACCTTTCCTCATCCTTCCTACTATTAAATAACTATGTCCTTTCTATGTCTCCTATCCTGATTGTATAAAACATTCCTTGGAAATCAAAATAATTAAAAAACAAAACAAAACAGAAAACAGCTGTCAAGCATGAATTGCTGATGTAAGATAGGGTATGGATGTGGGAAGGTGAGTAAAATTGATCTCCCCCAACCCATGTTCCCTTCCTCAGACTCCCTGAGAGACATACCCAGTTGGGCTGCAGGCTATGATATAATTAGAACAATATTGCCCAGTTGCAAAGACGTGTGCCTGTTTTTCATGAAATGGAAGCATCTGCTGAAATTATTTGAGGTGTCCCATCACTAATTAAAAGAGCTCTCATTTATAGAGGATGCACCATATGGAAGCTGTTGATTCTTGGTTGCTAGATGTGAATGAGTACTGGGGGAGTTGCTGGGGCAGGTGTATGGTGAGGAATTTCCGGCAAAATATAGCTCAGCTTTCCAAAAATTCTACTTGCAAGAAGACGTGCGGGGTGGGGTGGCGCTGCCGAACCTGTTCTAGTGAGATGTGGAGACACAACACACTTTGTCCTGGTTGCACATTCTGTGCTATGTTCACTTGTACACGATTTCCTGGGAGCCTCCGATGCCCTCTTTACTCACCAAGTCGCCACCTTTTAACTTGAAGGACATTTTCAGCTCAAACAGGATAAGCTATAGAACTCTGTACAAAGTGAAAATGCAGGGCCCCTTGTGCACAGTTCTTAAGAATTTCAAGAAGGTAACAGCAGAGGATCAGAGTTGTCAGGAATGCTTCTGAGTACAGGTCTCCATGCAATGGCTCCAGCTCTATGCTGATAAAGCTTGTCTTTGCAGAGAATGAACAGGATCTGCTTGAGAAATGGTAACCAAGAACAGGGATGTTAAAGTAGGGAGACATGCCATGCAATAGCCACCCTAACAGGTTTTAGACTATATGAGACTTTCACACCCACAGTCTTCTCTGGGGACCCCATAGCTCATGCTCTTGGTAAGACAAGTAGAGAAAGGCACAAACTTACTCACATGTCACCTTACTGTGGCAGAGCAGTGCCTGCACCCACATGCTGACCCTTAGTCCACATGCTGCCCTGTGACTTATGAAAGCCTTACTCTGTATCATTCCCTTCCAGCACATCCATAATGAAGAATCAGTGTGCATCCCATTTGAGCCAAGAAAGGAACCATTTGTTTTTACGGAATAAACAGTCAGTCCCGTACTACAGTTCCAATCAATGCAAGTTTCAAGATTGCTGGACAGACACAGCCAAATCCTTCAAAGCATGAGTTTCCAGCCAGATTGGTGTAGAAGGTGGGTGGAGGATGTGCTTGAAGCAATTAAAGAATTATTTCTTTCAGAAAAAGTATTGAGGATCAGAAAGTAACAGCCATTGAACTAAATGAAGTCTCAGGTTTAAGGTTAAAATTTTGTTTTGATTTTAATGCAAGGGAATAATCACATTCCAAAAGCCACTTTAGGGTGTGAAATATTTCCAATTTTAGATTCTAGTTTTGAATAATTGCCTTAAAGGCTTCAAGAGACACACTGTAGCCACTGGAGACAACACTCTTTAAAAAAACAAAAGATTGCAAAGCTGTAATATATCAAACTTTGCCAGAGGCAAATAAAGTTGTACTATGATACAATGCCCTAAAACCAATGACCTAAATTTTTAGCTTAAGAAATGAGAAAAAGAACAAAATAAACCCAAAATAGGTAGAAGGCAAAGAATAACAAGGGTCAGAATAAAAACTGATTTAATAAAGTACAGGAGAGGAAATTGGCTTAGCAGAAAGCTAGTTATTTGAAAATCTCAACAAAACTAATGAGTTCTAGTTAAATAGATCAAGCCAAGTAGGGAAAGACACTCATGCCACCAATATTCAACATGGAACAGGCTTTCCACGGTAAAGTCTCTGTATATTAAGAGAATAAGAAAATACTATTAACATTTATGTCAACCAATTTAACAATTTATGTGAAACAGTGACTGTTTTTAAAAAAAATTCAACATACCAAAATTGACATAAGAAGAAATAGAAAAACTAAATAGTCCTATGTCCATAAGTGACTAAGAGAACTTTTCCAAAGATGCATCAATTTGAGTACCAACACATAAGAACAAACCAAAATAAAACATAGCTAATACCATATTTAATGTAAAAAAAAAAACTGAATGCTTTGCTTCCTAATATCAGGAATATTCCAAGAATACCCCCCTTCACCACATTGAGTTTGTGTTTTTCTAGCAGTTCTAGTGTTTACATTAAGGTGGGGAGCAGAGAGAAACTACAAACTAGAAAGGAAAATATAAAACTTCCCTCAATTGTAGTTGATGTGTTCATTTATGTAGAAAATCCTACAGAATCAATAAAAATGATTGCTACAATGAATGAATGAACTTTTAAAGATCATGGGTTAATAGACTATTTTGAAAGAGTAAATTTTAATAATATGTGCCAATAGCAATCTAGTAGAAACTGAAATTTTAAAAAACTAAACTGTGTAGGAATAATCTAGCAAAGAAGCCCTACTCTCTGGAAATACAAAACTTTGCTAAGAGAAATGAAGAGAGATCAATGCAAGTGAACAAATAGATAATTCTCCTCATGGATTAGAAGGGTCAGTGCTATTAGATGTCCTTTATCTCTATATTCATTATAACTTTAGTTAAAAATTGTAGGAATTAAGAATATAAAATTTATATGTAAATTCTTAATTCTGATTCTAAATTTTGAGCATCATATTGAACTGCAAAGCATCTAAATTAACCCAAGTAATTTTTACTTACTACAGTGTTTTGGGACTTACATGATGTAATTTTGGTTAACATGGCCATTTGATGCTGATAAAAAGATACATAGATCAAAGACACAGATCCAAAAATCCAGAAATCACAATCCAAGCATAATGGCTCATGCCATTAATCCCAGCCCTCAGAGGCAGAGGAAGGCTGATCTGAGTTCAAGGCCAGCCTGGTATAAAAAGCAAATTCCAGGGCAGCCAGGGCTGCACAGAGAAACTGTGTCATGAAAATCCAAAATAAATAAATAAATGGATAAAAAATATTCCTTATATATATATGTATTTGAATTTTGAAAAAATTATTGAGTCAATTCACTAAGAAAGGAAAGTCTTTCAAAAATGACATAGGCATCTATGTGGTTAAAAAATTAATGAACATTGAGCTTCTCTTCACATCATACAAAAATAATTGACTCAAAATTAATTATCTGGGCAAGAGAGTTAGCTCAGTCAGTAAAGGCTTTGCCTTGTGACCCTAATTCCTGAGTTCAACCCTCAGGTTCCCTTTCTCTCTGCCAACTTTTCCTCTTCTACATTTTTAATTGTTCTTATTTTGTTTTTATGCTCTTTTCCTCACTAGATCACACATTTGAGAGACAACACACAACATATGATGTTTGTCTCTGTAGATCTGGCTTATTTCACTTAACATGATGATCTTCACTTCCATTTGCCTTCCTACAAATTATACAATCTTATTCTTCTTTATCACTGAGTGTGTGTGTGTGTATGAACTGTTCTTTATCCATCCATTCACTGATGAATGTATAGGTAAGTTCCATAGCTTGACTGTTCTGAATAGCACAACAACACATATGGGTACAGGTATCTTCATAATAATCTGTCTTTTTTTACTGTTCTATTGCTGTGAAGAGACACCACAACCAAGGCAACTCCTAACAGATAAAGCATTTAATTGGGGGCTTGTTTACAGTTTCAAAGAGTTAGTTTGTGCTCATCACAGCAGAAAGCATGGCAGCAGGAGGGCAGGCATGCAGGCAGGCAGAGAGAGTGACCCTGGGCCTGCGGTGGATTTTAGAAATTGCAAAGCTCATTCCCAGAGACATACCTACTCGAACAAGGCTACACCTCCTAATATTTCCCAAATAGTTCCACTAACTGGGAAGCAAACATTCAAATATATGAGCCTATGGGGCCGTTTCCATTCAAACTACCTAATAGCTCAACTTCAGTTCCTTTGGACATATATCTGGGAGTGGTATGGCAGGATTATATAGAAGTTTTATATATACATATATATATACACACATATATATATGTATATATACCAATTTTTTAAAGTCCCTTTACATGGTGGCAAACGATCCAAAAATGGTGCTGAGTAAAGAAAACCCAAAAGATTTATGTATGTATATACGATTTATGTATTATATAAGATTTATGTATATATTATATACATATATGTATATATATATATACACACACATATATATTAGTTTTGAAGAGCATCCATTTTCTGCTTTCTGAAAGGACATCATCAATAAAACAGAACAAATAAAAGAACCTCATCTATTGGGTGGAATATTCACACTTTGAAGAACTTTGAATTCTGATTAGATAAGGAGCTCTCAAATTTCAACAAGGCAAGCCAATAAAATGTTTTTTTTTTAAAGGAACATATTCAAACAGCCAATAGATACATTACAAGTTGTACAGCATCATTAGTCACCAGGGAAATGTGAACTAAAATTACACTGAAAGACTGCTAGCCAGCCACTGGAAGGTCTAAAATTTAAAGACCAACCACAACAGTGTTGGAGAACATAGTCAGGACATGGATCCCTCATATATATATATATATATAACTGCTAGTGGAAAACAAAGTTAGACAGCATCTCAGAAAGTTGAACATACATCTGCCTTTGACCCAGCCATTCTACATCTAGGTAGAAATGTAAATGCTGAAAGACACATGCATATTCATGGCTGCAATATTTGACACAATAATCAAACAAAAACAGAAAAACTGAACACAACATAAGCTCTGTCCACAGATGAATGGTTAAACAAATGCAGTGCGCTCACTCCCTGGAATTCTCCTCGGCAATAAAAAAAAAAAAAATTGGTAACTGGTTCATGCACACAGCATGCATGCCGCTCAGCATAATTATGCTTTGTTGAAATAGGCCATATAAAAAGAATATATGGATCTACTTATACAAAAATTCTAGAAAATGTAAAATAATCCATAATGACATAATATAGATTAGTATTTCCCTAGGAGTGGGAGAATGGGGAAGTGTAGACCACAGAAAGGAAGAAGGTCACTTTCTGCGATGATGAAAAGGTTGGTAGCTGCTGTGGTCGCTTATAAAGGAAGGTGGTTGGATGTCGGGGAAGCGCACGTCTGGAGAGAGCTCCTGAGGCCAGTCTAAGCATAGGCTACCTGTCTCATGACTCCTGTTCCTCTTCTATGACATCATTAACAAGTGCTTCTGCTGGATCCATGCACAAGGTAATCCTCCAGGCAAACACAATCATATGCCCTTGTGAGGTTTGCTAAAGTGATTCCCAGTGTTGTTAGCAACAGGCCACTAGTTTCTGGATACTATCAGGTTGAACCCCAGATGCCCTTTGCAAGGGCCTTTTACAACAACTTAAAAAAAATCTTTTGGGTTCTCTTTAGTCAGCACCATTTTTGGATTGTTTGCTACCATGTAAAGGGACTTTTAAAATTTTTTACTTCAGACGGTGAATGAAGAATCAGGGTTCTGCCAGACAGCTTGATCTCGGGGCTTGGCCTCGAACTGAGTTTTTGCTCTATCAGCATTTCTCTGATTCTGTAGGCTTTCCACCCTTGAACCAAGTTTTGCCTCCTTGGCCTCTATCCATGTTATGAAAGTTGCTTTGTGTGGATGTGATAGAAGTGTGGACTCCCATCCTCAGTCATTTATTTATACCCATCATACAATAATATAGTTGCTGTAAAACATCCGTCTAGATCTTTAATTCTAGCCATGCGATGTACAGCCCCAATACCTCTGGATCACCATCTGCAACAGAGCTGTTCTTGAAGACCTGTGCGCTACATTTCTGAGGATCTTGGTGAAATACAAATTCTAATATCTCAAAGAGTTGTTAGCAGATTAGGGGCTCATGATCGATACAGGAAAAAAATATGGAACCAAGCTTCAGTGGAGATGAACAAGGTGACAGAGTTTCCCAAAGAACTCAGGTGGTGGGCAGTTGGTCAGGAGTGTCATAGAGGTCACAGGGAAGAAAGGACAGAATCAGAAAATGCCCAAGTTGATGGATAAAAGGACAGCCTCATGGCCCACCCTCAGCTTCTTCCCAAGCTCTCTGTGTGGCAGATGGAGTATGGCTATGTCCTTGATGTTTTCTACCAGATGTTCTAGAAATCTCTACCTTGGACTGCTTTTTACTCCTTCCTTGGATTTCTGGAGAGAAGAAGAACTGTATCATTTTTGTGCTTAGACTCTGAAAAAGAAGCCAATAGAGTGGCTGTTTGATCCACATCTTGCTAAAAACCATCTACAGAGAACAGAACAAAGAATCCTATCATATGTTTAAACCTAAAAGAAAAAAATGTTTTATTTAATCTAATTTGTTATATCCTTGAATTAAAATAATTACGCTTCTTATTAATCAAAATATCCTATATAACCAATCTCCTTACTAAAATTACCCAAATATTTGTGGAAAACGAGGGGCACTTCCTTCTTTGTATTAAAGTATCAGAAATCAATTTCAAGTTTATCATTGAAGAAGCTTTTCCAATTGGTCCAAACTGTTCTCTGGTGCATCAGCACTTCCTTGGGGGCCCTTTGCCCTGTCAACCTCTCCCCCTTTTACCCCAAGAGGACAATAAATCAGGAGGTAGGCTCAAAGCAGCACACATCACTTCAGTGCCTTAAAAGCTAACCTGGGCCTATTATGTTGCTCGGATGACAATATTATTTGCAGTTGCACCTTAGGATGAAACACTTGTTTCCTGCCAGCTTGGCCTGCCCACAGCCAATCAATTTAGAACAGTAGCCTCACTGAGCATGCTTCTGTTATCCATATACCAATACACCCTTCATGGAGTCTTGCTTAATGAAGAACATGCAGGCAGTCCCTGTCTCCCCTTGCCTGAGCTAGAGTCATGGGCCAGCCCCTACATCAGGCAAGTGCACACTGCTTAGAGTCCTTTAGGTGGAAACCTCCTTGTGGTGTCGATGATGCCTGCTACTTGTTGTTCCTCCTTCTGGGTACCCACAAGAATCATGTGTACTTCAGGGCCCACATTGACTCTCAGGAAATGCACTGTTTAAGGAATTGCCTTTAAAACCCCTATTTATTTTCAGAATGGTGGAAAAAGAATTTAGGGTGGGTAAGGAAGCAAGAATTCCCAGGCTCATCTTTTCCACTCCTACCCTGGGCAACTCTTACTGCACTGATCCATGTATTATTAATAATATGAGATGAGTAGCCAGGATTTACTAGCTTATAAACACTTTATATGGATCTAAAGTTCACAACAAACTTTTGAATTAGGTGTTTTAATTATCCCCATTTCATGAATGCAGCACTTGAAGCCGAAGAAGCCAAGGTGACCTACCCACAGTGACACAGAAGCCAATAGCATCATTCTTCTCTGTATCCATTCCCTCAGATGAGTGAGTTTTGCCAGTACAGTTTGCTCTGTGAGTTTTCTTTACAAGTCATGTGAGGATTGATCCTTCCGTGTCTCCCTTATCCTAAGATGATGCCGATTTCTTCTTGGTAACATCACAGTGGGAGCCAAGCCAACACTCACAGAAGATCA
The DNA here is from genome assembly GCA_028658305.1 of Pachyuromys duprasi. Lineage (NCBI taxonomy): Eukaryota > Metazoa > Chordata > Mammalia > Rodentia > Muridae > Pachyuromys > Pachyuromys duprasi. The sequence goes on from CM053749.1 coordinate 19,033,076, forward strand.
ATCTGTGAACCAATATAATTTATCTAAATTTGTTTGGGATCAATGGGAGTCCTGTTCTGCAAGCCCAAGAGGAAAATGGAATATAGATCAACCTCTCTAGCTGAAAATTCCAGCCCATTCCCCCATATGACTTTTAGCTGCGTTGATAGGAACATACTGGCTGAATCCACAACCCAACTCAGCAGTGTTTTGATATTAATAATAATTGACTTTATGAACACTTAGTGTGGAGCAAGGGTTGTCCTAGAAGATGTATGCAGGTTTTCACATTCAAGCCTCCCAAGAGTCGGCTGACATGGGTGCAATCTTTGTTCAATGTGTGCAGTGTTGTATAACTTTTCACAGGTGGGTAGTGATAGCTGCAGGATCTAGGTCTTGTTAGGCTTAATCCATGATCAAGTATCTAATTGGGATATATATGTGTCTTTTGCTCAATGCTGAAGTTTTTTCCTGTAGCTAAGAGTGGTGCTATACCATATGATGTGGTGTGCCAGGAAGCAAGTTAACCAAGGACTGTGTCCCATCCACAAGCTGGGCCATTTCAGCTCTTAGGGGGCTCGATTCCAAGCCTGTGAAATGCAGTGTTTCTCTTCCTCAGTTTTTAGAGCATTGTGAGGATTTATCAGTGAAGGTAAGATAATTTTGGTACAAGTATTAAAGGATGGACATAAATGTGGACATAGATGTAAGTATAGTTACACTTAGAAGTGTTTGCCCTCATTCTGTCCAAGGTCCCTTCCCAAACACTTTAGATTAACATCATTTATTAAAGTTCACAAAACAACCCATTAGAGATGGGTATGATAGTGTCATTTTTAAAGCTAGAGAACAGGAGATGCATCAAGATTGAACGGCTAGCCCATTGATACAAAGCTAGGAAGAGGCAGGATGCATACTCTGACCTTCAGAATCTTGAGCAAGCACATTGAGATTCAGTTCTTTCGGCTTCCCAGTGGGTAATCACCTGCCAACGGCTTTTGCCACAGACAAAAGTCATAGGGAATCGTGAAAAACAGGAGTGGCACAAGAGTGTTAGAGGTGATCAGATGGAGGGTTTTTCTGCAAGTAGGGAACTAAGTACATAGCCCATACTTGCCTCCTTGCATCTGCTATGATGCTGTCCTTGTAGAGCATCCTTCCCTTCAGCCACTGCTAAGCCCAGAAGAGCTGGTCTTACATCACTGCACCTGGGAATTACAATAATCTGAGCTCCCCTGCCCCATTTGCCCCACAAAGGGGGAACTGAGGCAGCCCCATGGCGCTGGGCACTTACTAGGATACGCTTCACTGTTAGTGGCTGGACTCAGCCGCTCCCGGAAATAGCATGACCTTATTTAACACCAGAAGAATGCTTGAATTTGATTTTCAGCCTTTATGCTTATTACCCAGGTGGTCTTGAGCAGGTTTATTTCTCAGGTTTTTTTTTTAATCTATCAAGTGGGGTCGTAGGCTCCTGTAACAACTGGGCAAGGTATTATATGAATTGCATGTCACGTGGTAAGTTCTCCATAAAGGAAGAGGAACACTTTTCACTATTCTATTGCTGTCTGCTCGTCTTCAAGTCCATCACCTCCTCAAGGACAAGACTATGCCCTATTCATGGCTGTCTCTTCAAAGCCTACCACAGTGCCTCTGTCTAACGGATGGACGACAACAACAAAACCATCTCTGGTATGGTTAAACTTGGTGCCTTTGATTTTCTGGTGTCTCTTCCATGCCCTCTCTTTATGTTCAGTCCTGGAATTAGCATGGGGGCTTTTCAACATCCTTTGCCCCAGCTTGACCTTGTTGCTCTACCAAGGCTCCATAGGTATTCCCTTTTCTGCCTCCAGCCTATGAGGCATCCAATCCTAAGCTTTCCCATTCCCTCAGATTCATCACTCCCAGGGCTCTGTGTCCAACATGGCTTTATGTAGCGACACAGTGGCAGTTCAGTGGTGTGTGCAAGCTTTGCTTTCATTTTGAATCAATGGAAGTTTTAAAAAAATCTTACTTTATTCCTCAAAGGCTCATAAAGCCCTTCATAGGGCTCAAGAGAATTGTTCGCTATAAGATTTTAAAATTGCTTCCAAGTTACTTATCATTCATTCAGGCTTGCACTATTCTTTAAACTTCTTATTGATTTTTGAAACAGTCCTTTAATTGATATCAAAAACCAATTACATTTTCTAGGCTGTAAATCTGCTTCATTCCCAATATTAAATTCATCATCTCTGTAAATAATTTTCTCTTATTATGCATACATATTAGCTGAACTATAAATAGCATCATTAGCGTACCATGGTTGCCTTAACAATCAGTGACCCTTGAATTTGATTTAGGAAAATTGATTCCTGCTGAATTTTTTCCCTTAAGAGAAATTGCCATTCCTGCTGAATGTCTGGGCAAATGAAGGCATTAGAGAGCCGTTACCTTCCATTTTGTCCTGGACTCCAATAGAGCAATTTCAAGCAAAGATTTGCATACACTCACCTGTTGATGAACAGCCCTACTAGAAGATCCCTGCCTTAGCAGCATGCATATTTATTCCTGTCTGATTCTTCAATGTGAAGCTTTATAAAAAGAGATTTCTGTAAATACACAGAGGGAACAGAGCACCTGTATCTTGAGGTCTGATTCCTACCTGTGAGGAGGCTGAGTGGAATTCAGGGGAGTGGAGGAGGCCTGTGATTTCAATGGGAACATCTTCAGCCCCTATGCATGGTCCACAGAAGACCTCGAGGCAAAAGAGAGAAATCCTCTATGACATAAGATCAGAAACAGGAATCTAGGTGATGTCTAGGGAATGATGAATGGAACTAAAGCCACATAGGCATGTGGAGGAGTCCCAGGAAAAGACAAAGGTATTGAAACAGTTGGCTTAAGGTGACTGGGAATGACACAATTTATTTGATTTTCCTTTTCTCCTCCTTGCCTTCAAGTCTTTCTTTTTAATATTGTTACATTTTTTTCCTCAGGAAACATTAGACTGGGGAGAGATAAAGGAGAAGGAAGAAGGAAATGTTTGAGTTAGAATATCCTTACTCAGCCTTGGTTAGACTAATTAACCAACCCTAGCACTCTACAAAGCTATGATGTGACAGAGAGTTGTGTATTTTGTGTTAGATCCAAGAGAGATCTCAGCTTGTCTATAAATCCTGGTCCTTGGAATATACTGGGAGTTTTATAGCCCATGGTCTCCTTGAAGTCAATGAGGGAACATCTCTCTAAGATGCCCAGCTTGCAGGAGGCACAGGGAAGCCCCTCCTTCCACGTCTGTGAAACAGGGGTGTTTATTTTTATGCTGTCTAAACATTACATGATTTAAACAATATAGGAAACTGCTTTTAGAACTCTGAAGTGATGTAGCTGAGCAGTTTTATTAACTGAACTGAGACAAGACTTCAAAGGAAGAAAGCAGATGGCTGCCCAAGGGACCAGAAACTGTAATGTTGTCTGCCCAGTACTTTCCCTCCCTGGATGGATGGCTCCTTTACGTGATTATGGGTATCTGAATGTCTCCCAGCTCTTCTGCACCACCCTGGCTCCTGACACCTTACAGGTACAAGGACTTCTAGCTATAAAACAGTCTGCCTCGAGGATGGGGGCAGGGAGGGGTACAGAGCATGGGTGACTCTGGTTTCATTAACTGAAATGGGCCAGAAGCAAGAGTCTTTAGTCCTGGGCCATAGGTACAAAAGCAAGAGTGCTTCTGAAATTCACAGTGAGCCTGTGAAACAGATGTGAAGAGAGTTTAGACAAAAAGAGTCCCCCATGTCCTCTGTCTTACCATGTTGAAAATTGTGGTTTTGGAAGGAAAGAAGAAAGACATGTTTCAAAGAAGAAAGCCCTCACATGTGACAGCAAATACCAAGTTTCAGATGCGGGAAGTGCTGGGAATCGAGCGTTCTGTAAGTGACGAAGTATGTCAAGCCAAGGTGTAGCACAGTAGAGTTGCAAATCCATAGACCAGTCTGACTTAGCGATCAAGCCTGCATCTTCAGAGAGACACCCATGTGTGCGCCACCCATGACAAAACAGATGGTGTTTCCATTCCTCCATCCTTTCCCTATTCTAGTGTCATAGATTAATTTTATGGTTTCCTAATCTACAAGTTGAGCAGCCTTAACCCCAAGTTATAAACACTAACAAATCCAAAGCCTACTGAGTGCTGGCATGACTCACAGTGGGGGAACCCCACAGCTGACACATTTGACACATCACAGTCAAAATGCAACTGCAGAGGCTGCTGAGATGACACGCAAATAAAGGCACTTGCTACCAAGTCTGATGACCTGAGCTTGATTCCCAGAACCTGCATGGCAGAAGGAGAGAGCCAAAGAGGAAAGATGTCTTCTGGCATCCACACACGCACTCTGAAACATCTGTGCTGTGCCTTCATACACACACACACATACATCATAAACACACACAGATAGAAGACATAATAAATTGGTTAAAATATTCCAAGATTACCTTCAAGCTATTTATATAAAATGTAAATGAAAGATTAATAGATAAAGGAATAATGAATGAATGAAATAAAGCTGAATAAGTGGATAAATGAAAACAAAAGATTTAAAAATGAAAGATAAACTGTAAATGAAAGACAAGTGTTGAGGCTTTGTTCTCATCTCCAAGACAATTCAAATTCCAAAATATTTTTTAAAATCTAAACATTTCTAGCCCTTAGCATTTAAGAGAAGTGACACCCAGCCTGCACTTCAAAATGAAATTACACGGTGAGTGGCCTTTTGTCTCTGTCTTCCTTTCCTCAGTGCATGTGGAGACTCATTCATGCTTTTGTAAGTATTAGTTGTTATCCTTTTTTATTGCTGAGTACTATCCCACTGTTTGAATGTGCTTATGTATTATTTTCTATTCATCACAAAGGCTATGAGTAAACTGCACACAAAAAGGAAACTGCTTTAGTCTGCTAAGAATATTTAGGGAAAATCTGAAGCTAAAACACTAACCCTTTGATTATGTTTCTAGTTCCTTTGGCTCTTACCCTTGTTACCACAGGTCATTCAAATGGCTCAAAGGAGTACCAGGAGGTGTCATTGTGGGTAGGCTAGTATCATTCACCTGTTACTACAACAAAGAAACAAAACACAACCCTACAACCTCTATGATTACAACTATTGTATCCTCTTCATATATGTTACTGTTGGTGGCCATGTACCAACATCCTAGTATGTTTTCATTCTAGGATCAAAGCTAAAGAATCACCTGTCAAACCAGGATGTAATGATCCTAAGACAGGAGAAACAGATAGACACCCTTATAAAAGCCTCTTAGAAGAATTAAATCAAAATGTTTATTCACAGTCCCTCGGTCAAGTCTACTGTCAATGAGGTGGTAACACGTCCTTTTCACAGGGTGAGGATAGACAAAGGATATAGATTTTGCATAAGATATTGTAGATATTATATCTACAAGATATTGAGATGAACAGTAATCTATTCAGTCCTGGAGCAGAACATGGGTTAAGAGAGCCTCATTTTCCCATGCAGAAATTTGTCATGCAGAGATGAATGCAGGAACACTGAGAACACTTGATGGGTTGATTCTCAGAGAGGGGGCCCTGAGTCTCTGCTATGTGTTGAGGTATGAACTTGTGAAAAGCCTAACCTGTGTTAAGGAGCAGCTAGCCCACTTTTATGTTTTAATGCTCTCTGTACCGATACCTGCCTGAGAAGGCCAGTCTATAGCAACCACTGTGTAACTGGGGCTTTGATCCCAGCAGAAGAAAAAGGTATATGCAAAGCTTATGGGAAACCTCACCATGAGCCATTTGTCCCTGGGAAACGTGAACTTCCACAGCATCCCTGTTGAACAAGGCCCATGATGGCTCCCTTCTTTATATGAGCGCCGACCTTCCTCCATGGTCACTACACACACACATTGCTCTATAGTCTACGCACGATCAGGCCTTCAGCCCTGAGACCTGTCTACAGGCTCCAGTCAGGCTTTTGCCTCAGATTTCCCCAGTTTTAGTTCCTTAAGTTCCAGGGGCACAAGACAAGCTCCGAGAGGTTCCTAGAACTTCCTCATCGCTTAGGTTAAACAAGTATGGAAATGCTTTTCTGCCACACCCCTTTGACATGGTCTGCACAGGGATTCCCTCTCCAGACCTTGTAGCCTCAGCCCTGCATACACTAGAGATGAAGGACGGACGGCTCAGCCAGCTTTCCCACCTTGCTCTGGGATGTGGAGCTACTTGACCCAAGCCATGTTCAATATGAGTTATAAACATCTTTATGGAATGATCTTTTATATTAACCTGAGACAGAGACAGAGATGGTATGAAATGTTCACTTGATTGTCTTCTATGACTTTCTCCATTTTTCAATTTGTCCTTAATAATAATAATAATAATAATAATAATAATAAAAAGATCAGGGTATCTAAGGGATCAAACCAAGCCTTCCTGGAGAGACAATACTTTAGCCAAAACCTGAAGGAAAGGAAGGGAGGAAGTTTGTTACAGGCCCAGGGGACAACAAGCACAACCCGATGAGTTCAGTATGTTCTAGAAATGGGCATCAGCTCTCTAGGAGCAGAGGGAAGAGGGTCAAAGGTAAAGGGAGCAGGGCAAAGAACAGAAAGACAGGGCAAGGCCCCATGAGTCCTTGCAGGCTATAGTGAGGAGGCTACAGGAAGATTTAGATTCTACATTGGAGAGTAATTTACACTTTACTATTATCTTTATTTATTTACTTGCATGTGTGTATGTGTGTATAGTGAATGTGTGCCCATGTTCATGCGGGCATGCATATGATTAAATCTGTGTGTATGCCTGTATGTGCACATGCATGTGGAAGCCAGGAGTGTTGACACAGTGTATTCCTGTATCAGTTTTCCCTTTTCAATTATTTATCTATTTATTTATGTTTATTTATTACAATCTATTCACTTTGTATCCCAACTGTAGACCCCTCCCTCATTCTGTCCCAATCCTGCCCTCCTTCCCTCCTCTCCTCCCATTTCCCTCCCCCAGCTCACTGATAGGGGAGGCCCTCCTCCCCTTCCATCTAACCGTAGCCTATCAGTTCTCATCAGGACTGTCTGAATTGTCTTCCTCTGTGACCTGGTAAGGCTGCTCCCTCCTCAGGGGAAGGTGATCAAAGAGCCAGCCACTGAGTTCATGTCAGAGACAGTCCTTGTTCCCCGGAGACAGAGTCTGTCACTGAACCCAGAGCTCACCAACTGACCTAACTGGTTAGCCAGGAAGCTCTGAGGATCTATTTATCTCTGCCTCATGCCCACCCTAGCAAAAAGGTTGCAGACACTAACATGGGTACTGGGGACCTGAACTCAGGTCCTCATGCTTGCAATGTAGACATTTTACAACTGAGCCATCTACGCATCCCTAATTCACTTTTGAAAGCTCATTCTGAGGCTGAGATTGCAGCCCAGTAGTAGAGTTGTTGCCTTGTGTATATATAAGGCTCTGGGCTTAATCCCCAGCACTGATTTAAAAATTTAAAAGATTTCTATACCCACTGTGTGGAGATGCCTGAACTAGAATGAGTGAGGACAAAGGGGACAGTTGCTATGGTCTAAGGAAAATCGTGTGAGAGACTGTTGGACCTCCTTCATATATTATGAAAAGATTAAATCTCAGCCTCATTTCCCATTCTATATGGTCATTGATTGTGTGTGCATGAGTGTGTGTGTGTATTTGTATGTGTGTTATGAATTAAATCGGTAGACATGTTATGGGCCAGAGTGGTCGAAAGCAGCTTGTGCTTTTCCTCTCTCTACATGTGAGCTATAACCAAGACACTGAAGAATTGCAAGACACAAATCACTCAAGTCCTCCAACGCCCATAGAACAACAACAACAACAAAAGCTTCTTGCCAATCAGGAAACCTACATCATACTCTAAATCTGAGGGGAAATCAGAATTTATTGTGTGAAGCCACCAAAATCAAGGGGTTTGTTTGTTGTATTCACGTAAGTAGAAAGGGATGCTGCAAGGAGGCTGGGGGGAGCTGACCACATTCAGAGTAGCCAACACTTTGAGAGGGACGACTCCAGAGGCAGTACCGAGCAGTAGCACATTTTGGCTCTGATTTTTCACAAGCTGCCTAAAAAGAGGACACATCTAACTTTCACAGTTGTTAAAAATGAGGCTCTGTGAAGTCACCTCGGTTACAGATATCAGAAGCAGAATTAAAGTTGCAGGACTGTTTCTGTGCTGTGCTGCTCAGCTGCTGATCTCTTAGGGAACATGAAAGATGGAGAGTAAAGACCCCCAGGTACTCTGGTCCCCACTATGGAAGCAAAAACAAAGCATTGGGGAAGAGAGCCTCCTCTCTGAGCAGCCCCTGGATGATGCCCATGGAGCTCTGATGGGGGCCTCCAATTGGATTCAGGTGTGGATTATTCAAATCTGGGCTTTAGGCTGTGATCCCTTCAGGTCACGGCCCAGATCATCTCCCACCCCTCAGGCATAAGAAGCCTCAAGGCAGAGCTCCATAAAGCCCCCTCAGCATGTGCTCACGGAATGGTGGCCGTGTGAGTTATGAGATGAGAGTTTGTCTAAGAATAACATGCTCGGTGATTTTGGAACCCACTGAAGTGATCGCACTGTTGTGAAGGGGGCACTGATTACACAATACCAAGACCCTCCGTGCAAGACCACTCAGTGTTCTGTGAACACAGGATAACTCAGGCCTCCTTCAGAGGGCACAGACGCAGGGAGTCTCAGGCATGTGGCCTCCTCTCCATCGTGGGGGAACCAGATCCCGGAAACTGGACAGTAGAGCTCGTCCTGACAACAGCCTCCCTCTCACTGAAATCCTCCCGAAGGACACTCATTTCCACCTCAGGCATCAGAAAAGCTGGGCTCTCCTCCCCGCGCTGTCGTCACTCACCTTGTGGGTGTCCTTCTTACAGAAGAAGAGCATGAGTGCATTTGCCCATGCCAAGCTGAGTGACAGCCGTGCCGGGCTTTCAGGAGGGCTGCAGGGATTTATGGCCGCATCCCCCTCTTTGCATTTATATTGCATGGCTCCTGAAGGAGAAACCCTTTTCTTTGAGGCAGGGACAACTGCTGGGGAGGACTATGGAAGAGGAAGGGTCAGCAAAAGGCACCGGGACAGATACAGCATGCCGATGAAGAGAAAGATACTCACACCAGAAGGCAAACACCCGGTCAGTCAGTGGAGTTTGATTCAGCCTTTTGCTGAAGCCCATGACCTATGCACCCATGAGTGGGGTGATCACCCCATTCCCCGCTCCTGTAAACTGTATCATATGTTGAGAACTACCCACTCTTTTTCCACCCAGAGCAAGTTTGCTTTCAGGTAAAGCACATGCTCCCCCACCCTACTGACTGTAAGTGAAGCCAAGAGACTTACTTGGGGAAGAAATATGTGTGGATGTGATGCCAATCATGTCCAAAGAGAAGTTTCAAAATATACCTGTGGAATTCAGCTCTCCTCTTTTTCTTTCTACCTTCAACCACGGTGACAGAGTGATCCAGAGAACAGCTACTTCTTCATTCGGGACGCAGAGCCCGGTTCAGTACAACCCAACAGAATTCAGGAGCAGCTCACTAAGAAATCATGGTGGGTGGTTAGAAGCCTTTGGAGCTAACTCACACAACCACTAATGCGCTCAAGAGATGCCCCAAATACTACCTCACCAAATATGAGAATTCATCCCTCAAGGACACTCCAATGTTTGTGTAGGTGAGGAGGAGGAAGGACTAGCCAGGCAAGGTTCATCTTCCTCACAACCAAGCAGAGAGGCTGGGGTGGGGAATGTAAAGGATACCTCTGAAGTCTCACAGAATTCCAAGCCAGGCCTCAGCTTTATCAGCCAAAGTTCTTTTCATATCTCCCAGCCTCCCAGCCACACAAAGTTCAGTTTTCTGTGTGCCTAGGGGACACAGCTAAGGAGCCAGCTGCCCACACCCACCTACAGACCGGCATCCCTTTGCTAAGAAGGGTGCATCCTTAGCAGGTGGTGAGTCCCCAGCACCCACAATATTAAGTTAAGAGATAATGAAAGACTCTGGTCTGTCAATCAAAAACACCCGTGTCAGGCTCACCTCTGCTCCTCATTAGCTGTGACTGGAAGGCAAGTCACTTAACCTTTTATCAGAAATTGCCATAAGAATATTTGAACTCTCCTCTTTTAGAGATCCTGCACAAACCAAATGAAGTAATTAGTAGGTGTGAATATGCACCGCCTGTGGCAAAGCGCTGTGAAGACAGGAGCAGCCTTGTGCATCGTAGGCCTTGAGAAGGCTGAGAAGCAATCACGGATAGGTCTTCCTCCAAGGTCAGCATCCTAATGGGATTCATGCTTCCGGTGTTTATGGGCAAATAGTCGGGAGCGCCGGGCTGGTCCTCAGCATCGCTCCAGCCAACCAGAGAGTGAAAGTCGATAGGATGAATGCCATGTCAAAGGGATTATTTGGCAGGCTGAAAAAGACTGGCAAAAAGCCATCCTGAATAATAGGTCTCAGGATGCCAGACCAGCTCAGCAGGCTACAAAAGCAAACCAGCTAACCTGGAAGTCGCTCCTTCATTAACCGTTTCAGGGTCCTCTTTGGGTATCAGTGAAGGAGTGGTAGAAGGGCATCTTGAAGAGAGTTTCTCTTTCTGCTGGGAACAGACACAGTATCAAAAGGCCTCAGTCCAGACAGGGTATTATGGCCTCAATAGTGTGAAGAATCTGTTCAAGCTGACCAAATTTTTTGCCTCAAGTCAAGTGCTCTCATCTCCATTAAGCTGGGGAGTAACATCTCAAACACAGATCACACCTCAGAGACATATTTTCATGTATGTCTAAGAGTGCGTGAGAGACAACAGACAAGCATTCCCCCATCCTCTGTGTGTGTGTGTGTGTGTGTACGTGTGTGTATGACAGAAAGAGATAGAGACACTGAATAGGTGTGAGTAGAGGTAAGAAGGTGTCGATGCATCTGTGTGAAGGGGTGTGGGTGACTGATGAATGTACGTGTAAGGGGAGAGCGGCCTAGCAGAGAATGGCTCATTCTTAACCAAGGGGCCACACTTTCCTCTGCAGCCACAGGACAGGGGCCCTTCACGTCTCTTTTCTCCTAAGGTAGTTACCCTGCCACCATGGCGTCTTCCATGCAATTAGAACAAAGAAACACCTGCTTCTGGTCTGTGCTTCCATGTCCTCCTGTTTTGCTTTGCTTTGCTGCACACTGCCATGGGTTCCTTCTGTCTACTCCTTGTCTGCTAGGGAACACACTACCCATGGGGAGAAAAGATAAGTAACTCAGGTACCACCAAATTCAGTCCTAGACAATCTGCACCCTGGAGTCTTTGTGGGAAATATAAGAATGTGATATTGTTGCAGATGATTCTTTCTAATCTTTCAAGTCTGAAATGGAAATGTTGGCAGGTCGCAGAAAATTAGTAACTTGGATGTAGGGAAGCCACTGTGTAGCTCTCTTCACACATTCTCTGGCACACATAGTTCAGCTTTATTTTAAAAATTGGAAAGGCCAGGAGAGTCTGGCTTCTTTAAGAAAAGACTCCCGAGAAGAAGGGCGTACCATACTGCACAGTGCAGGTTCTGATGCCCAGTCAGCTTGCCTGAAGATCTATTCATCAGCCAAGGCAGAGAAGAGTGGAGAGTGCAGGCAGGGGGCAGAGAGCTGGAGCTTCCTGTCAGGGACTCAGTCCTCAGGTAACCACAACCCGATTGGAAGGGAAACCAGACTGTGAACCACAGCAGTTTTCCATTTTCTTTGTGCTCTGACCGCAAAAAGGAAGGAAATGAAAGTCATTGTCTCTTCAAGGAACTTGGAGACAGACAAAAAAGGTAGAGGTCTGGTGCGAAAGCCAGCCAGGAGGAACTCTCGCATGTACATGGTCCAGAGGGGCAGGCTTGGGACAGGCAGAAACTGGAAATAGGGTTAAAAGGGGTCGTGGGGAAGGAGAAAAAGCTGAGATCAGACAGCAATTAATGAGAGACTGCGTTCAAAGGCACCAAGCAGTGCAACACTGTTCCAGTTCCTTCTAGGCCCCTCTGAATCCTTAACTCATTCACCTCCTATGGGGTGACATTAATTAATGCATGCCGTTATTCTTTTAAAAGATTTCCTTTTCGTGGAACAATTGTGACTGGCTGGCTTGTGAGCACTGTCACTGAACTACCAGCTGTTCACACCTAAGGAAGAACAGCCACAGGACCATCCCAAGCTGAGCCCTTTCCTGGGTAATCTTGACAGCAGCCAATTCAGTCATCCTAGGCTTTTATGACAGAAGAAAGGTGTGGTGGAAGTAACAGAAACACCAGACCTCATAGGGTATCCTTCCAATGGTACATGCCACCAGAGGAGGGGGGAGGGCATATAACATATTTAAAAAGGAATGAGGGAGAGTTGTATTGCCATAGAGATAACTTTGAAATTAGTGTTAGGCGAAAATGCATGAATGATGGTATTACATGTGAACCACATGTTCTTGCATTACAGGCTGAGACCACAGTATTTGGTAAGTGACATACAAATGAGGCAAATAGAGACACTTCCCAAGACCCATCATGTCCAGATCCCAGACTTTCTGTCTTAAACATGGCATGCACAGAAATCCCTGGGATCCCTCTCTCACCAGCCCCAAGGATGCTTTGCTAAGCTCCCAAGCAGGAGGGGATCTTGTTACACAATTTATTTTTATAAATAAATTTAATTTATTTTAGCCTTTATTGTATAGGCTCTCTAACTCACAGGACATCTCTGCTACTAGGTTAAAATATTCTTCGTCTCAAAGCCACAGCAAAAAAAGGGGGTTCCTAGCCACATTGGGACAGCTGCCCAGGTATGACACCTTTTGGAAATCTTTGTTTTAAGTAGTTGGGAGAAAGCACACTGCACACTATTTCCCATCCAGCCACTGACTAAGTCAAATGTTTTCATTTGCCCAGATTCTAACTGAGAACAATGACTGGTCAATAATGTTTGAGTTTGGATGAGTGAGTGGGTGGATGGGTAGTGGATGGATGGATGGATTGATGAATGGATAGATGGATGATTGAGTTAGTGAATACAAGGACACTATATGGTACCAAATTTCTTCTAACATACAGATGTGATCTGTTTCTCATGCTGACAGGATCTTACATAACCGAGACCATATACACTTCCCCTCCTGTAAAAGAAGCTTTTATTTGCCTGCTTCAATTGCTATCTCGGAGGCTTACTGCCTCTGTCTGCTAACCTAGGCCTAGGCCTGGAAGTTTCTAGCCCCCATACAATCTAACCTAGGCCTAGGACATTTTCAGCCTCTGAGACTTATTGCTAAATAAGTTGACCCTTTCTTGTTCTTTCTGAGCTCTGGGCTGCCTGGTTCAACTCAGCTGTTATGGTTCAAACTCCTCTTCTTCAAACTCCTCCTATTCAATTTGGCCTTTCTTTTGGCCTCTGAATTGCTCTGCTTGGCCTCATACTATTTCCAGCAACCTGCTCTAATCTCCTGGCTCCTCATTCTTTGGCTCACTCAGTCTTCACCTGAGTTCTCTTTCTGCATCCTGTCTCTCTATTGTCTCGGTAAAACTTCCTCCTCCCTCTCTGCATTGCCCCTCTAGTAGCTTCCCTTTCTTCTTTATTCTTGTGAGAGTTGGGTATGTACTATTCTGTTGAGTCTCTCTCTGATTCATCACTTTCTGCCACTCTGTTAGACATCACTTTTAAACATGGATGCTTCCTTCTACAAACTATAGCTTCATTTTGTTTGGGATTAAAGGTATGTACAACCACACTTCAACTTAAGCTTTCTTTGCCTGATACCTGCTGTATACCAGGCTAGCCTTGAGCTCAGATCTGCTAGCCTCTGTCTCCTAGATTAAAGGCATGTTTGTATTCCAGGTGCATCACACAGACCTAGAAGGTCCTTAGATGTGATCTCTTGCCAGAACAGCCATGTTCTGAATTCTTCTACATCCTCCTACTCAAATGTCCACAGTTGTAGGATCAGCAGCCAGAAGCCTGGTAGGGAGCAGATTGCGGTCCTTTTGGAAAACTTTGAGCTTGCTCCCAAGGTGCCCTGATGGCTCACACAGCTGGACTAAGCCAGGGGAGTTCCACCTGCCTGGCTATAGTTTCCCTGGTTCTTGGAGCCAGTTGTGCTGTCGTAGTTCCTACCAGTGACTGTGATGACATTTTCTAGGCTTATCCATCGCCTCTCATTCCATATGCCTTTTTAATTCTCTTGGCCAAAAAGCATTCTCTGTAAATGACTGAGAAACTCATTTATACCAAAGAGTAAATGGTTCATGTAACTTGGTGTATTACTTCTTTCTCCCCAGAATTTCTGCAGTGTAAAGGATGTTTTATCTTAAATAAAAACAAAGGATTATCACATGTGGCATTGTAAGCAAAGTTTAGCCTTGACTTTGCCCAGCTGGTCTTGAAGCCCTGCCCAGGTCAGATGTCAACACTGCTTTTTTCCTCCTTTGAGTGACTGTATTTTTACCATTCTCATTCCTAGACAGACTTGAACCCTGAATCATGTGATGTCCCCAACAACATGGATGACCACCCAACACTATAATCCCCTAATCCCCAAGATCTCTATTCTGCTTTGGCCACTTATCCCCAAAGCCACCACAATTTTGTCTTATGGTTTGTTTTACATGTCAGTACCATTTTCTTTGCAGGAGGGTTGGCCAACTTCCCCCAGATGGATTTCAAGTCTCCATGGTACCTTTAATATAATAGTCACTAGTGGTTTCCTGTTAGTCCATCAGCTACTTCCTCTCCATTCTCTTCTTTATCAAACCTATACCTCACGGTCTATCAATTCATTATGCATTTAATAGAATGCTATAAACTTTCAGATAGACTTTTTAAAAATTGTTCTGGGGTTACTTGGTATTGCAGGAATGTGCCACCGTGGGACAGATCAGTTTACCAAGGATCCATGATGATCATCCTCAGGTAGGCTCAACAACTGTCAATCAAGCATGGCACTTTTCTTTTGTCAACTCTGCAATGCACTCCCATCCTTATTTGCTTTCCTCAAACCTTTGACTTCCCTCCACCCCTCTCTCTTGTCTCTTGGCTTACAAGCCTGCCTCTTTCTTCACAGGGAACAGTGGGTCCATTACACAGAGCGATCTTGCCCTCCCACCACCAAGCACAGCAGCCCACCCACCTCCCTCCTGTTCCCTGGCCTTTTCTCCCTCCCACCACTCCAGTCTGCCTTGTCCATGTGCCTCATGATCCATCTAGTGTTTTCTCAGTAAACCTACATGAAAACCCACCTCTTTTCTTTCCTGCCCCCTCCTAACTGGACTTCCCTCAATGGGGTTTAAATAACCACGAGTTTTTCCTACTAAAAGTCAATCCTTGTCCACCTTGAATATGGGCTACCATCTTTCATACGAACTTCCTGAAATGGCCTGCTCCATGCGTATTTACTGATCTGACCCACGCTTCTCACCAGGCTGGCTTGGGGGTCTATCAATCTCCTGAAACAGCCATTCCTTTCATCTCAAGAGCCCTCCACATCCCAAGTCCAAAAGAAAGTTTCAGTTCTCAGTTACTGGCCCTGTTGCTTCTTGTTAATCCTTTCCCTTTATTCCAGTGGCATATACTTCCTGCTCCCAACGTTCTTACAGCCTCATCTCTGTAGCCTTTATAAGTTTCTCCTATTACCGACTACCTCATATTGGATCTTCTCCACACTTGGTCCTGGAGCCCACTGCCTGACACTCTACACTCTCCCTGCGAATCATGAGCCCTGGGGACTCAGATTTTAGTCGATCCTGAAATCTACCTTCAACCTGGGACTCTGGTTCTCTTACTATGTATTCATCAAGCTATCATATCTGACCCTGGATCACTTGGTCAGAGGCCCCATCTCCATCACCTGTAGCACCCTTACCCAGGTGCCTCTCCATAGAACGTTTCTCATCATAGTAAAGTGTGACTGCCTAAAATCCAGGATTTGGGATTTCCTAGTATATGATCATAAAAGGTTACACTTTTTAGTGAAGCTGTTATTTTAGCAAAACTTCAAGCTCCTCAGTGCACAGAGGATAATGTCTAACGATTTTAATTCATTAATTATGCATGTTATTAAGCAGCAGGCATAGAACGATGCCTTGCACACAGGCTGCATATTCTTTATGGTGACTTCATGATTACAGTTCTTTTATTCGTCCTTGATGGCTTTTTACTGCATTTTTTTTTCAGAGTTGATCTTCAAACATTTCTACTATTCCCAAGTCTTTTATGGGCTGAAATCAACTTCTCTACACATCTTGCTAACAAGATCATCCACTGCACCGTTCCTCAAGATCCTCCACTAGCAGCCAGAGAGCCCCCTGCAGAGAGCTATGCAGGCCTCCTCCTGCAGGACTAAGGACTCCATGGGTTCTCTACAGGGCCCAACAGGATGCTCTAAACTGAGGCTCCTTCTTCCTTTGGTGATCCACCCTACCTTTCTTATTTACATTCTTACTTCTCTGTTTATCTCAGCATAGAAACAGCTACAAGTCTCTCGTAGACCCAAATAAAACATTTTATTAACATTTTATTCTCTTTACTAGCAAGCTTCCTGAGTGACAGCTGCACCAATCTCACATTTTTTCCTCTCCTCAGCCCCTTGCCTTGTGGCTCCTAAAACTCTGGTTTCTTACAGGGCCATCTGCCCTGCTCATCTCGCAGGCCTTTCTGCCTCACTCCCTTTGGGTCCTATCTCTTCCTCAGAGGATCCTTTTGAGATGTCTCTTTCTAGGAGGGTCTAGTTTACTTCTATATTTACTTCCTCCATCCAATGCCTACTCGTTAAGTAGAGCTACAGTGCATCTTATTTTTTCCTACAATGTCAAGTGTTCAACAAATAGTATCATTTCTTTGTTTTATTTTATGTTAATTACTTTGACTCTAACCCTGAACTCTCATCTTGTTTGGTTGGTGATTCCTAGCCTCAGTCATTTCTTGTTCCTTTCTTGCTAAGGTATCATGTCACCATCCTATGGTAGAGCATGGGAGAAGCTCTGCCGGTAACAAGAAACCGATGTGTTCTGGATCACCATTGGGAATTCCGCCACCTCCAGCCCCGTGCTCCTTTCTTACCTGTCTCCACAGGGGAAGACTTGACCAAGCTGGCAGTCTGTCCTCTGAAAGCCACACTCCTGGGCCTCCGGTGCTTGGACCACTGACACAGGGAGAGAGACACAACGACTGTTCTACTCCAGTGCCACGGACCTTCCTGGGAGATAACTCTCCCTGGTCATTGGAAATCCTTCCTTTCTCTCCTACCCATCTTTTTCAGGTAGCCTTGACTTCACAGACACCATATCTCCTGAGGGGCATGAGTAAAGACTCTGCAACCTGGACCAGGAAAGGAAAATGCAAAGGGAAAGGATGACTCAGGCCCTGAAAGATGTGTTCTGACACCCTGAACTCATGAGATGGTGCACTGGCAGTTGGGGGAAGGGAACATGTAATTTCTCATTTCTTTTCCACATAGATATCACCAATATATTCATGATGAGAAGATGAGATTATCATATATTTTTTTCTTGCTACTGCACTTTGAAAGCCTCAAAATGAATAACGTGATTTAAAATCTCCAATAAAGACTTATCTTCCAAATAGGCATTTTTAAAATTTATGTCCCTATACAGTCTTCCTTGATGAGTCACCGGTTCTCATGGTCATCCTTTTCCATGAAGCACAGGTGACTCTCACACTGACCTTCCTGCCTCCAGATCACTTCTTACATGTCAAAACGTCATATCCAGGCAATTTGGACACCTTCATTTGAATATCTGACAAGTATCCCAAGCCACCCCTGACACAGGGACCCCTGTACACATCCCTCTAATCCATCACAAGTCCCATCAGCTTGACCTCAAAACCTGTCAAATCAATCTCCTTCATTCTACTTCTTCCATCTGCTAAGCCAAATACCTGACCCCTCATCCTGAAAACAATGGCCTGGCTTGTTTCCTTACATTCCTCCAGTCTGTACTCTGTCCAGCAACCTAAATAAGGCCTTTGAGCCCCCTCCCCCACTTCACATGACCCAACGACCTCTGTAGCATACCCTCTATACTTCATAGCTTAGCATGGAAGTGCTGGCACAGTCTGAATTCTGTTTCCCCTTCGCTTGTCCTGCTCACACCCTTACTTTACCTACCCTCATTTCTTTAAGACCCTCCAATAGAACAAACTCTTTCTTACTTCCATGGCCACTCCTTTGCACAAATACTACCCTCTTCTCCAAGAAAATCCATGGCCCCCTGTCTAAAACCTCTTCTTCACTTAGCAATGATAGGTCTGTTCAACTGAGAAAGGTAAGCTCTCGTTAAAACCCTTAAATGGTCTCCATTCATCTTGGTACAAGACTCCAAGGGTTTCACTAGCTCCTGTTGGATCTAGTCTGTGCAACCTTAGCATCTGCAGAGCCCAGAAGTTTTTTTTTCTGCTTCAAGGCCTTGGCTTATTGAGAACCCTCGGCATGAACTGTCTTCTCGTTGTCACTTGTGTCTCATCCAGATTTAGCAGAATTTGATGAACCCAGAGACCATTCTCCTGAGTTCCTACCTACTTTCATGTTCCCGGGTCCACTATTATAACTTGTGATGAGATCATTTTCACTATACTTGTGTCACTGTCTGTCTTCTCCACTTTGGGACTACTTTTCTAGCAGATGAGTTTGCTCTTGGGCTTATAAGAGACGCTCAGTGAATGATTGTTTGAATGAAACAATCATTCAAACATTGTTGAACAGACCTATCATTGCTAAGTGTAAAAGAGGTTTTAGACAGGGGGCCATGGGTTTTCTTGGAGGAGAGGACAGTATTTGTGCAAAGGAGTGGCCTCTCTCTCTCTCTCTCTCTCTCTCTCTCTCTCTCTTCTATTCCCAATACCAGGCCCAGGCTACATTTTATTCAGATTATTAAAATAGCTTCCTCGTTGCACACCTTCTGATTCCAGTCTCTTCTCTTTGGGATTGGCAGACTTGTTTCCATGAAATTCAGACAGACCTCTTCCTTCAAACACACTACTCTTTTAAAGGAATAAAATCCAAATGGGGCATTATGTAGCAATTAGAAAGCAACAGATTAGATTCAAGCATATCAACATGAGTGAGCCTTAACAACATATTGTTTAGTTGCAAGAGTAAGAAACGAAATGAGATTATATAATGCAATACCATTTACATATATTAAAATACATTCAGCAAAACTGTAAACATTTTGTAAAAATGTAGGCAAGCAAAAAGACAGACATCAAATGCAATAATAATGCAGTTGCCCAGGGGGAGAAGACAATGAGTAAATGATGGAGGAATGAGAAATAAAGAAAAAAAGAAAGAGAGGGGTCTAGCAAACACAGACAATGATAAAAGGGCCATGAACTGAGAGGAAAACAGATTCCATTTACAACAGCAAGATCCACAAAGAACTAAGAAACAATAAAACAAGTCTCATCTCCAACAAGTGAGATTCAATTCCTTCTTACATTTGTTTTCATAGTGCTTAAGACACTTCCTTGCATATCATTTGGACGTCAATAGATGCACATAAAGTTTATTTGTGTGAACCAGGCAAGCTGTGTGACATGTCTCAGCACTGAGTCAACAAAACAATTCGTGTCCTCCATTTACACAGCCAGAAATAATTTCCCAAGTACTGGCTTCTCTACTGAACTATTTCTTGCAAACTGTTGCTTTCGCTTGAGCACAGCAACTCTCTTAACTTGATCTCCCAGCACAATGGTTTCTGTTTTAAAAATCTGATAAACAACCGTGAACATATTCTGCAGCCACAAAACACATTAAAACGGTATCCTAATTTTATCAGGCATAGTCAGCTATATCCTACAGGCACATTCTTTCAAATGAACTAGACATTATATTTTATTTTGGGGGTTGCTCTACAACTACACCTCACTTGCCAGACTGCGAATCCAAATGAAAGTGTAGTCTCAGAAGCCATGGGGCCACTTGGAACCAGATTTGCTGCTGAGTTTGTGGGGCTCAAGGAAAGGTAATGTACAGATTGGTCTCATAAGCTCTACGTGTTTCCTTCCATCTCACACAGAACTGAAAGGTATGAGTAGCTGATTGTGGCCCTGAGAACTCCAGCTTGCCTTAACATGAACATGAAATGTTCTCATAAACTTTTATGTAAAATCTACAGGCAAAATCAATCCTGGTAGGGAACCCAAACTCTCATAGCCCTTGATTCTGGCTAATGAAAGTGTTAATGGTTCCAATAGACATTGTAAAATAAATACTCATAAAAAGTTTGCACAGCACGCTGTTATATGGCCCCATAAAATCCACAAGGCAATTACTGAGTTATGAGCTCCCTGCCTACCTCCCCAGATGCCAAGATTAACCCAAGCAGAGGTGACAGAGAAGCCAAGGAAGAATATTGTAAGTGTGGCAGCTAACACTGACCTAGGACATGCCAGGGCTCTGCCCCATCCTCAGTTTCCATGTCTGTGAAGTGGGCATTTCGCCTTTAGCCCCTCGGACCTCTGCTAGCCCTTACATCTTTGTGCTTTGTACCAGAGGAGAACGTTTGGTGTGCCAAGGACAAGCATCAACTTGATTTGTTCTGTTTCTCAGGTTCTTGGTGAGTTCAAGCACATCACCTTATCCAAAGCAAATGCTAGTCACACCCAAGGCCTACATTTACTCCAAGTTCGTGGTAGACCATGAATCATGCTAAACATCTTGTTCTTGAGATCTCATTTAATTCTAAATCTATGCCAATAAATCACTCACTGCCATTATACACATTGTAGTAGAGAAGAAAGTGAGTCCAGAGCCCTGGTATAACCGATGAAACACAGCAGTTTATAATGGGCAGGGTGCTCTGTCCTGGGCACCATGTGGCTCTCTGCCCATGACTGTGCTGTGCGTCACCACCATTGCTCCACAAGATAAAGAATAAACAAGCCATAATTTCGCAACCACAGAGTACAAGTAAATTGGAGGCACAGAGGAATCACTCCCGGCTAGCTGTTGAACACTATATTCAGTGTTCCCATCTCCAACAGTCTTTACCCACCTCTGCTCCCTCTCAGTCCATCTTCATGCTCCATTGGGGAGGGGCGGTCTCTTACACTGGCTTGATGCTATGCAGTTTATAAAACACTTGGCTAGATTACTGCAAACAATTCTTAAAATGGCCTTAGGGAGAAGCGGCTAGCTTTTTGGTAGAATGGAGCTCAGCTTGCTTTCTTCTGATGTTTCCTCTTGAGTAAATTCAGGTTGTCTCTTTTGTAGGGATGCCAAGAACTGACAGTATGTCCAGCTCAGTGCACCCCATCAAGATGCACCTGGAGTTGATTTGTTCCATTACTCAGGATGTTAGTTTTGATCGGTGGGTTAAGGTGACATCTGCCAGCCTGCTTCACGGTGAAACCTCCTTCTATAGAACTGAGGGAACGTATTTTGAGACTATATAATTATCTTATTTCTTACCACTCTTTTGGCTCCTCATTTAATACCCATTAATGAATACTATATAAACAATATTGCTATAGTAGGTGGGTAAGTAGATGAGATGATGAGGGAAGGAAGGAGAGATTATAATAAAGCAAGTATGATAAATTTAACAGTTTGGGGACCTGAAAGAGTTCGTATGAATTCTTTGTACTACTTCTGCAATATTCCATGAATGTGAAATTGTTTCAATCATGTTTTTAAAAGACTATTGAATAGCTCATAGAACTGGCAGAGGGCTAAATAGCCAGACATAGGACTGTGCCTCTAAGAACAGTCCTCAAAAGAACACTCAAAATTCCACTGAAAAACAGCTCTCAGACTTAGGACTTACTTGAGGTCCCCAAACCCTGAAATCAGCCAACATCTCTCCATATTCACCAGCATCAGGGAGCAAGACAAGACCTCTACCACTGCAGATGACAGAGCAACTTTCACATCTAAAACTCTGTATCATGTGGCCTCAACAAAGGTGAATGTGCGGATTCAACAGGCTGAAGGGCAGCTGGAAAAGTGAACATAAGTTGCTTTCAGATGCATCTACCTGGGCTCATGAGTTGGGAAGCCTTTAATACCTTTCAGTAAGGGGAGACAGTTCACTGAGGAAACAGCAATAAATTCTTCAGTCATGAGCCAAAAAAAGATTCAAAAGTGAAATGGCTCCATAGGCTCATCTAATTTAATTCTTAGTTACCAGTTGATGACACTTATTTGGAGCTACTTGTGGAACCTTTTGGAGTAGAGCCTCATTGGAAGACCTGGGTCATT
>CM053749.1:19055793-19080688 GCA_028658305.1 Pachyuromys duprasi
GAAGCCATGGATGCTGTGTCATTTTGTAGGGAAACCAGCCTTAACCAGCTTAGTGCATATTCCTCACCACTGGGAAAACTCATCCCCTCACGGTGCCTCCTGACATGAAAGCTTACAAACTTTTAATGTTGAAACAAAATGTGTTTAACCCAGCTGATGCCTCAAACAATTATCTCCAGATCTTGCTCATGGTTGTGAAGATAAACACTGATGGCAAAGCTGTTTGTAAATATTTTGAACAGATGCTAAGTCTTTAATTATTTTTTGCATTAAAAATTGACAAGAATCGATATTCCCCACTGATGAGCTATGGGTATTTTGCGTGCGTACAAGAGGATACATTCTTTTTAATAGCATTTACTGTTCTGAGATGACTGGGAAATTGCTCTGAGGTTTGAACGTATATTCACAGCTATACCCTGGGGACTGTGAGTAGTAATGCCTACTGTATCATCCACCTTATTTAAAACTTGCAATAGGAAACACAATTCAATCTAGCACATTTCCAAAGGCCAATGGGAAATAGATTGGACAGCAGAGTCAGGAAATGCAAATGCAATGCCAGACTCTATCTGAATCTCTCTGGCTGGGTTTTATTCTCTCTTTCTCTCTCTCTCTTTCTCTCTCTCCTTCCCCAAGGCCAATGGTGCTGACTCAGTAGTGCATTAAACACAAATGTGTGGGTTCAGCCCTGACCAGCCATTAATCACCGTATAGCCACAGAGACAGCATCCATGGATTAACAATCCACTGCAAGGTGCCAGCCCCTCTCGGGAAGAAATTAAACCAGGCTTTTAGAGGAACACAAACCACAGCCTGTTTTCTATACTCAAAGGTCCTAGTTTTAAATATATATATATATATATATATATATATATATATATATACACATATAGTCAAGAGTCATAATTATGTGGTATATTTTAAAGATGTGCACTTAACAGGTTGATTTGTTTAACAGAGTGAGAGAGACACACAGAGAAAAGCAATGATTATACCCTTTGCCTCACTTGGAAAACCACCAAAATCAACATTTGAGGCCTTCCGTGAATGTGAGGATTGCATAAAGGGCTTCCCATGCTTACCCATACAGCCCAGAGGCATCAAGGAAAACTAGCTCAGGTCAAGACTTCAGCCATATCTACCCTAGGACATGCCCCATGGTCCATCCGAGACCCTCCAATGCCCCTGCGAATAGAAACTGTCTTCATAGTTGCAGTCTTGCCAGGGCA
This sequence comes from Pachyuromys duprasi, assembly GCA_028658305.1. Lineage (NCBI taxonomy): Eukaryota > Metazoa > Chordata > Mammalia > Rodentia > Muridae > Pachyuromys > Pachyuromys duprasi. The sequence continues at coordinate 19,057,026 of CM053749.1, forward strand.
GGAGCTGTCTTCAGGTCTTCATTTGCATTTTTCTCCTTACATCAGAGGCCGACTGCTGCTTGGTCTGGAAAGCAGGTGCTTTCCATGTCAGACTGATGCCTGTGTCCTTGGACAAGGGCAGCCTCCCACGGAAAGAACAGAACTCCTCCCGGTGCCCTTAGAGGATGTAGGATGAGTGCTTCCTTCCCAGGGAGCAGGCAGGCGGAAGGAAGGCTTGAAGGTGCTTCCTCCTGGGGTCTCACAAGCAGTGACCGCTCTCTTCTAGTTCCCTCCCCACGTCTTTAATCTTGCTTGCAGCAACCCCACGATGTGATTCACAGCTCCGGTCCCACCAGGAAAGATGTTCAAAATGCCCCCTGCTCTAGTCTCTCTCCAGCGTGAGAGAGTCTGCTGTCACCTTTATTTAGAGGACTGGCAAGCCCTAACCTGCTGGTCCCTGCCCCTAATATCACCAGGGGGAGGCAGAGCACCTCAAGCATGGAAGTCAGAGGAACCTAGAGCAACAGTAACCTAGCAACAGTGTCTCAGGATTTGAATGTAATTATACCCCGAGCGTGATAAATACTCAGAAGGGCTCCTTATGTGCAGATCCTACTAAACAAGTCTTTGAAATTACCCTCATCAAATATTGATAGAAAAAAATTTTTGAGACGAAAAATTCATGGTATGCTTGGACAACTAAGCACTATTCACAGGTGAAAGGACACTGATCAAGGAAGCTCAGACAGCCTCCAAGCCACTCTCTCAGGTGACTCAAAGATCAGGATAAGAAGGTGGAAGCTGGGGTTAGAGTTTTCTTACAGACAAGGGCCAACAGTCTACTGATGAGGTCAACAGACTGACCTACAATTTGGGACTTGGTTTTCTGGTCTCAAGACTGAGCATACTGAGCATGGCAAGCTCTGGGCATGAATGTGACTGAGATCTGAAGGATGTATTGGAAGTGGGAGAGGAGTCTGGGCATGAGGAACAGCATGGAGAGAAGTTACTTTGCCTCCTCCAAACCGAGTTTATGTTGAGTCAAACAGGTGGATGGCTTATGCGAGGGCTTAAGCTGAAGACTACAGAGGTGCAGTCTAGACTACAGAGGTGACTTATCAGGCTCAGTATAAAGCAGAAGCTTCATCCTGAGGACAATAGGAGCCACTGTAGATGTAAATGATGTGTCGGTTATGTACCAGAGAGAGGAACGGCATGGTCGGATGAGTATGGCCGGAACAGATTTATGACTGTTGTGAGGATGACTTCTGTGCCAGAGCCAAGGCAAGATCTGTATAGAGGCTGATGGCAGATGAGGACTCAAAGACCTGTGGCCTCACGGTACAGAGCTGTTGAGGAGTCAGGTGTCTGCCCCGACTCCTGGGACGAAGCCCACAGACACTACGTCCCCCCTGTTATGTTTCCCTATACAGGGCCTGAGCGGTAGGATGCTGAGATCAGGGAAGGACTCTGACCAGTGATTCCAGTGAGGAAGTCTGGAGGAAACTGAGGAGGAAGAGCATGGGATTTCCCAGTGGAAAAAGAAGTCAAATCCATGTTTTAACGTCGGGTTATCAAAGGTATAGATCTATGGGCTGCTGGAGAATAAATTAGGAGCAAAAAAAAAAGTTTGTTCTGTCCTGTTGAAGTAGTTCAGTGAGTAAAACACAGACAAGACAACCTAAGTTTGTTCTCTGAAAGTATATAAAAGTGGAAGGAGGGATCTGGCTTCATAATGTTGTCCTCTGGACACTGCTGGGCGGGCACGTGTGCATACACATGCACATACAGATAGATAGATAGATAGATAGATAGATAGATAGATAGATAGATAGATAGATAGATAGATAGATAGACAGATAGATAAACAAGAATAAAGAGAAAATGTCCCACACGAATGACCAACCTATATCTAAAGTCCCTCCCTTGTTTGACCTACTGTGTGACACACAGTCTCAGCCTGAGCCTAGTTATAAGTGCTATATAAACCAGTTGCAGGGCTTCTAGGTCTGTCCCCCACCCCCCAATCCATTCCTGAAACCCCTTATCTCCAAAAAAAAATCCCCCCTTCTCTATGTCTCTCTCTAGACTGCTGAGTGTGCATCTTCTGTCTGTGAGAGGGAAGCCCACTTCCTGAGATGCAGGATCCTTAGGCCTCAGATCTCTGGTGCGGGTCTGCCCTAGCTCTTTTCTGCTCTGAGCAACCTTGTTGGCATTGCTGGTGCTTCCCAAGGGATCCTGGGTGGGGAGGTGGGGCTGCAGCAGGATGAAAGGCCTGCCTGACCTGCTGTGAAGTTCAAGGTGGGAGCAAAGCTCTCCTGCCCTTTTCACCCCACTCATTCAGTCCAGTGTTCTTCCCAAACAGCGGCATGCTGCAGCTGACAGCTTCCACGCTGAGTTATAGTGTTTAGGTGGACTCTGCTGTAAGGAAACTGTTTATAGAAATATCCAGCAAACTAGTTAAAGGGAAAGAAACTGTTCCATTTTCATAAGACTTTCCCCAAGGATCCCTGAGAACCGTATACAGCCCAAGGGTATTATATATGTCCATGTATGTAGGCATGTGTGTGTACATACATGTGGAGACCAGAAGTAGACATCATATATATCTTTCTTTATTGTTTTTTTTTCACCTTAAGTTTGGAGGTAAGGACTCTCACTAATGAGAGACATCAATGAGCGAGACTGCCTGGCCAGCAAACCCCAGAAGGCCCCTGGCCTTCTCAGGACCAGGATATAGGCGTGTGTTTTCCACACCAAGGTTTTTACATGGGTGTTGAGGACGCGATTTCAAGTTTTCATGCTCAACCAGCAGGCACTTTACCAACTGCACAAAGCCCCATAGAATGTTAATGGACTATATTACAGCATAGTGTGATAAAACTGTAAACTTTAGAAAACTATCAAGGGGCATTTCCTTTTCAAATCAGTGGCAAGGGGAGTGAGCATGATTGATATCGGGCAGAGAATAGATGCATTAAGAGGAGGACATCGGAGAAGACCCATAGAAAGCACAAGCTTTTTCCAGGTGAGCAGTCAGCAAGAAGAGATGTGGAAGACCTGGTGTTTGGACTCAGACTCCTGAGTTTGGAATGCATCAGACCTCTGAAGTTTTGTTTTCTGATTCAAGAAATGACTTACTACACATACATTCACACACACACACGTTATACTGCCAGACTGTTCTTAGAGTTATTTGGTATTAAATTTCTCCTCAGGGAAGTGGAGAACCTCATCTCTACCATTCCATCAACATTAGAGCCTTATGGTGCATCAAGATGGACATAGGCTGAATGTTCAGTCAGGATGTGGATAAGAGATGGCACATATTCAGGGGCAGGGTTATAGGGACTGATTGTGAGGGGCTGGGTAGGGAACAAGAAGTGAACAGGCAACAGTGTACAAACTATGGTAACCCTCAGCAGAGCTGGCCACATGCAATGAGTCAGAGAAAGAGAGAGATTAAGGCACAGACTCACAGAGAGAGACAGAGAGAAACAGAGACAGAAAAAAAGAGAGATTATCAAATGGCTGATAGAAAGAGGGTCGTGTAGGTCAAGTCACCTTAATGAGAACAGGGACTTTTTAACTAGGGGACACGGCCAACCCAAGGAACCTCACAGGAAGGGGGAATTAATTTCAAGAACCCATTGTTGTCTAGACAGATTTTCCGCTAGCCAAAGTTAGCCAAAGTTAAGACCATGAAAACCCTTTAAAGTGCAGTTCACAGGGTAAGAGAACAATGGGGTAACCTCTGCAGTGACTACAGGTCCTTGTTTTCTTTTTGTTACTGTGATTAACTACCCTACCTAACAAAAACAGCCTAGGAATGCCATGGTTAGCTTCAGCTGCTGTGTTGACACATATCTAGATACATCAGTGAAGAGGAAATATCAAATAGGGAATTGCCTAGGTCAAACTGGCTTTGTAGCTATGTCTGACAGTCATTTTCTTTATTGCTAATTGATATAGGAAAGCCAAGCCTACTGTGGGTGGTGTCAGCCCTGAAGGAAGCTGAGAAAACCCCCTGGAAGTAAGCCAGTAAGCAGCATTCCTCCAGGGTTCCCACGTCAAGTTCTTGCTTTGAGTTCCTACCTAGGTTTCCCTTGATGATCGACTGCAACCTGTGAGCCAAATAAACCTTTTTCTCCCTTGCGTTATTTTAGTCGTGGTATTTTACCACATCAACAGAGAGTAAATTTGGACAGGGAGAGAGGCGCTTAGTTCTCAATTGTAAGTAAACAGTCCGTTATTTCAGGATAGTGAAGCAAATAGGAACTTGAAACAATTTGATCACTTGTTTATACTCAGTTTGATTTCTCCATTCTTATACAGTTTTGGGATCACCCTATCTAAAGAATGGTCTGGCCCACGGGGGCTGGGTCTTCCCATGTCAATTATCTAAGACAGAACTGTTCACAGGCCCACCCAGCGTAGACAGTCACACACCGAGTCTCTTCCCAAGTGACTCTATATGATGTCAAGTTGGCAATTAAAGCTAACCACAGCATGGGAGTCAGAGATGGTCAAAGAAAGCACATTATTGGCAACCATCAATGCAGATGGCTGCTGTCATCAGTGTGCCACAAAGATCTACAAAGAACTTCGCCTTGTTGTGACAGCGTAAATCACTTTCAGTGTTAACTGACCATCACAAGCCCATGGTGGAAGCTCACCAGACAGAAGTAGATAACTCTCCAGCTAGACTACCACCCAGGCTGCCTGGATCAGAAGCAGTTTGGTTTATGTAAAGAATGGCCCATGATCTGATGATGTCTTTCCTAGTAAAGACAAGAAAAACAACCTCTACGTACCCATGGTCTTTTCTTCTAGTTTACTTACTGTTGGTTTTAGGGCCAGAAGCTCTACCACAGGGTGCTTATCTTTATATAAGTTATAAAATAGTTTACACATAGAAGGTAGGCAATGGGGGCTGGAGTGATGGCCAAGGGGTTAAAATCACTGACTGCTCTTCCTGAGAACCAGGGCTTGATTCCTAAACAGTTTTCTTCAACTCCAGTTGCAGTGGCTCTGGAAACCTTCGTTTGACTTTGGCCAGCACCGCACACACATGGTGCAGAGACACACATGCAAGCACAATACACATCTACAAAAAACAAATAATGTTTAAAAGGTAGGTAGTGATACAGTAAATATTCATCTGTCCCTAAACCCAATATATTAAATTCTAGTCTGAGTTATTTGCCTCAGATCACTTTTAGACTAAATATTCTGGGAGACACAATGGACTCCTCCACAATTCTGTTTCTTTTCACCACGCCAGAGTTAGCCATCACCATGGATTTGGGGTTTGTCATTTGATCTCTGCTTGATGCTATCTGTTTGTGTATTGTAAATGTCAGTAAGCTAATGTTTGTCGTCCTTCATGTGCATGTGAATGGTTTCACACACTATATAATACGTTGCAAGTTGTCTTCGCCACTCAAAATGATGTTTTTGAGATTAAGTCATGTAGATACATAAAGATTTATATCATTCAGCTATTACAGATATCTACTGTATAATAACTTCATAAATTATTTCTCCATTTTCCCGTTGATTAACTCTGAATTTGTTTCCATTTTTCTCTATTGAAAAATGATACTAAGAATATTCTTTCATATATGATTGCCTTTTGTTTTAATTTTTCTTTATTCTTGAGGTACATTATGAAATATAATCATACTTACTCCCATTTTCCACCCTCCAACTCCTGGCATAACTCCCCAATTATAGCTCCCTCCCAAACACGTGTTCTTTTAAAAAAAAACAAACAAAAACAAAACAAAAAACCCTCTAAGTCAGTGGTTCTAATGTGTGGGTTGTGGACTGCATATCAGATATTTGCGTTATGACTCACAACAGTAGCAAACTTACAGATATAAAGTATCAACAAAATAATTTTATGTTTGGGGCTCACCACAACCTGAGGATCTGTGTTAAATGGTCACAGAATTAAGAAGGTTGAAAATTGCCATTTAAGTCCAGTAGTTAGCTCTGCCTATATGTGCACAGATATAAGACCATTACAAGAAACACATATATATTTATGTATGTGCATTATATCTTTTCATTGGCCACTTCCAAATTGTTGTCATCAACATCTTTTACTTGGCACTGTCTTACAGCTCCATAAATGGCTTTAGCCAAATATCAGCTTTGTCAATCTAAAAACTAGTCTTCACTTAAGGTTTCAATATGCCTTTTTGCTGATATTCAGTGATGCAGAGTATATTCCTGATTTTCTAAAATTTGCTGAAAGAGAAAATCAGTAAATATCCTATCTCTTATTAATGTGGCATTCTTTTGCATCCAATATTAGACTCATTTTCTTTATCGTCTTCCATACCAGGACTTGAGTTTTCTCTATCCTTTGGAGAAAGGATCAGAACTGTTGCTTGGATTCATGGGTTTGAAAATCATATCTGTCTCATGCATGTTTTTAATCGTTACAATACTTTAAATTTTAATTTCAGTGTGGTAATATTGAATATCATGATAGTATTTCATGGTGTACTTATTTGCTAATACTTTCTATGAGTTATTTGGAGTATTTCTTCCCCACTCAAGGTCATAAAGTTAGTTTGCATATTTGCTTCTAAGAGTGACAGTATTGCTTTTGCTTTTATACTTAGGTCAAGAAGTAAGGGGAAAAAATCTAATTCTTCAAATGGTTAGGAATTTGCTCAACGTACTGAACAAGCTTATTTCCTGGACGGATTTCATTATGCAGTTTATAAGTGGAAGTTAAAAAACCATTTGTGGGGCTGAAGAGATGGCTCAGTGGTTAAGAGTATGAGTATAAGGTGGTCTTTCAGAGCACCTGAGTTTGATTCACAGGAGAAAGCTGACAACCAACTATAATTTCAGTGCCAGGAAAATCAAATGCCTTTGGGACCCATGCAGTCATGTGCTTCTACCCATACATAGACTCAAGCACATACGCATAACTAAAATAATTTGAAAATTCATTTGTAGCTGATGTATAAGATGGTAAGATGTCACATAAAAAGTATAGATGGCTGGGAAGATGACTCATTGAATAAAACACTTGTCATATAACCCTGAGAATTTGAGTTTAGCTCTCCAGAGCTCCCACAGGAGCCAATAAATTACCCAAGGGTCTATAGACCTAAGATGCCTGTATGAGGAGATGGGAGGCAGAAGCAGGGGGATCTCCAGAAGATTTTGAGCCAAGTAACTAGCCTGACTTACACACTGATAAAGAGAAAAATAAACAAACATGCATACGTACTCACATCCCCACCTCACACACATACATACATAAATATACAGAGATTAACGGTACACTATCAATACAAATGTAACTATGAGCCTTTGTAATTACTAAAACAAGTTTTAAAAGACAGAAATTAAACCACAAAAAAATATAACAAATGTCACAAAAATATGGCATGCTTGGTAATTCTAAAATAAAATAATATAACTGAGTTAGACAAAACATAATAGTTATATTAAAATGTTAATGGGCTTCGCCTACCTGTTAAAAGGAAATGATTAGTTTTCAAATTGACTCATCAGGCAAAATCAAAAAAGACTTAAATGGTGATTCAAAATGACTAGAAGAAGAAAGGAATGGGCACATATTTGACAGATTCACAGAAGCAATAACAAAATGGGAATTATGACTATGAGAGCAGCTGAGGAATGTGTAACCCTGAAAGTGTTAAGACAAACAAGAGAATGCTACACACTTAGTCACATTCCACAAGGAAGAGATAGCAGTTATTTGTTTGGAAACAACACAGCAACACATACATAAAACAGGAACAAGAGACCTGAGAGGGAATAATGAGAGATTTTAATACACTACTTTTTGCATGGACAAAAAGATTGAAAACATCTAAAGAGTCCAATCAATAAAATTGACCACTTGGATTATACATACACACACATACACACACACATGAAGATCTACATATGGAAGACAGAGAGAACAATAACATTCTGGTATTGGAGAAGACACCCTCTAAAGAGCATATGTAACAGTTACAAAAGATACATATATATTCTGTTCCATTTATCTTGTCTGTTCTTAAAATGAGTCCATGATATGTTGTCAATAAGTCTCAATGCCTGGAAAGTCTTTCCATCTTTTCTTTTTCCAGAATTATCTAGAGTCATAGTCTCAAGTGTTTAGTGAAACCTAAGTAAACAGAATGCAGGAAATAATTCCAATGCGAAGTGAGCAAATTGCTTAAGACCATTGATAAAGAGAATGATTGTAGAGGCAGCCAGAGGAAAAGAGAGAACATGGCGTATGGATAGACACCTCACTGAAAATAACAACAGACTTCTGCCTTGGAACAGTATAAGACGGTAACAATGGAATGATGCCTAAAAGTACCTAAAGCAAAAGCCTGTCAGCCCACACTGCACAAACAAGTGACTTCCAAAAATGAAGTCAAAAGGACTGATAGGACATACTAAGGCTAAAAGAAGTCATCCCTGGCTTAAGGGATTCCTTTACATAGAAGAAACAGCACCAGGTATGAATCTGGATGCGTGTGAAGGAATGAAGAGTACCAAGATAGTAAATACCCAAGAAGGGTGGGTTGGGTGTGAGTCTCCAAATGGTGGGTTGGGTGCTTACAATCCAGTTTCTAGGAACTGAATAATACCTTAGTTAGCAAAAAAGGCCTTTTGATAGAAGAATCTCAAGTCTACCCATTATATCTCTGTGGATTGTAAATCTGGTGTCAGGTGTCCTTTTTGGTGGGAGGCAGAGGGAAACCAAAGAGGAACATCAATAGAGAAGGTGAAGACAAGGCAGACCATAGAATGCTATGACCACGAGACAAGGATTGTCAGAGTTGGGGACATCCTGAATCCTCCCTCCCATTTGACACACATAAATAGTTGTAGCTATGGGCACCTCACTTTTCTGTACAACCCCAGATCCCATCTCTCCTTTCTGACTGTATTGTAGGACCCCATCATCAGCTATCTGCTTAGCCTCTGTTCTCCAGATGTCCTGGCTACAGGTGACACACTCTTTCCACTTAGGAATTGCTCCATACCCCTGGTGACAGATGAGCAGGCACACACCTTGGCCCACTTCACTGTTTTAAATGGTATTTACAGGGATGATTATCTTGTATTTGGATCTGTTGGTGCCTTTTTCTTGTACAGTTCATCATGACTTTGTACTTGTATTTCTTGCACATCAGATTAAAAATGTGGTCCTAGTTATAGTTTTGATTTAAAAAAAAAGATGTGCTTCCTAAGTTCTTAATGTGTAATTGATTGTTTGACCCTAGACTCTCAACCATATGTCACTTGGAACCAGGGAACTGAAGTTACCAGGTTTATAACCCTTTAGAATGCCTCTTCCCAAAATATCTTCTCTGGAGCCTGGGGGATCACAATTCTGGTATAAACTGAACACACAGTCAAATTGCTGAGTAAGTTGAATTGTGGACTGTGGATCTCACTGGAGACCCTGGAACTATCAACCCACTAGCATCTAACAGAAAGTTCCATTTGCTGCTCTGACTCCCAAAAAGGAGCAAAGAGCAGCATGCTGGGGGTGGAGAGCTATGACAAAATATCCGAGTCAGCACAGCTGTCTGGCAGGGGCAGTGAGGTCAGCCAGGGAGGGATTCGTGTTGACAGACTCAAGTGCAGCCGAGTCCTCTGAAAAAGTGAAACCAAAGGGCAGGCACACAGTGTGTGGTTTGGACATGATACCTGTGTAGTCCAACCTGCATTTTAGCATACTTCCTCTCTTGCTGAGCTCATCAATGTCTGGTGAATTTTTCAAGCAGATTAAGAAGTCCACCACTGATTGACATGACAGAAAGATGCTGTTTCTCACCTGTCCAAAAAATTAGCAGGTGCAATTTATTCAGATTTAAGATTTAAATTATTTTTTGCCATGTTCTCTTTTAAAATTTAATGTGCTGTGTTCCCCCCCCCCTCTCATGTGTGTGTGTGTGCCCTACAGTGCGCATATCTCCCAAGGTCAGAGGATAGCTCTTGGGAGGTTAGTTCCTCCTTCCACACTGGATTCTGAGTATCAAATTCAGGTTGTCAGGCTTGCGTGGCGAGTGCTTTTAGTCTGTCAAGGCCTCTGGCCAGCCCTTCTGCCATGCTCTCTTAAACTTTGAAGCACACTGTACCTCTTGGTCTTGAAGCTCTAGTAGCAGCTAAGGTGTCCAGCTGTTACCCAACATCAACAGCTTTGCTCAGACTGCCAACCTCATCTTCACACTTCAGCTGATCACTGGGTTCATGTTTACTACTTTTATTCTGCTAAATTGTGGTTTCTAAAAGTATTTTGTGCATTTTTGGTTAAAGCGAGACCCACTTTCAAGGAGTGTAATTCTCCAGTTTCTGAATGATGTTTCACAGAATGTTAATTCTCTTGGCTGTTCATTGAAGTGTTCTAAAAAGAGAATTTGTCTTTTAAAAATTGGAGTAAAATTCTGAATTAAATGAAGTTAAGCTTTTAATTTTTTTTTTTACTTAAGGAACTGCTGGTTTCTTTAATACTCTCATGTGTAGTATGGTTCAAGGCACGATCCCCATGTTTCATCTTCCAAGGCTCATTGGATCCCGAAATCGTCCTTTCCAGTGTTCTCCTTAGATTGTGTAGAACCCTCTGTGGGAAATTCCAATAAATCCCAACAGCTAGCTTATTGTTCAAAGTTGTATGGTGTTATTAAAGAGAATAATATTTTGTATTTGGCAGATAGTCTATGTGTTCTTTTGCCTCAGAGGTCTAAAGAACTAACTGTTATCTCTAATACCTCCCTTATGGCAGTGTGTAGGATTCTGAACTACACAGTGTGTTCTGGTATACCTATGAACCTAGAAAAATAGGACTAGCAGATGGCAGAGAAGCCTGGCACCTCCCCAAGAAGGTGGGCACTGAATCAGAGAATAATGAATAGGAAAGGTTATACGTCTTAAGGAGACATGCTTTTCAGGGCCAAAGTGGGATAACTTAGGTCTGGCTGAATGGGCATGGTGGTGGAGAAGGCACAGCAAGCATTTGTGCATGCATTCATTCAACAAATGAATATGAGCACCTCCCATGGGCCAGACATAGCTGTTCTAAGCACTATGGATATACTAGTGAACATGAGTGTGGTTCTCCTCCTTTGGAGGGAGGCATCAGGGTACTGTTCATGAGAGAATACCTTGGGAGAAGCAGCCTTGATGCACAGCATGGGTACTTCTCTGGTATTCTGGAATGAGCTTGGATACCTGGCGGTTGGTACACGAGGGTGGGAATTTATGAAATGCAATATCCAGCTCAATTAAAGATCTGGGTTGGTAGAGAACACTTGCAGTACAGGTGGGAATTGAAGCCATCAGGACATTGACAGTACCCAATCCAGACACAGTCTAGCGGATGCGCAGAGTTGAAGAGCTCTCATGTTTAACAAGAGGAGTAGAGAGGGGACCAGAAAGCACAAAGCAATTTTCAACAAATACCTAGTGAATGAAAATAAATGAAACTTGGCCTGAGAGACTGAAAATAAACCAGGAGAGAGTAGCATTAGGGAGACAACAATTGGGTTGGTTTGTTTTTGCTTTTGCTTTGGGGGCAGGATGGGAGAGTTGAGACTGGTCAACTACAGTAGCATTAAAGTAGGTCAAGGGCCAAGGCAAAAAAATGAAGAGGGGAATACCTTTCTCTGCTTTGACTACTGGCTTCTCTTTAGGTCTTCTGGGACCCCCATCCTGCCCCAAGATCCCTGTTGTTAAAATCACTCTCTACTTTTAATCTCTCCATCTCTGTACCCATTTTCTACTTTCTACTTCAACTAAAATCTAGATCTCTGATTTCACTTCCAGATTCTTGCAAGACTGTAGCTGAAAGCTTCCTCAAGGGAAGGGGGTTTGTTCTATGACATCTCAATTCTCCTAGGACCCCGAGATTGTTATGCCAGGCTCCTTATCTCCTCTGTGCTGTCTGCCGACCCCATGGTCATTTATTATGAAGATACTGACATTCCATTTTGAACCTTTAGCTCATGTTCATCATCATCCCTGTTGATTTCCATGACCCCATCAATGACACCTTTAGCCTCCTTGAATCTCCTCCTTTCCCTCCACAGTTTCATTGTTTACTTACATTCTATGCCTGCAAGGCCATTCTGTGGCTCAGTCAGGGTTTCATGATGGCTGAGGATTCCCCTGTTCATGACCTCCTTAACTCCCACCCCATGGCCTACAGTCTAGTACCCTCCCAGCCTGTTCCTCCTTATTTCCCAGCTTCTCAGTGAAGACTATCACAGAACAGGAGATAACAGGCTTAGTTTTGAAACACAGAGCATCGTGCTTGGAACCTGGACCCTTGTTCACTTCCCTAGCATGTTCTGCTCCACTTGAAAAGCTGCTAAAATATTAATTTGACAACAGCACCGTTCTAACACAATCCATTCACTGAACCTACAGTCTCTATGGGGCAAAACACAACCTTACAGCACATCATAGAGGACCTTTCCTAATCTGGCCTCCACTTACTCCTCCTGTCTCTCACCTTCCCCGTCCTCCTTTGCTCTCTGCTCCACATACACCAAACCCCCACCGCTGCCAGGAAAGCCTCTCCCACCATCATCTACCATCTTCTGGCTTTGATGCCTGGGCCTTAACCAGTATCTACTACTCACCATCTCGGCCTTGATACGGTCAGCAAATCTATAGTATGCCAGGTAGGCTTCAATCACAGATACTGTGTGATTACAATGCAATTTGCTATCTCTTTTGCTGTTGTGTAAATGCAGGTGTTTGGGAGTGCAGACTCATACCTGCTCAGTGTAGAGGTCACCAATATATGTTTTGGTGGATGAAAAAACAGTTTTTAAATAAAAGATTTTTTAAGTCGAGATGGAAAAAAAAACCGTTATTAGATATGTCATGTGATGAACTGAGAATAAGAATCAGAGGTGACCACAGAGATCGCTCAATGGATAAAGCAAGTTCTTACTGTGCAAGCATAAGGACAGAGTTGGGATCCCCGGTGGCCACACAGTAAGCTAGGTGGCAGTCGCATCCAGCCTGTTGGAAGGTGGGGGCCCAGAATCCTTGGAGTGAGCTGACTAGCTAGAGTAGCCTAATTGGAAAACTCCAGGTTCATCAAGAGACCTGCCTCAGTAAATTAAAAAAAAAATGATCAAGAAAAATCCCATACATTAACTTCAGGCACGTGTACACAAGCATACACTCCTATATACAAATGTATAAATACCACACACACACACACAAGTACGTGCCCCTCAAAAGTAACCCCTATTCAAATCTATACAGACCACTGTGAGATCTTGGCAAGTTAGCCATAACATTACAGGTTGAGTATCCCGTATTCAAAATGCTTGTGGTTTCAGGACTTTGGATTCGAACACATTTTCAAAGACTTTTGGCCGAACATGTCCAAATGGAATGCTTGAAAACCCAAAATGCTCCAAGATGGGAAACTCAGGAGTTGGGCATTCTGCAGCAGCTTGAATTTCAGATTTTTAGATGATAGATTCTTAATATGCAGCCTCATTCATGGAGCTCTTGTCAAAGTTCAGCCATGGTCTCAGTCAAATCCAATTATCATTCCGCTGCCATCTCCATGCTGTAGTGACCCTGCACAGTTAAAATATCATGTCCCAAACCACAGATATAATGGAGTAAATGTGGGATTCAATCCTAATGTCCAGACACCCATGGGTATAACCCTAACCTATGACCCTGATGTTTTAATCTGACTCTAGCAGTGCCTCCCAGCTATTTAGTGAACTGTGGCACAGCGATGTGCTTCTCATTATATGATAAGCTATTAATTCACCATCTCTCCCTCTAATCCCCCCAAATCTAATCATTTGAACATGTTTAGCAGCTTAAAAGTAACTGTTAAATAGAATCAAAATTCAACACGGGGTTGGAGCCAATTAGAGTCCCTGGTAAAGTCACTACGCTCTGATTCGCTATTATTGTCGTTATTATTACTAAACAAGAGCCTCAAATTGTTCATGCCTGGGAGACAGTGGGATCAGGATGAAGCCCCTCCTCTTCTGGGCTGGGCACTGGCCTAATGGAGAGTTCCTGGAGTAATCCGACTGAGAGGCATCCTTAAAGCGCGCCTAAGAAAGGCACATGCGCCCTAATTGCTTTAGTCTGCTTCTGGCCATCAGGATACCTGAATTAAGTAGGTGAGTCGGAACTTTCAGTGGCACCATCTGGGAAATCCCCTTTAACCTTCCTAGCGCCCAGTCCAACCCATTGCTCATTAACAGAGGAGACCCTGTCACCTCCATCTTCCTCACGTGCGCGGGAGTTTCTTTTTCTGCCAGAACCTGGTGGCGCATATGAAATGGGCAACCTGGAGGCAGGCAGCAGGCAGTGCCCTGGGCACCTGCACATGGGGACCTTAAATCGAGCCTTTAACGTCGTCTGCTTGGGCACGGGACGAGCTTAAAAGGGACCTTCTAAGCTCACTGTTTAATTCTCCTTTTCTCACTTAAGACCCCAATCGCCTCACCTGGGGTGGCTAGCTCCCTGAGGAGAGGAAACCAGCAAGCATCAGCTGCCAAGGCAGAGGATACAGGCTACTATAAGGTGTGAGGCCAATCCGATTCCAGCTGCGTGCACAGCATCCGACCCTTCAATTGCTCAACAAAGGTCTGCCATGTGTAACTGCGTGCTGTATCAAGTAAAAGTCAATTAGGCACCTTTTCAGCCCTCCAGCGCCAACTACCCGGAGAAAAGAAAAGATGAACGGACCATAGCACCAGAACCGAAGTAGAGCATTGACAAATGGAAGTAGGACATGGGGTGGGTATCACAATCAGAGGGGACTGGAGAGCCTTCTGGGTGAGTGGGGTTACAGTTACGTCTTAAGAAGCAAGATGGAATTTGAGAGTGAGAGATGACCCTGTCCTTAAAATGTGGGTGGCCGGCAGTTGTGTGAAGCCTGCTCACTGGCCAGAGCATGTGTGCAAGTAGGAGGAGAGTCACAGAGAGTCTAGACTAGGGGCATGCTGTCCTGTGGCAGTCAACTTGATGGCTGCACTCCCAGCTTCAGGGAGTGTTGCGTTAACTAAGGTAAGACATCAAGGCAGTAGAAAGTTTTGTTTTGTAAGACCAATTAATAGTGAGTTTATGTGTTTTGCCTGCATGTATGTATATGTACCACATGTGTGCAGGCTGGTGGAGAAGGAGGCATAGAAGCCTCTGCTATTGAGTTATTTAGGTAGTTGTGAGCCAACATGTGAGTGCTTGGAACCAAACCTCCAACTTCTGCAAGAGCAACAAATAGTCTTAACTGCTAAGCTATCTCTCCAGCCCCAAGGTGACATTCTTTTAAATTATCAAAATGAAAATAAATGACAAAAAAAAAACCAAAGAGAAGAACAAAGGAATTGGCTAAACAGTCCAGTTATCGCTGGTTTATTTACTATAGCAAAGAATTTGAATCAGCAAATTCTTTGTCCATCAACAAATGAATGGATACTGAGAATTTGCCATATGTATATATATATGTATCATACATATGTATATAGACACACACACATATATATAATATATATATGGGAATATTACTCAGCTCTAAAGACAAAAAGAAAGGCTAAATACAAGTAAATGAGGAAGGAATAAATGGCAAGAGTTATGAAAGAGAATATAAAGCGATATGTTTTTCTAGTTCTAATTCTTCCATGGAGTCTCTGGGTTTGGTGGTGGAAGTGCATAAACTATAGTCAATAGTGAAAATATAAAAATTAATGTAAAGCTTGACAGTTTCCACTTCAAATGCCAATTCTAACTGTATAGAAGTTCATTGAGTTGTACAGACTTTGGATCTGGTTAATTTGGGTGTGTGATGTTTCCATTTAGTTGCAATTTTTATAATAAAGTTTATAAAATCGAAAGGAAAACCCACAAAGAATAAACCATCCACAAAACAGACTTCTCAGCCAGTATCTTACTGTGGTCTTCTGACCTCCCTGGGAAATTCATCCCCCTACACACACACACACACACACACACACGTACACTCATAATCAACTTAATTAAAAAAATGTGCTGATCATTCCCACTTTGCAAGTGAGCAAACATAAGCACAGGAGTAAATGGGCCACAGTCATGCAAGTGTTAAATGACCAAGCCAGCATTTGAGTACAGATGCTCTCACTAAACCAAACTCAGTGCATCTAATCTCCACGTAAAATCACCTCCAGGGACGAGAGAGAGAGAGAGAGAGAGAGAGAGAGAGAGAGAGAGAGAGAGAGAGAGAGAGAGAGAGAGAGAGAGAGAGAGAGAGGTTAAGTCACTAACAAAAGGAGAAAATTGTTCTGATCACAAATGTCCTCTTTGCAAATGAAAGGGTTCTGAGACCTGAAAGTCCAAAAAGCAATTATTAATATGCAGAATGTAGATGGAAAGAAGAGGCTGATTTGCAACCAGCTTGTCAGACTGGGGTGGTACAGGTCTGTAATCACAGCACTGGGGGAGGGAGGGAAGGTGAAGGCAGGAGAATTAAGAGGTTAAGGGCAGCTCTGGCTATGTACCAGGCTTGAGGCTTGTGCTACCCTGGACTGCGTGAGAGCCTGTCTCTAGGAAGATGGGGAAGAGATTTGTAGGGAGAGAGGAGGAATGGGGATAGGTGGCTGAAGAAAGTGGGAAAGAGGGTACAGGAATCAGAACGCACATGTATTAATTGTCAAAGATAAATGCAGCAAAAATTATTTTAAAACAAACAACAACAAACAATTTGTGTTCAAAGTGTAAAAGACAAGGCTATCATAGTCCTTCCGGGACCCAGCCTGAGAGATTGACTGGAATCTGTGTGTTCACCAGCTGATGGATGAAGCAAATTAAAAATTTAAGGATTACAAAATCTAGACAAGGGAGTACCGCTAGTTAATCCTAACTGGGTTACAAAGAGAAAGTTTAAATAATTGTTATGGATGGATACAAGATTGAACGTGGGTATCAAAATTGCATTTGCTACAGATCAAGTAACGCTGGGTTGATAAGGGGGGACTGAAGAGGAGCACACTACATTCATTATTTTAAAGTAAAACTTCAAAAGCTAACATTTAATCCTTAAAATAGATTGACGAATGTTTTGTGAAATGTGCCAGGGACTGCTAAATGAAGAATTGAGTAACTACCACCCAAACCTCAGGGCAAAAGACTAATGAAGGCATCTGTACTCTCACAGAAGGGGTGGGGAGATGGCTTAGTGGGTAAGGCATGAGAACCTGGGTTCAGATCCCTAGAACTACATAAAAGTCGGGTGCATAAATGCATGCTGTAATCCCTGTGAGTGGTAGAGGACACAGGTGGGCCTTGAGGCCTCCTGGCCAACCAGCCTGTGAGTTCAAGGCTCAGGGAGATACTGAATCTCAAATATTAGGTGGATGAGCGATTGAGAGACAGTGCCTATTATGTCCCTTCCTGCACAAATAGCCAAACTTCCCATCATTAGACAGAGATGTTTGGATTGTTAATAAACAAACAACAATTTTAGTGCTTTTTTTCTGAAACAAGACATATAAAAAGCTGAAAACCAGAAAATGTGGAAAAGATGCATAAGCAAAACATAAATGTTAATGTTAATCAGTGTTAAACATTGATTGTGATGGTGGCAGTTAAAAATAGAAACCAGGTCAAAAAAGCATTAAGATAACAAGAAACATGAAGTTAGCCTTAATGATAAAAGTTTTAACTAAATGATATGAAAATTACGTGAACTTAATGTTGATTAAACTGAGAACTTACTGTGAAAACATAGTAGTCATCAGACATCATGTATGGAAAGTACCATATCAAAATATTTACAGTGTGAATGGCAGAAGCATGGTAGAGGTAAGAAATGTGAACCTCTAGAAATACTGGGCATATCAAATTAGCATCAGGATGTAAAGTGCATTTGGTGAATGTGGATAAGGTGCTGTAAGGAAGTATGGAATGCCAGTATACGCATTTGCACTCATAAATATGTGTACGTGTACGTGTCTATATTTTAGAAATGTTTACTTCAAGAGCAAAGGTTGCGCAGCTATTTTCCTGGGCCCATGCCACACTTACATGATTGTGGTCATGTACATTCTGTAATGCTTCCCCAAGGGAATGAAAACAATCCATGCCATATTCATAAAGAAGAGTTACCCCACACAGGGGGCAATGCTCCTCTCAAAAGCCGTGCTTGCCAAACAAAAAGTGTCAGGTACAGTCTGCCTCTTCTTAAACTGTTGCCCGAAAATGTCCCAGAGATCACCCCCAGCAGCACAGGCTGCTAACACTGTTCTTGTTTGTCCACCAGAACTTGAGGATAAGACACAATTGCTGAAAACATCCCAGCGACTTAGGTCGCAGGACATGAAAAGTCAAGGTGGTGCTAGCTAAGAAGCATCCTTCCTGCTGACTAGTGTTCACAGTATTGGAAGGAACTATGCAGGGTGCTGGGGGTAGGGGTAATCAACAGTCTCACCCAGCTGTGAACACTGTGAGCTACAATAACATCCAGCCTGACAACATATGGCCATGGTACACTATTGGTACAAATGTTATAAAGATAATTTTCTGTTTGGATTTGAGGCCTGCTCCACAAGAGGAAATACATGCATAATATAGGAACTCTGGCCAAGAACCCAGCCGAGGGAGCTCATAGGCCAGCAGTGAAGGTATTACTGTTGCCTTGCTACATGGCCACAGTAATCAAAGTCTCTTCTCACTCACATCTTCATACCCATATATCAACGCAACGCTCATACCATGAATTTACAGGCTACAGAAACTGGTTGTGGTGGGTTACAAAAAGTAAGAAATTGCGTGAAGTTTGGAAGAGGTGCAGAGAGAGAAGAGTGGATCTAGGAGATACTAATGGGGAAATGGGGAGACTATAGTCAAAACTACATCATATAAACGAATAAAAATTGTGGGAGTGACTGTAGAAATTCTCAGGGGAAAATAGTTATTTAGCCATATTATTTATAGTGAAAGAAATATTAATTGGGTTCAGAATACATCAGAAAGAATCTAGGACCCCGAATTAAAATACACTGGGTGAGTTCAAAGTGATCTTAAGAAAAGCCTAATGATTCTCAAATGCTTAAGGCTTGAAACACAAGTGAAAACAACTGAACCCCTAACTGTTAAGAATTAAAAAGATTTTTTTTTCTCTTCTTGTGGAGCTCCAGTCGCCTACAGGTCTTTCTTTCTCCCTCTTCATAAGATTCCCTGCACTCTGTTGAAAGTTTGGCTATGAGTCTCAGCCTCTGCTTTGATACTCTGCAGGGTAGAGTCTTTCAGAGGTCCTCTGTGGTAGGCTCCTGTCCTGTGCCCTGTCTTCTCCCTCTTCCAATGTCCATCCTATTTGCCTTTCTGAATGAGGATTGAGGATTGAGCATCTTACACAGAGTCCTCCTTCTTGATTAACTTCTTTAGTTGTACAGATTTTAGTATAATTATCCTATATTTTATGTCTAATATCCACTTATAATTGAGTATATACCATGTGTGTCTTTCTGCCCTGGGATACCTCACTCAGGATGATCTTTTCTAGTTCCCACCATTTGCCTGCAAATTTCATGATTTCCTTGTTTTTAATTGTTGAGTAGAAAAAAAATCTGGGCAAAGCACAGGGGTCTTTTCTGAGACTGATACTCCAACCAAGGACCATTCATGGAGATAACCTAAAACCCCTGCACAGATGTAGCCTGTGGCAGCTCAGTGTCCAAGTGGGTTCCCTAGTAATGGAACAGGGTCTGTCTCTGACATGAACCCAGTGGCCTGCTCTTTGATCATCTCCCCCTGAAGGTGCAGCCATAAATAAATTCATCAGACCCCAAATGTTTGTAAGGAAATGAATTTGAAACCTGAAATGACAGTGCGTGTCACACAGCATTATATATGTACATACACATTTATTTGTATATGTCTCTTAAATGAAACCATAAATGTGTATGAAATGTTTCTGATTTATTTTTTAAGCTCAAACATGCCTGCTTTTGAAAAAATATAATGTCATGATAAAGTAAACTCCAAGGTAATCTCAAAACCAAGCTTGTTTATGACTATGTAAGAATGTAATTGCTTAAAGTACAATTAAAGGGACCATTTTAATAACCTAACTGAACTGATTTGACATTAGAATCTATCATATCATTTCACTAAAGGATAAAATTCATATTTTATGGAGGATAAAGAAGGATTTGATAAAATTCAATTGCACACGGGAGAATGTTATTTTAGTATAATGAGTGTTTCTTTAGGCAGAGGCTTACTTAAGTACCATGGAATGAATTAAGTTGTTAAACACAAATGTTGACTGCTGAACCTCATTTCATACCTCTAGATTGTAGAAATAAGTTCCAAATTCTGTATTGTGTTTTAGTTTAAAGGATTAATATTTTATTTATTCTTTAAGAATTTTTACTCATATAAATCATATCCCCCCTTTTAATCTTCCTATACACCCCAACATCCCTTTCCCAAACTGATTTCTTCTTTCTCCTTTTCTTCTCCCTCTTCTTCTATTTTTATTATCTATGGAGTGTAATTAATTAGTGAGCCCTATATGTGCATCGTTACAGAAGCATCGACTGAAGCAGGAGTAACTTACCAAAAGCAGCACACTCCCAAAGAAAACTGACTCTTCCTTCCCTCCAAGCCATCAACTGTCAATATCTCCTTGTCTAGGCTTGTGTTTCCATTCTAGATCCATGCTGTACTGTTGAATGGTTTGATCTTCTGTGGGTCTTAGGTAAGCAGCCTTGGCTGCTTTGCATTCATGAGTGCAATAGCTCTGTCATGTCCAAAGGACACTGTTTTACCCCAGTCCTCCCTGAACTCTGGCTCTCACGGTCTTTCCACCCCTTTTCTACAATGGGGTCTGAGTGCTGTGGGGAGGGTGTGTGACATAGACGTACAGCTTATAGTTGTTGTGGTAATTTAAGTAGACATGTTCCCCCCATAGATTCATGCGTTTGAAAGCTTGGCCCATAGAAAGAGGCGTTACTGGAATTGTTGGAGCAGATGTGGCCTTGTTGTTGAAAGTGTGTCACTGTGAGGGTGGGCTTTGAGGTCTTCTATGCTCAAGCTATGCCCAGTGTGGCAGTCTCCATCTGCTGTCTGTGAATCAAGTTGTAGAACTCTCGGCTCCTCCAGCACCAGGTCTTTCTACACGCTGCCATGCTTCCTACCATGATGATAATGGACTAAACCTCTGAAACTGTAAACCAGCCTAAATTAAATGTTTTCCTTTATAAAGAGTTGCATTGGTCATGGTGTCTCTTCACAGCAATAAAACCCTAAATAACACAGGTGAGTACGCCATGGTTATATAGTCTCTGCATTTGACACTAGTGAGACAACTCTGTATTTTTTAACAAAAATTCAACTAATTCTTATGAACACCAACTTATCCTAAAGAACCTAGCTAAGAGCACAATTAACACTGAAATATGAGTGGCTTTCTCTGTTGTATTCTGGGAAAACAGAAAAGAGTCTACTCTGGGTTCTGCTAATTATCTCAACCCCGAAGACAAAAGAAGCAAGTATTTGAAAATAATTCCTAACATTGTTATTTTTTGAATTCTCATCATAATTATTGTTCTGGCAAGCTCCAAGGAACTAAAGATCTTTCAAAAGGAATAAGAGCATTTAGTCAGTCTGTGGGTAAAAACTGGGTATACAAAAATGAATAAGTTTTCTATATATTAGCAACAACTGGCTAGAAGAACAATGAAGAGAAAGTATTCAATTTACAACAGAGAAAATATAGATGTGCAGGAATAAACCAATCAAAACTTATTTAGAGCCTTTATAAAGAAGTCTTTAAAACCTTACAAAGGCATATAAAAGTGCATTTTAATAAATGGAGAGAAATGCCATTCCCTTTGAAAGTAAGACTTAATATCATAAAGGTATCAATTAAATCATAAGTGATTTAAAATTTAGCCATCAACTTGTTTCAACACAAGCACTGCTGTATAAAAGTATATCTAGATAAATAAATTCAGAAGACAAGGGGGAAAATTATGAAAACTAATGACAAGAGCTGGCTCTACCTGATATTAAAATCTATCATTAAAAATCCATCAGAAAGCTACAGGAATTAAAGTGATATATTACTAGTGCAGAAATAGGTGGCAAAGGCAGACACCAAAGACAGTTTGCATAAGGGAGAGGGGACTCTGCATTCCTGATCTTCTTTCACATCTGCAGCACCTGAGAATGGCCGCTTGAGGGATCCGCCTTTTCCTGTTCTCTCTGTTGCTTTCACATGTTGATTGTCTAGTTTCTTTTTGCCACTTTAATTACCTTCTCTGTGCTTTCAAACACCCTATGCCGGTTCACTTAAAATGGGCACTTCTCACTCTCTTGACTCACGAGAATCACAAATGCACTCAAAAACCAAGCCTCCAACTTTACCACCCAAGATGCATCTCTCCTAACTCAGAAATGGGCACTTTCGTTCTTACGTGACTGTCATCAAAATCCTGACAGAAAAGGGGCTGCTTGGATTTCTTAGTTATTGTAAACAATAACTGCAATTAACACAAAAGTTCAGAATGCATAAAGAAAACGCCAAGTGTGCCAATAGATCATGGAATACTATTAGACCATTAAAAAGAAGAAAATCTAGTCCTTCTGACAACATAGGTGGAACTGGAGACCATTATGTTAAGTGAAGTAAGCCATGCACAAAAAGACAAATATCAATTGACCTCATTCAGATACAGATCTCAAGATGTTGATCTCATCAAAATTGAGAAAAGAATGGCAGTTACTGTTACTCAGGATGGGAAGAATCGAAAGGAAGGAAGAATGAGAAAAAGCTAACTGATCAGTGTAAGTCCTAGTTAGGTAAGAGTATTATGGTTTGGATCTTAAATGCTCACCAAAGGCCACATGCTGAAGGCTCTCTCCACAGGCAAAGGCATCATAAGCAGTGATTGAAGACAGCAAGGGGTGGATCTCATTGGAGGAATTAGGTCACTGCCTGCACTTCCATAAAGGACATATTGGTGCTCCCCCATCTTCATTCTCTTTTCAAACCACCATGAAGGCGAACACTTCTGCTACAACACTGCTCCTGCAGTGATAGTCTGCTCACCATGGTTCAGAAAAAATACAGCACCAATTGCGTTTTTTCTTCTTTATGTTGGCTGCCTTGAGCATTATATCACAGCAATAGAAAGCTGAACAAAATGCAAAGTAATAAGCTCTGGCTTGCTGTACAACTAAAGGATGGTGACAGTCCCTGAGAATGTGCTGTATCTTTAAAAAAAAAAACAACTGAAGAAACAATTTTGAATGTTTTCATCATACAGGAATGACAAATGATGAGCTGCCAGGGTGGGTAGTGCACACCTATAACTCTAGCACGTAGGTGGTAGAGGCAAGAAGGTTTCAACTTTGAAGTCAGTCCAGGCTACATAGAAAGCCCCCACCATGACCTGGAAATGATCATCCTGAGTGAGGTATCCCAAAAGCAGAAAGAAACATATGGTATACACTCACTTATATAAACCTATAGGATAGGAAGGTCAAGCTGAAATCTACGCACCCAGAGAGGATATACAAGAAGGAGGACCCAGATTGATATGATCAATGCTTGTTTGAATGAACAAATGGGATGGACATTGAGTGGAGGAGAAAACAAGCAACAGAACAGGAGCATGCCAAAGAGGACCTCTGGGGGATGGGGGGTCAAT
>CM053749.1:19081188-19096239 GCA_028658305.1 Pachyuromys duprasi
TGAGCTGCTTCTACCTCATTGCCTTTTCCGGCCATGATGGACTGCACCTTCTCAAACCAGCTTTTTTTCCCCTTATACCAGTTCCAGATATTCTGTTACAGAAATACGAAAAGTACTTAATATAAAAAATGGTGTCAGAAGTGGGGTTCTTACCATGATAAATCCAACAACATGATTCTTGGATGCTTTAAACTTATTAGTGGGAGGAATGAGGAAGACTGCATCTGTAAGTTAGAGATGACATGGAATGCTATAATCAGAATTTACTAAGGTCATTGAAGGTATAAAGACTGTGCTGGAGAGGGTTTAGGACACAAGAACTCTTTCAAGAATCAGACTAACACGGTGCATGATGGCAAAGCATCTAGATGTGTTCTGCCTTGTTAACTTTATTTAGAGAGACCTGAACAAATGTCTGTTCTCCTCACATTTGGACCCCAGTGAAAGATCTAAGAAATTATTCTATCCAAATCCAACTTGGTGGAAAAATGAGTTTATTTGGTTTATTTACAGAGCTGTGTGAGGGGTTACTAAGAAAAATAAAGATGACCTCCAAAACAGCCATGTCACCAAAAAGTTCCACCCTACATGGATAATAATTTCTTAAAAGCTGGATAAATTGAGGTCCCCCTTCAGGCAGCCTTTCATCTCCTATGCAGTCTAGCCCTTCATAAAACACATATAGCTAAGACAGAATTACAAACAGCAGGGAGAAGTGTCTTCTTGAGCTGTCATCTTAGATGGGAGACTAATGATCCTTCCCATGCCCTCCAGCTGTGAGGGAACGTCACTGAACCCAATCATGTGAGGGCCTTGCGCAGGTTGTCACAACTCCTCTATCATCTTGAGATGGGAGCAGCCATGTTATGCTGGCATAAAAGTGCTCTACAATACCACATCCTGAAATCTGGTAGAGTTACATTCAAAATGAATTTATAATTCTTGTGGCCAAGGAATTTCCAAGACATTATTAAAATCTAGGTTGTGGCATGATTACTACTCCTTGCCCTTAGCCAGATTTACAGAGAAAAAGAAAGGGATTAAGGGAAGAAGGATTGCAAGAGGGAGAGATGGAGGGGAAAGAGAATAATTAGACAGAGATAGAAGAAACTGAAATGAATGGTTTTAAAAGTTTAGTTTGCCAAGAAAAGGAGCCCAGTTGAGTTTAAACATGTAGGCTAAGCATATAAGGACAAAGAAATGATGGTTATTGAAGAGTCTAGCATGATGAAGAGAAACTTCACATTCTGCAGTGGGACAACAGGTCTCCAGGTTGTAGAAATGCAAATCAACTTGAAAGAGAGTAGCTGAGCAAATACAGCTTCCACAGGGCTTCTTTGCTCCAAACTGGACCCCTTTGGAAAGTTTTTTTTTTTCACAGTTCAGCTGTGTAATCACGACACTGCTAAAATCATAGCCTAAAAGAGACAAACTGCACTCCAAGTTTCCAACAGCATCCACATGGTGCTGATTTCTTCAGGCGTGCAAAATCCAAGAGTGAGGGAGTCATGAACATATAGACCCAGGTTCCAGAAAGCTACTAAGGTTGAGATGGATTTTCTACATGGACCTCCTAGCTGAGTATGCAGGAAACAATAAAGGTGAAATGTGTTGTAAGAGACTCTGGGACACTGAAGACTGCAGAAACATGGGCTATTTTCCAAGGAATCCTGCAGGTATTAAGAGAACTTAGGGTAAGAGAGCTCTGTGAGACCTAGGCAAAAGATCACCAGGATAAGAGCTACCCAAATCTACTGGGACCTAAATGGTTTTACCAAGTGCCCCACCATCATGCCAGTCTTCGGAATTACAGGGATGTACATTTGTCTCTTAAACTTGCATCTTGATTTGTGCTGCTCTTCTCTTGCTGTGTGCTTATTGTCCTGTTTTGATTGGGAATGTTGACTCTGTGCCATTTTATGTGTAATTTGGTTTTTGTTTTGTTTGTGTGTATGCGTGTGTTGATTGTATTGTATTTGTTGTTGTTGTTTGTCCTGTAGAGCCTTACTTTAAGAGATTGCCTTGAATCTTAGAAGTGACTCTGGACCTCAGACTTTTGAAGAGTACTGTAATTGTAAGACCATGGGGACTTTGAAGTTAGACTAAATGCTTTTTTCATTATAAGATGGCCATATGCCTATGGGAATTAGGGAAAAATCTTTTTTTATAGTTTAAATGTGAACTGTTTCCATGAGTTTGAATACTTGGTCCCTAGCTGTTGGTGCTGTTTTGGAAAGTTATGGAAACTTTAAAGACATGGGAACTAATTATAGGGCCCAGGCACATGGGCAAAGGGCTACAGTTGACCTTGTTTGGCCCAAACTTTTTGTTTCCTGACTGCCAATGAGAAGCAGCCAGCTGCATTACGCTTTCGCTGCCATAATCAAGAGCCACGCTCATTTTCACATCTTCCTCTGACATGGGCCATGCTTTCTCAAACCCTGAGTCAAACAAATCCTTCCTTCCTTAAGTCTATTCTTTTGGGTAAATTATCACGATAGCAACAAAAATATCTAATGTACCTACCAAATAAACATGTCCACCCAGAGAGACACCCTTGGGGTCTCTCCTCTGGAGTTAGCTTGTGCACAGTAGAGAATACTCCTCGTGGAACTGGGTAGTCTCAATCATGTGACCTGGGTGACAAGTGGCTGTCCTGTTACCTCTCTAGTGGACCAGAGGATCTCTGCCTCACAACTAGTACAGCCTCAAAGAAACTCTTTATCTTGCTTGCTCCTAGCAGTTGGCCCAGAAATAACCCCATGCAGATTCCATAGAATTTTTAATCAAGATGCTAATATAGTGTGCTAATGATCAAAAGCTCAGAGGGTAATTTTTTTTAAATGTCAGAGAACTTGACAGAATGAGTAGAAAGAATGTCAGAAGGTGAAAATGGGGCAGAGTCATGAGTCAGGGCCAGTGACAATAGCTCAAAGGTATAATTGGACCATCTGCTGCGTACTCCACAGGAGTCTGGTTCCCTGTGGTCCCTGCAAAGCTAAGAAAGGGGTCACCTCGATGGACTGAGTGCTTTCTAAGAAAGGTCCAGAAAGTGCAGGCAGACCCTTCCTCAGAAAAGAGCCAGACAGTTACTGCAGAAAGCCCAGAGTGGGATTTCTTGAGCTCTCATTTAGTTAAAATTTGCTTCCCACGCATCTTTCCTATGACTAAGGTACCATGCACTCAGTGAGATTATAAGCCCATGGGAGTTGTCGGAACTCTAAGAACATCAGAGGTTGGAAATTTTCCAAAGATGTGTGATAGAAAAGAAGTGCCTTCAAAGGAAGTATGTTCAGAAACACCATACAATGTGCAAAGAGAGAACCAACTTCAGTCATGAAGTTCTGAAGGAGCAGTCATTTCCATTATGGGGACTAGCATGGACTTGCACCCAAAAACTAAGACCACCTGCAAGCATGGAGATCTCTACTACAAAGAAGATATCATATTTAGATGAAGACAGCACAAGAAATGGGAATCCGTTTCTGCAGAATTTCTGTTGACATTTGAGGACTAGATCTGTGCATAGTGCAGAATGAGACACCCAACATAGCTCCTCAAAAATGGGGAAAATGGGAGAAGACCTGAATTGAATAGGTTTTTAATAAGATAAGAAACAAGAGTTGTTGATGACCACTTTTTCAGATTTTAATAATGATGTTTAAGAGGAAGATGAAAACAGGAAATTGGGTAAATCTTTGAGGAAATTTGCCATGAACAGTTAGTGAAGGAAACCTTTCCCCACTCGGTCAGGTGAGAGTACCCCATTAGGTTTCCCAAAGAGGATTTTCCTGCAAAGTCTTCTGAAAGTGGGGCTTTGGCTCTTTGGGTTCTATGGTCAGACCCTAGTTCAGCAAAATGGCGAGGTGAGCAGACAATAGCCACAACAGTATTTCTTTTCTTCCCATGGGGAATCAAAAAACTAAAAACATCAGTGTAGCTTTGATTTCAGGTGGCTCTCACACTGAATGAGTTCAGGCATCCAGTCTTCACTGGCCCTTTGGCTTGGCTATCTATATATGACTGTGGTTGGCTTTCATGTATCCATGTCTTAATGCATGCTGTCTTGAGTACACAGCATCAGAGAGTGGTGGAACAGAGGCAGATGTGTTTGTCCCTATGTTGTCATGCCATCCCTTGTCAGCTCTTCACCACATCTTAAGAACTTTGGAGACTCTTCCTTTTCTCCTGCAGGGCCAAAATTCTTCCCCATGACCCCTCACCTCCAACATATGTAGTGAGACTATGGTTCCCATGAGCTTCCCACTATGCTGGAAGAAGGACAAATATTCTTTGGCAGATAGGACAACTCTTCTTGCCTTCCCTAGAGCCCCCTTTACTATCTTCACTGTTTGCCATGGAGATGATATCAACATGGAGAAAAATTTCACTCAAGGAATGTGATGGTTATAACAGAGTCATAGAAAATAGGGTTGGCAACAGCGTCATTCCGCATTTAGGCTGTAAAATTTCAAAGCATAAATTGAACATGAGCAGGAAATAAATTATTGTTCACATTTTCCTTTACACTCTGCAGAAGATATTCATCTGTGGACAATAAAAACAAAGCATGAAACAGCCTTGGAGAGTCCTTACAAGCCAGCATCATCTAGAGGCAGCTTTGGCGGAGGCCACATCAGGAGGGATGACTTAACCAGCCTTAAACAAAGGCATTGTGGACTTCAGAGTTAGAAAGCTGAGCATTGTCTCCATGAAAATTGACTCAGAAAGGCAGAGCTTTGTGGACAATCATGTGATCACAGCTGTTTCTCCTGGTAAGGCATGAGAATAGACAGGCACTGTGCACTCAGCTATATAGGGAGTGAACAGGAACCAAGAAGGTCGTTCCTGAACTTGAATGGCAACAAAGCCCACCTGGACATTCCAGAGACTTCTCACAGGCACCAACCAAACAGCAAGCAGAGATATGAGTGTCTCTTCTTCATCCAAGTCTTGATCTACACTAGCCACTTATGTCTGCTTGCACATGAGCTTGTGACGCTCCTGATATACACGTTCGCCAATCTGTTTTATAGACAGCATTTGATTAGGAGCCAGAACACCCTGGGAAGAACCCAGGTGCTGTCGATCTGAGGTGGAGAATTGCATGCAAGTGGTTTATAAGAATATGCTCTTGAGAAGAAGGCTGGCAAGAAAGTCAGGGACATAGAAATAAGAAGCAGAAAAAGTGGGACTTCAGCTATTGCTGCAAAACAGAACCCTTGGAGCCAAGATGACCTTCAAAAGTGGCCTAAACCTTGGCAAGGAGACTAGAAATGTTTATTCCATTGTCACAGGCTCCTTTGGAAGACAGATGAAACTTTGGCAATACCTGGGGAGGAGCTCAACTGTGAGTTGTTGGGAGTAAATCCCCTTTGATAGAAGAAAGGGTACCTGGTATCATAACACAAAAGGGGGAAATACGCACCATATGAAAGCAAAACAAAGCCTTTTTCACAAAGGCTGAATTAGTCCATGCAAATCTGAGGTGTGGGGAGAGTCACATGAGTGTATATACAAATATGTCTCCTGTTTGTTACAGGACGATAGTGGCTGTATTTAGAAAATAAACACAGTTAAATGACAATAGAATAGGTTAGGAACTTTCAAAGCACATCCTAACAATAAGAATGAAGGTTAAAGTAATAGTGTAAAAAGTTAGCTGAAGAAAAATGAGGAATCACAAAATTAGCTGAGGTGGGGGCTGGAGAGATAGCTCAGCAGTTAAGAGTATGTACTGCTTTTACGGAAGACCCAAGAGAGCTTCCCAGCACCCACAGCAGATGGCTCACAACTGCCTGTAACTCCAGCTCCAGAGAATCAGCTGCCCTCCTGTAGTCTCTGCAGGTACCTGCACACACACACAACTAAAAATTAGAAACAGGTTAGAAAATATTAGAAATATAACAAAACTGGGCATGTATACACCAAGTAAATTAAGTTAAGGCATTGCCTATGTGCAAGTTAAAAATGCCAAAACAAAAGTTATCTGACAAAAAAAATGTGAATACAATAACATAAGGCATTTAATATAAAAAGATGATTGTGCACTGGGATTGTGGTATACACCTTTACTCCCTGCCCTTGGGAAGCAGAGGCAGCAGGATCTTTTTTAAATTCAAGGCTAGTCTGGTCAATATAATATATCCCTGTCTCCAACAAACAAACAAACAAACCAAAAATCAAAACAACAGCAAAATGCCCAGATGATTGGATTTCTAGTTGTAGTACCACTTAAGATTAGACAATTAAAGAAATTATCTCGGTACCAAATATGTAAACTATAGTAAACTGTACTTAATTTAAAATTTGTAAAAAGTTTATTATTATATTTATTTATTTATTTGTGTGTGTGTACATGAGGAAATCAGGAAAACTTTCAGAAGTAGGATTTCTTGTTTCACCATGTGGGTCCCAGTGATCAAACTCAGGTCACTACAGTTGGTAGCAAGTATCTTTGTTTGCTGAATCTCATAAGAGTTGTATCACTCCAGTCTACTGCTTTTAGACAACTCCATGGAAGAGTCTTCCTTCTAGCATTTGCTTGTTGATTATAGAGCCTTGGAAAAGGTGCTTCTGAGTCTTGCCAATTTTTTTGTATATCCCATGCGCTTTATCCTTCCAGGACGAGACAATGTCTTACTCAGGGGAAATAGTCCATAACTATTACAGAAATGCACAGGAAGGATAACTGCATTGTGGTCAAGTTGAATTCCAAGATACATGCTTGCTAAGAAAATAGAGGAAAGAAAGGTCATGTGGTTATCTCAATGCAAGAAGAAATGCTGTCATAATATCTAGCCAACTTTAATGACATCCTCCCATTAAATTAAATTATTAGAGCTAAGGTGTTGTGGTTAATGTTGATGGCACTTTGACAGGATCTCAAATCCCCGTTGGCTCACCTTTCAGGGCATGCCTGTGAGGGATGATCTAGATTAGGTTAATCAAAGTGGGGAGACCCATCTTACCTGTGGGTGGTACCATTCTATGCCTAGGGTTCTGGACTTCATGGAAAGGAGAATGGGATTGAACACAAGCATTCATTGCTCCCTGCTTTCTGACTGTGGACGAAATGGGACCAGTTGACTCACATCCCTGACTCAGTGAATTTCCCATCACAAAGGAGTATGCCTCTAATTGTTAGACAATAATAAACCCTTCCTTTCTCAAATTGTTTTTTCCCAAATATTTTATGGCAGCAAAGAGAGAAGTAACTAACACACAGGAATAGAAAGAACATATTCAACTGGGAAAAAGCATCCACTAATTCTACCTTTCACATCATGCTTGTTAATGAGACTTACTGCTTCTAACCTGAATCCCCAAAGGAATTGTGGAATCTACAGATTTTACAGGAAAAAAAATTTAAGCTGAACAGAATACTCTGAGGCAAATTTTCAGTGTCCCCTTTCCTTCACCTGCTGTCTAGGAAGCTATAGCTCAGACCAGACCTTGCTGATGTTTCCAAATATCACTGTCTAGGGTCAGAATCTGTGCTTGGTGGCCTTATCCACACAGGCAATTCCCCCAGGAAGAAGCATTACATGTGGTATGTGTTATTTATCTTTCTCTTCTGTGACCATTCGCCACACAGAAATCAAGGTATTAAGGACATTTGTGTGTGTGTGTGTGTGTGTGTGTGTAGGTTCAGACGTTTCAATCCATGGTTGCTTGGTCCCTTGTTTGTGGACAGAACAAACTCATGGCAGGAGTGTTTGGTAAAGATTATTCATCACATGGTGGACAGGCTACAGAGAAAAAGGAAAGGATCAGGGGCCAGATACAAAGCTTCAAAGGCATTCCCTGAATCCTTTCATCAGGTCTCATCTCCCAAAGTTTCACAACCTTCGAAAACGTGGTTAGGAATCAAACTAAGGCCATGTGTCTCACACAAGAGCCTGTGGGGACATTCCAGACTCAAGCCACAGCATCTCACATTTGGAACATTCAGTAGCCAATGATCAGTTAAGAGAGTTGTTCATCAGTCTCTCTGCAGACATGTAGGAAAAGCATGCCTGTCCGCAGTGTTATATTCCATTTCTAGTACAATGATTCTGGACTATATTGCATGGGATCCAAACCTTCTGGAACATAAGACCTATCTTTGTTCCTACACGGAAGTGACTTCTGCCCTTGCTATGAAGCTTTACCCCCTGGCAAGAGATGAATGTGGGTTTCTGAAGAGCTGGGCATTAATATTACTTTGATAAAAACAGAGAAGTAGCCTGAGTCCATGCCCAGAATTGGGATCTTCTTGGTGATGAGAGAGGATAAGGGCTACATGTTTGTTCTGAAAGAGCCAGGCCTCTTGACAGGGTCCTGTGTTTTGCAAATAGGACTTCTTATGGGAAGCAATGACTAGATCGTGGACTCTCTGTTCCTTTGTAGAAAAGGGTATTCCAGTGAGTTCCCTCTGGCTTTAGATGGATATTCCTCAGAAGATATTACTCAGTGGAATTTGCCAGGGGCAGTTACAACTACAGTGATTAAGTGATTTCTGTCTACTCTCCTTCTGAATTACATTTCTTTTGTTAAAGCAAACCCCCTCCAAAAGAAATGGACACAACTTTTATTTCAGAAAATAGTCTGAACTAGATAAACTCAAATCCCTTTGCAAATACTAAAATATTTATGTGCACCCTGGTACATGGAGAGCCATGGTCTCAAGAAAGGAAATTCTATGTGTCAAAAACAACAAAACTGTAGCTAAAACCCTGAGCTGATCATGCAGCAGCCCTAGAGGCACTTTTGGTTTCAGTAACTAGAGGATTGCTTTTAATGACCTTACAGGGAAATGAAATGAGGTCTTGATCCTTCTTACGATGAGATATAGAACACAGACTTCTGCACAAAAACCAGGCTCCCAAAAGGTTTTTACATCCTTACAAAGGGTAGATTCTAAAACATCAGAACAAAAGCACAGGAAAGACGAATGGAAGTTTGTCTGTCCTGGTCTGACCTCTCAGTAGGAACACAGTGATTTCTGGGCTGATGCTGACGTGATTTTTGTGGACCAAATTTAAGCATTTTGCAGGACCTACTGACATTGCAAATACATATAAAAATGGTCTCAGGATACTAATACACCCAGACCAGCTGGAAAATCATCATTTATTTAAAATCCACATATGGCAATGTAACTTCTATGCAAGCTACATAAGTTTCCTACAAACAAAACCATTCAAATGTGGGTTTACAAAAAAGCTTTTAAGACATGGAATAATGCTTAAATTAATAAGACCAACAAATAAATTAACAGTAGGATCGGAGGTTTAAGAATATTATTAGATAATGAAACTCTTATGGAAGATACTGTACACTTGAATTAAACAGTGTGAAGAAATTGAGCTGGTACTGATCCGGAAGCTTCATCTCTACTGGAAGTGCTATGTAAACTTCTAGAGGAGAAAAGACTCAGCTAGCATGCATAGATGTGAACTCTATGGGCTACAGTAATGACTGGCCTTGCAAAAGATGTATCCACTAATTCAGTAGTGGCATGAACATCATGACAGTAGCTAACTTCTTTCTGATCAGGTTTAAGTTTTGCTCCACAAGATGAAATCCATATTTAACAAGAACCAATAGCTGGATAGGTCATACTAAAGGAGAACCTACTACAATTATTCTTCTAAATAGATAAAGTAGTGAAGACCCTCTTAATGGATTACTATTATAAACATAGACTAATGTATATCTCAACATTCATCTAAGAAGCTTCTATTTGTTGTAAATCGTGATAATACAGAAACCCACAAGTGGCAAAGGTACAGAGAAAAAGAGATTGACAAATGCTCAGCCCTAAATGGAACATATGTACCTCATCTTCCCAAGGCTTATGGATCATTGTAGAAGAGAAAGCAGACAGACTGTGAGTGCAGAAGCAGTAGGTGACATCAAGAATAAAGTGTCTCAGCAGCTGCATATATAATATAGGGTCACAGCAGTTAGGACAGAATGCACAAAACCTGTGTTAGACCATGCTAGACCAAATCCCAGCATGGAGATGTGAGTTGACTATGAAAGCCCACTCCATGGAGCTAATGGAAATTGTTAGCCACTGAAAGTGGGAGAAAGGTTCCCTTAAGAGTGTGGCTCCAAATTTGTCAGTCACACTCTGGTGGAAAACAACACATCCAAGAACATTTGGACAGCACAAGTTGGTTTTGATTGATTTAAAAAAAAAAAACCCAAAACAGTATACAAAGTCATTGGGTAAGGAAGTGGGGTGGATCTGGGAAGAGCTGGGTGCGAGGGTAAGTATGATCAAAATAAACAGTATAAAACTCTCAAGTAACTAACAAAATTGTGCAAAGATGATCAAATAATGAAAGAAGAAGAAACATCACAAACTGAATATGATTGAGATGAAAAAACTAATAATGGCAAATAACCAAAACAAAAACGTTTTGTGGATGCTCAGAAGATGGTCAGTTGTTATGGAGTTATAAGAATCTGAGTTGAAACCCCAGCCAGTATCCACATAAAAACCAGGTATAGCTGTCCATGCCTGCCGTCTCAGCAGTGGGACAGCTGAGCTGGGAAGATTCTGGGGTCCTGTCAGTCATCCAACCTACTTGAGTTAATGAGTTCAAGGATTATGGAGGATCCTTCTCTTGAGAAATAAATTAAAAAGCAGTAGAGAAAGATGCCTAATGTTGGCCTTCATGCCCATTCATGCGCAAACACACCTGTGTTTGCATACATGTGAAAAATACACACATATTTTCCACATTTTTATGAGGCTACTATAAGTTTGATATTTAATTCAGACAAGGATAATCTGAGAAAGAAAGTCTTTTTTTTGGACCAATATCATTCATGATTTAGATGTGAAAAATACTGAAACATCATTACAAAAAAAAATGCATCAGGACCTAGCTGAATTCCAAGGAAGCACATTTGGTAGGGAAATAAAGGAAGGAAGGGCTATCCCATCACTTCAATAGAGAGGGAAAACACTTCATAAAACCTAATGAACTCCACCAATATTGGATTGGTAGAAACAAGTACTCAACAAGGCAGCCTCATACACAGGAAGCAAACTCTGAAAATACTGAGGAGATGAATGGCAGCAAAGGCATCAGTAAAGGTGTATTATTAGTAGACCAAGCAAGAAAGCAAAAAAAAAAAAAAAAAAAAACAGGGAATAGAGAGTTGATAAATCAACTGGCCTAACACATATCAAGGAACATTCTACCCAATATCAGCACGGCATGGGGGCTCAGACCTCTCAGAACAGACAAAGAGTTGGCCATAGAAGAGCTTCAAGAAACTGTAAAGTATTGAAAGAGTAGCATGGTTGTCCTACTCTGTCCTGACAACAGTTGAGAGGAGTAATAAACAGAATTTCTATGAGTCTAGGCCAGCCTGGGGTAAGAAGTGAGCTCCAAGCAGACCTGAGATACAGAATAAGACTTTGTCTCAAAGCAACCACCATAAAATGATTTAAAAATACTGAAATTACTAAATTCTTTATTATAGTTAAACAAAATAAGAAAAATAATTACAACCAAATGTGATATCATATATAATTGCAAGCCCAGCACTTGGAAGGCTGAGACAAAAGGATTATAAGTTTGAGACCAGCCTTAACTACAGAGCAAAATCCTGAGTCAAAATAATTACAGATGAAAATTTGTTTTAGATTTTTATAAAGTGGACATTAAATCACACATTCCTAAATAACATGTAGAGGAATTAAGAAGTTGTAAGGAGTATTAGAAGATAGCTTGAGATGAACAAAAGCAAAAACAAAACAACTCAAAATTTAGAAGACCCTCTTAAAAGGAACGTTTACAACACAAAGTGTCTGTGTCCAACAATTTACAGCAGTAAATTGTGAAGACAGAAGATGGGAAATCAATACCCTAACCTTCCAACAAAAGAAACTGGGAAGGAAAAGCAAAGAAACCCAGACAAGCAAAAGGAAGAAAACAAGAGGGCAGGAGGAATTAATGGAATTAATAGAAGAGAACAAAGAAAATCAATGACAGTAAAAGTCGGTGCTTTGAAACAATCAACAATATTGACAGACCGACCAGGGGACATGAGAGAAGACTCAACTGCTAAAAGCAAGTGTGAACAAGAGGAAATGATGACAAGGCACACTGAAACACGCATAGAGAAAATGAGTGCTATAAACTGGATGTCAACAAATTAGATAACTCAGACAAGATGGATAAAATCCTAGAAAGACATACAATACTGTGTAATGAGGAGATTGGTTCGAGCAGTCCTACAATGGGTAAAGTGAGTGAATTAAAGCCAGCTAGATGGCTCAGCAGGTAAAAGTGCTTCTTGATAAGTCTGACAACCTGAGTTCAACTCTCAGCGTTCATAGTGTGGAAGGAGGAATGTGACTTTCACAGTTTGGCCCCTGCCCCGTAAACATGCACCCTGACGTTTGTGCATGCATGTACAGTCAAACACAAACACACACACACTCTCTACATAAACATAAAAATTAAAGATATTGAATTAATAATTTGTAATTACCTACAAAAATTTTTCCAAATAATTTTAGTATTACATTTTATCAAACAGGTGATAGATACTTAGTAGTAAACCTTTGCAACCTGAAAGAACAAATAGACCTCTCAACATGTTTTACAACACCAATGCTACCACGATATAAAACCAAACTGGAAAAAAAAAAACAACTATTGTCTGCTGTCCTTTATAAATAAAGGCAAAAATTCTCCAACAAAATATTCGAAAACTGAATCAACAAATGCATACAAATGGTTACATACCATGAGCAAATGGGAATTATTCCACAAATGCACAGCTGATTTGTCCTTATCAGTAAATCAATACATCCCATATTAGTAGAAGAAAGACATGAAAAGATATGAGGGCTAGGGAGAGAGCTCTGTGAAGGGACTGTTTTATTGTAATCACAAGGACCTGAACTCGGATCCCCACACAGCTGAATGTAGCACAGCACAGTCTCTAAACTCAGTACAGGAGGAGCCCTGGGACTCCCTGGCCAATCAGCCTGGCTAATTAAATGGCATGTCCCAAGCTTTGTGAGAGACTCTATTTCAAAAAGATACTGGGGAGAAACAATTGAAAAAGACATAATGTTACCAATTTCTGCTCTGCACCAGCAGCCCCATCTGTGAGTGCCTGCACACACAAGTGTACACACTTATAACACAACCAGAAGCGGGGGGATGTCTGACATCTTTATTCAAGGGGAAACAGTGCATCAATACCAAACTGAAAAGCCACCTCATGGCTGCTCCAGTTTCTGGAAGAAACCAAAATGCACCATGGAAGAAGTGACCACTTTAAAATGTGTAGGCCCTGGTAATGAGCATGCTAAATGGTACAGGAGTTCGGAAAACCTTTTGACAATTTCTCAAGTTGTTAAATATAGATTTACTGTTTGATGCAGCAGTTTCACTGCCGGCTATTTGCTAATAGCATCCGTCATAATAACCACATGGTAAAAACAACTCCTGTTGTCTATCAGCTCATGCATAGTATAACCACACAATTGGATTGTACTCAGAAATAAAAGGAATATGAATGCAATGATATTCATGAAACTTGAAGAGCACATGCTTTATAATTTCATGTATATGGAATTTTCTAGTGTGTGGAAATCTGGGAATGGAAAGTAGACTAATGGCTGCCTAGTACTGAGGGAGATGACAAAAGAAGGAGAGATTATTAACAGAATTGAGATTGTTATAATAGTTGCATGATTGTTACTAACCAAAGTTCACTGCATTTTAGTATTTAAGTAGGTTGACTCTATGGTATATGAGTTATATAAAAATAAAATTTTTCAAAGAACCAGATATAATGCATCACAGAAAAATAAAGAGGTGGTTAAGAGTTAAACTCCTTTCCCAAATTAATATGGTAAAGTGTTAATCTCTGTACTTCAAAAGACATCTGAATTGGAAGGAACTACCTCTAAAAAGGTAAAGAAGTTGTTCAGATGAGTATTGTAAATGACACTAACCTATATATACAAAGATAAGTATTTAGGGAAAAGTTAATACAATGTTCTTTTAGCATAATAGTAGCTTTAGGTTATCCCCAAAGGCCTATGACCTACACAGTCATGATTCTTGATCCAGTAAACAATACCAAGATATGAATTAAATCTTGTAGAACAGGCCTTAAGTTGACTGCTCCTATAACACTTATGCCATTATTGCACAAATGAGAATAACTTACCAGGCCAGTCATCACTGTAGCTCGCAAAGTTCACAAATAGGTAAGAATGTCAATTACTTTTATCCCCTGGTAGTGTGCATAGAACCTTTCTGCAGTATGTAAGCTAGTCGGTAGGTAAGAAGCTTCCAGATCAGCATTACCTTGATTTCTCCATGTTTTATGTTATCTTCAACAACAGTCCTGCTCTCAAGTTCTGGAGGGTAATCAAGAGCGATTGTAATAATCTGTGTTGTTTTGGATGTCTGTGGGACACCTCTGACAAACAACTCAATGGGTCATAACCTATACCTGGCTCTGGGCTTCTTGTCCAATAGTATCTGGACGAGGCTTTATCCTCTGATATACGATAACACCACTTAAATTATTGTTACATCTATATATGTATATGAAAATCTTTATGATAGCTATATTTTAATTGAGTAAAAGTTAGAAATAACACATGCATTTTTAAGTGCATAGATAAGTGAACTATGGTACTTCTGAAAAATGGACTATGACTCAGCAACAGAAAAGAATCAACTATTTGTAAATTGAATTTCAGAAGCATCATGCTTCATGGAAGAACTCAGTCTCAAAGGCTTATAGACATTATCCAACATCTGGAAGACACAAAACAATAGCAACCAGTAGTTCTCTGTCTCAAGAGTGAGGAATACATGACTAGATGGGCCAGCACAGATGGTTTGGGAGAGAAGGAAGGCTTCCATACCCTGGTGCTTGTTCTCTGAATCCATATCTATCTCACCACTTGTGGAAGTAGACACCACAAAGGAAAAGTAAATCATTTTACTTTACACTAATTTAAAAAAAAATGAAGACACTAAAAGTATCAGAGTGCAATGGGGGGGGGGG
>CM053749.1:19096739-19205177 GCA_028658305.1 Pachyuromys duprasi
GGAGGTCCTCCCCTGTTGGGGGACTTGGAGGGGGCAGGGAGGAGATGAGGGAGGGATGGGGAGGGCAGGAGGGAATGAGGGAGGGGGCTACGCCTGGGATGCAATGTACCTAACCTGTGATTGATATAAAAATAAATAAATTAAAAAAAAGAAAGAAATTTTAAAAAAGGAGGAATACAAAATTAAAGTGAGACATCCCTGAAGTTATCACATGAGTTGAGTAAGCCCATCTCGGTCTGCATGAACTCCTGAAATATTCTGATTCAACAAAGAAAGCGGACAGCTGTTGTTAAGCATGTTCTCTAAAAGCTGATTTGTAACTAAAGTATGTCCCTCAAAACTTTCCAAACTTGAGTGATAGCAATATTGATAGAATCTCTAGGGCCCATGAGATAGCAAGAGGGATAAAGAAATTGCCCTTTCCTGGGAGCAGGGCCTGCCTTTGAGATTGTGTGGCTTACTTAATTTTGCCTCTCTGTTAGCTTCAAGTCCCTTCTTCTTGCCAGAAGCCTGCGGACACTCCCTGCCCTTAACTCCAGTACCTCCAACCCCCCAAGCTGCATGCTCCAAAATTATCTAGTTCCCTCCCCCACTCCCACAGGGAACACATTCTCACTCATGTAGAAGTGGCTGATTGCTTCCTTCTGCCTTTATTTACATTGCTGGGATTTCAGACAGATTGAGTAAGCGAAGCAAAAATGATCAGGGGGACCACATGGCAGACAGCAGAACTCTCCCCTGAGCCTCTTCAGGCTGCTCACGGTGCTTTTCCTCGTGTGAACCTGAGGATCATGCCTAGCTCTGTGACAGGGTGAAGGCAAAGCCTCGGGGTTCATACATCTATGCAAAACAGTTTGTAAACTGAAAACTTCACACACAAACTTTATCCAAAGACAACGTCAACAGCGGAAAGGAGGTCCTGGTCCACACAGTGCAGGCAGGCTGCTCTCTGATCTGTAGTCTGTGTTGCTTTCTGTGGCGTAAATGTCCCCCAGCACAACTGAGTTTGAGGTGTCAGTGCCCTATCGACTGAATGTACAGTGAGAAAGTAGTTGAGCTATGACTGTTATACCTGGTGAGGCAGAAGAGCCAAGTTCAGCTTTCACTCTCAGTATCTGTGACAACCAGGGCCTACTCCCAAGTCCATATGGGCAACATGAACTGGCCGTAGGGTCTACTTAGAAACTCAGTCTTTGACATTTAAATAGTTACCCTCACTTTCCCTATGCATCATCCTGCTCAATTAATTTCTGATGGTCCATTCTCCTCACCCCTCAGAACCACTTTTCCTTATGCTAGCGGACATAGAGGACCTTTTCTTGTCCTCATTGTCACTGGTGCACTTTGAATGTACCCAAACTTATACATCCCCCAAATGCCAAGCTTTTAAAAAAATATTTATTCCAGCAACATGGCTCGGTGAGTAAAGACATTTGCCACCAAGCTTAACACCCTGAGTTCAATCCTCTGGGCTCAGTTGTTAGAAGAGAAATGATTCCTGGGAGTTGTCCTCTGACCTCTGCAAATAAGCCCTGACAAGAAAGAAAGAAAGAAAGAAAGAAAGAAAGAAAGAAAGAAAGAAAGAAAGAAAGAAAGAAAGAAAGAAAGAAAGAAAGAAAGAAAGAAAGAAAGAGAAAGAAAGAAAGAAAGAAAGAAAGAAAGAAAGAAAGAAAGAAAGAAAGAAAGAAAGAAAGAAAGAAAGAAAGAAAGAAAAAAGGAAGAAAAAAGGAAGAAAGAAAGAGAAATGCAAATAAATAATGAACAAGTAAATTTATCTCAAATAAGTAAACGAATTAATTAATACATTAAAATACTTCCTTCAGCAGGCTCCTAAATCAAGACATGTGCCCGTTTTTTGGTGAGGGACTTGAACATATGCGTCCCATGTCCCCATTGCTCAGGTCTCAGTAATGTTCATGGCCCAAACACGCCTGCTTCTCATTAAGATCACATTATGTCCTGACAAATGTCTTCACGTGTCTGTGGGATTATTGATGATTTCCTCTCGTCTTTTTTCCTCCCTCCAATTCTACTCCCCAATTTCAAGCTCTAAGAGAGCAAGGACTGTTCTGTTTATTGCTACCCTCAAAGTACCTGGACCAGAGCCTGGCACTTTGTAGGTAATCAACAAAAATCTTTGGAATGAATAGAGAAAAGAAAATGAATTGGTGGATAAATGAAATTAATTTGACTGCTTTGAGATTTTCTGTGACTGTGACAGAGACAGATCCATGGGCATTTTTGGATGCTGCTGCTGAAAGTCTCCTAATGTTTCCACATAAATTTACAAAGTGTTTTCAACCACACAGTTGTGATTCTAAGCCAGGTACAGAAGCCATTCATCAAGTCCCTTCCATTTGTGCATTCACTAATTAAGGAAGGTGGCCTGTTCTTAGAACCAAGAGAGATTCAACTTTGGAGCAAGAGCATCTTGTCACGTCTTTTTCAAACTTGTACATCTGTGAGATGTAAGAGAAAACCAACATCTTCCACCATGCTTTCCGCAGTTAATACATAGCTATTTGGCTGTGGAGATTGGGAGAGGGTCTCTCTCTCTCTCTCTCTCTCTCTCTCTCTCTCTCTCTCTCTCTCTCTCTCTCTCTCTCTCTCTCTCTCTCTCTCTTCAATATCATACAACCAACAAAATTAGATCCAAAGAGAACACAGACAGTGATCTCTGACTGCAAACAACACTCCAAGAAAACTAATTTCGAAGACTGTGTTAATCTAAACAACCTCACTTTTCTTACAATCTGGTTTATGATGAGTAAATATCATAATTTGAACTTTAAAGAAAATTATTTCCAGATCAAGCAAAGTTCATCTGTTTTATGAGTGAAGGCTCCTTTATCATTGAAGACAAATACGGAATTGTACTGTCCTTAAGAAAATACAAACTAGAAAGCAGTGGCTCTGAGCCTCAGGGTCTCCATTTTCTTGAAATGGTGACTGTTGTCTGCTCTAGGATACTCCTCGAGGGCTGTTTGGGGTTCCCTCGCCTGTCGAAACCACCCACAACTCCTCACTCTAATACAGCTTTATGGACAAGGCTGGCTCTCTCTGCCATGGATGTAATAAGCACACAGCGGTGGGAGCAGAGAGAAAGCACAGGATCGAAGCCAAGAGGACCCGGGTTACTCCATCTCTGGCCTTTAAGGGTAAAAAAAGAATAGAAATTTATCTGGTAAATTAACTGTGCTAAGCATTTCTTGCGGTTGCTGTGAGAATTAAATAGATGACTTAGACAAAGCATTTGTGGAATGACAGTACTATAATGATTATTTCTTTTCTATTATTACATTTTTAGCTCTTAGCTCAACCCTATGTCTAAAACATCTTGCTTTATGTCTGTTTGGCAGATGTGTTTATAAGAGCCAGGAAAATAATAATGAATTCTAGCTAAACAGGAAGGCAGGAAGGAATGTACAGTGGGGCCACATTTGTTCTGAGTGTTTTGCCATTTCACATTTGATTGTTGCATTATTCCAGATGGGTGCTTTCTAGTCTCAGGACGGCAAGCGGCAGAGAGGTTATAATCATGGGGACCATTATCACTGGAGACCCTTCAATTGACTGATATCATTTGATGATGTAGTTCAGAAGCTTGTGCTGGACTTTGGGCTCGCTTCTGATCCTGTCAAAGTGGCCACCCTATGTCTCATGCCCCTCACTGTCAAAATAGTCTGCCCTGCTATGCTGGGGTGACGGACAGCTTCTATCCGTGTACTATGTACCATGCCCTCCAGCCCCTGGCTGTACAATCCATGAGCATCCATGGAATATGAGTCTAACTTTGAGATGAGGAGGGATCCAGGAGGAGAGAGTAAAGTAAATATGGCTGAAACCTCAAACCCTGGGCCACTCACTGAATTTAGCCTTCTCTGCAATCAGTCGCCTTTGACAAGGTGGATATCCACCTAGATGAAATCTCAAAGACTTATACATTATGCTAGGCTGCAAGGGACCTTGTAGCCTTCAGCCCAACCTGCTACCCAACACAAGGACACCCCCTTTACACTGAGAAACAGTTACTTAGAAGCTTGCAATGACAGAGGCTCACCACCACATAGCACCACCTCTTTAAACTTGAACTCACTGATCTTGACCTGCCCTCAGACATCACCCTCAGCATGACCTGAGCCCCGAGACTTGTACCTGATAAAGATATCTCCAGGACACAGAGAGGAACAGCCAAGCAGACACTGGTGATGGCCTCAGGCTTTATAGCCACAGCATCAGCCTCCCCAGAGAGCTGCTCCCAGACCAGGATCTGGCAGGCCTTGTCTTTGCCTGGCTTCCTGCTCCCATTTGTGGTCTTTTGGAATTTGATTCTTCTTGGACTCTCAGATGCCCAGATGCATTTGGCTCTCCTTTGGCAATACTGGATCTAATCTACAGGCTGCAGGGATAACTGGGCTCCTTGCCTTTCTCTCTGCTCTAGAGCGTTAGTGCTAACCATCTGACATTTTTGCTGACTACTACAGGGCTGTCTCTGGCCCAGTGATGCTTCAATATTCAAGCTCACCTGATCTGGACAGATGTACCCACACCAGAACACAAATGGACAGTGAACAGGATTATCTACCTCTACTTTTGTCCTTGGCAGTGGCCAACCCGTGCAACTATAAGCATTGCCTTGACTGACATCTCCTTTTGGGTAACTGACAACCCAGAGGTCCCTTGGCTCAAGCATCCTTCACAGGGCCCCTTAGACCTGTGGCTAATCGTCCTGGTATCTTGTGCTTCAATTCACTGTCTGAGCCTCTGCAGATGTAAGGAGGTGGTACTATTATTGGTACTTGCCTTACAGAAATATTTGAGAAAACGAAAAAAAAAATTAAAAGCCACCCAGGTTTGCTTGAGGCCATTCTGTAAAATTC
Organism: Pachyuromys duprasi; assembly: GCA_028658305.1. NCBI lineage: Eukaryota > Metazoa > Chordata > Mammalia > Rodentia > Muridae > Pachyuromys > Pachyuromys duprasi. The sequence continues at coordinate 19,101,620 of CM053749.1, forward strand.
TCATCTTGCTAGCTTGGCTCTTGGCTAGCTCAGCAGGCTCACAGACCATGCTCAGCAGACACTCCTCAATAAAAAGACAAGTTTCAAGAAGTTAAACAGAAGAAGCTGTTTCTGCACACCCAGGATTCTGGAGCCTTCACCAAGTGAGGCTGGGCTTTCTCAAATTGAGCCCTGCCTCTTTGCCAGGCATCCCTTCACTCATGTGTTCAATCAAACCCTGTTATTTATGGGCTCTCTGTCCAGCACACTCTGCTTCTGGCCTGATGGGTATTAAATCAGTCAGGGCTGTGGGGAGGAGGGAGGCAGAAAAAGTTCCCTGCTCTTGATGCGGAAGACCATCTCAATCCTTTTTTCTGCTCATCAGAGGCACCTTTGGCCTTGACCTTAAGCAGACATAGGTCATACAGAACCCCTGTGAGGGCTCCCCAAGTCAGAGAGTGAGAAAACAGTGTGTACCTTGAGTGTGGAGGAGGATCAGGAACACAGCCAGACATGCAGTAGTACTCCTGTGGAAGCAGAGAAGCAGATTGTCTATGTGGGCCTGAGGGGTGCACCTGCCAGAGCAGGCTGGCTAAGGGCCGAGCCACACAGGACACAGGGCCTGCCTTCCCATGAGAACAGCAAACAGTGTTGTCTGCACGGGAATTACACAGCTAAGGGGCAAGCAGAATGGATAGTGGAGGCTGACAGGCTGAGAGACCCCAGAGCAATTTCACTTGGTTTTGATTCATGGCTTGTCAGAGCGCTAACCAAATATTCTATTTTCATTTTCACCCTCCACTCTCTTCCATTGACTGGCATGGTAATTGAAAACTCTGGCATGAAGGTCCGGGGCCACCTCTCCGCAGGGCCCTCAATTCCATCCGCTCAGACATCTAGCTCCTGAAAACGGGGACAGAGGACAAAACTCAGCAAACACACGGTGCATGAGTTAGAATCACGGGGGCGGCCCTTCCCTTTGCTACCTCTCAACTGTCTCAGCTTGGGCAGCGTGGGCCTCTCCACTCCCCCTGCTCTGCTTTTTGAACTTCTTCCTGTGGCTTTCTTACTAAAGAAAGAATTCAAGATAAAAGGTGAGCCAATTCTAATTGTCCTTCTACTCCTTGTTGGAAGGCCTGCTAAGATCGAACTAGCAAGTTGAGAATTTTACAGAATGGCCTTAATCAAACTCAGGTGGTTTTAATATTTTTTTTCTTTTTTCTCAAATAAATACTTTTTTTAGGGTAAGCACCAATAATAGTAACACCCAGCATTTATCAGACACATATAACTTGGCAGGTGCTGTTCTAAAAATTTTATAGCAATTAGTTTGTTTCAACTTGCCATAAACATTTGTGCTAGCTACTATTATTATCCTCGTTCTTCCCATGGGGAGACTGAGGTGCGGAAATGTTAACAAGGTTACTCAAAGTCAACAAGAACTCTCAAACCAGTTCTTCCTTGAAATTATTTGTTTCAGAAAAATCTTCACTGTGCAGGCCCAGGCTGACTTCAAATTGATGATTCTCCTGCCTCAACATCTGAGTGTTGTATTATAGGCATATGATCCATGACGAACTAGTACTCTTAGCTTTTGTGCCTTGCTTCATGCATGTGAAAGGATCGTGACCTAAAATAGATGAATGTATGATAGATAAATGCTAGATAAAAGATGATAGAGGGTGATAGATGATAAATAATAGATCAATAAATAGATGATAGGTAGATAGATAATATGCCAGTAGATTGATCGATTGGTAGATAATATATGGCTAGATAAACAATAGGTGATCAATAGATAGCTAATTGATAGGTGATAGATAATGATGCTAGAAAGGTGACCAATAGAAGAGAGAGAGAAAGAGAGAGAGAGAGAGAGAGAAAGAGAAATAGGTGGTTGATAGAATTTTTTTAAAAGAGAATAAATACAAGGCTTTCTACTAGTTTAGAAATTGAGAATGACGAAAATACCCCCAAAGCCCCTTTCCACTGAGGTAGAATGATTCAGCTACCCAAGACTCAGAGTCCAGTTTGAAATGGCGAGAAAAGAATGGGAAAACTAGAGAGGACTGAGAGCCTAAGGTTCAAAGTTCTATGTTTCTGTGACACAGACACAGGCACCATCAAGCTCTTAGCACCTTCGGCATCATGCTGCAACCTCAGCACGTCAGCCATTTGGGACACTATAGCTGGGAGAGGCCTGGGGTGGAAAACTGAATCGGGGCCCTATGAAGCGGGCAGTGAATGTTTAATGAACACCTGGACAAGTCAGAATGGCGCCCAGTTGGCTTCTCTGAGATAGGATGCCAACGGATGATCACTGGGGGTGGCAGAGGTTCAGCCATAGAGACCAGTACACATCTGGGGCTGAAAAGACAGAAGGCACCCTGCCTAGTACAACAGAAGTATTCTGGATACTATTTCAAATGACTCCTTAGGTACCCTGGGACAGTACCTCAAAACTGTGCTTTGCCAGGCACCCCAAATGATGCCGGTTACCAACATGTTCTATGACCTATGTACGGGTCAGAACCAGTTTCATCCTCCTGGTTTGCAGTGCCCGAGCTGCCTCTCTGGGCTGTGTTTGCTGCACTAACAAGTTAGTCACGTGTGGCTCCCGCCCTCCCCTTTAATTGCCACAGAGGGGTGACCTGCTCAGTTCCTCCACTCGGCGCTAATGATAAGTTGCTTCTTATTAGGGATTTGTTCACGGCAACAAAGATAGCTATTATACGGAGGTTAACAGTGGCAGAGGTACTTTTGCACGTGGGCTGGTGGCAGGAGTGAAATCGCTGGCTTTGAGGACTGGGTACACTCAGTCACTTGGAAGGAGGAGAGGACAATACCTGGTCCATGAATGGGGCTTTTAGACTCTCAGCCTTGGGGTGGAAGGAGAGGAGTGAACTTCGGGGACCCTAGTGTGTTGGGAGATACATGTGTTGGGATAGGAGTGTGTTAGCACATGTGCGTCCACAGGCTGGAGATGAGGTCTTTCTGAAACACTGAAGGATGTGCCGAAAACACCAACCCCCAGAGAGAGCAAGGAGACAGCACTCGGTGATACCCTCTGCAAAACGACATCTTAGGAAAACGCAGCTCAGACTCCCAAGAGTCTTCATTGCTGAATTCATTTCTCCATGAAAACCCAAGAATTCAGGAAATCTGCCTTCTTCGTTTTAGAACAGAGGCCCGAGGAAAGCAAACTGCCTGCTGTTGTCTCAGGCTTGACTGCTGTTTGAACTGTTTCTGAGAGACTAGGCAGTGGTCAGCTGTCATCCCAGCAGCCCGACATCTGAATATGGTCTTATAGCTGAGACCGAGCCACTCAGAGCCCTTTGAAAGAAGCTTTCTTGCTCTCCAAGCATAAGTGACTCTGCTTAAGTCCTTCTGCTGAGCACCCCCAGGAGGAAGTCCCTCCAGAGGCACCCAGGGCCAGACCTCATTTGACTCCCATAAATCCTACCAGCACAATAAAGATGTCTAGTGGAAGCCATTAGAAGGTGGAGGATCCACATCATCCACGGATGCCCAGGCAGGAAGAAGAGGCAGAGAGAAAGGAGCTGTTCTTTCAACTCAAAGGGGGACAGTTTTGCCAAAATACACAGCACTAGGAGACACTGGTAATATGGAAGAGATCTGAAGGAGAGAAAGCAGAGGTGTGTGGTCAAAGGTCATACGGTACAGGCTCTCCTCTCAGAAGCAGCCAGGCCAGGCTACAGAGTAGGCTATGCTTTGAGAGCAAGGTTTAAAATACCAATAGCTCCACAGAGAAAGCAGCCATACACCCCAGTGGAGAATTCACATACACTTGGGAGCTTGCTAGAGAGGGGCCCAGCTCGCATTCTGTTTCAAATGAAGATAAATTGGTCGTATTTCATTTCTAAGTTCCATGTGTTTCCCTACCCATGACTGCACATTTGTTTTCTCCATTTACATCCAGTTTGGCTATCAATTTTATTTTCCAAACTTTCATTCTCTGTCTTACCTCCCCTTCCTTTCTCTCCCCTATATTCCAGAACTTCTTTCCGACTTCTGAAAACAATTCCTCTCTCAAGATATTTTCCTTTGCTATTTCAAGCCACCCCGCTATGATCACGTTTTAATAAGCTCCTACACTAATCTCCTTACAAACCACTTTTTGCCATTTTGCAATCGAACCAGTGTCTCAGTTAAAATGAAAACTCCCCTGGGCATACCATAAATAATAAAGAATAACATAATCTCTAGGGTTACGATTTTGAGCAGAAGGAGATAATGTGAAGCAGTTGGACTATTTTGTAACTCATATGCCCAAAATGCAAACAAAACGAGACCAAGTGGTAGGCAGGCTCCTAGCTCCAGGAGCCTTCAGCCCTTGTGGAAATTCTGCACAGCAGGGATCTTGGGAAATAAACATCTTTTTACACAAAGGCCTGCCCTTTGCAAGATGTCAAGAGTCATGCTAGGAAAAAGAAGGGACCCAGTGTAAAAGATTTGTACACTCTTAACACATACTTCATGCCAGGTGCTGCACCTCACAGAGAGACTACAAGGTAGGACAGACACAGAGACAGAGAAGTGGGTCCTTACAGACCCACAGGTGGGGGCTGAAGGGCAGCAGACTCAGATAGCTACATGAATGTGACAGAGTCAAGGCCCTGTCTGTTGCTTAGCTGGGCCTCAGTTTCATTGCTCAAAACGTGCAAATAAAAGAATCTCTTGTGATTAGAAGGATGACATCAGATCATGCCCAGAGAATACCTATACCCAGTTCATAGCACATAAAGAAGGGGGCAAATAAGAAGTGATAATCCCTGTAAGTACTAACAGATCTCATGAACTGAAAATAAAAAGTTTAAAAAATGAAGTCCTCTGCAGTCCAGGCACAAGACTAGGAAATCTCAGGTAGGTACCATGGAGGCACCCAGGATAACACATAAGATCCTAGATACTGTGACTACAGCAAAACTGTGGACGTCTAACCCAAGCTCTGTGCCTGCTAGAAGGCTATCCAGCTTCTCCACGGGGCTGGATGTCTTTAAAAGTGAACTTCCTTTGAGCCCCACCTGGACAGAGTGGTAGGGGCTCCTCTGGTATTTAGAACAAGACTGGGTTCAGACCTTCAGTGATAAGAAAGACATTTCTCCCCAGCAATGCTACTGGTTTTTATGTAGCTCAGTTTCATGATGAAGAAACAGAGCCTCTGGGAAAAGGATTGGCTTAGATCCCTTCCAGGACATCAAGGCAGGATGCTAAGGGTGAAGTCTGCTGCTGCCTGAACACATTTGAACATGCCCTGCTACAACAGGAGACACCGGGAGCTTCGTGATTAAACCCCACAATGCTGAGGCACAAGAAACAGGAGGTCTTTGCCTCCCAGTCTAGTGTGGAGGCAGAGGAAACCAGGTCCTGGATGCCTAATCAGATATGGACCTGCAACAAATTGTTTCAAGCTGACACAGGATTGAGTCCATAAGATCAGAATCGTGGACACATACTTTCAGACAGCAGGATGGTCCTTCCTTCCTCTCTTCTCTCCTCTTCCAGCAATTGCCCTGGGAATCCTTTAATTTGACAGCCCGTCCCCTTGTTCGACACAGCGTCTGCTTTTTCTGACTCTTCCACTCCCACCTCTATGTTTTCATTGTCTATCTTGCTCCAGATACATTGAATTTGCAACCCCACAGAAGATCACTCAAAACGTGACTTAAGGACCAGATATGGTAGCATCCTCATCTGGTTAACAATGCAGATTTCTTTGCTTACTCCCTGATGTGGTGATAACAGCTGCATTTTTACAGGTTCGGATGCACATGAAGGCTTGAGAGATTCTCTGAGATCCAGCCTGATCCTCTTCCCCGAGTCTGCCTCTCTGAGCACATCATTTGGCTCTCCACCTTGCTGTGCACCCTCACAGAGAAAGATGGGTGAGGTCCCCTTCAGGAATTCTCTTTCTTTCTTTCAAGGACTGGCTTGGTCTTCAAATGGGCAGTTTGGTTTCTATAGTAATCACAGGTTTGGTGCTCCCATGGAAAATGGGTGAAGCTGGAGAGAAATGCAAACATGGCAAATTTTAATCCTGCCGAAACATAATCAGCTTTTGCTTCTGAGGCAATTAGCATAATATTACCGATAATGTTTTACATGGCAATTTTGTTGTAAACATTTGTGCTAATTTGCCATGACCTAATTATTTTATGACATATAATTACGAAGTATTTTTCAAGTCGAAATATTTTTGTTTTACATTTCTATAATCCTTTTCTTGAACAAAAATTTTAAAATTAGCACTCGCGCAACTTGAAACACACCATCCTCCTTTAGCTGTTGTTTGTGACACTTTCCTTCACTAAACTGCGGGAATCCCCCAGTGCTGGCATGCTGATGCTAACTCGTGACTAATTTGAGTTGGGCGTAACTGATTCTTCCAGTTCCATTATTAGGCTCCAAGATTGTCAACGCCATACTCCAGCCTCCAATGGGCACCCACTCACTCCCAAACACAAACACATGCTTGCAATGAGGCAAAGAGTAGGATGATTTCTTTTAATGTGTGTGAACGCTTTACCTAAAGGACGAGCATAAATGTTGTATTATCCTCCCTCACAGAATCTTTCTAGTATGCTCTAAACTGCCACACTCCCCTCCACAAAAAAAAAAAAAAGAAGAAGAAGAAAAAGAAAAAAACCTGACAAATACAAAGTGTAGAGGTTAGCAGCCTCGGCATCTCCTCACTCTCACCCTGGTCAGTGGTCTGTTGGATTGGTTGTGGATAGTCTTCTGTTCAGAGTAGGCAGGAAGAGGGCAAGGCTACTCCAGTCGCTATACAGACGGTCACAGCATCAATGCAGCCTAAGATGACAGTGGTTCTGACCCACAGAGCAGGCCTGCTCAGCAGGAGGTAACAAGGGCTGCAGACTTTATTAAACACACAGCAATAGGCACCTGACACCAGATTCTTGGAATGGACCCAGGGAGATGGCCAGGCTGTGGGAGCTTAGTCATGCCAACTGAGGCTACCTATTGAGATAGGTCCTCAGACTGGCAGTGAAGTCAAGCCAGACAGTACACCTAGTCTCATACTCCAATTTTTCCATGGAAAGGGAAATGACTTGGAAAACAAGGACACACAGGCAGAGGAGGAGTAGATGATACTGGTAGAGGAGGAGGAAGGGGCCAGAGGCCAGAAAGCAAGGAGAGCCAGCACTATAAACACCATGCAAGTAGAAGTCAGGAGGATGAGGTATGAAAGTATTCACAGCCCACATGTCCAGGACAAGCTTCCCTAGCAGGGCTGATTCTATTTGGACATTGAAGCCGGACTTCCTGGGTTCAGAGCCTGACTCCACCCACTTTCCCAAGTGCTAGTTCTTAACATCTCTGTGTCTAAATATCCACTTCTATAGAATGAGAATACTTATATTATCTTCATTCTGTGGTTACAGGGATTATATTAATATTTATTTAGAATGTTAATGTGAGCAAAATATTCATATTCTTATACGTTCCCACCAAGTCGGGAAGAGTCTCTGGAAGTCTCCATTAAACTGGAAGAAATGAGTTATGATGTATATCAAACACTGTAGTAGTTATTGAGCTGGCAATCATTACACGTTTGCTTCAGCAAACAGCTTTTGATTGAGTGAGTAGACAGAATGTTTACAGAGCACGTGTTCTACATTAGATCCTGGCTGGGTCTTACAGAATGCAGAGATGAGTTTTTAAAAAATCTGGAAAGAAAGCACATGTAATGGTTCATCTTCAACCGGATTTGAAGTCACCTAAAGGACACACCTCTGCGTGTTGTCTGTGGGCGGCACCATTCCATGAGCTTGGGTTCCCAACTGAAAGAAAAAGACAAGAGGAGCCCACCATTCATCTCTGCCTTCTGGATGGGGACAAAAGATAAGCAGCTGCCTCTTGCTCCATGACATAGCAAGAGGGAGTCTAGCCACAGTGTCTTCTCCAACAAACTGTGAGCCCAAATAAACCTTTTCTGATTATTGCTTTGTCAAGCAATTTTGTAACAACAGTGAGATAAGTAACTAATACAGCATGCAAGCTCTTTCTCATTAAAGGCAAAACTAAAGTGCACAGACAAATCAAGGAAGAGGAGATTATGTTGGCACAGAACTGTATACGTCTCCCATTAGTTCACATTTGCACAAATAGCTTTGATTATTCTTGAAAGGGCTTTTTTTCAGCCTCATTGGGGTATACTTTATGATCTAAAAAATGCACTGATGTTAAGTGCATGACAGAATCTTGTTTGTTTGTTTGTTTGTTTGTTTGTTTGAGGCAAAGTCTCACTATGTTGCCCTGGCTCACCTGGAACATGCAGACCAGGCTGGCCTTTAACTCATAGAGATCTGCCTGCCTCTGCCTCCCCAGTGCTGGGATTAAACACACAACCACCATATCTGACCCAACAGAATAAATTTTATCAGATGTTCAGGTCACATAGACACCATCCCGTTTGTGTTACACCAAAACATTCTCTGTACATCTTCATAGTCACTGTCCAGTTCCTGGCAACCCCTGGTCTGCTCTCTACAATTTTGTGTAAGTTGAATCATACACTTAGAGCATTCTGACTCTTTCACTCACCATAATCCTTGAAAGTTCATAGATGCCATTATGTATAGACAATAATTTCCTTTTCCAGTGCCTTGGTTGCATCATCATTTATTCATCATGAGTAACAGGTATTAGGGGTTGTTTCTGATTGGGAGCGTGATAAGCATCCTCAAGAACTGGGATTGCTAGCTCATTTGATTTTTACTAATTTAATTATATGAGACACCACCCAATCGCTTTCCAAAGTAGCAACACAGTTATCCAACTTCCCCAGCAATGGAAAGAATTCCAGTTGCTCTGAATCCTCGCCAACACTTTATAGGGTAAGCTTTTCTGACCCTATCAATTTTAGACATTCTGAGCTGGGCTGGAGAACCTTGTTGAGGGTTTAATTTGCAGTGGCTAATGAGTTTATTTACTTTATTTTATTTCAGCTTACTTATTTTTACTTCCCAAGGGTGCCTCCTCCCTCTACTCCTCCCAGGTCCCACCTCCTCCTCCTCTCCCCTTTCACTCTCCCTCCCCCCCATAAAAGGGGAGCTCTCCTCCCCCATATCAACCCATCACCGCACACCAAGTCACATCAGGACTGATCATATCCTCATCTCAGGACAGTCCAGACAGCCCTGCCAAAAGGAAGTTATCCAAAAGCAAGAAATAGAGGCCATGTTAGAAACACCCCCCCCACACACACACACCTGCCAGGCAACCCACATTAAGACCAATCAGCCCATTGACAACATATGTGCAGGGGGCCTAGGTCCAAACCATGCACGCTCTTTAGTTGATGTCTCAGTCTCTGTAAGCCCCCATGAGTCTTGGTTACTTGTCTCTGTTGACCTTCTTGTAAGGTTTCTGTCCCCTCTAGGTCCTTCCATCTTACTCCCTACACTTCAACAGGGCCCTTGGAACTCCACCCATACTTGGCTGCAAGTCCAAGGATCTGTATCTATCTCCTCTTGGCTGGAGCCTCCCAGATGACAGTCAAGTTAGGCTCCTGTCTGCAAGCATAGCAGAGCATCATTAAAGTGTCAGGGGCTGGCTCTCTACCATGGGGTGTGTCTCACATTGGGGCAATTATTGGTTGGACATTCCCTCAATCTCTGTTCCCTCTTTATCCCTGAACTTCTTGTAGACAGCGTAATTTTTAAATCAGAAGTTTTATAAGTGGGTTGTTGTTCCCCTTCTTCCACTAGCCCTGTCTGCCTAGGAGGTGGTTACTTCAGTCTTCATGTCTTCCCCCTGTTAGGAGCCTCAGCTAGAGTCACACCCATACCCTCTCAGGAGCCTAACCTGTAACAAAGAGACAAAGAGATGCCCTGCTCAGTTTCCCTTCTTGTTCCCAGCCCTCTCACCTCGCACCCCCCCCCCCGCTCTCCTCACATCTGATCCCCACCCTTGTTTTTCTCCACATTCCATTCCCTGCCCAGTTTTCTCTCTTTATTCACTTCTGCTGTCTATTTCCCCTTCTGAGTGACATCCAGGCACCCTCTTTTGGCCCTCCGTGTTACTTAGCTTCTTTGGGTCTGTGGATTGTATTATGGTTATCTTGTAATATAGGTCTAATATCTGCTTATAGGAGAGTACATACCATGTGAGTCTTTCTGGGTCTGGGTCTCATTCAGGATGTTCTTTTCTAGTTCCATCCATTTGCCTGGCATTTTCATGTTTTTGTTTTGTTTTGTTTTTTGTTTTTAATTGGTGAGTAGTGTTCCATTGTGTAAATGTACCACAACTTCTATGTCCATTCTTCATTTGAGGAACATCTAGGTTGTTTCCAGTATCTGGCTATTATGAATAAGTCATTAATGACATTAATTACACTTCCATGTGTTTCTCTGGTGAAATCTATTCAAATTTTTTGAGCTGGTATCATATTATCTAAGCTAGCCTCAGATTTGAGGTCCTCCTGCCTCAACCTCCTGAGTGCTATGATTACAGGTGTTTACCACCACACTCAAACTCTTTTGCCCATTTTCAAATCAGTTTGTCTCTGGGGGATACAGTAGTAAGAGTTATTTATATAATTTTGATAAAAATTCATTATACAATATTCAATTGCACAAATATTTCTCTAAGTCTATGACTTCCTTAACACCACGCTTCAAAAAATATTTTTATATTAATGAAATCCAATTTAATTTTACGGTGCATGTTTTTATACCATAATGTAACCCTAGGTAATTTCTCTCACTACATTCTAAAAATTTCATAGTTTTCTCTCTTACAGTTAGGCCTCTGGTGCACATTGAATTAATGTTTAAATACTATGTGAATTAAGGGTCAAGATTCATTGTTTGTGTATGGGCATCTAGCTATCCCAAGATGTTCTATTAAAAATATTCTTTTGCATTGAACTATCTGGCATCTTTGCTTTAATCATGTGGTAGGGAGGTTCTCTCTTCGCGCTCTCTTTAGCTGCACTGATCTTCATTTATGCCATCTTTATCTCGGTGCCGTATTGTTTTGATTGCTGTACCTTTATAGCAGTATTGAAATCCAGCAGTGTGATAATGGATCTTTCGGATGTTTTGGTTAGTCTAGGCCCTCAACTTTTCTATGTAAATTTTTTAATCAGCTCATCAGTTTCAGCAAAAAAGGGGGAGGGGGCTTTTGGATTATTGATTGATTTTTTTCTTTTTTCCTCGACTCCATAGTCCTATTTAGAGAAAAGGAACATATTGACAATATTGTTCCTTTTGGTCCATGAACATGATTACTACTATGGGTCTAGTGGCTTCATGACAGAGATGGTAGATAGCACTTAGTTATTTCCTATTGTTGAACTTTGGGGGTGTTTTAAGTTTTTCTCTTCTTAATAATGACGTATTGTACTGGTTACATTAAAACAAACACCCATGAAGCTTGTAATTTAAAATGGGTGTGTATACACACACAATATTAAACAGACACAGGGAGGAAACACAAGCTAAGAAGACAAATTGAAAACAATGCATCAAGGAGGTGGTAATGCATGATAGAACAGTTCATTTATTTCCCCCTTTTTAATTTCTAAGTGTGTTAAGAGAGTATATGACTCACTTGGAAATAAGGAGCTTCCAGCTATAAAAGCTGGAGGGGGCCTGACAACAGAAAGTATTGCCTGAGTGGGGTCTAGAAGGATAGATGGATCTTTTACAAGGTGTACTAATAGAGAAGTAGGAGAAGGAAGTGCCCAGGTCAAACGGGCAGCATGAGCAGAGAGACACAGTGATGTGAGAGAATTTATTCAGGAAACACAGTGATTCGGAGTGGCGGAATAGATGAGGATGGAGAGAGAGGGAGGGAGGCCTCAGGCCAAATAGGGTCCAGCATGCAGAGCTCTCTCTGAGTGACTACAAGGACTTGGCATTTCATCCTGCTAAGAACAGAGGAACCTCCAAAGCCTTTTGAATGGGGCAGGTGGCCTACCTTATCTACATCAGTGCAAGCAATCACTGAGCGTGAGAGAGTAGGAAAGTTGATCTCTGGCATGGTGACTGGATGTAGGTGCTTGCAGAAACAGCATTCAGAAAAGGATGGTAAAAAAAAAAGAAAGAAAGAGAAAAGATGAAGTGTGTTTACATCAGTCGTTAAAATGAGAATCCCAGGAGTAGGGTAAGCCACGGTGTAGGGGGTCAGAAACCCAACATCACTAAATATAAATATGCGGCGCCTGTTAGAGAGTAAATGGGGCTATCGAGAAAGCAGGAGCCTGTCATATGAAGTGGGACTCTTATACACAAATATTTCATATTTTTTTATGTGTGGAACCAAGACTTGAGGAAAGAACTGTATGAAGGTTGAAGGGAGATCTGGGAGAGAAAAGAAAGGCAAGAGGAGACAAGACAAAAGAACGAGGAGTGAATATGATTAAAGAATGTCATATAGATACATGGCAACATTACAGTGGAGTCCATTATTTGGTGTAATATATATGCTAATAAGTAAAGAAAGATAAATACAACATGAATAAATTGTAATTAATAAATAATTTAAAAAAGAAAGATACGGAAAATAGATGAATATTTGAAGCTTCAGCTCAGGAGAGAATTTTAGGCTTGTTGCATAATTGTGGGCACCGTTAGCATAAGACCCTTATATAGGATACGCTTTTTGTCTGTTTGTTTGTTTACCTAATGCTTCCTAACCAGCTATCCATAACTGATTAAAAGCTAGTCTCTACTTGCATATTCTCACAAATTTTGTGGGCCAAGAGTTTAGCCAAGATAGAGAAGGAATGTTTATCTTTGCTCCACATGGTCTAATTGCCAGGGACGTTCAAAAACAGGTGAGGTTATCAGAGACTGTAACTGCGCAGAGGGTACCACAAAGCTCAGTGGAGGCAGATATGTGGACCATGACTCAGAGATACACAAATGAGCCCAAGGATAAGACACTGGGAGATTATGGAGGCCCAGGGAAGATTTGATTTCACCAGGGCCAGCTGTAACCAGTAATGCATGGAATGATGAAAATGAAGGGACTGATCCCAATGTTCTTGGAGAAAGGTGGAAAACATCAGTTAATGGTGTGATGGGGATACTTTCTCAGAGGAGGCAGACACATAGATGGCAGATCCAAAGGGCTAGTCAAGTTGTCTCATGTGTGGGAGGCAGAACCCTGTGTGATTCCTTAAGCTATTAGTGTTCACAGGAACAGAGTAATTAGGTGGGATTCCTTAGCTATGAAAAAGGGTATTAAAGAGGGATAATCATAAAATGGAGATGGTGTAGAGTGAGTATGATGCATCTGGGGAGAGTCAGGGAGGCCAGAGATCGTCCCACTGTAGTGAACGGAGGTCATTTTATAGTAGAGCAGGTGGAGGGTTAAGTCCTGTGTGTACAACAAGTTCCCTAGAAGCTATGTTTCCTGCAGATGAGGGCTGCTTAGCCATCCTCGGAGGAATCAGTGTTCCAGCTGACGCGTGGTGATCAGATGCTGTTTTGTGTACTGATGCTTGTTTATGAAGGGCTGCCAACGAGAAGGAGCCCTGATCCCTGATAAGCAATGCATGTTTTCAGCTGGGACCTCTAAACTGTTCTGCCTTAGGTTTAAAGGCAATCAAGAATATATGAGCCCTCCAAACATGAAACCAAGCCTTGAAATATTTTCATCCATTATTAAAGATAAACTTCCCTTATCTACTGGCCAGAAGAAAATGTAATCCTCTGTGGAGGAAAACGGCATCAAGCAGAACCTTTGCAATTTCTCACATACGTTTGTACAGTATCCCATAAAATATAAACCAGGCACGACAGGAGTCAGGATGAAATTATCAAAATCTAAAAGGAAACAATGGGAGCAGGTTCACTGTTTCATTTTGAAACTCTCAGGTTCAGGTTCAAATCATAAATCCAGACCTATGAAAGCATTATATTCAGATTTTTAAATAATTGGCTTTAATACGTTCAACAAAATTGATGTCAAATGGAGAATTTTTACCAGAATTTATCTTTAAAAGAATCAAATGGAAAATTAAAGTCTGGAAAGTATGATGGATGACTGAATTCATTTATTAGGCTTGTGGCTCTAATGGGTTATAGACATAGCAGAAGAAAGGGTTGATGGACTGGAAAAGGCAGAAAAACTAAAACATACAAATTAAAACATGGAACAAGTGATAAATATAGAAAAGAGAACTGGGGTGGGGGCTGGAGAGATGGCAGTGGGTAAGAGCACCTTTTCTGCAAGCATGAGGACACGGGTTCAAATCCCCAGTACCCACGTAAAAAGCAGAGAATGGCCGTTTGTGTCTGGAAGTATAACACGGGGGATCAGGGAGCTTACTACCAGCCAGCCTAATAGGAACAGCAACTCGCCGATTCAGTGAGAGGAACGTCTCAAGGAAATCAGGGAGAGAGCGATAGTAGAACATGCCCTGTGTTTTGCTCTAGCCTGTATATGTACCACATCATACAGAGACACAGAGGCATACAGGCACTCACACACACAAAGAAAATAATGGAGTATAAAGAGTTCAATATATGTGAAAAAAAAGCTTAATACATGTGAAATTAAAATGCCAAAATAGGTCAGAAAGAATAAAGAAGAAATATTATTTAAAGAGAAAATAGCTAAGGCAGATAGCACCCAAAAACTTAAGAATCTATAGACTTAAGTGTCTCTACACAACCCAAAAAGCTTCTAGATAAATGTTTATTAACTTAAATTTTTATTAGCCTTAAATATATAACTCAGCAAAATGTGAACAAGATATTTGAAGAAATTTTTCAGTATCCAAATGGTCAACAAACATGGAAAATTATTAAATGGTAGCAGTGGGTAGGAAATTTAAACATGAGGTACCATGAGCTATTCACTGAGATTCCTAAAATACCCAGGACTGACAACATCAAGTGTTGACACTGTTGTGGAGCAACTGGAATTTTCAGAAACTACCAACAGGCAGGTAAACTGTTATGACTGCTCTAACAGTGTTTGTCAATGTACACCAAATCTGAGTATATTCATTCCCTAAACCCCAGCAAAGCTTCTGATGGGACTCTAAGAGAGATGGATAAATATATTCAGTAAGTGACTAGGAGAGAAGAGGAAATCAACGGTGAAAGTGCTGAGGGTACAGATATTTATCACGCACGTGAAATGAAATACAGTTAGTCAGCTGTGTTCAGAAACTTTTCTAGCTATCCTTTTATTACAAAAAATTTGACACAGTAAGAACGAGCGCTTTAAGTCTTACATCCCCTGCAAACAACAAACAAGATCAAAATTACTAGCCTGGGAAATTGAAATGGCTACAAGCTAGAAAAATGGCACAAAGTAGAATATGGAAAAATGTATTTTGCCACCCGGTTAAACAACGTGTGGTGGTGGTGAATTGTGGAGAAATCAGTGTATTTAGTTAAAATTGCAAATGTGAATGAATTTCAAGACTATAAAGAGAGTTAGGCCAAAATCTTTCTTAGATCTTGACTAATCCAGATGCTGTTACTCTCTCAAAACTCAAGCTATGCTCCTCTAGGATGGGTGAAGAGATGATCCGAGTTATCACAGGAAAGAGCCATGCAACTTGATAGTACATGGTAGCATTGTCTGGCCCACTGTGCTGAAAATGTGGTTCCATCCTGCCTTTTCCTATAGTTCCCACAGCAGCCAGGCCCTTGGCTAACACTTCCATGGAGCTTATCGTCTTTCTTTCACAGAGAAATAACTGGTAAGTCTGAACTCAGTTTGAGGTATGCCCTCAAGCCTATGCACACTTCTGTGCCAGAGCAAAGGATGGCTCCCTCTCTATGAAAAATGAAGTTATTGTAAGACTTCTGGGAAGACCTGATCCAGGAATCCGCTTCACTGTCATCAGAACAGTCATCATACGAAGACCTGCATCTACCCCATAGTATCTTCATGAGAAATCTTCCTTCTCAAAGTGACTGCCCTAGTCAGAGCAGCTGCTAGCTCATGGAGCCGGGGCTCTCTTTTTAACTGAGGCTGGAATTTCAGCAGGCTTTGTTCTTAGCAGCATGAGGATGATACATTATCATTACAGGGCTACCACCAGGGAAGCCAGGCCCAGAGCAGCAGGAGCAACTGTTGCCATGGTGACCAAGCAGAGGACCAAGTGAAAGCCCTGGGACTATAAATTCTCATGTCTCTCTGGATAAGGGTCTTCCTTGGTGGAATAACCTTGGAAGAGCCTTCCAGTGCAAACTGTGCAGCCTGAAAGTCCATACTACCACTTCATAGGCACATCAGGGCAGCACCAAGGCAATCTGTGCAGGGATTAAACAAACCTCATAAGAAACCCCTTCTGGGAGGAGGACCTCCCCTATCAGTGGACTTAGAGAGGGACAAGGAGGAGATGAGGGAGGGAGGGTGGGATGGGGAGGGAATAAGGAAGGGGCTACAGCTGGGACACAAAGTAAATAAACTGTAATTAATATAAAAAATTAAAAAATTATAACAAAAAATAAACCCCTTCATCTGACACCCACTCTCTTGCTTTCCAACATGTGGGTCATCCCTCCACTCCCTCTTTCTCTTTTCCTTACCAGTCATTAAATTCCGTTCTCTCCTTCTGGGGCCGAGGAAAAAGGAACTTCATGCCAAAGGTCCTCTCAATCATGTCACCGTTCGAGTGGATTTTTGACACTCAGAATGCAGCCCAAGCTGTGAGCCTCCCCCTCCCATCATGGAGCTGGCTGTTTTTTTGTACTGTGCTCATGTTAGTAACTTATCACTATAGCTGCTACTAATGCATGGGCTGCCTCACCCTCATGGTTTTGACTCTGTGAGGATAGAAGCCTCTTTGATCGCCTCCTCTTCTGCATTTGGCTTTCATAGCTTGGCACATGGGAGACAATATTGTTCAACTAAATGAACAAAACAGTAATAAAAGTCAAACGCATCCAAGCAGCAAGCCATGGGGCGGGGGGAGGGGGAAAGTGGGTAAATCTCACATGTTTTCTGAACAGCAGTAACCAGAAAGCAGCATCAACTTTCCCTGCAAGCACAACTCCACAGAAACTCCATTTTAAAAGGAAAGCCCGAGATCACTGCTTCTCAGCTGGCTCTCTGCCCTTTCCTAGGAATAAAATCCATGCCTCTCTCCACAGCCAAGTGTGACAGGCCTTCAAAGTGAAATACATGGACCAAGTCTCACTCCTGAGTTGGTAGATGGCAGGTCATTTCTTAGCTCTCAGACTTGAATACAAAGTGATACTCATACACTCAGAAGGAACGTCTGGATGAATCCAGGTACCACAGAAAGCAATAGCAGTGCTTGGGTAAATAGAGGGGCCACCAGTCTGAAGAATGATTTGGATTCATGAAAGATTGTCACAGTCATATGCCACAGTACAACTTTGTTAGTAATAAAATATAGGGATGACTCCACACCAGTAAAGAACCACTCTCCCAACACCACCTTGTGAGACTAGAGAGGAAGAATTATGATAAATGCTAAACGTCAGTCCCGGCATGCACAACGGCAGAAGTCAGAAGAGGAAGGTATCACTAGGTCCAGTGAAAAGGTGAAGGCAGAAAAAATGTGGTAAGGCATGGTTAAAGGGTTGAATGAGTCAATGAGGATCAGCATAGAGTACAAAATGAATTTTAGTACAAATTAGGCAAGATATGGAAATTACAGTTAAACTGGCTTTGAAAACCAAGCCAAGTTTGAATTGATCTGAGGCAGTGGGCAGCCTTTGAAGTCTTCAGCCTTCAAAGCCTCCTTGGGGAAGGACACCCAGTTTCAGAAGTGAAAGATGGATGAAGTCAGTGAGGAAGCCACAGCAGAGGGTTCGAGGCCTAGACTCAGTCAGGTGACATATAGGGACAGGCGCTGAGGCCTCTACCTGACCCCTGCTTCTGTTCAAAAGACAGGCAATGAAGAATTGACAAGTCAGTGATCTGTGGTGCTAAGATGACAGCGTGAATGAAGCTTTTGCCTTCAGTAACCAGTTAACAGTAAGTAGTCTCACCAGAGACAGGAGAAACAATGAGTTTAGCATTGGACTTGCTGATTCCAGGGCACTGCTGTACCATTAGGCAGCGGATCGGTTTAGAAGCTGTCAGTGGAAGAGACTGACCTCTCCCATCCACGCATTTCCCATCCTTCCTCCACCCCTCCGTCTTGCTTGTCCTGAGATACAGTGTTATCTCATTTGCCTTGGGTCCATCTTGGTCAGGCAGGAAATGTTCCACACTCTCTCAACTCCTTTCTCTGACCTCTACTCTACATATTTGGTGGTGACAATGTAACAGGTCCCACACATGTCCACATCCGGATGAATGACACCTATAGATGTGTTTTTGTACAGAAAGGACCTGCAATGGTATCTAAGAACCTTCAGATAGGAAATTATCCTAGCTATTATCCAGGCAAATCCAATCCAATCACATGACTTCTTAAGAACAGAGGTCTTTTCCAAGTTGTAGAGAACAAAGGCCATTTCCCATTTCAATGTGAAGACTTACTGTTGTTGGCCTTGAAGGTGGAAGAAGCGCTCAGGATCAAAGCAGGTGGCAGACCCTAGGAGTTTGAAGAGACAAGGGAATAGATTCTCTCCTTGAAGCTCAGGGCTGGGACCTTCTAAATCCATGAATTGCAGCTCCATGATAGCCACAGAACTGTAAGATGATGCCTGTGTGCTAAGCCACCATGCTTGTCAAATGGTACAGCAGCAAAACAGACCTAGTCACAGCCACAGTATCTGGGAAAACTACTCCATTGAGAGGCGCCATCCAGAGCTTTCCAGCAGAGAGTCTGTGGGGAAGACAGGTCCCACTTTAATATCAGCATTTCTGGGGTTCCTAGAGGGTGGGTCAAAGCCTCATAATAAAAACAATTCACGCCACAGATCTGGGTAAGGACGACCTAGTGATAAGGGAAGGAATGACATGGGAAAGAGCTCTCTAAGACAAAAAAATAAATAAATAAATAAAAGGAGTCAAGGAGGGAGGAAGGAAAAGAAAGAGGAGCCAGAATGGCCCAGTGTCAGCAAAACTCAGAGAGGATGGCATTTAAGTGGTAGGTGTTGATCAGAAGCGCTAAATGCTACAGAGAGGAGAAAATTGAATTTGACAACAAGCAGGTCATTAGTGGTCTTCAAAGGAAGCAGTTCAGTGAAGAGATGGGGCAAAAGCCAGAATGCCAAGGATTGAAGAGAGACTGCAGAGAGAATAAGAAGTAAATAAGCTGTGAGCAGCCCTTTAGAAAAGCCCATGCATTATTCATCTTTATTTCTGTGATACTCAGCACAATGCTGGAACACAGTGGGTGCTCATTAAACAGTGAATTGAAGGCAGGACCCGAGTCAGTAGGTATAGGCCAGCGCATCTCAAACTTTATTGTGCATATAAATCACCTGGGGATTCTGACATAGCAGAGCTGGTGTGAGGTCCGAGGTCCTGAGTTTCCGATCAGTTCCCAGATGATGCCGGGTTGAGGTCCTAAGACCTCTCTTTGAGTAGCACGGTGTAGATTACCCTACCGATCACCCAGAAATCAAATCCCATGAGTCCTGGGTAATGTTATGATCCCAAAGACCAGTACAGCTTCTGCAACTGTAAGATTTGCTGACTGTGTGGTCATCTGCCCTGTGAGACTAAATCAAGCACAGATTCAAGCAGAGTCCTCACAATAAACACTCATGAAAGGGCTTGAGCTCCAAACACAGTCCACATTTCCAGCAGCTCCTCCATTAGTAAAATAACTATTCACACCCAACCACTGACAACAAGATGGAGAAGCTTCTGGTACTGTGCTTGGAGAAGGAGTTGTTCAATCAATGTTCTCAGGGACTCCAATGCATGGATTTACGACAGCTGTTAGAACTGAGAGGTGCCCGACAGAGGTTCTGCTCAGAGAGCCACGGCTCCTGACATCTCCTATTCTTCCCACAGGAGCTCACAGAGGACCAACTGCACTTGTGTATGCTAAAGAGCAAACCTAGCAAAGGAAAAAAAAAAAACTAATGCAAAATACCTCCCTACATCTCAATTTAGTGGGGAAAAAATCTATTAAATATTTTACTGTAAAATGCCTTCCAGGATGTCACTAAATATCACACACCATAGATACAGAGATGTGGAGTAGCAGAAGGAGTGCTTACCTTTAGAAGATAAGACATGGACTAAAGGGGAAAGTGATATAGGCAAAATTTGTGAGCAAGTTCCCATGTTTCAACAGGTAACAAACAGATGCATGAGTGAGTACTATTCATAGAGATAGTCCAGATTTTATGTGAGCTAAATAGTTTAAATGGAAAATAACTTGGTTGATCAGTTTTGATTATTTTTTAAGTTAAGTTGTTTTACTTTTCAAAAATATTTTCACCAGCATTTTTTTTATTCATTATACTTTATTCACTTTGTATCCCAGTTGATTCTCCAACCAAAGACCATGCATGGAAATAACCTAGAACCCCGGCACAGATGAAGCCCATGGCAGCTCAGTCTCCAAGTGGGTTCCCTAGTAAGGGGAACAGGGGCTGTCTCTGACATGATCTCAGTGGCTGGCTCTCTGATCACCTCTCCCTGAGGGAGGGGGCAGCCTTACTAGGCTACAGAGGAAGACAATGCAGTTTGGATTATTGATAATCAGGTCATCTCCAGTGCCACCTAGAAGCAGGAAGCACAAAAACTCAGCACACTCCCTGACAAAACCTAATGAGGCTTCCTAGCATCGATAGTTACTCAAGATTTCCCTCCTGGAACTTTTGGGGAAATACTACCTTTCTCTTATTTTTAAGTTAGCACATAAAGTGTTAGATACATTATGGCATTTTGAGTGGTTTGTCTCGGTGATCCAAAAGATATTCCTTTCCTGTGCTTCCTCTGATACCCCAAGATAGCTTCCCCAAAGTCTCTTTTCCTCTTCCATGTCTCACATGTCCCTTTGCCTCTCCCCCCTCCTTACTTACCACCAACTTCACCTTCTCTCGGTTTCCTTCCTAGTTTTCAACCGTATCCACATTTACACCTGTTTATACATATATACTATGTTCTTTTTCCTAAACATACATACACACACATATAAGTTTACCTCATAAACTGAGCACAATGGAAAAGCAACAATTAGTGTGATAATAAAACATTAACAATATATTGTGATAAAACGTATTTGAGACTTCTGAATGACCTGCTTCTTCAATTTTTCATTTAATATTTTCTAGTGACAGTTGACCATGGGCAACTGAAACCACAGAACGTGAAATCACAAGGAAATGGGGACTGATTACCTAAAACACCAATTTGCCTGTCCGTAAATTCCTACTTCTCTGCAATGACGTGGTGCTTACTCATTGTCAGCTTGACTGGATTTAGACTATCTTAGCAGAACTCTGGGCATGTCTGTGAACACGTCTTCAAAGAGTCTTAACTGAGGTGGGAAGCCGCACCTGGAATGTGGGCAGCGCCATTCCAGGGACTATGGAAAGCCAAGGGGTGCACATGACTGTCATCCCCTGCTCTGGTGCTACAGACACACTGTGACCAGTTGCCCATGCTCCTGCCATGAGAACTAGAGGGACTGCCCCTACCATGCCTTTCTACCAGGATGGACTGTGCCCTTAAACTGTAAGCCAATTCAAACAAACCAACCAACAAAGCTTTTCTTCCCTTGAGTTGCATTTGTCGGCCTTTCTTTTTGTCACAGCAACAAGGAAGGCAGCAGATACAGCTGATAAGCAAACAGCCTGGGTTGGAGATAATCAATTCCATCTCCCATGGCCTGAATTGGGTGTTCCTGACTGGGTCATTGTGGGCTGGTAGAGAATGAAATACCTCTGCCTGCCAGCTTTGTCAGAAAAATCACATAGCCCGGATGTGAAGATACCACTCTCAATTATATCAAGGCCCTATTGCCACAGGAAGAGTGTTGCTGAGAGGAAAATACAGCCATGTCCACCACACTGGAGCCTGTACACCTCAGTGTGTTACCACGAGTGACATCCAGACTCCTAATGGCAACTCTGTGGCAGGCACACTCCCTAAGGTCACTTTTGCCTTCATCCCAGCAGAGCTGGCTGAATCACTGCTCCCTGGTTGGTGGGCTCACCTAGCCCATGGCCACTGTTGCTCTTCATTTGAGGGTTAAACCCACCTCCTTTTTTTCTCCCATTTACAAAGGCCTGTTCTGGGGGTGAGCAGCCTGTGGTGTCACATTTAGGGCTGTACTCGTTCCTTCCCTCCGGTTCATCTCCTTATTCAGAAGGAGTGGAGGACTCAGCAAGCTCAGAGTGAAAAAGTGAAAGGGTCAGCCCAGGTCTCCAGCCCACTACAGAGACCAGCTTCCGAAACAGCCATTTCCCCTCCTCGCCTCATCAATCTCACTAGCCAACCTCCTACATTTAAAGAGCAGGACCCAGTCAATTCCTGGGATGACAAAAGATTGCCTTAAAGACAGCATTTCCCCAAAAGTTCCAGGAGGGAGATCTTGAATAACTATCAATGCTGAGAAACCTCATTAGGTTTTGTCAGGGAGTGTGCTGAGTTTCTGTGCATCCTGCTCCTCGGTGGCACTTGAGATGGCCTGACCATCAATAATCCAAACTTATCCATCAAGGTATTTTCCGTGCTAAACTATTTAGCTAGCTCACCCAAAATCTGGACTATCTGTATGAATAGTACCCACCCGTGCATCTGCTTGTCACCTGCTGACAGTATGGGACAGTACAATGATGAGAAACATGAACTTGAGAGCAAGAGAGAACTGATTTCTGGGTGGGGAAAAGTTGTCTCAACCAGTAAAGAATTTCCTCAGCAAGCATGGGGCCAGAGTTCTCTCCCCAAAGCCCATCTAACAACAGCTTGGTAAACTCATGATGGAGACACTAGGCAAAGAGAATCCTTGGGTCTTGTTGGGACTTGAGCCTGGCCTCACAAGTAAGCCAACAAAAGATCCCGTTTCAAAGGAGGTGCATGGTGTTCCTGAGAATGACACTGGGGTTTGTTTTCTAGCATTGACACATGCGCACACACACACACACACACATTACATGCACACACATCCTAGCCTGCTTAGATGGTCTGAAGTAAAGTAGTGAACTGAGCCTCCATTTTCCATTCCTGATTCTCAGTGAATCTGTGGGGACTCACAAAAGGTCTACTGCTCGTGAAGTGCTCAGCATAGTACCTGATGGGCAAAAAGTACTTAATGAATGTCAGTATTGAAAGCCTGCTATGTACCAGGGACTTGGCTAGGCCCTGGGCCACAGGAATGAATAAGATACACTAATAGAATTTTTAAATCAGATGAGATATTGAAGATCAGGTGGTGTATGCCCCTAGAAAAAGTAAGAATCAAGAAAGAGCCATGCCTAGCTCCTGTAGCAGGGGAGGTGTGGGACCAATTTTATCTTAGTCACAAAGTCAGATGATTCTAGACTGTCTGCAAAAAAAAAAAAATGAAGACTGTTCAAGATTATTGTTTCAAATTCTGGTGTTACACATTCCGTTTCAGCTTAAATTCTTAAACAAACCCTACCAACCGTGACTGCCTGGTAAGGCACTCACGCCAGCTTGCCTTTACAGCTTCAGACTTGTGGCAAGAAGGCCAATGGCTCCCAGCCCAGCTCTGAAGCTGGGTCCTGCAGCAGGTGGCTGATGTCCAGAGCCCCTCAGAGAAGGCAGGGCAGATCATAATTGCTGATTAGGTAGCAAGGGAAGGAGTCCATGTCTCTGGCACCCGTTTTCCTAATGTCACAGTACAGCGCTCTGTAGATGGTAGGCTTGTCATGTGTCACTATCCAACCATCTAATCATAGCCATCTCACACACACCCCAGTCCTGGTCCCTTGGCAAGGCCCTAAGTGCCCCAACTTAGATCCAGGACCATAGCCAACTTTTGATGCTGTCTTTCATTTGTTTTGGCTTTTGGCAAGGTATGAGATCTCCTGCCAGTGAAATATCGGGGATTTTAATTCCATTCCAGATGGGGACCAGCTCTCCAACAGAGACCCAGCTAGGCACTGACCCAAATGCCCCAGGAGCTACGCTGAGATGAAGACCAAGGTCAGATCCTTCATACATGACATGGAGACCACTTACAGCTTGGATATTTTGGATCTTATTTCTTACATTTCCCCCAAACGAAAATCATGTTGCCACGCAGCTCAGAGAGCAGAGAAAGCCTGAATCTGGCTTTCAGCTAGAGGTCCAAAGCCTGTTAGTCAAATTCATCTTCTTGCCAGGAAAAGCCCCTCCTCCTTTGAGACATTCCTTCCCATCTGATCTTAAGCAGAACATAATCACTGATTCCGTAACTATCTTTGCTTACTATACACTTTAAGTAGCGGAAGCACTGAATCAGGGCAGTAATCATCAGGCCATCAGTCTCCACCCAACATAGCTCACACACACATACACAAACATACACACACATACACAAACACACAGGCACATACACAAGCACACACACGTATACACAAATACACACAGGAATACATACATAAACACAAACAGACACAGGCATACCCACATATACAGGCACATACACACACACTGTATGCAAAGTATGCAACTGATCTGAACTCAGGGTTCAGAAAAAGCAGGACCAAGTTGAAGAGAGAGTGGACTGCATCTCAAACAGTGGGAAGTCAGTGAGGTGCATATTATATATAACAAGTCAGTGAGGAAGAACATATGGTGGTGGTTACCGTTTATCTCATGCTTCCTTCATGATGGATGCTTTACACGAATTTGTTAGATGCTTAGGACCAGCTACTGTTATTACCCCTATTTCTAGAGGATTATTGAAGACCTTAGAGCTACGTGAAGTTACACCATGTTTTCCAAGTTCAATGACCAGTAACTGAATTTTGTTTCCAGCTTTTACTGAGGTAAGGATAGAAAGTCATTTATAGTTAAAGCATACCAAGTAGTGATTTGACACATGTGCACCCTGTGAAATGATCGCCACAATCATGCTAATTAGTATAGACATTACATCACACGGTGACCCAGTTTGTTGTTGGAGAGCATCTATTGTCTTAGCCAGTTTTAAGTGTGTCTGTTGCTATTAATTGGAGTCATCATGCTGTAGGTGAAAGTCCATATACTTTGATCAACATCTCCCCAGTTCTCCTGCCTTGCCCCTCAACCTACAGTCCCTGGCAAGGCCCACTCCATTCCCTGCTCCTACAAGCTTGGCTTTAGATTCTCAGATGCATTGGTGCATAATTGTCTTCCTGTGTCAGGCTTATTTCATTTATCATTTCCACCAGGCTCATGCATGTTCTCACAAACATCACGATCCCCTTCCTTTCAAAGCTGAACAATATTTCACTGTGCATGTTCCACAATATGTTTGTTTATACAAACATATCTACACATCTTAGAACGTCTTCACTTGTTCATCTGCTCATAGGTAGGCAATTTGATTTCCTGTCTTAGCTACTGTGGAGAGTCCTGAAATGGACATGGGGATGAGATACTTCATTAAGATAGTGCTAACATTTCCTTTGGGTATAAAGTCTGTAAGTGGGATTGGTAGGTCATAAAGTACTTTCAGTTTTGTTTGTTTAGGGGGAACCTCTATAACATCGTCAATAATGGTTGTACCAATTTTGACATTCCCACCAGCAGAATACACATGTTCCCTCTTCTCCAGACCCTTGCTGCTCGAGTTGTTCATTATTATTATTTTCCCACCCTGACATATCTCATTGTGATTATTATTCTTATTTTGCCAGTGATTAGTGATGTCAGGGAAATTTTGTTTTTGCATGTGTTGGCTATTTTTATACCTTCTTTAGGTATTTTTAAGGCCATTTTTAATAAAGTTATTTGATTGTGGGCTTTTGTCTAATTGAATTGCACTAGTATCTGACATATTTTGAATAACTCCATTGAATAATTGGGTTACCAATGTTTCTTTTTTAATTTTTTAAATTTTTATTAATATAAGGTTTCTTATCTTCTGTTAATAGCCCTTTCATGCTGCCATTTTGTGACTTTTGTTGTACAGGAACTTTCTAATTTGATATAATCTTGCTTGTTTGTTTTGGGATCTGTTTTCTGTGAGTTTGCAATCCAGTCCAGGGAATTTTTAAGACCAATGTCAAGGATATTTTCCTGTGTGCTCTTCTAGAATTTTTATAGTTTGGGATACTAGGTTTAGGTCTTCACTCCTTCTTGGGTTGAGTTTTGTGTGCAGCGTGAGGTAATATTCCAATTCCATTCTTTTGCATATGAATATAGATTTCCTGACACCAGTTATTGAACATTCTATTTACCATTGTGTGTTCTAGAAGCCTTTGAGCAGGATAAAGTGATTTCAAATGTGTGGGCTTATTTCTATGCTTTTTACTCTGTTTCTTTGGTTGGCACATTTATTTTTAAGCCAGGACCACACCATTTTGATGATGCTGTATAGCTATGCAATATATAGCATGATGCCTTCAGGATTGTTCTTTCTCATGAATACTTTTGTGGCTCACTACAAATCTTAAGGTTCTCCTGGTCCTAAGGAAAAATACAATAGGAGTTTTAAAAGATGCTGTATTGGATGTGCAGTTCACTTTGAGTAGTATGGATATTTATTTAAAATTATTTCTTCTGATTCATGAAAATGGGGTACTTTCCATTTGTTTTTCATCTTCTATTTTTCTTATCAATGATTATTAGTTTTCAATATACTGGCATTTTTTAACCTCCTTGTCTTTACTATTAAATTTTTAATCGTCTATGATACTGCTTTAAATGGGACTGTGACCTTAATTTCTTTTTCAGAGAATTCATTGCTACTGAACGTAGATGCTATTGATTTGTGTAAGTTGATTTTATACCCTACAACTTCAATGAATGTTTTATTAGTCCTAGTATTTTTAGGGTTGAATGTTTAGAACTTTATACATCTGCAAGGAAGTTTTTTCTTCATCATCTCTAACCTAAATAGTTCTATTTCTTTTTTTTTCTTGTCTAATTGATCCTCATCCATACATCTAGCATCGCATTGAATGGATGTGGCAGTACTGGACATCTTTTCCTTGTCCGCGACTTACAGAAAGATAGTTCACCCTTTCATCTGGCAGAATGATGTCACCTTATACTTATAATATGTGGACTTTATCATGGAGAGCCACATTCCTTTAGCATCTAATTATTATAGTTTTTTTTAATCAGAAAGTACTATTGCATTCTGTCAAATGCCTTTTAAGATGCGCATATGATTTTACTCTTTACTCTGCTGATGTGGTGTTAGTTTATGTATGCTGAACCACCCCAGCATGCCACAGTGAACCTCATGGTCACAGTGAATGGCCCTTTTAATGTATTATTGAGTTCAGTTTGTGAGAATATTGCTGAGGACTGTTTTCACGGGGGATACTGGTCTGTGGTTTTCGTTTCTTGTAGTACTCTTGGCTGACTTTAATAAAGTAATATTAGTTTCATAAGTGGAGTCGGATGATCCCTTTCTCCTTTGACTTTTTCAGTTTCCCTCGAATACTCAAAATTACCCATTACACTTAAAAGATAAAATGCATCCTGTGATTAATAGCACATTTAAGAAAAATTATTTAAATGAACCTGGGTTCATTCCTGCCATCTCAGCACTCTGGAGGCTGAGGCAGGAGAATTGGAGTTTGAGGCCAATATGGGCTTCACAGTCAGTTCTGATCTGCCCCAGAGGACATACTGAGACTTTATGTAAAAAAAAAAATCAAATAAATAAATACCTTAAATTTTACTTACTTTAAAAAGTTTTAGTTAAAGCTGATCACTATTTTATACAAACAAGGTCACTTATAGGTTGAACATGCAATGCTTATAAGTTGACTATGCCAAGAATCAATGTCATATTTCACAGATGTTGCATCTGTAGCCATATTACACAAATCCAATTAATATATATATATATATCAACATATATATATGTTGATTGTCCTACAGCTAGCTACCTACCTTCTTTCTCACCAATCCATCCCTCTGAGGCTACATTTACCAAGTCACTGGCAAAATTGTAGACTTAACATTTACTGTAGATTCAGTATATATATATATATATATATATATATATATATATATATATATATATTAGTTTTTGCTTGAGACATAGTCTCATTCTGTAGCCAAGGATGACCTGGGACCCTTAGTAATCCTCCTGCCTCAGCTTCCCAAATGTGTGAGTTACTGCACCTGGCCTCAATATTTAACATTATAAGACATGCCTCACTGACCATAATCACCCAACTATTGCTTATCTACAAAATCACAAATAAAAACACATGGAAAAAAGTGAAAAACGATAACTGGTTGTTAGTGTATTTTTAAAGTTACTTTATTGAGTTTTTATACCTCTATGTCTCTTCCAACCCACCAACGCTAGGTAGGAGAAAATTATAAAGACTGAAAAAGAGTCGTCTCTTTCTTCTTTCCTCTTTCATGTTGGTGTCTTTCTGCTGAGTGAGTCTAAATTTCCACTGTGTCTCATAATGGACACAGCCTTCTAGACCTCTGGCCTCCCTGACACAGAATCCCATCCATGACATGTAGCTCAGTTGTCTGTTCCCAACCCTTGATCGTCCTACGGCTAGCTACCTACCTTCTTTCTCACCAATCCATCCCTCTGAGGCTACATTTACCAAGCTCTAGAACCAGGTCACTGGCAAAATTGTAGACTTAACATTTACTGTAGATTCAGATCTCTGGACACATATACCCTGCCTTCCCCTGAACCTCTCTCTCACTTTGCAAAAGCCTGCTAGCTGGTACTCTAGCTCCTATTTCTTTAGCAGGTCCACATAATTGTGTCCCTAGGTGGCTTCTCTGTGCTCTCACAGCTTCTGCACAGTGTGTTTTTCTCTCCTAGAGGGTTAGCTGCAACTCTAGGCTGGCCTTACCAGCTAATAGCAGCCATTGGAGAAGCAGTACCAGGGTCAGCCATGTTTCTAGGTTCTGACCAGGTACAGAGCCCTTATTAAATATAAGAGCCTCAATTAATGATCAAACAGTGAAGGCCACCCAGCCAAAGCCTTTACTTTAGTATTGGTTGTTATTTTTTTTGTTGCTGTTTTGTTTTGTTTGTGGCTTGCTTTTTGGTTTGTTTGTTTTGCTTGTTTGCCAGTAGTTTTAAAGTTTGTCTGTGGGCATTTTTAAGTAGGACCTGCCAGCCTCTTACAAGATAATTGTCCAACTCACACATTTATATCACCAGACTAGCCTTCTGTGTAAACAGTAATGCCTTGTTTCTAGAGTAAGAAGGGGGTAGATCTGAAATCTTTACTCTCTTACCACTTGTGTACTCTGGGACCAACTATATAGCCTCCGTATGCTCTTTCAGACCTCAGCTTTTTCTTCTTACAGGAGGGATAACAAAGCATGCAGAACATTTTGTCACAAAGACTACAGCAAGCTGTGTTTAGCATAGTATTCACACATACTCTCATTCTCAAGTCCATCAAGGGACTTTTCGATCACTCAGTCTGGAAGTTCTATCTCTTGGCTATGAATGGGGTTTCTCTCTGCATCTCTTTGGATGATAGAATTAAGGACTCTGGGGAGAGGCTGCAACCAGGAACCTAAGTCAAGGGAATGCAATAAATGACTTCTTGTATCATGTAGAAATCATGGGCTCTTGTACATACTAATTGGCTGTCTTCTCTACTTTTCTTTACACCATTTAAGCAGTTCCTTAACACAATTTTATTTTTCAGATTCCTAATGATATTACCCAAGTGTCCTACTGTCAATGAGCTTGCCTGTGAGGGAGAGAAAGACGAATTATTTATGTATTCTTATATCCCAAGAGCATTATAGGTGTCTGATGGTCTTAGCCCTGCAGAGTATGCCCGGGTATAAGATGCAGAGTCCATGCCCTTGAAGAACCAAAAGACTCACAAGTGAGAAATAATAAATATGTGGGAAACAATTAAACCAGAAGAATATAAACCAGATGATGACTATTTAAGGGAATGGACGCTGTGGGGCAGCTCTGTAATAAAAATCTACCTGTAATTATTTTTAAATGTTTTATTATAAATAAAACAGATAGTAAAATGTATCCCTGTCCTAGGAAATAATGTGAGCAGAGCCTCAGTGACTTGGCCAAGTGAGCAAGAGGCTGATCTAGCCGGAGTGAAAATTCCATATAGAGGAGTAGTTCCATTTCTGTAGACACAATCAAGCACTAAATGATGGCTCTAAAGCTACAAGTGTTATTTCTGCCTCTGGTCTTTTTCCTACTTGGGCCAATCTGTCTTACACTAGTCCAACAAAGCATTTCAAGCACTGTGTGAGAAACATTGCTCTTCCACTTCATAACTTCCATTGCCTCTCTACTGCCTGTTTGAGCCCATTGTTCAGGGAACCCAGACTCCCCTCTGGTATATTTGTAGACCAGAGAGTGGGATTGCAGGTTGAGTAAAGGCAAGATAGCAATCTGGGTCTGGATCCAAGGTCAGCCACTAGCTAATTGTGTAGACTCCTAAAGAGCATAGCTCAACTGTCTTCTGCCTTCAATCTATATACCTCAAAGGCTGGGGCAGTGTTTGTCTGTGTGTGTAGGGGGTGTTTTACAGCAATTTTCATTAATATAAAGGACTTTACATACTACTGCACCTAGTAAATTCTCAACTAATGATGTCGATGTACAGAAGAATAAAGGTGTTGGTTAATGGATCAAGTGACTGAACCTGGGGTATCATGTTTAGTGCCAGCCCGTACTGCATAGTTAACACAGAAGATATTAACTATGTGTGTGGATGGGAAGTGGAGAGGAGTCTAACTGTTAGTGGTTAGCAGCCATATCATGCTCAAATTCTATGATAACAAGAAACCAAGGGGAGCCAAATCTAACCAGACAGAAGGATTGGGAATCCACACAGCCCAGAAATAACTATGCTGATGACACAGTTCTCTGGAAGAAGAGCTTCAGGAGTATTTACTAGATTCTGTGACATACAGACTCCTACCAAAGCCAGTGGAAATTTACCTTAGGATATCCTGAACCCAGAAGTGAGATTTTTAACCCTGGATGTTACTAGCTGGTGTAATTTTTCAAGTTCCCCACAGAAAATAGGAAGTCCTAAATTGGAGGGGTGGGGCGGGGAAGGGACACAAAGCAAAGTAAGACACTAGGAAAAGATGTCAGCTAAGAGACAGTGGTGTGGGAATATGCATTGTGAAAGAGCTGTCTCTGGGTGACAAACTAATTTACTTAAGAACTTAAAAACATAGCTGTCCATGGTTGGGTGGGTTAGCAACTTGTACTGGCCAGAGAAGAAATGACTTTCTTATTCCTCTAAGCCTCTCAGGGCTCATTCTGTTGGTAGTCAGTGAATCTGTCTCACTCTTGTTGGAATTTGATTGTTGGCAGGACTGTTGGAGGCCAGTAGGCTACTGTCTCTGGTCAACCTAGGCAGCAAATCTTTGTCACTGTGGGCAATACAATGATGGGTGCAGAAAAATAAGGAATAACATATCCCCACATAGGAGCACTTGTTGGTTTCAGCAGCCCCATTAAGCCCTATATTTTCTTGTCTGTTGACCAAAGCCAGTCACAGTGTCTCAGCCCAATATAATGGGCCCACTATTATACTGATGATCAATACTAACTGAATATGATCATTCTTGCAAACAATGTACCAAAAAAGTACAAGAAACTGGCGAAAGAGGGGAAAAATGTAAGTAGGTAAAAAGAAGAAAATTCATGAAAAGATGGCCAACCTTAGTAATATGAAGAAGATGGAAAGTAAAATGAGATATCTTTGCATGGAATGTTGGTAGTTTAGCAGTTTGATAAACTGAGGGAACCAAAATGAAAGGGAAGAAATAGGGAAGATGCAGTAAGCTGGACAGATGAGGACAAACTCATAGCGTCCGGTAATCAAAATTCAATTAGGTTTCCATGTTGAATATGGAAAAGGTAATTCTGAGTTACAGAGAAGTAACACTCAGGATGCTGTCTAAGGCGCTTCCATTTTTTTAGGAATATACATAGATACGATGAAATTAGGAAACACAGTGGGAGACAGATGCACTGACTAAAGAACAGTAGGTATCTCCTGGGAGGCGTTATGACAAGCGAACAATTAGAAATAAAAGAGGCCTTATAGTTTTGTAAACATTTTATCCCCCCCACCAAAAAAAGGTGAAATGAGTATAGCAAAAATAGTATGTCATTAAATTCAAGAGGTAGGTGTATGGGTCTTTTAATACTCAGAATACTGTGACTAGAGCCGCCTGGTGCTGTGATAACGAATACAGAAACTGTGTGATTATAACGAAGAGAAGTTTGCTCTTCATGGCTCTCAAGGATGGGATGTCCGATATTAGGGTACCAACTACTGTCACTACTCAAACGTCCTCTGTCTCAGTGCTATCGCATTGGAAATTAAGTCCCTAACATCAAACCACAGTGGTGTGTTTGAAATATTTCATAGATAAAATGACACTTAAAGACATAACAGTAAGAACGCCTTCAAACTGAGCAAAGGTGAAAGGCGGGAAAGGTGCCATTTGTGGAACATCAGACTGGGAAAAGGGGGACCACACTCTGCTTTTATTGTATAGCAATCAGATTCTATCTGGGAACGCTTTAAAGAGGGTACGGTGCTTCAGCTATCCACACCCCTGGACCTGTGCTGCACACTACAGAGGATGAGGAGTTGAAGGCCCAGGCTCTTAGAGGTTTACCTTCTACCTCAGTCAACGATGCCCATGGGACGCGGATGGATGAGGGGGGTTTATACCCAGGGAGACGATGAAAAGACGATGTAGGTGTTGTGAGTGTGAAACGTCTACCAGAGACTAATGTTCGAAGACTCGGTCCCCAGCTGGTGGTGCTGGTTTAGAAGGGTTGTGAAACATTTAAAAAGCAGGGCCTTGCTGGAGGAAATGGGTCGCAGGAGGCAGGCCTTGAAGTTTCACAGCAGGAACATAAGCATCTCCTCTACTTTCTGCTTCCCGTTCCACCAAGACGCGAGGGGGCGAGGAGCGCCAGCTTCATCCTCCTGCCGCCATTTCCTTCCTCTTCATAGCGTAATCCCCCAAACTGTGAGCTGAAATCAGCCCTTCCTCCCTTAAATTCCCTTTTGTTCTCAGATATTTTGTCTCAGCAACGAAACAAGCAGCTGGTGCAATGGGGCAGAGCCATGAGACTGCCTTCTCCCTTCCCACTCTGGCTATGGTGGATCTACAGGGAACCTAGGAGCTTTGGCTAGACCATCACTGATCCCTTCCTGCCCCAAAGCACTCAGAACACACAAGGACAGCACCACATGTCCGTTCACGGCTCTGTCCAGGCCTTCCCCAAATCCTAGCTCTATGGCTACCCGCATGCAATGGGAGTTGGAGCACCCTCAGCTTCCTCTGCCATTGCTGCAGTGGACTTGATCCCCTCAAGGCTGAACTGCAGGAGCAGCTATTTTGGTCCCGCTGTGTCTTTGTTTCATTGCACCCTCCTATCTCCTCTTCTGCAATTATTGCCAAGAAATGTTCCCAGCAAACATGCTAGGTTTCTGACAGTCTGTCATGTGGGAGAGAGACAAGTGCTTCCTGTGTGCCTCTCAGAGACTGAAATCCGGCTGGGTACAGCTCAGGAAGGTGGGTTCTGGCCACTGGAAGGAAGAACAAGGCTGCTGGGTGCAGAGCAGCAGCAGGCAGCCTCTCCGGAGAACTACCCATAGTGGTAAGATTGCTGCAGAGTAAGGGGCTGGCCAACCTAGTTCATGCTGTAACATAGCCTCGGTGAGTTTTTATGAGTCTGAAAAGTGATTTCTGTAAAACCGTCACTAATTATGAAGATGTTTAAGATGACAATGGCCCCGTCATCTCCTCTTTCAGAGAGTATCAATATCAACACTTTTGATGAGCACCCTCTTCAAGTGTTTTCCAAAATATACACAAAACTTCTAGGTGTGAGGAGGGAATGTGCTATACTGTGCTACAAACAGAATGCCTTGTAACTTAACACACACACACACACAGAGAGAGAGAAAGAGAGAGAGAGAGAGAGAGAGAGAGAGAGAGAGAGAGAGAGAGAGAGAGAGAGAGGGATTTGTAAGCCTTCTCTATGCTAGGGTGTGACTGATACCCTCTTCCCCCTTAAAAAAGTCAGTCGCATTATTCTTTCACAAATCCTTTCTGAACACAATGTCAGGCACCATTTTAAACACCAGAGAACACAACGTTAAAGAAAAGAAAGCCTTTTCCCTCCCGAGACTTCATATTCTAGCAGAGAGAAAGAAACATACACACTAACAGATATATATCAAATGGGGTCCAAAAGATCCATGCTGTGAAAGAAAACAAGCCATGTTTAAAGGGAAGCCATAAAAGGAGGCTGTTTTAGGTTGTGTGATGACAGAAGGCTTCCCAGGGATTTTTGTGTCAGTGGTCTATGGCTGTGTAACAAAATTCCCTTACCTGGTTTTTAAAAGCAGCGTTTTGTTACCTTACGGTTTCTGT
Organism: Pachyuromys duprasi; assembly: GCA_028658305.1. NCBI lineage: Eukaryota > Metazoa > Chordata > Mammalia > Rodentia > Muridae > Pachyuromys > Pachyuromys duprasi. The sequence goes on from CM053749.1 coordinate 19,136,006, forward strand.
GGGACAGGGACACAGAAGTGGCTTAATTGTGTCCTCTGGGACAAGGTCTCAGGAGACCACAAAGGGTTAGCCAGGTTTACAGCCATATGACGGCCTGGTCGCAGAGGCACTTGCTTTCAAGAGTCAGTCAGCAGAGGTCTATTTTGGGGAGCATCTTTTCCTCGCTGGCTCTTGGTTACAGGCTTTTCTTAGTCTGTTACTGCATGAGCCTCTCCACAAAGTAGGGTTACAGTATGGAATCCCCAATTCGCCAGAGAGCTAGCTGTAAGAGCCAGAGGGAGAGAGAAGGAGATGGGCCACAGTATTTTATAACCAAGTCTCAAACTTGGCTCCTCATTTTTTTTACGCTTTTATTTTAGCACCAGCCCAGCCACCCCAAGGGGAGGGGAATCACATGTTGTGCAAACCAGGAGAGGACCAATGAGGACCATTTTTGAAGCTGCCCATCATGTTAGTACTACGGCAGAGAGAAGATGAGTTGAGGGGTGAGCCGTGTGGATATCTGGATAAAGGACCCTCCAGGAACAAAAAACAGCAAGATCCAGGGGCATGAGAGCAGAGGTGCCCTGGTCTCTGTGAGGAACAGCGAAGATCCGTGTGGCTGGAGCATGGAAAGAAGAGTGGTAGAAAGCGAGGCTGAGAGAGAGGCAGGGACTAGGGCATGGCCAGCCTTGGGGTTAATTTCAAGAATGATTTTTAGAAAGCCACAATGTGTTCCCCGCCTGCATTATGATCCTTTACTTATATGGCCATCTTCTGATGAAGACCCTTCTAGTTTCTTGCTTCTAAAACTGCCGCAGCCTTTCCTACATGTGGGTTAATAGGTTTGCTTCTGTGCTAAGAGAATGTAGGAAACTTTGCAGAGGGGCCTGCACACACACCTATTGCCAAACGGCACTCAAAACTGTCTTTCCCAACTGATTCTTATCAATATTGTACAGAAGAATGCCCTGGCCTGGCCAACACCAGGTAGCATGAGGCTTTTGGATTTTTATTTCTCTGATGTTGGACAGTCCCATTTCATTGTGGCTTGTATTTGTTGGGAGAGATGGTGAATGTTGTAGTATCTGGATGAAGGTGGAACCTTTTGATGCTCTTCTATTCATCCCGACAGGGTCCTATAAGGTCTCAGCATCTTCCACTCAGACCGTCTCTGTGGAGAGCCAGCCCCGCAGCCTCAGGTTTGTCTAGCTACCCAGCACTGCTTTCCCTTGTTCTTACTCTGGCTTCCCCAATGTAGAGCCTTTGCTTTTAACTTCTTGTTTCCCTTCACACCTCTCCCAATTTATTAGACTCATGTATCTCCACAGGGTCCACTATCTATTGCCTCTGCCATACTCTCCATGAGAGCAGAGGGGACCCACGTCCCCTCTACATGGTACCAGGTAAGTGTCGGGGAAAGTGTACACCAGGCTGAGACTCCTGGGACACCTGAGCTTTGTGCAAAGGGCCAAAATAACATGTGCCTCCATATTCTCTCCAAACTCAGGTCAGAAACAATAGTCCCTTCTTAGGTGGACAGTTGTGAGGACTAAATGAAAATGTTCAATTAAAAGTGCGATGAGTAGCACCACACACTACCACAGTCGCCTTCCCCACTGCCATGGTAAAATACCTGACAGAGCTACTTAAGAGAGGAAGAGTTTAATTTGGCTCACAGTTCCAAGAAGCTATAATCCATCATGACAGGGAATCACAGCAGCAGAGGCAAGAGGCCAGCTGGCCACATTGAATCCATACTTAGCCAGCAGAGAAAATGATGGATGCTTATCCTCAGTTGAATTCCTCCTTTTTGTGCAGTCTGGTAGCCCAGGAACCCAGCCTTGGGAAAATGTACCGCTACACTTTGGGGTGGATTTTCCCATCTCAATTAACATACTCAAGATCCCTTCATAGGCCGGGAGGCTAACCTAATCTAAATAATCCCTCACGGGTGTGCTTATCGCCTGGATTCTAGATCCTATCACATTAATAATCAATACAAACCATCCAAGGTGCTTAGTAGGCAGTCATTGAATGTGATTAAGTCAATATCTTATTCCTTTTTATATTCCCAGCAGCACCTGATACAGTGTCTTACACACATGCACAGACACACACACCATTTGATAAGCATTTGTATAATTATTTGTGTCCATATCAAATGTAGGAATTCCCACCTGAATGAATGAATGAATTGAATGTGTGGTCTTAATATGAAAGGGTTTAACCGCTAACTGTTATCTTGTGTACAGTTGGGAATCCTTGAAGGATTTCACGAAGATTAAATAACATACAGTAATGTTTTAAAAAGGAATTTAAGGAATAAGTACATTTGCAAATAAGATTTTGCTCTTAAAACCTGCCGATTTCCCCCGGTCTACAGACAGGCAAGTGGCCAACACACATTTAGAAGCATATTTTACATTGTTCTCGGACTCTTCTTTGGACTACATAGACCACCCCCAGCCTCCCAGTTTACCCTGCCTCCCAGTGGCCCACAGAGGGCAGAACCCACAGAAGTAAGCATGTGACCCTTCTCACTGTTTTTGCTTCAGGCACTCTCTCAGGCATGCATGGTGACTCAGAACAGAAACAGCCAACCAACCACAGCCTATGGGCCACATACAGCTCACAGATATATTTGGCTTCCTGGGCATAGTATTTTCTAAAATTGAATTAAAAACACAGATATCTTGTGAAATGTGAGGTCTGGCCATGGGGCCAGCACTCCTGTGGTGGCAGCAGTCTGCCTGGATCATTGGAGCAGCCGCTCCCTGTGGCTTTATGTCCAGCCGCCCATGGTGTTTGCCTGCTTGTTTCATTGTTTATGTTGGCTGGGCATTGAGCCACATAAAATTTCAATCCCAGTGTTAAAAGCGTCATCCCAAAGTGGACAATGGCCTGTCCCTATACCAGTGGATACTTCAGCCCCCAAAAAACTCTTCATAGCACGGAACAACAACTTTTCTTATTGTTGACTAAAACAGCTTAAGGGGGAATGGTGTGTTTTTATTCATATTCTGAGGATACAGTCAATCTGGTGGAGAAGCTGCGGCCACAGGAGTGTGAGGTGGCTGGTTTCATGGCTCTTTCACTCAGGAAACAGAGAGCTAACAGGTAGTTGAAACAGACTACAAAACCTCAAGGCCCATCTCCCATGATCCAGTTCCTTCAGTGAGGCCCCGCCTCCTTCCGGAGGCCCCACCTCCTTCAGGAAAGCATCGAATGCTGGAACACATGAGTCTATAGGGAACCCCATCACAAGTCCTCCACCCTCTGGCGTTTTTCTTAGGTGATGCTCTTGTATCCGCTACATCTAGGCTTTATTCAGTTCTATTCTCTCAGATTCCATGTGTCTGGCCACTGCTTTTTTATTTTCAAGGTGAACCTCCCTGAATACAGAATAGAAAATGTTTGGAGGAACAGAGCTTGAAAAGGTCTAGATTCTAAAGAGTCTCAAAATTTGGGAGAAGACCCTGAACTTGTGGAGGAATCTCTTAGAAATAAGAACAATGTTGCCTCCCTTCAGCCCTTCATATTGAGAAAAATGACAGAACCATCCTGGAGAGGGTACCGTGGAAGAAGCTGGGAAGAGAAGACCCATAGTTCTTACTTGGGATCCTAGAAATAGACTCCTCCAGGATAGAGAGTTCAGGCAGAAGATTTGGTAGGCAAGCCCTGAAGAATGTGAGAGCCTCAGATGAAATCAGTTCTTAACTAACCATCAACTGTATATAATTTGTCTCACACTAAACCTTAAAGTCTCTGACTTCAAAATTTAGGGTCTACTGTCTTTTGCATCACAAATAATCACTGAGCAGTTAGTCGTGTATGAAAGAATGGATAGACAGATAGATGTTGTACAGATTGCTAGATGGGAAGATAGATGGATAAGTGGACAGATGGGTGGGTGGGTGGGTAGACGGATGGATGGATAGAAAGATGAAAAGGTAGGTAAATGGGTGGGTGGTGGATGGGTGCATATGTGTTCAGAAAAATAGATGAGGGAACAGAAGGTACTGGATAGATTCCAGCTATTAAGGTGATGCAAGTGTTGTCTTCAACCTTGTTGTTGGCTCTGTGCATAGTAATTAATTTATAAACAGAGGCAGATTGGTCTAGGAAGAACTGAGGTTGTATTTTCTTAATTGAAATGCAAAAATTGCTTACTGGGCACTGAGACAGTAGAGTCACCGAACCCCCTTTTCAAGTTTGTCACCACATGGGTGCATCCAAAGAAGAAGGTGCAGAAGTCCCATCTGAGCCACAGAGACAGCCCCCCAGACAGCTGCTGGACTGCAAATGCCATCACTCAGAAGGCTTCTTGATCCTCACATGGCTGTTAACAAAACAATATGCTGATCGGTTCCAAGAAACTAAATCAGAGGCAATCAGATTTGGCAGCTGCTTGGCTCATGAAAGGTGACACCCAATTAGAGAATATGATCAACCCTAAACAGTGTGCCTTTCCAACGGCCCACAGAATTTACAGCTGCAATCATGGATCTGACAGCCATGATTCCCACTTGGAGACACAAAGTCCTCCAGAAGCAGCAATAACAGCGTCTCACTGTTGTGTAACGCCGCACTTTATCTGGGTTGTCACAGTGACTCCTTGAGACAGGGTTGAAAAGGATTCTGGTCCCTCTTTGAGATCTTAGTGAGAAATGACTGTTCCAGAATAACACGTCAGTAGGTCTGAGAAGTAGCAGGTTTCACAAGAAATCCAAGTTTTGACTTCTCATCAACAATCTACTGGCTATTACGTGACCTCATTTATCTTTGATAGCCTCTTGGTCTACAAAGAAAAATTATCAAATGAATAACCAAGTTATGAATAATTTGCACAAGTGACATCATAGCCAGTTTTAGAATTTTAGCACAATTTCTGGTTGGGGCATCATTATTAATGCCTGAGCTAAGTTATTTCTATAGGTTTTTACCTTAGTCTCTTTCATCGTATTCTCATCTATTTGTTGTATTTTGGAAAGAGAGCTGGGTCTGATTTTTGAAAGAACAACACAATACCATAAAAACTCCTTGGGCTGATTGTGTAATAGAGGAAATATAAGTCTCTAGATTAGGAAGCACATTCCTCTGTATCAACACAGACACACTAGGAAAAAGTCACATTAGCCATGCTCCTTGGTGGAACCACCATGGTAGAGAATTAAAGAGACACAGATGCTCTGCATGCTCATTCAAGTCATGACTTTGATGGAGTTCTCTATAGTGTTGTAAATAGATTACAGAGATACATACTTCATGGTAATATCATTCAGTGGGTTTACAACTGGTTGAGTAAAGTTAAAGATGTGTGGTATGATCTATAGGATGCCCTATACAATGAGGAATTTTGACCTCAGCCTTATCCTGTGTGTGTTTGTGTGGTATGTGTTTGTGTGTGTGTGTGTGTGTGTGTATGTATGTATGTATGTATGTATGTATGTTCATATTCATGTGTCTATGTGCATGTATAGTCCATATATCAATATACCAATATCAAGTGAATGAAGAAATCACTCTCCACTTTTCTTTTTGAGACAGGGTCCCTTACCGAACCCAGAGTGCTCCAACTTGGCTACACTGACTGGCCAGTGAGTGCATGAATTGTCCTTTCTCTGCTTCCCCAGCACTGGAATTACAAGTACATGCTGCCATTCCCAGATTCTTATGTGCACTTTGGGTATCCAAACCCAGGCTATCAGTGACATGCAGCAAACACGTTATTGACTAAACTGTCTCTCTGGCACTTCCAAAGTACTACACTTTTTGTCTTCATTCACCAGCTCACCTCAGAGCTAAGAGGAGAAACGAAGGGGTCAAATGGAAGAATAGTTTGCCACAAGCAGTCCTGTGTATTGCCTCATCCTGACCAGAAAATGCAGTCTGGTCAGAGGGTCTCAAATGCACAAGTAGACAATAAAGAGACATGCCTTGATAGCAATTCAGCAGAAAAAGCCCCCAGGCTGTGGCCAGAGGCTAGGTCAGCTTCACTCAGTAGTGAGGAGCAGGGACCAAAGAAGTTACTCCAGCTACTTTCCAGTGGAAACTAATTTCTTTCTTTGTGTAATGCTGGAGGAAGTATTTCACTAGTTGGAAAGGGGTGTAGGCAGAGGAAGAAAATGGAGGGGCTGAGACCATGTTGCCCATACTACAGATGGTGGCATAAGAGTTGCTTGGTGAGCAATGTCTCTAGAGCTCCAAGCATCACAAAAGAGGAAACTTTTTCCAAACATTTAGTCACATGATAATTTGACAAAATGTTATCATTGTTTATTGTGTTCATTTTTACTTAACAATTTAACATTTTGTGAGGGCTCCTTGTGATTGGGATTACATAAAAAAAGAAACAGACTTTCCTACTCTCCTGGATGGCTCCTATACCCATTCATCGACTGACTCATTTAGTGAAGGATTTCCTGAGAGCCAGGGCATGCTCAGCTATGAGCTGAGTTCTAAGGCTTGCATGGCAAGCCAAGCCGGCATAGTCTCTGTTCTTCCACATAAGGAAGCAAAGACTTAATTCACCACATTAAAAAAATATATTGACATGAAGGAAACAGAGGTTTATGACAGAAGATAATGTGATGGAGTAGGGTCATGATTAAATAACATACATATTCAGAAAGGAAAGACACAGTGAACCCAAACCTACAAAATTAGAAGCGAGCTATGGTACTCCCCTACTTATCTGCCACCTTTCTGCTACTTTGTTTTATTTAGGAACAAAACATACCCAGCAACAATTTTGTTTGGGGTTACAACCTAGTGTGTCTTCCTAACGCACACATAGTCCTGCCTTCTTGGACTCAAGGGATAGTCAGTGTGACAGTGCTCTGGTAATGAGATGTACACTGTGATTTAGGGGAAGCCATTGCTTCGCTAATATAAGAAATGTCCCCCACTTCTGTGTGTGTGTGTGTGTGTGTGCTACATGCATGTGTGGGCAGGTGTGCTTGTGTGTGTGTTCATGTGTGTTTAGCTCAGCAGCTGACTTTGACTTTGGCTGTCTTCTTCTATCCCCTCCTTCTATCATTTTATTTTCCTGGAGTCAGAGTCTCTCAGTGAACCTGAAGCATGCTGTTTTAGCCACACAGGCAGGCCAGAGAGCTCCTCAAATTGCCTGTTCTACATTGTTGTTGCTGTGATGAAACAATCTGATCAAGTGCAACTTGTGGAGGAAAGGGTTTATGTGGCTTCAGTTTCAAGGCCACAGTCCATCACTGAGAGAAGTCAGTGCAGGAAGTCAAAACAGAAACCTAAAGGCAAGAACCATGCATGGATGTTACTTGCTGACTCTTTTACCAGTTCATGCTCAGCTAAGTTTATTGCACAGCCCAGGACCTCCTGCAGAGGAGAGGTACTGCCCACAGCAGACAGAATCCTACATCAATCGATAATCAAGGCACTCCCTCACAGACATGCCCATGGACCAGTCTGATCTAGACAACTCCTCAACCAAGGCTTACCTCACAGATTTCTCTAGGCTTTATCAAGTTGACGATGAGAACGGTCTAGAACACTGTGTGCTCATTCTCTCACCCAGCACTGTAGACACATGCTGTCATGCCTATCATTTGTGGGATGCAGAAGATCTGAGTTGAAGCACTCATGCTTTGCACAGCAAGAACTTTAACCGCTGTGCCATCTCCTCAGCCTCAGGACTGTTGTTCAGTGCCTTCTTTGGACTCCATTTTCCTGCACAATGTATAAACAAGATGGCTGGGATTATGGTAGCTTTCTTGCAACCATGAAAGAAAAACAAAGACAATCTTAAAGACTTTATCTCTCCTGTTTCTAGGCAGTGATAAAATAGACCCTTTATAGACTTCTAATCAAATAACAAAAATATATAAGTATATATGGAAGTCACAATTGTTAGAACATTCTATTATTCATAGTCAAACAAAATACCTCATTGATTTCCCAGCCAAGCAAAGCCCACAGGGAAAAACATTTGAAGCTGAAGAAATCTTCTGTCTGAAGTCCTGAAAGCTGCCACAGTTTGGTGTGTTTATGAATAGAAATAGCAAGTTTCGTGGGAGTGTGGCAGACACAGAGGAAAGTGAGAACACCTAGGGTTAGAGACATAGCAAGGTACAGAACAGTCAAAGCTTCAGAGGTGAGGCAAAGAGTGTGGTTTGATTATAGAGGTGAAGAGACATCACTGGGTGATCACTGACCATTCTATAGAGATCACCTGTTCGCCATGGAATTGAAGACGGGCTTAGGAGGGCAGAAGCAGGAACAGAGAGACAAGCTGGAGAGAGAGAAAACACCGACTCGGACTGGGGTAAAGGCATCAGTTGAGGAGGAAATAGCACTGGAAGGACAATACAGTGGCAGCCAGGGAATGAATAAGCAAAAAATAAAGGATGGCAGTATGCTGCATGAAGAATGCAACCAGCTCTTGTTAATCAAGGAAATCAAGCTACTTATTGCCACAGGCCAGGTCAGTGAAATGGTATTAACTGTAGCATCTCACACATGTGGGTTCAATGTTTTACAAATATTGTCACATTAATCCCCATAATAGCACATGTGGGAGACACTGTTATTATCTTCATCTTACAAATGAGCAAACTGAGTAATAATCAGATTAGATAGCTTGTTCAAGGACAACGCTGTTAGGAAGCCAGTGGAACAAGTTTGAAACCAGAGGTTGCCTGACTCTCTGACCGAAGCCATCAGGAGCTCAGAGACCATTCTTGGAATATTTTCTAACTCTATAGATGTCTATTATAACACATAAAATTTCTCCAATATCATTGCCACGTTTGGGCATATTTATTGAGCCTTTTGTAGATCTCTCTCTCTCTCTGTCTCTCTCTCTGTCTCTCTCTCTCTCTCGCTCTCTCTCTCTCTTTCTCTCCTAGTTTTTCAAGACAGTTTCCTATGTAGCCTTGGCTGTCCTGGACTAACTTTGTAGACCAGGCTGGCCTTGAACTCATAGAGATCTGCCTGCTATGCCTCCCTGAGTGCTGGGATTATAGGCATGAGCCTCTGTACCTGGCTGAGATATCCACCTATTTACATTTCTTTTACTCAAAATAACAAACAATTGAAGGACAGGAAGTCATATGACTCACCTGGAGGGAGTGTTTACCTAACCACTGTGCATCCCTGTTTCTTCCAGAAAAGTCTGCTCCCCAGGATAAGCTGAAGGAACCTTGTCTACCCTACACAACCTGGTTTCTAACTAGAAAGGGAATCCTAAGAACACCTGCTTATTAGGCTCAGAGCTTTCTGCCAGCTCATACCTTGGGACCAAGTAATGACAAGCACGTTGAGATTGGCAGATTACTTTGGCCAAATGCAAAGTCACTAAATAAAAAGCTCAGCAAGAGCCAAGCCGCACACCAAGATGGATGCAGTTCCCAAGTCAGCTCTACCTCCCTCCAGTTCTCCTTTGTCATACCTCACAAGGCATGTCCTCTGAGGGGCTGACCCTGATGGCCTTGGCTAAAGAAAGGCTCCCTCCCTTCTGTCACTCACTATTCCATCATCTTACTTACCACCTTGTTTAACACTTATCAGTCCCAAATAGCATCCATTATTTATCATTTATGCGTGTGTTGTCTGCCTTTGCCCATGGGATGTAAGTTCCATGTCTCCAGCTCCTGGCTGGCTGGCACACAGTAGGCATTCCATAAATATTTAATGAAAGAATGATTAGACACCTTATCTAACTTGATTTCGGATTTCACTGGCGTCTGGAAAAGCCTTCCCAGCTCTAGGCACATACACAGGACTCTCTTCAACTGAAGCATGTGAGGTAACAGAAACGAGCCAAACTGAGACAGTGACAATGGAAAATAAGAATGGGCCTAGTGCAGTGGGCCAGTACTGGGGACTTTTGGAAGGAACCCCTCAGATTATGGTTGTCCTTCTAATCCCATGGGATTTGACATGACAGACTGCAGAACATTTCTCTCAGCAACTGAGCTTAAGGTAGGCATTCCTCTTATAACAGAAGCTGCAAGAAAAGGGAAGGTTGTGGGAACAGCCCAAGGAGAAGACAATGAAGAAAAGGTGTGGTCCAGGCATGGGCCAGGCAGCCTCATGCAGTGACAGCAGGCGCAGAAGAGAAGGTGTCTGCCCTTCATTCCTCCTGCCCATCTTGTCAGGAGTACTTACTGGAGGCTTCCCAAGAGCTATGTTTCCAGTGCACCAGGGGAAATGTCATGTGTGGCTAGTTCTTTGGGGGCATCTCAGAAATTAAAATTAATAAACAAGAGAAGCATTCTGCAAGCTCCCTGATACAGATGAAGGAGCCATCCGTTGCTCAGTTTTGTCTTCCTAGAAAGGGCAGATGCCAAACATGATCTCCCCCTGTTCTGCTGGTACTTTTTTTTTCCAGGCTGTCTTTTCTCGGCTGTCTTTTGAATACCTCGAGCAGAACACCCCTGTCTTGTTAATGACTTCAAAGATACCAGGTCCACTGTGCAGCGAGTGATAAAAATGTACACAGCATGTGTTGGATAAATTAATAAACTCTCTGGAGCCTACGAGTCCTCAGGCCCAGCAGCACCGTAATGAAATGTTATTCTGAAGTGGAGGAGGTGGGAAGGAGAAGAGGAGCAGTATTTAATATATGCAAATTAACTAGTATGCAAATTGCCACTAAGTTAAAAATAACGGACTGCAAGAGGAGCCCATTTTTTAAGCAGCTTGTTTATTCATTAGCCTAATTTCCATTATCAATCCTTCTGTTTTCTTCTTTATTAAGTACTCACATTTGGGGAAGTTTGCTTCCTACAAATTGTGTTTTGCTCCAAAAACCCATAACACTGCTTAGAACAATCACCATATATTAGCTTTTCTGTGTCTCCTTGATTTTGCCCTTAGCTCACATCCTTTTCTTTCTTCTTGATGCTTACATCTCGCTGTGTTCTCTGCTTGGATTCTCTGGACCTTTTGTTTCCTTGCTGAAGGCGGCTCCTTACACAGCAGGAGGAGAGGTGAGGAGAAGCCGCTTGTCTCAAAAGATCTTATTCCAAGAAGCCTTTGCCCAGCCACTCTCCTGGATAGGGTGAACTCTGCCACACAGAAAGCAGTCCAATTTGGCTCCCCATCGCATCGTGTTGTGGACCACCGGCATCCCCCGGCTAGCAACAGGACAGAAATCACGCGTCCCGACTCAGGTCTGCATATGGGCTCCTCTGCTTGAGACAGACCTTACACGACGTTAAGACAAATTGGCATCCAAAATCCAACTCTTTTGTCTCAAAGAGCCGCCACCTCACTATGTGCAAGCTCTGGTGCCCCCTCGAGGCCAAGTTCGGTACAGAACATGGAGAAGGTCCTGGAGGATGCTGGCAGAAGGAGGCAGGAGGGCTCACACAAAGCCTTTGGCTGAAGCTTTTGGAGGGCAGATTTCTTGAAAGAAGGGGCGCCTGTGAGCAGCTGGGGAGGGTTAAAACCTTCGTTGAGGTTGCAAGGCTGGAAGGTAGGTTATTGTTTCAGCTGTTGCCATTCTGCACGTGGTTTTTAATCACAATGTTAGTTCAAGCAGTAAAATCGGGATTTCCAAGTGTTTCTCTGAACATGCTGCTAGATAGTATCCGTACAGGCTCTGTCCCCAAGGCACGTTCATCTTAGAAATTGAAAGGCACTCAGGATTCTCATGCCTTTAAATTCCTGTGGCCAAATTATTCGGGAAACCCAAGACTGGCCCCACCAGGAGCCCTACTGCATGCCAGGATGTGCCAAATGACTTTACAGTGAAGACAAATTCCCAGAGCAGATAATTCTAGATACAGTGGTCCCTAGTGTTTATAGCCTCCCAGGAGATACATTGTGTCAGAGTGGGAAGCTATGGTTTTCATCTCTTAACTCAGGGTCTGAGCTTTGTTCAACGCTCCCCTCCCCCGGCACTAAAGTACCCATTACTCAAGGGCAATGGTGTCATGTGTAAAGGGTCACACTTAGGCAGCTGCCGGAGATCAGCCATAGACAGGAGGTAGCTAGGGACTGAATTTACATCAGCTTCTGAGCCTCCAGCCCAGACAGCAATCCCCTAAAGCTCTTAGGGCCAAAAAAAAATGGTGTCAAATGGCCAAAGACCTTAAAGAGACAATGGCATCAGAAACGGTCTCTGACACTAAATGCTAAGGGGAACCAGAAAGATAAATCATTATCATTTAAGCCCTGCACATTTTTTAAGCATAGTGTCTTTGCAATGTTTCCATAGAATGAAGAAATAAATCACCCTGCTCCTGACATTTTTAATAACTTTAAGAATGTGGTTAGAGTAATACTTAACTTTATTGACATATTGTATGGTTCATCCATCTCATCAAACGTCAATGAAACTTCAATGAGTATTAACTGAGGGCCCATAATGTACTAGGCACTGCACAGAAAATCCCCCCTCTTCCGGTTCCCAAGTGCCCCCCAGGAGCTCTCACTCACTGGCTTGACTGCTTCTGTGGAAATCAATAGCCTACAGGGTTACACTGGACGGCTTGGGAGCAGGGACCAGGCAGAATCTAGCCAGGGAATTTAGTTTGCTGATTTGGGGGAAAATCTCCTGTTGGGCTCTGGCTATTTATGAGTGTTCTCAGGTGTAGTTGTCGCCTGTGAGCTTGGGACATAGACATGAAAAATGGACTGAAGAAGGGAAAATGCTGCCAGTCAACCATTGTGCTCAAAGAGAGTCGGTGCAGCTTCTGTACCTCACAGTGGGTCCTGGAACTGCCTGCTCCCTACTTTCCCAGAACAAGAAACAGGCCAAGGTAGGATCAACCCATCAAAGCCACAATGCCACATAACAGAACACTTGAAAATTGACTGTTTTGATTCTGGAGCCAATCTCCTTTTCATTGGTAAGTGGTGGTGGCTGTATATCTTAGGAGGGTTTAGAGGGGTAAAAAGAAGTAGGGAGCTCATCGGGTAAGGCTTGCTACCAAGCCTGACAACCTGAGTTAGATCCAGAGAAACAATGTAGAGAAGGGAAGAACCCACTACTACAGTTCAGTTGTGCGCTGACTTCCATTGGTAAGTATATGCACTAAAAAAAAATGTAGGAAGGAAGAAAAGAATGAAAGAAGGAAGGAAGGAAGGAAGGAAGGAAAGAAGGAGTAAGGCAATACAAGGACTGGCCATCATATCATAACACCTGGCCCTTCTCAAATACCACCTCTGGGATACACTCTTCAGCATTTTGCATTCTCAAAGACACAGCTTTCTCTCTCTGACTTCAAAGTTAAGCTGCTTTCCAAGGACTCAGTGACCACCAACCCTTTTTTCTTAGCCATTTTAAGATTCTCTCCAGATACCAATTTGTACATTACTAGTCCAGGAAGCTGTGCCTTGCCCTTAAACCTAGCTGCATATCTTCAAGACCTCCAAACCACCGGCCCTCCCTCACAGCTCCTGGCATATTCCGTTGTAATTGTCTTTTGCTTATTGGCCTTCTCCAATGTTCTGTGAACATCTGAAGGGTGGGAACTATGTCTTCCCTGCTCTTTCAAGATTGTCTCTATAGATCCTAAAGTTAATAACTCTAAGAATGCAGTGAAGGTAATACTCAAATTTATTGATATTGTTTACCATTCATCCATCTCATCAAACCTCAATTAAATCTCAGTGACCATTAAAGAAGGATTCAGAATGTCCCGGGCACTAGAGCCTGGCATAGAGTAGATGTGCAATAAATATTTTAGAATCCATAAATGAAGAGTGGGCCACAGAGTCTCATCAGGGAGAAAATGTCATTAGCCATTCCTGTCACAGAGTGATCCAATTTCTTCTTCCCCCTGAACACATCCTTGGCTGCTAATCTGAGCATTCTATAGTAAGACTTAGTTTGCCTGAGAAAACATATTATAGACCATGTAAAGATGAAAGCACACATATTTAAATGTGGCCCTTGTTAGTTTGGGGGCATAAAGCTTACGCTCAAAGCATATATCTTCTGCAGAGCAAACGCCGAAGTAACAAACAAATATTAGACCAAGAATTTCACAGCAAACGTTGCAAAAATAGTTTGATATCTCTGCTACATAAAGAATTCATATAAATTGATTTTTTTAAATCAAGACCTCAAGAGATAAGTAGGCAATGGATAAGAATAGAAATAGTCGTATGAGAGAAGGATTAACTAGCAAGTAAAGAAAGCGTTGAAATATCCCCAGCCTTGCTAATGGAAACAAGTGTGTGGTCCAGGACCTGAGCCCAGGGATGAGAAGGACCAGGTGTTCCTCCCTCTGTCTCACAGCAGGCCCTGCTATCGTTGCTGTGTTTCCATGTGCTTGCTGAGGCATTCTTTGAGTGGGGTCCTTTATAGGTTGGGAGAGATGCAGAGAGCAGCACAGTAACCAAGCAAGGATGTGAATTCCAAGTTGGCAGTCTACCAAGAGGACAGAAACTATCCCAGAGCAGGAAGAGGGCCACAGTGGCACTGTGCTGGGTTCGCTCATTTTCTGGTGCACCGGAGAACTATCCCTCAGAGACACAAGGTTGCAAATGTGGGAGGAGTCAAACGAGAAACAGATGACTGTTAGAGACATAACCGCTAGAGCGATATAGTCTGCTGCCTCTGTCAACGTCAGTGTTTGGCTTCTTCTACAAGCAGCTGCCATGGAGGGTTTTAATCTCTTTCACTCACTAGAAGGGAAATGAGACACATTAATGTTTCATGCAACCATGGCTCACAGGTGCTTGGCAAATTCACGGATGCTTCTGAGAAACAAAACAGCAACAGAAACACTACTCATGTGTTATGCTTTCAAAAGTTAAATCATGAAGATAACACTCAGTTTGTCAAGCTCGATATGGTGTAAATACTAGTATAATCACAAACTTTTTAGGAAATAGTATGGTGATATTTATCAAACACCATGTATCAGCTGGTTATTGTGACATTATGCTGTATAACAAACAACATCAAGAGTCTCAGAAACAAAGATTCCCCAGAGATCTAAAATAGCATTGCTGTAAACATCAAGGGAGCATTCTGAGTTCCTCAACCCATGTTTCATGTTGCTAAGTCCTACCTACCTGCAAAAAATTACACTGCTTCTGAGGTCTGAGTTTTGCTAAAGCTTCCTGTAAGAAGAACCTACAAAAAGATCTGTAGCATCATATACTGTTCTGATCAACTCGGTGAAAGAGAAAATGGAGGAGAGTGGGATTCATAGTCAAACCCCAAAGGGAAGACAGATGGACAGAAAGACAGAGAGCAAACTCCTTTTCCTGGATCAAAGGAAATTGTACTGAGTTCATCTCACTTCTTATGATTGTACATTAAAAACTTATCAAAGTCAGGCATAATGGTGCAAACCTATAATTCCAGAACTTAGAAGTCAGGAGGGCTATAAGTTTCAGGCCAGCCTGGGATATATAGAAAGAGCCTGTCTCACAAGTGGATCTGACAATAAGACATTGTAGTCAAGATATTGTCTACAGGGACACAATGAGTATCTGGATAATGGTGTGGAGAGGTGGTGAGCAAATGAAGAGAACTTTTTTATTGTTCCAGATCACTTATTTGATGTTTCCCATCTATGAAACCAGAAGGGAGATAACTAGAAGAACCCAATGAACTTCTTAAGTTTAGACTACGGAGCTAAAGGCCTGGAGGAATGGGAGATCTATGAGGATTGCAGAGAACTAAAAAAAAATAATTCTGGTATTTGCATAGAGGTAGGAGAAGAACTTGTTCCCACCCACAAGACAAAAAAAAAAATCATGAGTCACAGGACATGAGGTAGAACAACCAAAGAGCTTTGTCTTAGTGGTGAGGAGTAATTATACCCAGACTAAACACAGCCTTGGTCTAAAAAGAAATCCAGCAAGAACCAAAATGACTAAAATGCTTCTAAGTAACTTAAATGTAGCCCAGAAAAAGAAACCCAATAATATTTATACTAACACCCAAATATTCAGTACCCAGTCAATAACAGCAAAATGATAAAGAGGTCAACTCTTCAGCAGGGCATAAATGATCCTTCGAAACACATTTTTAGTTCCAAACAAAAAGTGTACATCATAAAATAAAAACTGAGAGAACTATTAGTAAAAACAGAGCCAAAATTTTGTTAGATATTTTAACACTTTTCTCTCAATAGCTGATAGAGCAAGGAGACAGAAAAACATCAAAGAGTGTAAAACTTAAACAATATCAACTGACTTGGCCTAACTGACCCTGATAGAATACCCTTCTTCCAACACATCAGAAAACAGCTCTTTCAAGTGTCATTGAAATGAAGTATTAACCACAATAAACTGTGTTCTATGGAAGAAACCAGTCTTCGTAGACTTGAAAGAATTGCACTTGAATAGAGTAAATCTTCTGTTCGAAATGTAATAAAATTATAAATCGGTAACAGAAAGATCTTGAAAAAAACTCATAATATATCATATGTTGTATGATATATTATAATACATATATCTAAATAATACATTTCTAAATAATCCATCAGTTGAAGAAGAACTCAAAACTGTGACTAGAAAGTATAAAGTTAATAAAACTACATTTTCCATTTGCAGGATTTTGCCAATGCTGCCCTCTGGGGGGAGGGGGGGGAGGATGATAGCACTGAATGCCTCAACTCAGTGTCCTCAGTTTCCACACCAAGAATCTAGAAAACACAAAGAAATAAAACTGAATGCAAAAGACATGAAATAAGAACAGATATCAACAAAAGAATAAACAAGAGAAAAAATTAATAAACTAAAATCTAGTATTCGAAGCACATCTATAAACCTGTAGTCATATTAACCAGCAAAGAAAGAGAAGTTCAAGTTGGAATTATCAGGAATGAAGGATATAAAATTATAACAGATATTAAAAGGGTTATAGGGTACAGTAGGACTATCCTCATGATAGTAAATTTGACAGCTTAGAGTACTCAAAACTCTTATATGATAAAAACTACCAAATATTGCTTAGGAAGAAATAGCCTGAGCAGATATCTTTGTATTCAATAACTAAATTTGCTGTTAAAAACTCTCCTATGAAGAAATTTTAAGGCCAAATAGCTTTCCTAGTGAATTCTGCCAGTTAAAAGGAAGACAATAAGAAATAAAAACTGCCCAACTCTTTGCATGAATCCAGCATTATTATATAGACATTAAATATAGACAAAGTTATTACAAGAAAACACTCTCCAGGCTAATAGATCTTGTATACATAGACACAAATGTTCCAAGCAGAATTTTAGAGAGTCAAATCTAAAATCATTCAAACAGGACAATCCATCTTGACTAAGCAATAGCTATCCCAGGAAGACCTGTTTGATTTAATATTTTTAAAAGCCAATAGTCAGCTGGGCGTTGGCACACACCTGTAATCCCAGCATGTGTGGAGGCAGAGGCAGGTGGATCTCTGTGAGTTCCAGGCCAGGCTGGCCTACAAAATGAGTCCAGGACAGCCAAGGCTACACAGTGAAACGCTGTCTTGAAAAAAAAAAACAAAACAAAACAAAACCAAAAACCTAAACTAAACTAAACTAAACCCAATAGTCTTCCTTTGGTAAGAGCACACCAATTGATTACCCTGTATCAGATGGCCAGCATGAAAACATACATGCAAAGTTACATTATATAGCTGAAATGTTGAGTAGGGTGTATTTATGTGTTTAGGAAGATGCATATATATGAATACATATATACAGATTAGGAATAGTAGGTACACACACATGTATAAATGTATATACATTCATATACCAACAATTAATGACAAGAGGAGGTCATGAATTTAAAAGAGAGAAAGAAGTGTATAAGCATATGGGAGAAAATAGTATAATTATATTATAATCTTAAAAAGCTCAATGTAATTTACATCTACAAGCTAAAAAGAGAAAAAGGTCATTTTAATTGGTGCAGAAAAAAACATTTGAAAAAACTAAATCTCCATTCCTGATTAAAGAAAAAAAATATCTTCCAGAAGACTAGGAACAGAAAGGAGCCCCTTAATGAAATCAGGGCAGACATGAAAACTATAGAATGAACAACATGATTGTAACGTTAGATTGACAATAAGGAAAAGATATTCCGTCTCACTGTATTCATTCAGTGTTCCTAAAGGTTTTAGTCAATTCAATAAAGCAAGAAGGAAAAATAAAGGCACAAGAAAAATATTAAAACCATATTTGTTTACAAAACACATCATTTATATAATCAATGGATTTCCCCAAAGAAAAAGCTATTAGTACTGATGTGTCTGTTCAGAAAAGTCCCACCACATAAGATCAATACACACACAAAAAAATCAATTTTATCTCTATATGCTAGCAATGAACAATCATAAATTGAAATTAAAAAGGAGTGTCACTTAGAATAGCATTCAAAATATTATCTACCTAGAGATAAGGCCCACTAAAATATCTTTACTTTTGACTTACACAATGAAAAAGAATTTAAAGTGCTGAGACATTAAAGGTAATCTAAATAAGTCAAATGGTGTCCTGCACCCATGGCTCAGAAGATTCAACTTTGCTAGGATGTTAAATCTTCCAAAACTGATTTATTGATTCAACATAATTCCTATCTGATCTCAGCAGGCTTTTCCGGAGAAATTAACAAACTTATTACCAAAAAAAGTATATGGAAATTCTAATCTCTGACAGTAATTAAAACAATGTTGAAAAAGAGCAAAATGGAGAACTGACATTACCAAATTTCAAGAACTGTAAGAAAGCGGTAGTAATCAAGACAGTGTGGGAATGGCTCCAAGTTTAAAAACTGTATCTATAAACCATAACAGCTGGCTAGAACAGACTCCCACACACAGGGCCAACCAATTGTCAGGAAGCCTGGAGGGCCAGCTCGATGCAGAGAATATCTTTTCAAAACAAGTGAACACCCATGTATAGAAAGGTTCACTTTATCCAAGAAGCAGTTCAGAAAAGGAAATCACAGACTTGGAGTGCACAGCTAAAGATTTCTAGGATAAAACAGAAAAAAAAAAAACAACAACAACTATGTGATGCTGAATTAGATAACACAGTATTAGACATGACCCCAAAAGCCCAATTCAAAAGCTAAAACAAATAGTAAATTGTATTTTGCCAAAATTAAATCTATTCTTCAAAAGACACTAAGAGAATCAAAGGACAAGACGCAGCTGGAAGAAAATATTTGCAAAGTGTATATCAGGTAGGCAGCTTGTGTCCAGGATATCAGTGGTCTGCAACAGTCTTAATGAAATGGCATTACATGAGGCTGCCACCTCAGCGCTGCCATCGTTTATCACTTGAATAATTTTCATGCCTCAAGTTTATAGCTGGATAGTATCTAAGCTAAAAATCGTTCTTGTCCCAGCAAAGGTATCATAAGTTGAAAATACTACATATATACAACACGCATTCTACCTACCAATATGAGGACTTTGCCGCACACACTGCAGGGATCTGTGGTTTCTCCTCAGGACCGTGTGGGTGACTGGGAGCTGTGCACAGCTCAGTGTCCCTGTCCAGCATCAGAGAGAATGTTGCTGCCTCTGTCCAGTGTTAATAATCCAAAAGAAGGATCAAGATTTAAAGACATAAGGCTCAAGAACTTGTAAGCCAAGCCATCATAGGCCAGGGACAACCTATGTATAAAGAACTCTCAAAAACAATAAGAGAAACAGTCAATAATTATACATGGACAGAATATTTGAAAACACATCAGGAAAGATATGCACATGGTTAGATAAGTGTTCTTGAACATGGGATTAGGGAAATGCTCACTCAGTTCAGTGCTTGCCATGCAAGCATAAGTACCTGAGATCAGACCCCCATGC
Organism: Pachyuromys duprasi; assembly: GCA_028658305.1. Classification (NCBI taxonomy): domain Eukaryota; kingdom Metazoa; phylum Chordata; class Mammalia; order Rodentia; family Muridae; genus Pachyuromys; species Pachyuromys duprasi. The sequence goes on from CM053749.1 coordinate 19,155,723, forward strand.
ACCCATATGAAAAGCCAGGCAGGTGATTCAAGTCTGCAGCCTCAGCATTGAAGAGACAGAAACAGGTGGATCCCTAAAGCTCACTGACCAGAGAGCCTAGCTAATCAGTGATTTCCAAATTCAATGAGAGACTCTGCCTAAGAAAAGAAAGGTGGAGAGTGGCTGAGGGAGACATCCAGTGACTTCACAGACACAGACAAGGGCACGGGCGAACACACAGACAGACACAGAGGGAGATAAAAAGACAGAGATGACAGAGAGACAGAGCCCCAAACAGACAGAGATAGACAGATAAATTAACATAACTTGTCTTTGGAGAAGGATATATCTAAACTGTAATGAAATACTAGTTGGAAATCGCTGAGGCAAATAGAACCAAGAATATTTTTGTAGAATTGAGTATAACACAAGCTAGGTACACTTGTGAGGGATTTTTGTTTTGTAATTATGTAATTTGAAGTAGGAAGAGCCACCTTCAATCCAGGTCTTCTGAGGTGAGAAGATCCACCTTTGATCTGAGCCATGCCTTCTCCTGGTACACTATATAAAGGACCAGAAGAAGGAAGCTCTTTGGCTCACTGCCCTCACTCCAGATGGCCAGTCCATCCCTCCACTGGCATTAGAGCCTACTGCTTCAGAATTTTAGGTGTATATTGGAGACCAGCTGAGAAATCAGCCACAAGGACTGAATGTCTACTAGAGTGTATGTGCATGTGCTTGCAAGCACACGCACGCACACACATACACACAGACACATAATTAAGAAAAACGTAAATCTATTTAAAAATTTAAAAAAATCCACCTACTATGACCCAGCCATTCTTCTAGATATTTACTAAAGAGAAATTATGGCATAGAGAGAAAGAGAATCATTCTATCAGTTTTGTTCCTCTGGAGCACCCTGACTAGCACACAGTATTTCAGATTTCACATCTTTCTGGAGATAAGAATATCTCCAGAGAATGTGTGATAAGATCTGTTAGAGAAGAGACCCAAGTCTAAACATGAAGTCCATCTACATTTCACATGCCCCCTACTGTCTTCTGAGGTGCCTGTGTTTTAACTACTACATATCATATGAGACCAGCTGTGGATTTTTCCCTTATGGTATCATATAGGTCTTCAAAGGGATTCATATTTTTGGAGCATTTCAGATTTGGGATTTTCATCTTATCTATGCTCTACTTCTATTTCTATTGGTCTGTGAGAGTAGCTGAGATTAGAAACACTGACCCATGCCAAGTAGTGAGGGAGACAGGGAAACAGCAGCCTTCTCTCTCTCTCACAGGTGTGGTGTAATATGATATTACCATCTCTTCTGGATTCACAAAGTTTAAATACCTGGGCTGCATAGTGGTTAGGTACTATCCCAGAGCCTGAGTTTGGTTTTCAGGACCCACATCTGGAGGCTCACAACCATATGACTCCAGCTCCTGCCTCCTTAGGTATTTGCATCCGTGTGTGTGTGTACACACACACACACACAGAAACACAAACACACAGAGAAACACATAATTAAGAAGGATATTCATGTAATTAAAATCTACCTATTATGACCCAGCCATTCTTCCAGACATTTAGCAAAGAGAAATGGGAGTATACACCCATACGAAGACTTGTGAGCAATTTCACGTATAAAAGCCCCAAACTGAAAACAACTCAAATGTCTATTAACAGGCAAGTGAGTGAACAAATTACGATACAGCCATGTAGCAATAGTTAACAGCAATAAAGGATGAGCCATTGACAAAACAACACTGATGGATTTCAAAATAATTGCTCTGAGTCCATGGAGCCAGGCAGAAGACAAATGACACATAATAGTCCTATTTATATAAACTTTAGAAAAGGCTGTAATGATATAAAGTATCTCTGCTAACCTGTGAATGATGGAAGTCTGTGAAACAGCCTACACTCCTTTCTGTAGAGCATTTGGGAAATACGTCCACACTGTTACAATAGGTTCATGGGAGTCCTCACACATCAAAGTTTACCAAATTGTACATATTAAAAATATAAATATTAAAACATACAAATAATGAAGTTATAAGGTCAAAGAAATTATTTTAAGGGAAAGTTTTTATTTTGTTTATGTTAGTGCGGAAATCTTTCAGAACGCTGGTATTGTAAGAGTGAAGGAACCAGGAAAGCCGTCAGAAAGTACAATAAAAGTGGGTGCCTCAAAACTAGGGAAGGAAGCAGGGATCGAGGAAAGAAGCATCTCAGTTGGAGCCAAGAGAGAGCTCAGGGAAGCCACAGAAACATTACCCCTGCCTGTTCACACACACATGCACATACATGCACACACACTTCACACATACACATATGCATACATGCACACTTCACACACACTCCACATACACTTCACACGCACATACATCTACATCTCTTATATACATACTTCACACACACACACTTCCAATGAACAAAGAAGAGTCCCTATTGCTGACAGGGATCAAGAAGAGCCAGCAGAAACTTAAGAGTCCCTGGAGGCCTTCCTTTTCAAAAAATAAATCTCAAGGCTTCAGAAAAACTCCAGGAGAGAAATGCTTTGCAAAGTCTCTGAATGATGGAGATCAGTGGTCTGCAGACGACTGTGACTGTAACCACACACACACACACACACATAAACACACACACACACACTGTTAAAAGGGATATACTTGTCCTCTGATTAGCACTTGCTAGCAGCTGCAAGCTGTGTTAGTTACTTCCCTGGTTTCCAGGTCAGAATATCTGTCAGAAGCAACTGAAGGGAAGAAGAATTAATTCTGCTCAGTGCTGTCAGTTTCTCAGCCATCTTAGTGGAAAGGCGTGTGCCTGGGAATGGTTGGGTCTGCGGCAGCAAGGTCTTGTGTTCACACCACTTGGCCTGGGTCAGGATGCAGGCAACTTTGGCTGGGACAGACATTAGTACAGTCTTCAGATGCCCACCTCTGGTAACACGCTTTTCTGCCAGTCTCGCCCCACCTCTCAGAGGCCCCACAGCCTCTAAATTATACAACACTCTGGGAGAGCCAGTATGCAAAACTTGACATTTTGAACTTGACATTCCACGCTCAAGCCATAGCACCTGTACACACTGTTATGTTGGTACATTACACTGATTGTAAAATAAGCATTAAAATAGAGACTGTGAAAGCGTAAGATAGGAACAGACGAAAACTAAGGTTGTCACTTTGGTTTCCACATTTGATGTTACCTCACAAATTGGGACCAAGTACACATCAGTTTGGAGACCACTGAGTTAGATAAAGCATTCCAATCATATGTAGTGAACAGGGAGCAATCAGACCTGTTATGGAAGGTGGAAGCAACGTTTTAAAAAAAATAGAAATATTTGTGAAAATCAACATTGAAAACAATTGGTCCATCCAATGGAGAATTGCTGGTCAAATTTATGTCCTCTTGGCAGACTGTCAAGCAAACATTTAAAATGAGGTTTTCAGAGAATACTCTGGCATGTAGAAGTGTTCATGATGTGTAAAACCAAGAAAAAGGCAATTTACAATACCCTGGTACGAGAATGAATTATTAATGTATCTTGGAAATAGACTGGAAAGAAATAGAGGTATGACAAAATGGTTGACGGCTTTACATTTCTACTCTGCCCTTTGTTTTCCAAATGCTTCCCAGTGAAATGTTTCTGTTATGTAATTATAAAAGTACAGCAACTTTGTGGAAGAAAGCACTGTTGTAAGTGATTTCATCGTGCTGGGTGTGGATCTGTATAACTCCAGCCCTGGAAAGCTGAGGCTGTGAGATTGCTGGTCTAGCTGGAGAAGCAGAAGACCTTGTCTCACAGATATGAAAGCTGGCTAAGTGATCAACTAGGTCCATAAGGCAGGGTTCTAGTAACTTTTTCGTTTTTGTGATAAAATACTTTGGCTCACAGTTCGAGGGCACTGACCATCACCAGAGGGTCGATACAGCAGCAGGGGATGGTCACGTGGCTTCCACAGTGAGGAAGCAGAAAGATGGATCGTGATGGCCAGTTGGCTTTCTCTTGTTTGTTCGGTGTGGACTCCGACACATGCAATGGTAGCACCTGTATCTAGAGTGGGTTTTCCCCCTCTAGATGAACTCCATCTAGAAGCTCCCTCACCGACACACCCAGAAGTCTGTCTTGGTTCTACACATTGCCAGACTGGATCTTCACAGGCCACTGAGGGAAGTGTCACTGAAGAGGTAGCTAGAATCTACTGAGAGATTAGGAGGGTCAGAAGCAAAATGTTTAAAAAGTAAAACAGTCCTGCGCATCACATAAAGGGTCTGAATCCTTAGCAATGATCAGAGCAGGACCCCACAGAGCAGCATTCAAGATACCCACCCACTCACCCCCTCCCCAGTCTTGTATGTCCACTCTGCTCATCCCTAGACAAGGTCCTGGCAACATAAGGGGCTTCAGGTGCAGGATTTCTCCATGCAGTGTTCCAGCCAGGTACCCTATGTTCTCACACTGCACTAGCAGATACGAAAAGCAGAAGTCTTTTTTCGCTTAGTGGAAATAATCTTGATTTTCTGTAAAGCATGATGGTTGAGGGCTGTCCTAGACAGTACATTCTAGAAAGGCACATGGAAAGATTCTGAGATGGCAGATAAAATGGCTGAGAGGTGGGGGAGTCACACAACTTGGCGGGTCCACAGCCACAGACCTACCAAACCCCTAAGTCTGTGAACAAGGAATATCATGCAAAATGTGATCCAGGTTTGATTCCAGACATAAAAGGAAGCAATTTCTCTCGAAGTGAGTAATAAATGGATTGGAGCTTGTTGGAATTCATCACCCCCAAGAGGTGTTCCAGGAAATACAAATGCCTTCCAAATAGGCTCAGGAAAATTTATGAATGACAGAATTGGGGATGACCTCTCTTGTCCCTTTCTCCCTACTCCATTTCCAAAAGCAGACATGGTCTTTAGAAGCTGAGCAGGAGTTGCCCGTGTGGATGCTGGCTATTCAGATTTCCCCTGCTGGCCAGACAAGGTCAAGGCCCCCATTTTGTGTTCCCATGGCATCTGGTATTTAAATCTTCACAGACCCGCCCACAGGGCTATAAATTCCCATCGATGTGCCTGCAGCCCAGCTGAGGAAACCTATCAAAAAGAGCACAGTTGGTGCTAAGTAGGTGTGTAATAAAGGTGGGTGGAAAGGAAGAACATTTGTCCTTATTTGCAAGATCTGCCCAGGAAGGCATGCCAGCTGTTTATTTGATCAAGGCCAGGTCTTGATGCTTTGATGCTTCAGGAATGTGGATTACTTATTCATTTCCTAGTACACCACTCCCCAAAACCACAGCAGAGGAGAAAACCTGGTGAAATGGCATTATCATCTCTGCTTATAGCATGCTCTTAAGAAACACCTTGACTTCAATTACCTAAGAGCGTCTCCTGTGAGGAAAAGCCCCAAGCCCCGAAAAAGCTTCCCCAACTAATGTCTACAGAACCCCTTCATCTCCTGACTTGTTTGACAGAATGTTGTGCTGTCCACCATAGCGGGCTTCTGGGCTTTCACCTGCAAACCAATTCGTTGCCAGTTTCAGGGTCATCTCCGCTGACCTCTGCTATGGGAACAGCCTACCTCTAATGCCTTGCCTTGTCACATTCATCTCACCCTTGTGTGTGCCATGATTCTTTAGGTTAGAGATGTAGGGGTTCAACTTTATTTTTCCACTAGTTGTCAGCACCCATGCTAATTCTGTAGACAATCGCCTCCACAAATGTAATATTATGCTAATTTTAATGCAAATGAAGTGTCCAGTTCAGGGACATGGTTTGTTCTAAAGGGAATTTTGTCTAACCCGATAATTTTATAAGACATTCTATGTTTTGGTAAGGTATGGTGGTATATTATGGTCCTGTTTCCTTATTCTTGCTATTTCTTATTATATGGATTGGCAGAAAGATGACAGTGTCAGAAAAAAATATTAAAGAAAAAAAAACATTGAACAAAATGCTTTTGTTTTATGACTAAAATGTGGTCATGGATGGTGACATTTGGCCCATTGTCAATTACACAACCTATTTTAGGTTTTTAGGAACAAGAGGGAATAGCCACCATGTCAGAGAGCCCTGTTTCTGAGTTTGTGATTATAACATGCCTGTGACTAGGCAGGGTGGCTCATCTGCCATGGAGTCTCCTTGTCAGGGCTTGTTTGAAATACTCTATCACTGAGAACCATGAATATGTTTAAGTATGGCAGACATTTACACTGATTGGGGTCTCAAAAACAATAATTAGAATTACACAAAACAGGTATGGGTCAAAGAAACAGTTGGGTTCTGCAAAGAGTCTGAGGAGCCCAGAGCCAAACTCTAATTCAAAGCCAGCAGGGACAAACCCAGACCAGAATGGCCTTAGGTAGGTAGACTCTTCAGCAAAAGAGGATGGCACAGAAAAACTGAAAATGATGTTTGGTGTCTACAGTTAGGCTAGAGACGGGCAACTGATACCCTGGGCACCCGGGTAGGAGGATAAGCCAAGATACAACTCCTCAAGCTCAGCCCCAGAAGTGGCTTTCCTCAGAAATTTTCATATAATGAGTAGACATGAAGGTAATGAAGCCTATCGTGGGAGGAACAGAATTATGGAAAGTAGGCATGCAGCAAGGGGTCGGAACATCCCAGGTCAGACTCCTAGGACGCTGCATAGACAGGTTTGGAGTGATGGTTTCTCCAGGTACTTACATAGCACTCCCAGCATGGCCACCGCTGTCCCATCAGAACGGACATATCCTTTTCCAAGTAGAAGGGGGAGGACTTTAATAAGATGGGGTCCTGAGTTTCCAGATAGCTCCGCTCTCTACAGAGTTATGCAGAGAATGTGCAAAGCGTTCCACCATGCGTGCATCAGGCAATTCCACCAAGGAAGACTCAAACAATGCACATGGCAAATCTGCCCAGAGTGCTCAGGCCACAAGTTTCCCATGGCTGACATCTGTTCCTCCAGAATCTATATGGTAAACGAGAAAACTGACACCCACAAGTTGTCTTCTGACCTCCACACACATAGAATAAATTAACATACGTTAATAAACAATCTCATACACCCCAAGGTCTGACTGTGGAAGGAGGAGAAAAGAGAGACAGACTAACCTGTGTAGTAATCAGTTACCAAGAAATACAGGATTTCTAAATGCTGTTCTTGCTTTGAACATATGGAGACCCTGGGTATGTATTTTTCTGCTAATAAGAGATCCCTAGAATGTTTAGATACGGAAACCAAAACCAGTGCTTGGTTTAGGTTGGAACGAGCCTTTTCTGGTAGAGAGGTTGGCAAGAAGAGAACAAATGAACAGGGTTAGCAGTTTCTGAGCCCAAATTACCTCAGAACCAGCAGTGTGAGACTGTGCCTACTAACTCTGCTTGTCTGGAAGTCTACAATTCTGTGAATCTTGTTCCCTAACACACTCACACACACACGAACAAGTACACACACACACACACACACACATCACTGCATATTCCCGCAAAAGCTCCTCATGAAAATCTTGCTTTCCTTCGGGTGTGTCTTTTGCCGTAAGCTGCCGTCAGAATAGCCAAGATGTGAAACCTCTACTCTGGACACACACTACTGCTGCTGTCACCCATGCTTACCACAGACAAGCCTGCTGTGTACTCGCAAGTAACCCCCACTGCAGGGCCAGGACAACGAGAAAAGACAAAGGGGGAAGGAATATACTCACAAAGGCCATGTAAGCAAGCCGGCAAGTGGCCCTCTTCTTCCTGACCAGAACAGACCAGTGTTTTCTGCCTACAGGTCTTGCCAGTCTAGTTCTCCATCACAGCTTTGGTGCCTTTCTGTGCTGTTGTGTGCAGGATGATGAGGAGAAATCCTACTGCCCAGGCTGTAGGTTCTCTGTCAAAGGGTCCTAACTGATGAGGAAGAATTAGAAAAGGACACAGGCCTTTTCTGCTCCCTCTCACCGTCACTATTAGGTTCAGAACAGCAGTAACTAGAAAATATGTACTCTTTAGAGCTAACTCTGAGGCATAAATGCAAGTTTCATCTAATGTGGCATTTTCCTCTATTTGTAACCGTAGAGGTAGTGGCTGGAATAAATGAGACAGAAAAAGAAAGTAGTTCCCCTGTCTTTAAAAGAAAAGGTGGCCTGATAGAATGTCTTCAGGATGGTAATGCTACTTCCCCAGCAGGGCCCTGTGCTTCCTGAACTTCAGAGGAGTCTGCTAGGGGAGCAAGAGATTTGCCTAACAATGATTATCTTCACATCAGCTTCCTCATCACATCCCTAAGCGTGTAGTGATGTCTCAAGCACTACTTTCCCTCCAGATGCCAGTTCCAATAAAGCTATTCGTTCTGGAGAAAAAAACTAAAGCAAATAACTGGGAGTTTGTAGTTTGTGCCACAAGAGCCAGAAAATAGAACAGAGGACTCAGAAGGAAGAGCGATAGCAGCAGACCAGGGCCCACTGAGTGGTAGGGTGCACTGCAAAACTTGGAGAATAATGTCTGATACTCAGTGTAATGTGATTGCCCACAAACCACACCCATGACCCACAGACAGTTCCTTAGTGCGAAGCTCCAGTGCTTGTGCTAATTAAAGGTAGATCTAAGGGTGCCAGAACCATGCAAGGCACAGACTACATATGCAGAATTCATAATGCAAACTATTAAATCAAGAGCCAGGAGGAAGAAACCTAGTTTCCTGACAAACTCCATATGAAGAAGAGATACAAGCCGTAAAGGAAGAATGTTGTGAAATCCTAACCCTCGCAGTGACCGAATTAGGAGGTGGATAATGTGGAGGGCCTTACATCATGAGGTTGAAGCCTCTGTGGGGAGGACCATGTACTTACTAAGGACCACAGAGAGCCTCCCGCTTCCTGCCATAGAGGTGTGATGCATTGCGAAGACAGCAATCTAGACCCAACAAGGCCCTCAACGGAGCTAACCATGCTGGCCTTGTGATGCTCAATTCCAGCCTCCAGAGCTGCAAGAAAGGGCATCTTCCCATGGTTTGAATAAGAATGACCCCCGCAGACTCATGTCTGTGTATGCTTGGCCCATAGAGAGTGGTGTTATTAGGAGGAGGTGTGGCCTTGTTGGAGTAGGTGTGGTGTTGTTAGAGGAAGCCTGTCTCAGTTCACTTCCTGCTGCCTGCCAATCCAGATGTAGAACTCTCAGCTCCCTCGCTAGCACCACATCTGCCTGAACGCTGCCATGCTTCCCACCATGATGATAACGGACTAAACCTCTGAAACTGTGAGCCAGCCGCAATTAAATATTTCTTAATAAGAGTTGCTGTTGTCCTGGTGTCTCTTCTCAGCAATAGAAACTCTTACTAAGACACTTCAGGTTATAAGTCCATGCAGGGATACTGGGGTCACACATCTGAATGTGGGGGTCACGACAAATCTGACAACAGTAAATTATTTTTTTAAAATGTGTGTGTGTATGTGCATGCGCCCGTGTGTGTGTGTGTGTGTGTGTGTGTGTGTGTGTGTGTTAGGTTTACTCACCTGTACGTGTACAAGTAGAGGCCAGAGGTCAGCTTTAGGTGTCTTCCCCTCTTAGTCTCCACCTCTCTCTCTCTCTGATTTAGTACATGAGTACACTGTAAAACTGCATCATGTGCACTCCTCTCTTCCCCACACTTCCTATATCTCCCACCTCCCTCTCAAACTCATGAGCTTTTCTTTTATAATGATTATAGATGATAGATAGATAGACAGACAGATAGAAATCCTACCGATACCAATTAGTGTTGTGTGTTTTTCTAAATGTGTGTGTGTGTCCTATTAGTGTTGCTTGCATGTGTATACATTTAGGACTACCATTAATATTGTTGAGGGCTCAACAACATGGTCACCTGCACCTGCAAAGATCACACAATCCTCACGCCCGCATGGATGGAGGAAACTTTTATTATTCCTCAGCCCTGGATGAAGAGAGTTGCAAGTAGTCAGTGGCTGCTGAGAAAGGGAGAACCAGCTCTCTTCAGTGGCAAGCTCCCAACCCTAAGTAAAAGACTTTTAAATATGCAACTATAGAAACTAACTCAAAGTCAAACACACAATGAACCTGAGGGGTTTCTGACAATTTTCGCCCATGTTGCATTGTTTGATTTCACTGCGTTCTAGGTTATGAGCACTAAAAATGCACACTTTTCACTGCATACGCCATCATTCTGTACAGCATCAAAATGCACTTCCTAACATTGTGTACAGTAAATGAAACTGTTAATTGACTCAAAAGGCAGCCAGCAGAATGGGGAAATCTTTGACAAAGGGTTGATATCTAATATATAAAGAACTCAAAAACCTAAACATGAAGAAAAGCATTTTTAAAAAGTTCAACTGTGGGGACGAACGAAAAGTCTCAAAACAGGAAATGCAAATGGATAATAACACTTTAAAAACTGCATATCTTTGGCTAGCAGGGAAATGTAGGTTGGAACCACTTTAAGATTTTATCTCATTTCAGTCAGAATAATGATCATCAGGAACACAAATAACAGTAAGTGCCGGTGTGAGCGTGTGGAGAGGGACACTTCATGCACTGTTGGTGGCCACGTGAGGTAGTGAATCCACCTGAGAAGTCACTCTGAGGGCCTCTTAAAAATAGAAACAGAGCTACCAGATGATCCGGATATACTATTCCTGAGTATATACCCCAAAGACATCTTATTACAGAGATACTGCACATCCATGTTCACTGCGATTCTGCTCACCAGAACTAGGGAATAAAAACAACCTGGATGTCCATCAAGTGATAAATGGATAAGTAAAATATGGTACATATACACAAGGGAATAAAAGCAAGCTCTAAAGAAAAACAGAATCTTGAAATTTAAAGGTAAACGAGTAACTAAAAATAAATAAATAAAATCACACTGAGTGAGGTCACTTGAGCCCCGAAGGACAAATGCCACATGTTCACTGAATAGAAATCTATGAATTTGCGACCCAAGTAAAAAAACAAAAAAACATAATTAGAGAGGGAAATAGAACATAGGTGACATCTAAGAACTGGGGGTGGGTACTCAGGGTTAAAGGTTTAAGTGAGGATGGGTCAGGAGTAGGGGGGGAGGGGAACAGACGGCTAGCAGTGGTATGAAGAAGCCTTATGAAACCTCACTCGTTTGTAATCTCATTTAAAAATAGACTATTTTAAAAAGAGGAGTTTAACTGTGTATCCTTCATGGTGAACAACACTATTCCCAGAAGACATGGTTATTAAATCAATGCCAGGCATGGGACACTTCCCTAGGAGTTGATCAGGGAGACCCAGTGGCACCCAAAACAAATGGACTACTGCCATTACTCTTGGTCGTTTACCATAAGTAACTGGTAAAATCTTGTTGCTGAGGATTCCATGAGCTTTGGTTACAGGACATGGGGAAATGAGTTTCAAAGGGGCCTGAAGCTCACTCTCTCCCTCTGCCTGGCTTTCCTAGTACTGGAAAGTCATACGGAAGCTAAGGAGAAAAGAAAGATGTCGGTAGTCTTACTAATACAGGAGCCTAGATGCTATGATGTCAACTTGCCAGATAAATTGCGCCCTCTGAGGAAATAATACCATGAGTCACAGGAGTCAATTACTTCCTCAGTGAATTTGAGGTCTGATCCACTGTCTGGTACTGTAAACCTGCTCAGAAGACTATGACTAGAGATGTCATAGGCCATTTGGAGAAACCCACTGATGCTGTTTCAATAAATGGTCATGTTGTCAAACTACCTACTTAATGTTTATATTGATATCCATAGATTTCTGCTGCTCTCAAGCTTGGTCAGAAAACTTCTTAGTGCAGTGAGTGGTGGTTGATGCGGACACTCATAACTGGTCAAAATGCTGAGAACAGTTGACTATGAATGCTCACCCATAGGTGCCATCTATAATAACCTCTCCCCACTCAAGACTTAGGGAACACCGTGAAAGAGGAGTCAGCTCCCCCTAAGAGCTGGAGAATGGGGAGGAAGGCTATGAAATGCTGTCACTTGGACATGACACAGCTGATGAACTCTGAACTCGCAGTAAGCCGTGTTTCCCTGCATAAGACCTATACAAGACTAAGCCAATCAAAAATCTAGCATGGTTAGAATAGGAGATCCTGAGACCTGCTACCTGCAGAGTAAGAGCTATGGGCAGTGAGTAGTTACTAAGGGACAGCCAGTCACCTTTCTTTGAGCATGTGGCCGCTGCTAGGCTGCTCACATTCCAGTGGATGGCCAACACTGACTGGATTTATGTGGTACTAGTAGTAATTAATAATAATAATAGAGATATGGGTTAGTGGGTCCTTAGGGAAGGTAATAGGAGGTGGATAGGATCAAAATACCTTATATACATGTATGGAATTTTAAAATAAGAAATAAATAACATTGTTTGAACTATTTATTATATGTTACTAATTGCAGTGTTTTTATTATACATACAAATTCTTACATTTATAAAAACCTAATAGTTTAATTATTAAAAACAAAGACACTCAATATTATTCCACCTAGCTACAGTCCTCAACATGTAACTTTCAAATTACCGTATCTTTGGGTTATATTGTATTAGAATGCTTAATTATTAAAATTGCTGTTTGAATTGATGACTGGTGTTTCATTGTTTTAAAAGCTATTAAAGGAAATCTGGCATGAGATTTCAGAATTTTCAACAATTTCTGAAGTGGCATAAACATAGTACTGTTATTTTGTATTTATATGAAGCAGTGTTCTCAGCATTGATGATGATAAAATCCAAATATTGATTGATTCTGAGAAATGTTGAAAATCTGTGCATCATAGAGTATTAAATATTCAGCTAACATTTAATTCTGTATAGAAAAATAAAACTACACCCCTTTAGTATGCAAATTTGCTTTTGTCTTTAATAAATGGTAAAACAGACCACAAACCTCAGCACAACTGACACCATGTTAAAGGTACCAAGGCACCATTCTGACCTAAGATGCTAGCATGTTGACGCCAACACCTGCCAAATGAGAACAAAGACCTAATCTGTCAGAGTCCATAGTTCTAGGAAGGCCCCTAACTATATCATTTTTGCTTCTGTATCTCCATGTATTGCCAACTGTTCTTGTTAATTGAAGTGTGTCAAGCCAGGATGTGTTTTTTAAATATAAAAGCCAAGAATGTCAAGGCTCAGGGTGGCATGATTTGGGTGAGTTTCCCATGCAGTGGCCAGCCAATGACTTTCTTTGCCAATGTGTTCTCTGGCAAAGTTACCTCCCAACAATAATAAAATTATAAACATACCACAGAATTTTTTAATAAATTTATTTATGATCATATCACTAAACATTTGGTTTGAATACCTATTTTGTATGACTAACTGTCTTAATGTGATGAGAAAATGGATTGAGGGTGGAAAATCTTAGATACTTTTAAACACATAAGTCTTAATCAGAACAAAACTTAGAGTAAAAGAATGATAAAAATATTATGAATGGTTTTTATCCAATTATACTGTGAACTACATAGCTTAGTTTTTAGCATTTTTCTATTTGTGTGTGTGGTTTTTCATTATTTTTTAATCTTCTACAATTTATTTTAATATGTTCTTTCCCTTCTCCCACCTTCTTCCACATTATCCCCACCCCCAACCCATTCAACTTCATTTATTCTCTCTCTCTCTCTCTCTCTCTCTCTCTCTCTCTCTCTCCTTCTCTCTCTAAAGGGGACCAGAAATCAAAACAAACAAATCAATAAGACAAAAATACCCAAACAAAAAACATAAAAAGAAGTCGCTGTCTTTTTTTGAACACTGCAATTTTAATATTAGAGAAATACCATGGATCAATGAGAGTCCGTAGAAACCCTATAATCTTGAGCTGTAATTTCCAATCTCAATATGAACTCATGAATTTTTATCTTTGGGAATACTTTGAGTTTTATTCTGCCTCTATGTGTTGAGATGGTTAGAAGAGACTATCTCAATAGCAGAGTGCAACATTCAGGTCCAGATTGTGGTCTCTAGATATTACCCCACCAAAGGACTCTCCTTTAAAAAAGACGACATATTTCAGTTCTGAAAGAGGAGACATGAAAGATGAACCTGAAACACCATAGCAAAAATCAAGGTGGTAATTAAGAGCCAATACAGGGTCAGCTTTCTTTCTTTCAAATGGGCTGGGAATCTAAGTTGAAAGGGCTCCCATTATCCAAAGATGAGACAATTGGTCACGAATAAGGACACATTTTACTGGGCTGATACCAGTGCAGTGCACTTCAATGCACAAACCCAAACCTAAACTAATAAAATAACACCAGCAAAAAGTAAAAGCAGCTTACTACTAATTGCTAGTGGGGAATTAGGGAAACAGTTTGTTGTTCTGAAAACTGATAAAGATGGGGAAAGTATCAAGTATTTAACTATCTGTTCTTAAAAGAGCTGCATTTCAAAGTAAGGAAGTTGATGGCAAGGGCATTGTTTCTGTATATTATTGTATAAGATATGAAATGAAGATAAAATGATGCAATGAGAAAATAAGGATTTAGCGACCACAGATGAGCCAGTGGATCTAGGCAGTGTGACATCACAGGAAGACCCCTAGACATCCTAAGTCTCCCAGTGAGAGTACAGGATGCCACCATGCATCAGTTGCTAAAAACATAAAGAAATAAAATCTGATTTAATCAAACCCCTAGCTCTAACTACCAATTTAAAGGAACAGAGCAACTCATTAAATGACACCAAGGGATCCAATTAGCAAAGCCCAGACAGTGTTTAAGAAAAACAACTCTGTTTCTTCAATGACTACATTATAAAGAAAGAAAGTGAGAAAGAGAGATGGAAGAGAGCCTTTGGGTTAGGAGAGTTGGGAATGATATCAGCAACTGCAATGTGAGGGCAGATAAAATCACAGTATAAAATGTAGAAAGAATAAGATGAGCCAAAATACAAATCCTGACAATATCGATGCTATGATGGACGGTTAGCTGTTCTAATAATGAATAATCAATGATGCTTTGATTATACTTTTAACAACAACAAAAGGAAAACACCTCGGATTTTCAAAGAAAAAAAATTGGGGCTTTCAAAGAGATTGTGGGAAGTACCTCCAGACAAATTGATGCTTAGGCTGGAATTTTTTCAAAGCAGTTGAGGTCCTGACTAGTAAGTAGGTATGTATCAGGAAGATTTCCTGTGAACTCATACTTGTTGATGTGGGTGTTGGATATCTAGAGATTCATCAATTTTCTCTCTTTATGTA
Organism: Pachyuromys duprasi; assembly: GCA_028658305.1. Lineage (NCBI taxonomy): Eukaryota > Metazoa > Chordata > Mammalia > Rodentia > Muridae > Pachyuromys > Pachyuromys duprasi. Next base: position 19,170,904 of record CM053749.1, read on the forward strand.
CGCTTGGCACTGTCCCCAGAATACTTTTAAATAAGGGGTGAATAAATATGATGCTGGGTTTCCATTAGGCATAAAAATAACACTTGAACCAGTCATCAAGACCCCACCCCCTACAAAGTTGTAAGAGTTGAGACTTCTAGAAAACCTTAACAGGTCCACTAACTAGTAAAAACAATGTGTCATTCATGGGCTGGGGGTCTCTGATTACAACGCCAGGGACCAAGTCTTATCTGGAGTCTTCATTCCAGTCAAGTGATTTTCTTCCCCTGCCCTTTGGTCAGATTGAATACTCTGGATCTGTATAAATCTACTGATCTTCAAAAGTTCAAACAAATAATTATTTTATGTTCCAGAAATTCTACCCAGAATAATAATGAACACAGTCTCTTGCGGGGGGGGGTATTTGTACCCACATGTTAACATTGATATTTTCACAATATATAAAATATGGAAGCAATCTAAGTATCTATTAATAAATGAATGGGTAAGTAGACTGATATATCCACACAATGAAATGTCATACAGTGTTTTAAAAATAAAGGAAAGTATGCAATAAGCTGCAGCATGGATAAGCCTTAAGGACATTGTGCTAAGTGAAATAAGCTGGTGACAAAAAGACAGAGATTTCATAATTCCGCTTATGCAAAAGTTGTAGAGTAGTCAAGATTCCAATGACAGAAAACAGGGTCTTGGTTTCAAGGGACTTGGGGAAGGAGGGCTGGAGAGCTGTTTGGTGTGTCGAGCATTGGTTTTTAATTTTTGAAACAGAATCTCAGGTAGCCCAGGCTGGCCTCAAACCCATTCTGTAAATGGTTGTGAACTCCTGATCCTCTTGACTTTACCTCCCAAGTGCTGAGACTACAGGCATGACAATACTTGATACTGGGAATTGTATCATCTACTTTACTGGGATGTTAAGAGAAAACGACAAAGAAAAAGAGAGACAAACAGAGAAACACTGTCAAATAATTGATAAATTATTGCTACTTCTTGTTGTTTTCAGGAAGACTGACACTGTATCTTGGCCAAAATAGATCCTATTCTACTTGTCCAAAATTTACAGAAGTACTTTAGGGAAAACTGAGTAAATGTCATCAACTAGACCCAACATAGCAGCTGATTCTGAAGATACCACCATGTTCGTGCACAGGAGAAGTTCAGTTGTCCCCTTGGAAAGAGGAGATGGGAGGGAGAACTGGAGATGGCACATTTCTTGCTGGGTTCTAGAGGTCTCAATAGTTCTTACCTCTCACTTGGGTGAGTCGTAGAAAACTACAGCGTGCATCCAAAATTCACTTCCTGTATAGTGTTTGTTTAACCAATGTTTTGGAACTGATAAGAGTGTTTCACTTACAGATTTGCATGAAAGTCCTTGGCAAACAGCCATGGGGGAAGAATCTGTACACTAACAATTCAATTGCTGGGTTTTAATGAGTTCAGTCTGAGTCAAGGAGTATGTTCCTGTCTTTACAAACATTCGCCAATGGGATATGCAAACGGCTAATATTTTGTGCTTATGCTCATAAAATTACTGTCTTGGTTGATGGTGTGGGAGATGCCTGGGTCATCACAAATTATAACCCGGAGCAGAGTCCAAGCTAATCATGTGTGAAACTTAGTCGATACCACATTGAATACCAGGATACAAATGTGGTGAAAATCAGCATATAAAAGTGTCACTTTGCTATTTCCTAGCCTAGCCAAACCATACCTACAATATTGTGTCCAAATTCTGTTCTCCAAAAACGTAAAGAGACCTTAACAAACTTTCATATATTGTAAGAGTGCAAAAGCTTTTCGGAAATCATCATGGATTAAGTTTTGTTCAAAAACTAAACAAAAAGCAAAGATTTAGAGAGAGGCAAATCCTATCCTCAAACGTTTCCCCAGTTGTCAAAGCACAGGGATTATTTTATACGGTACCAGAGGAAAGAGCTAGAATGACTGAACGGTTGAGATTACATACAAACAAACCTCAATTCACAATGAAGCAGTACTCTAATGTTTGGATCTGGCCTCCAAACACTGGTGAGTTTTCTGACACTTAATGCAATCGGGCAGGATAAACACAATCAGCACTGTTATATGGAGGGTTTTTGCATTGTCTAGAGAAGTGCATTGATAAGCACTGTTACAGTCTGGATGTTTTGTCTCTCAAAATCCATGTTTTGAAATCTTAGACAGCATGAAGAGGTGGGCTGCATTAGAAAATATTTGGGACATATAGTCAAAGCCCTCTAGAGTGGGATTGGTGGCCTTGTTTAAAAGGCCCCAGAGAACTATCAGCAAGACAGGCCAGGGGACTGCTTTCTGCCAGGACCACGTTGCCCTTGGAAGCCCCAAACTAAAACCATGATGAAGACATTTCTGTTGCCTATAAGTTACCAGGCCATGGCATTTGTCGTAGTAGTGCACATGGCCTAAAACAGTCACCGGACTCAACACTACGCATCCCTGAAAATGCAGTTCGTGAGTGGCAATGTGGTGTGGCAGTATTCTTGGTTTGGAATAGATGTGCATACACTTGGCTTTCAGTCCTCAGCTTGTGAACCTGGTAAGCAACAAAGCACTTGTTTTAAGATTTGCAAGGTTGGTTTCCATTTATAAACAAGGATCATAATAGGAACTGCCTCCCTTCACTTGTTAAAAAAAAAACAAAATCAGCTCAATTATCTGGCATTCAGCCCATTAATAACTTCCCCAGGAAAGACAAAGCAGAGCTCCTCACCAGTTTGACAACACTGGGCCTTTCCTAGAGGGGATCCAGTGATGAATTAGATGCTGTGATTTGTTTCCTTTTGATTTGTTTTTATAAGAATGTGAGAACTTAAAGCAGGCTCCAATTCTTTCAATAAAGAATAATCCCTAAGGGAAACTATGGGCAGTTTTTTCTGGGTGTTGGGAAGCCCTGCCTATATATTTTGAATCAGAATCCTACTCTATGGAGAGACCAGGCCCAGAATTCCCAATCCTTTCCCCATCAAGCACTGTGGTGTCAGTCTTCTTGTTGGGCCCACAGCCTGCCATGGAAGAAAAAACACTGCCAAGGAATTTTGGACTAGAAAAGGGGGCAAAACCCCCTTCATGGTTCTCAGACTCCACAGAACGAATGGCACAGACTAGACTTTCCCTAAGACACCAAAGAAAATGGAGGGTGTGGGAGGTTCATAGTGTTAGTTCCATGTATAGATAGATGCACTGTGCCGAAGGTCTCCAGGATGAGGGGACCAAAAGGAAACGTTCCACGGCTGAGAAGGCAGAGGTGAGGGAAGAGGTGGAATTCTAGCTATGCCAGGAAGCTAACCTCAGTCGCTCTAGACTCAGCCTTCTCCCTTGACCAGAGAATGGGAAATTCACTGCCTGTTCTTCACATTAGTTCCTGCTGGAGAGTAAGGAAAGCGCATGGCTCCTAATTGAGAGAAAGCAGCCCCACAAGGCTTGTGAACAAATGAATGTGTGCCCCAACCTACCGATGCATCTTTGAACTCTTGATTTTACTTCTCAGGAGCCCAATTTCATTACAGGCAAGTGCTCTGTGCTGCAGAGAATGGCAGAGAGGGAAATAATGAAATTATACCTCTTTGTTTGGACTTCAATGGCATCACAAAAGCACAGAAACTTTCCATGATATCACCTCCTCTTAATGCGAATATTTACTGCCTGTATCCCTTGAGTAATATCTTCTTTCTTTCACACTCTGTTCAATTTCAGGTTTCAATTTCAGTAATTTTATTGACATGACAACATACACAAATGCCGCTGGAGTTAATCCAGTGAAGCTCTATGTCTGGAGCCCGTTTTATATCCTCTCTGTCTTCTCTATTATTCCCCATCTCTCATTTGGTGATAGGCTGTCAGGGGATAGGAGGGTTATCTGACTGTCCTTATTTTCCTTAGAAATTATAGAGAATTTTCCCTCACATCTGAGATGGCAGTCTATTGCTCTTTAAGGCAGCCTGATAAAAGAATGTGATCTGTTTTCTTTATGCTTTATACACAGGAGGCTTCTCGCCCATCTCTCTGTCTCCTCTGATATCAAAGTTTGTCTCACAGAAGTTTCAAATCATATTGTGCTTGTTGTTGTCTTTGCCTTGGTATTTTGGTGGGTAGAACGGTAGATTTTTAAACTATTGAAGATTTTAAGGATATGCTTAGCTTCAAGTTCACATGACTATCAGCTGACTGTCTTAAAAAGCAGAACTGTACAGTCTTCTGGTCTTGAAGCTCAGAAAACCCAAACCAAGGAGTTAGCAAGACTTTCGCCAAAGGCCCCAGAGAGAACCTTTACTTTAACTCTCCCTAGTGGAGATTCCTCCTGGATGTTCCTTGCCTTGTGAGTGTGATTTCCTCCCTGTACCTGAATCTAAATTTCTTTCTTCAAATAAAAACCAGCCACTGGCTCAAAGCTGACTCTAAAGTAGCGTGGGTTTCTCTAGACTTGGTCAAATCTGTAGAGGCTATTTTCAAATAAGGTCATGATCACATGTACTGGGGTTCAAGTGTAAGTACATCCTTTAGTATAGTGGTTCTCAACCTTCCTAATGCTGTGACCCTTTACTACAGTTTCTCATGCTGTGGTGACCCCACACATGTAGTGTTGTTGCTACTTCATAACTGGAATTTTGATACTATTATGAAGTATAAAGTAAATATCTGATATGCACGATATCTAATATGTAACCCTCAAAGGGGCCATTGCTCAAAGGTTGAAAACTTCTGCTTACCAGAATACAGTTCAACCCACAAGGGAACATTTGGTGGCAGTGTGGAAATATTTTGTGACCTTTGCACACTTGTCAATAAAACATTAGAATGGCATGGCCACACTTTGTGGTTTGCAGCTTAGAATTTAGAACCTTCTCATAAGATGTTAAATCTGGAAGTGAAGAGCCTCCTAAACAGAAAGAAATCTGACTTTCTTATCTCTATGTTGTGTCTGTGTCTAAATACATAGATGCTAACACAATATAAACATAGGTATTAATGAAGTACTGACAGGCAAGTAACTCACTTCAGTCCACCTCTCCTCCCTCACACAAATGCAATTACCAGGGAAATACAAAACAGTGAGAAGTTAACAGAAAGATGACATGCCATAGCAATACAGTGCCCGCCCTCCTTCCATTGTCTTCATCAGCAGGGCTGGTCTTGAGAGATTTTCTGCATGCACAATGCATAATACAGTAATCTCCATGCCAGTTGTTTTGATGGCTCAGAAAGAGACATCTTCTTCACCATGAGATGCAGCTAATGAGCATCTCTGTGGGTGCTAATGTGTCTAGAGACAGCATCTCTCCCTGTTGGATGGCATGATCATAGGGGTCACTTTGCTACCACCTTAGGCACAGTAGCAAAGGCCTCCTGGCCAGGATACATTCCTCGTCTTCTATGTCTGGATGCCCTTTCCACCTCCAACCTCTCTCCCTCTTCCTTTCTAGTTCCTTCATTTCCAGCCTCCTCGAGCCTTTGAAATTCCTCATCTGGATGATTGGAGCAGTCTTCCAGTTAGTGAGCAGTCATGGGTCGTGTCCCTTCCAATCCAGTTTGCACACAGCCGTGAGTTCTTCCCAAAGTACCAGCTTCCCAGTATCTGGAGCCTGACATGGCTCCTCGTCCCCTGAAGCAGTTATGATAGCTTCTGAATGCATCTGAAGCTCCTGGAGAGATTGTTAAAACTGAGATTTCTAGCTACAACTTCAGGGTTCACTGTTCATTTGCTGGGGTTTGGGCTGAGAATTTGTAATTCTAACAAATCTTTCAATGATGTGGTGTCACCGATCCAGGGATACTTTGGGAACCACTGGCCTGTCCTTCACATAATTCATAACAATTGTGCGCTGACTATAGATGTTTCTCCAGCTTCCTTCCTTTCACTGATGTTTGAACTCCGGAAGAATGATGTACTTGCATTTCCTGGAGAACATGATCGTCTTTCCCAGAACTGTCACATCCCATTCTATTAATTTACCCACTTGATGCATCTTGAGAATAAGCATTTTCTGCTCACATGCCATCTGAGCGTGTTCCACCATGCCCAACCTCACTCAGGTTTTCCCTTTGTAAAATGCATTGGAGCTAAAGAGTGTTTGCTCATCCAGGGCAAGAAACAAAAATGTACAGAGGTGGCAGATAAGAGAAAATTCATATAAAGAGTATGAAAAACAAAAGCCCTACTTACTTTCTATTAGCCAAGAAGGGAACAGGAGATTGGAATTTACTTTTAAAAATTAACGTGTTCATAATATGTCACATGACATATTATGTCTAAATATTGTAGATTTCCCAAGGATAAATAAAAGAGGGAGATTTGAAAATGTGATCTTTTCATGAATCATGGTCAAGGAATGTTAGCCATATGATGCCACTGAAAACCATACAGCAATAAGAATCTTGGAGCACCCTCATAAAGTGTGTGGTTTTAGGCCAATCATATAACTTTGACAGAGCAATTTTTCTGATGAGGTGGGGTAATCATAATACATTATAAACTTTCCTTATCATTTAGGCATCACTGTCCTCTGTTATTTAAACTATCATCTCATACATCCTGTTTATGCTTTGTTTTTTTTTTCAGACAGACAAATCTAATGCGTATTTATTTATCTTGGCCCTTCTGATTCTTCTAACTTGCTTATTTAAAGCTCACATCCCAGATCCAGGACTCAGGTAAAGATTCAGTAACGGCGTTAGTAATGGTGGTGGGGACAGGCGGGATAGAGGACAGTGCTATTAGTGATGTTCTCATATAATTATTACATACAGCTACCGCATTCTGCATCCTGGAGCTGTAGGAATTCACTTCAGGAGGAAAATGAACAAACAGTCAAAAGGACTTCTGTACCTCTGCTTGCTTCCATGATATGCTCTCTTGTTTGGATTACTCCACATGAAGGTATGCATGCCTGGTATAAAAACATGGTTAAAAAACATGATTAAGGAAGCTGTAGACCCCAGGGGAAAACATATTCATGGTTTGTTGTTGTTGTATGGGTTTTGTTTGGTTTTTGTTCTTTTGGAGGTTTTTTGTTGTTGTTGTTGCAGGGGTGGTTCAACATACAAAATTCCATCAATGTAATCCACCATATAAGCAAACTGAAAAAAAAAATCACATGATCATCTCCTTAGATGATGAAAAAAATCATTTGACAGAATTCAACACCCGTTCATATTTAAAGTTTTGGAGAGATCAAGGATATAGGGCACATACCTAAACATAGTAAAAGCAATATACACCAAGCCTATAGCCAACATCAAACTAAATGGAGAGAAACTTAAATCAATCCCACTGAAATCAGGGCCAAGGCAAGACTGCCCACACTCTCCTTATCTTTTCAACATAGTTCTTGAAGTCCTAGCTAGAACAATAAGACAACTAAAGGAGATCACAGGGATACAAATCAGAAAAAAAGAAGTCAAATATCACTATTCACAGATGATATGACAGTATACATGAGTGATGCCAAAATTTCTACCAGAGAACTCCTTCAGCTGATAAACACCTTCAGCAAAGTGTCTGGATACAAAATTAACTCAAAAAAAAAAAATCAGAAGCCCTCCTGTATACAAAAAAGAAAGAAATTAAGGAAACAACACCCTTCATAAATAACATAACATACCATAAAATACCTTGCTCTAATCAAGCAATTGAAAGACCTATATGAAAAAAAAAAACTTCAAGTCTCTGAAGAAAGAAATTGAAGATGGAAAGATCTTCCATGCTCATGGATCGGTAGGATTAACATAGTGAAAATTGTCATCCTGCTAAAAGCAACCTACAGATTCAATGCAATTACCATCAAAATACCAAGAAATTTTTTACAGACATTGAAAAAAAACAATTCTCAATTTCATATGGAAAAACAAAAAAACCCAGAATAGCTAAAACAATCCTGTACAATAAAAGATCTTCTGGAGGTATCTCTATCCCAGATCTCAAGCTGTACTATAGAACAACAGTAATAAAAACGGCATGGTTCTGGCAGAGAAACATACTGGTGAATCAATGGAATTGAATCAAAGACCAAGAAATAAACCCACACACCTATAGAAAGTTAATATTTGTTATTTGGGTTTTATTTGTGTTTGTTTGTTTTGCTAACTGGTCATGTTGTCAAATTCCTTTTAAATATTTATGACTGTATCTATAAATTTGTGCTGCTCTCAAGCTTGATCAGAGAAGCTTCCTAGTATAGAGGGTAATGTTAATACAGAGACTCATAGTTGCTTGGGGCACTGAATATAAGCAATTATGAGTACTCAGCTATAGATTGAATACACACACATATATGTATGTATGTATGTATAATCAATGCCCTCCCCCAACCCAAGGCTCAGGGAGCATAATGGGTTAAAACAACTTAAGAGCTAGATGATGATGATGAATGCTGTGAAAGGACAGTCTCTGGACATGACATGGTTGTTATATACATGAACTGACAACAGCTGTTGTTACCAGCATAAGACCTGCACAAGACCAAGCCAGTCAAAACTCCATCCTGAAGCAGGAAGGGTCTCTTGATGCCATTCATCTAGCTGAGGAGCTAATGGCAGTTGATGGCTGCTTGAGGCAGAGTTATTTTTCTTTGGGGTGGGCAGCCGTTGGTAGATTTCCCATGCCCCATTGGCTGACCCTCTCAGCACATGCACATATGAGTAACACTGATTAGACTTGGTGTTGTTTGTTTGTTTGTTTGTTTTAAGCATGGAGTTGGGAGGGAGATAAGAGAGCTATTGGGAATGAGCAAAATTGGAGGGAAGGAATAGAGGATGGCTCTGACTAAGATACGTGTGTGTGTGTGTGTGTGTGTGTGTGTATGTACAAAATTTTCAAAGAAATTTTTCAAAAATATTCTGACAGGGATGAAGCTCCTAAGCACAAGGTCCCGCTTCTTTGCCTCAGTTTCTCGGGGCATCATAGCACCCGCTGCTTCCCCATCTCCTCTCTGCTATGGTTATATTGCCATCAACATCTCCGCCCAGCACTGCGGTCTCTGTCACTGCCCTGGAAGGTACAAAGGCTTCTGCTCCTCTGAGTCTGGGGTGTCATCTATGTCAGGTGGAACCTCTCTTTCCTACCTCCTCAGAAAGTATCACTGACATATATCAGTATCTAGATGGTACCAAAATGCCTGTGTGGCCAATTGTGAATGATGGGGCTATTCTCCACTCAACACCTGCTTTGGAGGAACTGAAGTGCTCATGCTCCAGTGTCTGCCAAACTGTTTAAAGCACTGGCTCTTCCAGGTTTACTTTTGGCCTCCTAATGTTCACGGACTAAGAACAATCATTGTCTCCGTCCTGCTCACTGCTGCATCTACACACCACACTGTGACTGTTACATATTAATGTCTCCGTAAAAGTGTTTTGGATGAATGGCTGGGTCTGTTGAATGAATGAATAGCTAGGAGAAAACATGATGCCTGTCTGCCAACAAGCAGGGCTTTTGTTCTGGACACACGGACTGTGCCTGGCTCCTTCTCCCACCAGGGTGTGTTCACACAGGATGCTCGTCGATCTCCATTAAACACAGCTATCTGGCAAAAGAGCTTCTCCAACTTGCCAGTCATGCCAAGATATAGTTGGAAGTTCAACTACACCATCAGGCAGGAGGCCAAGAAGTCATTGCTATCCTATTTCCCATCTTAAATAATGCCCCACATTATCCAGCCAAGCTTGCCAGGCCATGTTTAACAGTATGCAGCAGGTGATCACAGCATAGTCCAAAGAACACAATGCCCACAGAACAGAGAACCCCAAACTGGCTGATAAAATTTAACATCCTATCTGTTTTTTTACTTCCAAGCCCATCCCTTGTAATGCAGAAAAATCCAAATTCTAGTAAACCTAATTTTCTACCTCTGGTTGTCATAGGGACGGTCTCAAAATGTATGCAGAAATATCTCTTCCACCATGTGCTTTCTTTTCCATTCTACTACAGCCACAATAGTCTTAAATGTTCTTCTTTAAGAGCTGTAATCTGCTCCATCAACACCCTAAAGATAAGGAGACACCTTCAACCTTTTCACTCAGAATCTTGTATGTTCCATTTCCTTGAAGGTCCAGAAAATTGCAGAGAATTGGCTCAGCAATCCTGGACTCTTTGTACAAGCCAGGTACATGCATCAGAAATCACACATGTATAGGCATGTTGTTTTTAACAAAATCGCAAATGTTCAAATTTATTAATAAAGACTCAGGAGCCAGATGCTGGGGTAAAAGCCTGTTAGCTCAGAGAGGCAGAGAAAGCACCCAGCTGACCCTCCTACTCAGCAGGCATCCCAACAGCAAAAAACAAAACAACAACAAAAAACAACAAAACAGCTCTCCTTCTCCATTCCTGCTCAAAAACTCTCAAACTAAATGCCCTTCCCCTTTACTTCCTGTCTGTCTCTCTATCCGTCCTCCTGACTGCCTCTCTCTTTTTTTTTCCTATGTTCACTTCCTGTCAACTGGTTGCTTGCTCTGCCTCTTGAGATAGGGTTAATTTTATTTAACCCTGTTTACAATACTCAAGCAGAGAGCTCTTGGAGTAAAGGTGTGTGCTAGGGCTGAGCCACATCACAACTAGTAATATGTTTTTCAAGGAAACAACAGAATCTCAGTGTTCACAGTGTGATCAAACATTTTGCAACATACACATACTCACACAATCATATAAACAAATGAATAAAACTTTAAAAAGGAATCCAGAGCATCAAGACAATATTAAAATGCAACATTTCAAACACTATATATCAAAATACTGTAAAAATACAAGTAAATCCCATCATAAGTATGTTATTGCCATGGCTTACAAGTTAATACCCAATACCCATAGGCAATCACATTTCCCAAGGAAGAGTGATAATGTCTCCAGGAAACAATGCACCCGTTGTAGCTGTTAATACTACCCTGCAAGTCTCAGCACTATTCCAAGCCCTGGCTAATCACAGTCTTAGAAATGGCCTAAGGACTCAGAACAAAGTCATCAGAGAGCATCTCAGTGGTCCATTGCTGAGCTAACTGCTCCCCAACTCTGGCTTATGCTAAGAATGTTTATATTCCCAGAAGCATCTTCTCAGGATGGATGATGAGAAGAACAATTATTCTCATGGGCTTTGAGACCTTGAATTTCTTGGTACATCCCTCCTACAGATGAATCTTCTCCTTGTAATGCAGGTTGACTGGATACGACACTGTCCAAACACAATCAAGAGAAACAGCCATCAGTTTTTGTAGATGGGAGACACATGTTTACCAGAGGCCATAACTACTGACCTCCACCCTGTGCACTCACCCTCTAGGCCACACTGAACATCAAAGCCTCAGTGACACATGCAACATGGCTGTGTGAGGTGTTACTAAAAACTTTACCATAAGTTCTACTGCAGGGGTCTGCCACTGGGCAGGGAGGAAGCTGCTTCCCCTTGCTGAGATGAGGACACCTCTGTGTCTGCTGCAGCAAGGCTGTCAGCTGGTGAGACTTCTAGTATGAAATGTAGATCTCTGGGCAGTGAGAAATACAGAGAAAAAAAAACCAGGCTTCTGTGATCATGCAATGATTCTACTTGATCCCAGACTTAAAGAAGGTAGTTCAAAGAAAGGCCTGAAAGGTCTCACAGTATGCAGGGAAACACTTCCAGTAACCACCACGGAGACGAATGTGCTAGGGGTTCAACATTGGGTTTTATTTAGAAAACAAAATGTTGGTGTTTGAATATCACCATTACTGTTTCCTACCCATGGGACTTCTAAAATTGACAGTTAAACTTTGCAAGGTTCTATTCCTCATCTGGAAAGTTCAGATGCTGGAGCCTGTAACCCAAGTCAGGAATTTCCCATGAATCACACAGAGCACCCATCATGGATGCTGCTTGATAGTATTTGTGTTCAGCAAGTCATTAAGCACAGCAGAGTACAGACTGAGACAGATCTGGGCTCAGACTCCGTGCATGCACAGTCTTTACTGTAGCCAGCAAGATACCTGTCCTCTTTGGATCTCAATATCCCACCTGTGCAGAGAAGAATTGCTTCAGAGTCCCTGAAGGATTCAGTGAGCAAGTGCCTGGCATGAGACATTCAGGGAACAAAGTAGAACAGACCTACTCGCGTTTCACTTTTCTGTGTCTTTGGGCTGTGTCTTTGGATGAAGATCCAATTTTGCAGCCTGGTCTCTGCCTTTCTTTAGACACAATCCTGTGTTCCTCACCAGCTCCTCCTCCAGGGCCGAGTGTCTTAGACTCTGTCCTTCCTACCGTTTTCTAAACCTTCTATCTTGTGATGATTTTTAAGTTTTAGAGTTATGGGAAAGCTGCACAGACCCTGCCGAGAATCCCCCCATATGCCACACACAGCTCCAAATATCAGAGCCTGGCGTTACTTCAGCACATGTCCCTAGTGAACCAGTCCAGACTTTACTGAGATACAGCAAGTTTTTACTTACCTTCATCTTGTCATTGATCCCGGATATTACCCAGAATACCATGCTCCATGGTATTAGTTTCTCAGATTCTCCTTTTCTTTGATAGCCTTAGCTTTAAAACTTGAGGCATCCTGGCCAAGCATTTTTCTAGAATACACTTTAGTTTAAGCTGTCTGTTTTTCTTGTGATCAGACTAAGGCTGTGGTATTGACCTGTTTTGTTTTGTTTGTGCCGGGGATGATCGTGGTGGAGGTGGAGTGCCATGTCATATCAAGAGTACAAGATTTGGACCAACTTTTCCCACCTACGTTAGCATGGGTCGCCTAGCTGGAGCCCTGTTTGTAGGCTTCTTGAGCATAAAGTGATCCTTTTAGGCCTTTCCACTCTGTATTGTTTGGAAGAAAATGGCTGTAGCTACACTCAAGGAGTAGGGAGTCACACTTTATTTTCTTAAGGCTACATAAGTTATTTGGAGTTCCTGCACATGGGAGACACATTTACTTCCACCACTTATTCAGTCACTTACTTATTTCAGCACTGACGTGTGTTTATTTTATGCGTGCTGATACGATCCAGCGCCGCTCTGTCTCCTCACACTATTTGTTCCTGCTTTCGCCATTGGGAGTTCTTGCAGCTGGCTCCCATGGCCCTTAGACAAACCTTGTCCTTGAGTATTTTTGAACGCTTCTCTAACTCTTTGCCATTATTGGATGCTCCAGGATCATCCTGTATGTTTCCTTCCCCCACTCTAAGACAACTCATTTCTCCAAGATCACTGGCCCTTCTTCTGAGAGAATTTATCTGAGACAAGGATCTGGTTCAGAATATGTGCGCTGAGACTAGAATGCTAATGAATCTAAACCTTCTCAGCTGACAGATGAGAAAATATATGTGCTGCTGACCCACTGATACATACATATCTACAAAGATTTTGTATGTACCTATCTGTATATATATTAAGTGAAATATGAGTTCATAGATCAATGTCTCTTACTCTGCTAGCACCATCAGGATTCTTGTAATTTCCCTTCTTTGTCTGTCTATAATCTTCCACATCATCCATGGAAGCCCAGTTCCCAGTGTCAATTCATTTAGCTCCTCGGTTTTAGTCCACATGTACAATAGTTTCTGAAATACTAACCTATGCCACCCTGGGAAAACATTGTCAGCTACAGCAGTGTTAGTGTGCAGTTCCTTTGTCTTTGGTTTATAGTCCTTTCTCATTGCTAAAGTTCCTGAGATGGGCATCTTTTCCCTTATTCCCCAGCAAGGTTTTTTTTTTTTTCCATCTGGGTATGGTGGTACACACCTTTATACCCAGCCTCAGGAAGTAGAGGCGCATAGATCTCTCTGAGTTCAAGGTCATTCAGATCCACATAAACAGTTTCAGGACAGCCAGAACTACATAGAGATCATGCCCAGATATATTCTTTTAAAAGGCTTTTTCATACATTTGTAATATAGTTACGTTCTTGATACACACACACACATTATCTAGTCTACATTCCATCCTAGAATCATCCTAAATGTTTGCTTACATGTACACGTATTAAGAGCCATTCACTGTGTTATAAAGGTCTGTGGATCTTGGCAAATGTACGATGCATGCATGCAACATTGCATCATCATAGAAAATAGCTTAATCACCTCAAAATAATCCCATGAGCTGCAGCTGCGCACACCTCTTCCTTTCCCTCCCTGACAGCACCGAGTGTGTTCACTGATTCCATGGCTTTGCCTTTTGCAAAACATGAAAGAATTGGAACTGAGCATATATTTTCCAACAGGCTTCTTCTACTTGACAATAGGCATTAAGGTTCCCCCGTCTTTCTGTGGCTTTACAGCTCATTCCTTTTTTAACACTGAATGGTATTCCTTTGTGTGGGTGTACTGTAGGTTGCTGATTCTCTCACCCATTGAAAATCATCTTGGTTGCTTCTAATTTGAGATAATTAAGAATAAAACTACAGTGAATGGTGTGTGTGTGTGTGTGAAGGTTTTTCGATGGGTTGCATCTCAAATCCGGGTTGAGAGCCCAAGTTTAGTTACTGAATGATATGTCAAGGCTGTTTAGGTTTGCTCAGAACTGCCAAAGCAAATGCACTACTCTACACGCCCACCATCAGTGAACGCTACTCCATGCATCACGCCCCCACCAAACATTACCTTCAGTGTGGGAGGTATATGAAGGGACATCTTGGTTTGGTTGTAATTTGAATTCCCCTGGCAACAAATGATTGTAAGCATTCTTCAGTTTTTGTTTGCCACCTATATCTCTTATTTAATGGGTATCTGTTCAGAACTTCTGCCCCTCTTTAGTTGCCTTATTCTTTAAGAGCTGATTTCTAAGAATTACGTATAGAGTTTATATGAAGGTCTTTACAACACGTATCTTTTATAAATATTTTCTTTTAATTGGTGCCTTTTAGTGGTGTCTTTTACAGAAATGAAAATATTAGTTCATTTCCTTGTATATGTTCTGTGCAGCTGTTGAGGACTGACCATATACCGGTGTGTGTAAAGGCCAGATGTCAGCCTCAGGTGCCGTTCTTCAGGAGCTGCTGATCTTGGGCGTTTGTTTGTTTGTTTGATACAGAACCCTAGGTTCACTGATTAGGCTGGCTGGCCACCAACACCCAAAAAATTCGCATGTCTCCTTCAGTGTTGGGATTAGAAGCCCATGTTACCACACCTGGATTTTTATGCAGATGTGGGAAACCATATTAGTTACCTCCCGTTCTACTACTGTGGTAAAACACCATGACCATGATAACTTACAGAAAGAAGGATGCATTTACTCTTCTGCTTCCAGAGGAATAAAAGTCCATATATTAATCAATATATTAATCCTTGATTAATATACTCCTATATTAATCAATACTCAAGACCACCCCCACAGACATGCTATGGGCCAATCTGACCTAGACAATTCCTCTAGTGAGATTCTCTGTCCAGGTTATCCTAGGTTGTGCCAAGTTGACATATAAAATTAACTGGCATAGATCCCAACTTTTGTCCGCAATCGTTGACTGTTTTGAGTCTTTCGTTTTTCCATACAAACTTTAGAAACAGTTTCCTGATATCTACAGAAGGCTCCACGGGGATAGTGATCGGAATTACATTGAATCTATAGGCAATCAGGGACGAACTGGCAACTTAAATGTGTTGTGTTTCAATCTATAAACACAGTCTCTTTCTGCAATTATTTATATCGCCTTTGATTTCTCTTGTCACAGTTACATTGTTTTTGTTTTGTTTTGTTTTGTTTTACCCACTGTGTTGTGGTCGTGGCTATGTACTATTTTTGGAAGACTATCCCAATAAGTGGTCATTTTTTTCTAGTTTATTTCTTCTTGTTTATTTGGGATAAAATATGGAAAAACTAGACTTTAGAATTTTTACTGGTTTCCATTATCTTGTTGAAATCATCAGTTTCTGGGGTTTCTTTTTTTTTTTAGTTTAAAGATGTGTGAATAAAGTTTATTGTCTACCTGTTATAAAATATGAATAAACAACATTACATCTCTCAAATTAGGAGTGAAATAAACATACTGGACAATTCTATATGTTAAACATAGAGAAATGCATGTATTCTACCTTACAGTTTTGAAACATCTTATTCTTTTTTTCATTTTTCAACTTATTTTAAATTATTATTTATTATAATTTATTTGCTTTGTATTCCAGCTGTAGCCCCTTTAGTGGGATCAAAAATATTTTTATTACAATTTATTCAATTTGTATCCTGGCTGTGGCACCCTCCCTCAGCTTCTCCCAACCCCACCCACCCTCCCTCTCTGCCCCTCCCCTAATCCACTGATAGAGGAGGTCCTCCTCCCCTTCTATTTAATGCTAGCCTCTCCGGTCTAATCGGGGCTGGCTACATTGTCTTCCTCTATGGCCTGGCAAGGCTGCACACCCTCTCCCCTGCGGGCAGTGATCAGAGAGCCTGTCACTGAGTTCATGCCAGAGAAAGTCCCTGCTCCCCTAACTAGGGACCACACTTGCAGAATGAGAAGATCAAGGGAATACACATTGGAAAGGAAGAAGTCAAATGTCACTATTCCCAGATGATATGATAGTATACATGAGTGACCCCAAATTTTCTATCAGATAACTCCTTCAGCAGATAAACACCTTTAGCAGAGTGGCTGGATACAAAATTACTCAAAAAAAAAATCAATAGCCCTCCTGTATGTAAAAGACAAAAGGGCTGAGAAAGAAATTAGGGAAACAACACCTTTTGCTATAGCCGCAAATAATGTAAAGTACCTTGGTGTGACTTTAACCAAGCAAGTGAAAGACCTGTATAAAAACAAAAACTTCAAGTCTCTGAAGAAAAAAATTAAAGAAGATCTCAGAAGATGGAAAGATCTCCCATGCTCATGGATCCGTAGGATTAACATAATGAAAATGGCCATCCTGCCAAAAGCAATCTACAGATTCAATGTAATTCC
This sequence comes from Pachyuromys duprasi, assembly GCA_028658305.1. Taxonomy (NCBI): domain Eukaryota; kingdom Metazoa; phylum Chordata; class Mammalia; order Rodentia; family Muridae; genus Pachyuromys; species Pachyuromys duprasi. The sequence goes on from CM053749.1 coordinate 19,187,761, forward strand.
CATCAAAATACCAACACAATTCTTTACAGAACTTGAAAAAACAATTCTCAATATCACACGGAAAAATGAAGAACCCAGAATTGCTGAAACAATCCTATACAATTACAGATCTTCTAGAGGTAGCTCTGTCCCTGATCTCAAGCTGTCCTATAGAGCAACAGTAACAAAAACTGCATGGTACTGGCATAGAAACAGAATAGTGGATCAATGGAATCGAATAGAAGACCCAGAAATAAACCCACACACCTACAGATACTTGATTTTTTACAAAGAAGTCAAAATAATACAATGGAAGAAAAGATAGCAGCTTCAACAAATGGTGCTGGTCTAACTGGACAGCTTATAGGTAGAAAATGCAAATTGATCCATATTTATCACTCTGCACAAAACTAAAGTCTAAGTGGATCAAAGACCTCAACATAAAACCAGACACACTAAACCTGTTAGAAGAAAAAGTAGGGAAGAGCTTGGAACTCATTGGCACAGGAGACAACTTCCTGAACAGAACACCAACAGCACAGGCTCTAAGAGCAACAATCAATAAATGGGACCTCCTTTTGGATGTTCTGTGTAAACAGTCCCATCAATTCCTTAAGGAATGATGCTAACAAGAATGTTCATATGTGACTTTATCAAGTCAATAGTTCCCTTCATCAGTAGATTAGTGAAATGTCTTTTTAAAAAATTTTCATAATAATAATAATAATAAATTAATTATTATTATTATTATTATTATTTATCACAGCTGCAGCCCCCTCCCTCATCTTCTCCTGGGTCCCTCCCTCCTTCCCTCTTCCCCCCCCATGTCCGTCCCCTAGTCCGCTGACAGGGGAGGTCCTCATCCCCTACTATCTGACCCTAGCCTATCAGGTATCATCAGGACTGTCTAGATCCTCTTTCTCTGTGGCCTAGTAAGATCACCCAGGAGAAGGTGATCAAAGAGAGTTAGGTAACCCAGAAGCAGAAAGACACACATGGTATATACTCACTTATAAATGAGTATTATAAGTAAATATTATGTGTATAATATAGGATAAACATACTAAAATCTATAGTCCTAAAGAAGATAAGCAACAAGGAGGACCCTATGGAAGAGGCTTAATCCTCATTTAGAAGGCAAACTGGATAGATAACAAAATTAGAAGAAGACAGGGAACAGGACAGGAACCTTCCACAGAGGGCCTCTGAAAGACTCTAACCAGCAGGGTATCAAAGCAGATACTGAGACTCAGAGCCAAACTTTGGGCAGAGCACAGGAAATCTTATAGAAGAAGGGGGAGATAGAAAGACCTGGAGGGGACAGGAGCTCTGTAAGGAGACCAACAGAGCCAAAAAAGCTGGGCCCAAGGGGGCCTTCAGAGACTGATGAATCAACCAAGGACCTAGACTCCCTGCTCAGATGTAGCCCATGGAAAGCTCAGTGTCCTTGTGGGCTCTTAGTAAGGGGAGAAGGGACAGCCACTGGCATGGACTCAGTTACTGAAACTTCTGATCATGAGTGGGTGTTGGAGTTTTTCCATATCAGTTGATTTAATATTATGAGTTTTCTTCCCCCATCCTTTCAATGTAGTTGATTTTATTGATTAATTTCTGAATATTAACTGGGCCTTGAATTCTCATTTAAATGAGAATAACTCCCATTTGGTCATAGTATGTAACTCCCTTTATACATCATTGACTGATTTGATGATATTTTGTTAAGAACTTTTGCACTTGTATTTTTGAGAAATGATCTGTATTTTTACTTTCTTATACTTTTTTATTTGGTATTGGTACTAACATAATGTTGGCTTAACTAAGTGAGGTAAAAAAAAATGTTACCTCCAATTACATTTCTAGAGGCAGTTGTGGAGAATTTGTATCATCCCTTATTACAATATTATATAATATTCAGCAGTAAAATTAACTGTGTTTGTTTTCTCTTTCGTAGGTGTGGTGGTTTGAATAGGTTTGGCCCCTATAGATTTATGTGCTTGCATGCTTGGCGCATAGAGAATGGCACTATTAGGAGGTGTGGCCTTGTTGGAGAAAGTGTGTCACTATGAGGACAGGTTTTAAGGGTTTCTATGCTCAAACTCCACCCAGCATGGACTTCCACTCCCCTCCTGGCTTTCTTCACATCAAGATGTAGAACTCTCCAGCACCATGTCTGTCTGAATGCAGCTCTGCCTCCAACCATGATGACGATGGACTGAACCTTTGAAACTGTAAGCCAGCCTCCAGTTAAATGTTTTTCTTCATAAGAGTTGCCTTGGTCATAGGGTCTCTTCACATCCCTGGAAACCCTAACTAAGACAGTAAGGTCAACTTTCTTAATAGATGTAAGCCTATTAATATTATTTCTCCAAGTGTGTATTTGAACCACTTTGTCTTCAAAGCACGATATAGGATACAGTCTGAATGTGTATCTCAAAATTAATATGTTGTAATCCAATCCCCAGGATGTCGCTGTTGGGGTGCTTAGATTTTGAAGATAGAATCCTCACAGTGCCAAACAGCTGTCCCTCTCTTGCTCTATTTGTATGTGATATCACAGAGTTCACCCCTTTTGTTCCCCCCACAAACTTCTGCCATGTAAGGACCTTGGAAATGTGGTCCTCAGTAGGTGCTTTCCAGTCTCCATCAGTAAGTGAAATCACATTTCTGTTCTTCATAGATTACTGAGTCACAGGCATTAGGTTTTATCAGCACAAAGCAGACTAAAACAAATAATTGACCCATTTTATCTACTTTATTACATTTCTGGGCATAAAGTAGTATGCAGTAATCATTTATTTTGCTTCCAATGTCTATGATGGCAGGATTGAGGCTACTTTAACTTCATTCGCAAAGAATATGTCCACTGGACAGAGAATTCTACATTGGTAGAATTTTTCTTTAAACACTTTAAATATTCCATTCCATTCTCTTCTTGTTTACACGATTTCTGGCAAACAGTCCGCTGTGATTTTTATCCTTTAAACTTTGCGACGGTTTCGTTGTGATGTTGTTGTTTTCTGCTTCCTTCAAGGTTTTCTCTTTTTCTTTTGTTTTCTGAGGTTAGAATATGATCTTTCTCAACCCACTATATGCATGGTTTGTTTTGGTGACTGTGCTGGAAAGTTCACAGTCATTATTACCTGAAATACTTATTTTTCTTCCATGGTTTCCAATTTTACTTACATTATATTTTTCATGTTATCTCACAGTATGGTATATTTAATTCTATATTTATTATTTTTCCCTTTACATTTTCATTTCAGAAGTTTCTATTGGCCTGTCTTCAGTTTCACTGATTCTTTCTTCAGCCCTTTTAAGTCCAATTACCTCTTTAGGCAATTCTCCATGGTTTTGATTTCTAGGATTTTCTTTTGATTCCTTTTTAGTGTTTCTACCTCTTTTCTTAATTACCAGTTTCTGTATTCTGTCTAATTCTCTATTAGACTCCTTTAAAATTAGTCATAGTTATCTTAAATTCTCAGGTGTTTCTAGCATCTATCCCATATATGTACTGATGATTATTTTGTGTGCCAAACTTCACATTTGCTGTATCTTGTAGTTTTCTTTGTTTACTTCAACAAGATGTATTATATAAAGGAAACTGAGGTAAACAGGCTTTTACTGTGAAAATTTATTTTGATGTAGCTGGGAATCTCAGCCTAATGTCTGTTTTAGTTATGAATACCAGGGGCTGAAATTTCCCCTGTGTCCTTGTTTTTGTCTTCCTTGTTATCTTAGAGACAAGGACTGAGAACCTACTGCCTTAGGTTGCATTAATATAGTCCAAGGTGTTCCCTGCCAACAGTCCCTCTGATGAAATGACAGGTCTCCTCACCCCTTCTGGTTTTTATGCCTTGTAGATTAGGGAGTTAACTGTCTTCTGTTTAGACCAGGCTGTAACACCTTACTCCGTTGTCCATCCTTCTTGGCTGCAAACCACAGTGTGCTGCTTTGCACCATCCTTGGTACCTGTCTCCTTGACCCCAAAGGCACAAGCAGCTTAGCTTGAACTGCTGTCACTTACAAAACTCCACACTGGTCTTGTGATTTTTTTGGTCTTATATTTTTCCAGTAGTGAAAAAAAATCCTTTTTTTTTTTTCTAAATAAAGGTACCATGGCCTGAATAAGGCCAGTTTTTCATTCTTTTGTTTCTTGTCTCCATAGAGACTTTTCTTATTAATTTAATGTGCTCTCATGATAAGTAAGCAAGCAATCTACAGAGTATGGAGCCATTTGTCCATTTTTAAATATAAATATCCCTTCGATTTTCCTATGTCGATGGGCAAATATTTCTCTCTTCTCTGCTATTTGTATAAAAGCTAAATACAATTTCTGGTGCCAATTTTCTTTTTTCCATGAACTCAATTTGGTCAGCTGTGGTGCTGAATTTAGGAAGTGTAGATGTACATATGCTTGCCAGTTAAATGTGTGTGCACAAGCATGCTATCATGTCTGTAATGGCCTTGTTTCTCTTAGCATCAGCTTCACAAGTGAGTTGGAAACTTCCAAAGCTTCCTTTGCAAACAACGCGTACCCATCACTCCTTTCAAGCTCTGAACCACCTCTTCGTCACCCCTAATCTGTTTCCCAGCTATGATTTCCCCATCTTTTGTCTGAGGTGAAGTTCTGACTGTCCTTACTCTGTTGAAAGCATTGGTCACTAAGCTCGTTAACGTTGTGTCTGTAGTTCTCCAAAATATTAGTTTACTTGTCATCCACATCATTGATTTAATAATATGAGGAGAGAATAGTTTTTTAAAATTGTTACTTTATCTTACACACACACACACACACACACACACACACACACGGTTGTGGTGCAGGCACAGAGCAATCCAGGATGGAGGTAGATTGACATGGGTTCAAGAACAGGCTTGCCTATACATGAACAGCTTGGCCCTTTGCACAATCAGGCTCTGCTTTATTCAGTATCTACACCAGCCATTCTCTTCACCTAGTACCCACTGGGGCCTGAATAAGAATGTGTCCAGATGTCTGAACCCAACTGTGAGTAAGATTCAAGTTCTGTGTTTCTGGGTCCTAAGTAAATCAAAGGAGAGGACTTGATTGAAGAATGTTCCCCCAACTCCTTGGCCTGGTACTTCCTGCTTGGAACCCTGACAGCTTTTGTTTTGCTTTGTTTTGTTTCTTTGTTAAAATCTGAGCTTTTTGAACTTAGGAACGGATTTCTTTTCTAAGTCCTCATTATCTTGTGCTGGGCTGACATTCACAGTGTGTTATTTGAAATGATTTTATTGTATTTACACCAACTTTATTTGAATTATACAGCATGATGAAATGGAACTTCGCCATGCCCTCCCCACTCCTCCATCGAGAAATTAGGGAGAAGCAAATCTGGCCTGTAAGCTCTTTCTTGTCAAGTTAATACAGAATTCTTTGTGACATAATCCAGGCAGGAAAAGGGTTAGCATAATAAGACCATGGTATTAGCTGGCAAGAAGTGTAACCAAATTTAGGTTAATATACAGAATATGAATTTCTTTCATAGACTTATGAAGGCCAGGCAGAGGTTTAAGGGAAAAAAATGGCTCCTCACATGAGAAACACTTATTTTACATTAGATATAGGGGATGACAGACAGAGGAAGAAATTAGTTCCTGCCAGAATCCCAGCCCTTTCTCTCATTCTCTCACCAGGGCAACAATCTTCCTAAGAATAGTTCACCTACCCTGCTATGACATCTCCTTTGTATGGTATCACGGAGAGTTAGTGAGGACGGGGAGGGGCTGGAGGAATGCGGTTGAACATTGGAGAAAGCTAGAAAATGGAATGGAAATGAAGAAGAAGGGAGGTCTGGAGAGATGGCTCAGTGGTTAAAAGAACTGCCCTTGCAGAAGAGCCAGGTTCAATTTACAGTACCCACAAGTCAGTTCACAGCCGCCTGTGCTCCAGCCCCGGGGGAGCCGACGCTCTCTTCTTGGCCTCTATGGGCCCTGCATGCACATGGCGCACATTCATCCACGCAGGCACACGTAAAATACACGTAAAATAAAAGCAAATCTTTTTGAAAGGGAGAAGGGCACAGGAAGGAAGGATGGGAAACAAGAATGAAAAGGGGACAGAGTAGCATCCTCAAGGCTGCCACGTGCGGTACCTCACTCCATCTACCCCTCCTCCAGAGGCTGGAGGGACTGCACAGCCCGTACGCCATTGCCACCGAGACTGGTGTTGTGGTTTGACTCTCAAATGTCCCCCAGAGGCGCATGTGTTAACAGCTGTTTCCCAGGCGGCACCACTGTTTGGAGAGGCACTGGAAGCTCTAGGGGCTGAGGGCTAGGTGGAGGAAGTGGGCTGCTGCTTTTGAAGGTTATGACTGGTCTTTTTTGTCCTCTCCCCACTTGCTGTCTTCCACAACATCAGCTTCCCTGCCATGCTAGACTGAAACCTTGCGGTAAAATAGACGGTTTCTCCCATTATGCTGTTTCCCTCATGTATTATGTATCAACTGTCTGGTTGTCATTGTAAGTCTCCAAGAAGGTATATTTATAATGATAATTAAATATGTATTTTTCCGTAGGAGGAAAGTCAGAGCTACATTTCTGAAGGAAGTGGACTTAATAAAGCAAGAGTAAAGAAACGTATGAGTAAAGAGTCCAACTGTACGCAGAGTGACCTCAAATCAGAAAGGAGACGGCTGGCTCAAGCCTTAGCTCTAATTGAACAGGGCCGCAAAAGCCCCAAAAAGACTTTGTCAGGCTGCCTTTGAAAAAAAAGGCATCAAACAACAACCAATCAAAGTCCCAGGCAGATTTTTTTTAAGAAGCTCAGAGTAGAGATAAAAGGAACTTAGAGTTGATCTTAAGCAAATAGGAGCTCTAATGAGGAACTGTCTAAGCCTGGCAACGAGGGAGGCAGGAAGCAGGCAGGCTGGCAAGAAAGATTAGAGCTTAGAGATGAGGACCAGAGCAGTGAGATGGGCTATCTGAGAGATGTGCCATCTAAGATGGCGCAGGAAGTTCAGCATCAAATTAGACAATCTTAAGTATCTGTTCGTATATACGGCATTCCCAATTTGTACAATCTGGACAAATGATGAATGGTGGGCCCTAAACTCCCTGTATATCAAACAGATAGGTGGGGCTTTTTTGACAGTCTGTCAGAGGGGCCAGAAACAGGAAGTGTGTTTCCAGTTCCTGTTGTGTGTGTGCGCGGCTTCCTCCCCACCACAACCTTGGAAGATTCCTAAGTCACAGGACTTCAATAGAACCTTTGGGGCCAGCAAGTGCCAGATTCAGGTCCTCATGTCATTGTTTATGAGCAGTGCATCATAGACCAAGGCCTCATTGTCCAGGGCTTGAGTTTCTTTTTTTTTTTTCTTTTTTAAAAAATTATTATTATTATTATTGGTTTGTTCGTTTATTCACTTTTTATTCTGGCTGTAGCCCCCTCCTTCATCTCCTCCATGTCCCACTTTCCCTACCTCTTCCCTCCCCCCATATCCCTCCCCTAGTCCACTGATAGCAGATGCCTTCCTCCCCTACTATCTGACCCTAACCTATTAGATCACATTAGGACTGTCTGGATCCTCTTTCTCTGTGACCAAAAGCTGGCGAATGAATCCATGTCAGAGACAGGGCCTGTTCCCCTTACTAGGGAACCCACTTGGAGACTGATTCTGTAGACTACATCTGAGCAGGGGATCTAGGTCCTTTCCATATATGGTCCATGGTTGATCCATCAGTCTCTGCAGGACCATCTGAGCCCAGATTTTTTTTTACTGTTGGTCACCTTGTAGAGCTCCTGACCCTACAGGTCTTTCTATCTCCCCCTTCTTCCATAAGATTCCATGCACTCTGCTTGAATTTCTTCATTGGAGAATTCTTCTACTGTTCTTGCATGGGTACATGAGCTATAGGCATATAACTATCATGATGAGTTTTAGTAGATAGTAAATAAGCATGAATTACTCCCACTTCTAAGATCAGTTTCTCCAATTAAAAATTGTGAATGAATACCAGAAGATTTCAAATATCTCTATTAGCTTTGATCTTTCCTGATTTCATAATAGATGATGATGGTGAAGGCATGCAAAATAAAGACAGAAGACCAGCAGCAGGGCACTTGAGTGAGTTCCATGAGCCTTTGCCCTTTTCTATGTAATCAGAATAGCAGAGACAACAATATCCACCTGATGAAGTTGTTGCAAGGACTAAAGTTGTCTGTCTACGTAGTGCATGAACAGTGATCCTACAAAGTCAACAGCAACCAACAGGGAAGGTATGGTGAGGAAGGAACACAAGTAGCAGACATTGTGAAAGCCAAGGTTAGTTACTGTATTGCCGGAGTCTACAGATGCCTGAAGCCCCATATCACTCAGCTTCTCAGTAATATCTGACCTGCAGGTACACTGTGCACATATGTATATATGTGTGTGTGCGTTTATGCTTGTGTTTGTAAGGGCATGCATGTTTGGAGACCAGAAGTTGATGCTGAATATTTTCTTCCATTGTTCTTCACCTAATTGCTTGATACAGGTCACTGAAACTGGAATTTACCAGTTGGCTAGGTTTTTTGGCTAGCCAGCTCCAAAGATCCACCTGTCCCTGCCTCCCAGCACAGGGGTTGTCGGCATGCCCATTGCACCTAGCTTTTACATGGGTGCTGGGGCTGTGAATTTGGGCCATCATGCTTACACAGTACGTCTCTGCCAAGCCAATTCTCCATCCCCTGATGCTCCATTCCTGAAAAGGCTCCTCTCCTCTGACTCTAGAGAAGCCCATCTCTGGCTATCCTATAGCTATTGCATCTCTATCTCCTTCTCTGATCTCTCTTCTTCTGTCAAAACTCTTAAAGGTCGGTGCTTCTCAGAGATTAGCTGGTCTCTCCCTTCTTCTTGCCCAGTCATCAAGGGTCTCATCCATTCCTCTGACTCCACACACAGTAGTAAGCCAACCTAGACATTTTCTCAGAGGTCCAAATCTATGTATTCAGCACCATGCTTGATTCTACAGCCAGAAATCACGCAAGGATCTCAAGTCCTCATGCTCATAGCTGTACTGGAAAGGTATACTCCCTCTTCCCTCCTCTCTCTAGAAGTCAGTACCTCAGTTACTGCTTGGGACTACAATTTGTGCATCCTTCACTCTCAGTGCACTATCTCCCCAGCGTACAAACCAGCCCTGCTGGCTTCACCTCCAAACCTAGCCCCATGCGTTTATCTGCATTCCTACAGTCACACCTTTCTGCGTCTCCAGTATGGGCTCCTGCCTCCCTTCTTCCTGTTAGGCGATTCATACAGTTAAAGTTAAACCAAATTACTTTGCGTGTTTAACATTTTAAATGTTTTGTACTGTCTTTAGAATATATCCCTCATCTTTTATGGTTCGATGTTCTGAATTACCCACATCAGTCTACTTCTCAGCTCTCTTTACCATCCATCCACACTGGTCTCCTTTCCAATTCCATAAACTTAAAGTGCTTCTTTGCTCATGCCCTCTTTCTGAAATATCTTTATCCTATCTCTTTCAAAATGGGCTTCTTTCCAACTCCAGAGTGAGGCAACTATCCTCATTCCCTCTTGCTCCTTATGGCTTGTCCAGACTGCTTTCCTATAGAATGCAGGACCACCAGCCCAGGGATGGTACCACCGACAATGGGCTGGGCCCTCCCCATCAATCCCTAATGAAGAAAATGCCCTACCAGCTCGCCTACAGCCTGATGTTCTAGAGGAAATTTTCTTACTTGACGTTTTCTCCTCTCATATGACTTTAGCTTGTGTCAGATTAACATAAAATTATCCAGCACAGTATGAGACAGTCAAAATCACAGACAAAAGAGTTTCCAGGAGAAAACTACAAATGTGGGTGGGAACGAAGCGTCAGGAGGGACAAAGCCACGCCTTTCTCTGTAGGGTCTGGTTGGTGCTCGGATGGTGCCCATGGTGGGATGCTGCCCAAAGCTAGCCCCTGGTCCAATGATAAAGAAAGCCTGCCCTCTCAGGAATCAGCCAAGTGATTGGGGAAGTAGAGTTACAATAGTTCAGAACTCACACACGGTACATTCTACTTGGCGTCTTCATCAAAAGACTTCAAAGCACCCAGATGCTCTGGTCTTTGTGTTGGAAGGTCAGCTCAAAATGTACTTTTGCTATTGATGGCTCTTCATATTGTCATGTAAGCAGACATTCGCTCTACTCCAAGCCTTAAAGCCCCTGCTTTCTTGATTTTCCTACTAAATTCTATGTCCAAGGTGTTCCCCACTTACACTAGCACCTACCGCAGCAGCCCACCTGCCATACCCATGCATGCCCTGTTCCTCCCTGACCACACCTCTGAATGTGCTACTCCCACTAACCAGTGCTGCCTCGCGGTTCATATTTCCTGTCAAAGCCACGTATCCTCAAAGCTCAGCTCATTATCACTTCACTCCAAAGCCTTCCCAGACATACGTTTTCACTTCACCTTTCTGCACCCCAGGTGTCCTGTCCGCTTATATTTCCCACACATGAGTATTAATCATGGTTGTCTATTCCTCACCGAACGAAAAAACTAGATATCACTCAAAGAGCAAACTCTTACCTTTCTTGTCTTGTACTCCTGTAGAGTCTGATGCTGAGCTCCTATCCTAGTCCTTCACTGGGTGTTTGTTATGAACCCTGTCCAATAATGTCTTAGCACTGACGTAACAAGTTTTCACAGATTAGATGGCTCACAAAAACAAAAGTGCAGTAACTCCAGCTAGAGGCAAAAGGGGTGGGGGAGAAAAAAATTCAAGGTGTTAGTACGGCCACGCATACTTTGAAATCTGCACCAAACTTGCCTGTATCCTGTGGTAGTTGTTTTTGGCTGGTGACTACAGGATTTCTGTCTCCATCTCCATCATCGCATGACACTCTTCTCTCTTGTGCCTGTGTCCTTGTGTCTCCTCTTAAAAGGACACAAGGCATACTGGATTAAGACTACACTAATCTAATAAATCCTTAACTTAATAGTACATTAGCAGCAACCTCTTTTCTAAACAAGGTCATGTTCTGAGGTACCAGGGTTGGGGTGAGAGATTAACACATTTTTGAAAGGGAGGACACAGTTCAACCTGCAACAGAATGTCCACAGAAGGGAAAGCATGTCCCCAAAGATCCAACTGTTTGAATATAGAAAGCATTAAAAAAAAAAAAAACCCTCACCTACATCAAGAAAAGAAGGATAAGAAAAATGAGATAGATCTTTTTATTGATGGCTTTCAAGAGGAAATGAAAAAAAGAAGTAGAGGGAATGAACATGTGACTGAATGGACAAGAATTTTACTGTGTATCTTTTCTGACTAGATAGGCAGACATGGACAGTATGGTTAGCCTAGAACCCCAGGCTTCCTTTGGTAAGATGGAAGTGACCGCTGATCTCACCCTCACTTACTTCACAGATGTCCTCTCCCTTCTTCCCTGGCTCTCATGGCTGCAGCTTGAGTCTCCTAATGGAGAATTTAATGAGACTTTCAGTAAATGGATCCTGGATTCTCTTTCTACCCCAAGTAATTATAAACCTCAGCAATTCTTTTCCCCTAACTCGCTGCTGATTTTCTAATTACTCTTGCTCCAAATAGGACAGTTAGCATTAAAATGAAACCATGCTGAGGTTGTGGGTTCACTCACATCTGCTTGGCTTATTTCTTTAATTTGAAAGCATGGCTTTATGGTTGGGGAGCAGCAGGTGATGCCCATATTTTATGATGTGAAGTTTGTACCCCTCAAAACACAAGAATCCCTCACTAACATCAAGGTAGAACTCTAGTAGGAAAAACTCATCAAGACATGGCCTCCAGATGAAATTAAATGAGTCTCAGAAAGACTACAGCACGGTCCCTCGAAACAGGTACTGGCCAGGGTGTTTTCCTGTACTTCTTCCTAATAAAAAGAAGTAGCTTTAGCAACTCAAAATGAAATTCTCAACATGAAGAAGAATACAAACACACACACACACACACACACACAGTAAGCTTGGGATAAAGAGATGGACTGATAACGAGGAAGAAAAACAGTCCAAAGCATAGGTGTTTAGACATCACAGGCATCAGTGCAGAAAATATTAGCATCGCTTCATGAAGATGTCTGGAGACATTGTAAAACCCTTGCTCTCAAGATAAACTGCCCCCATTGTTACATGAACCCGATAAATAGCATTTTCTCTGTTACTATTGCAAAATCCATGACCTCATTTGTCAACAAGAGAAGCTTTCCAAGGAGATGTCGCTAGCAGAACGAGAGGTGTTTAATCAGACAAGGATCCTCACTGTCACCTCCCATCCCGATAGCTAAGTTTTTAAACTCCTGGGGCAAGCTAGCCTGTCTCTTTCTTCCAGCACCTAAACGAGGACTGCCTACCTGGTACAGGGCAGTGCTCCAAGCCTCTGTTCCCTCTCTCTGTTTTCTTACATTTTTCGTTTCACACCCCAGAAGTCAGTCAGAGAGCAGGAAAGGAATCTCGTGATTCATGTAGCAAAGCAAGGAGAACTTGGGTTGTATTTTCCTACCCAGTAATCATGTATTATTATAAAAAAGGTACAGGTATTAAAGTGTCTATAACCGGTATATTTTTCCTCATTGAATACTTTCCACACTCGACTTTAGAGGTAAAGAATACCTGTATTGAGGATTTCAGAGGCATAAGGGAATGATTGTAGATAGAAGACTCCATCTTTTCAGTGCTATTGATGAGGTTTGTATCCTTGGTAAAATTTCTTTTTTCACCCTTATCATTCTGACATGTGAACTAGAGAAAGCCATTGTCTTTCGTAAGCTTGCTTTAAGACTCCCAGGAGTTTGCCAACATATAATCAGTACTAAGTAAACATTATTCGAGGTAGAGGGAACTTGATCATTAATTCAACAAACAATTCCGCGAGGGCCTTTTCAACCGAGAGGCACTGGATGACACTGTCACTGACCTTGCCACATGTGTGGGTCTATATTTCTTCAGTGCCATCCTCTGGCTACATTGCCAGGACCCTGGAATCATAACTGTTTCTTTCTTCTGCATACTTCTCACTGCTGTCAAAGCGGGGTAGGCGTGAGCTGGTACGGCCTGGGGGCTCAGTTCATCTTGTTTCCATACCATCTGGCCTATGACCCATCATTAGTCCTTTTATGGTTCCTGTCTGAAGAAACGTCTTGTGTTTTGCCTACAGAAGATGGTTCCCTAATGAATGTCAAATAACAATAAAGCTTAAGTGTCTTCATCAGACACTTGAGCAGGCATCTGTCCTCCCAGCAGTAAAATATGTTGTGGCCCTGGAAACAGCTACGAAATCTGAAAGTGGGTTTCGTCTCCTTAGAGGAGGGCTGTGAATAATTTCAATCGCTGATTTGGCTAGAGGGAAGCCCTTATTAGGCTACAGTAGGCAGTAGTAGCTCCTGACATGAGCATTTCCATAGGAAGGCAAGGCCGCTAGAGAGAGGTAGGTGTCAGAGGCTGGTAGGGCCTCCTAGCATCAATAGCAGCAGCCAGGAAGCTTAGGCAGGTTCGCCAGGGGAAGGCATGCCTCTTTTACAATCATAGCTCCAGGCTCCACAGACACCAACCCTGAGGACACCTCCTCCCAGAAGCAGCACACAGTCAGACTGCAGAGCACATGCTTACTCATCGAGAGAACTTCAAGTCACAGAGAGTGAAATGCTTGCATGACAGCTGTCTCTGTACTAGGATCTTACATGTGCAAGAACTGATGAATACAGAGGCCCTGGAAGGACAGAAAGAACAGATCCAGAAACTAGCCTTAAAACCAAGTAAACATGAACAGAGGACACTGAGGTATAGATTTGGAACCTGTTGGTCTGCTTCAAACCATGACACAGCCGACTCGGTAGTGCTAGGAAAATTAGAATCACACTAAATTTCAGTTTTCTAAGAAGAAAACTGTAAAATGAGGCAGATGTGGAGGGTGTTTTAGCAGTTTTCTTCTGGAGTTTGTTGGAAGATAAGATGTTAGGTATGGGAAGTAACTAGAACACAACAGAGAATCTGCAAGCAGGAGCCAGAAACAATGGAGAAGGCTGGGGAACTGACTAGTCACCATTCTCTGCGGCAGCAGCAAAGCATGGCGAGCCCGATGTTTATTGCAAGTAAAATCAAAGCAGAGGTCATCTGTGACTAGCCAGGAACACAGGAATTAAGGAAAGCTCAAAAGACAAGTTTATGTTGATGAAGCATCATATTTTCTTGTCAGAGAAACAAAGCAAATCCAGTGCATTTTTGAGCTCTTCGAGAATCCAGAAAAAGGTCCTCTGGGAAATACAGGGAAATGAAGGTTGGGCAACAGCAAGTGTATGTCACTTAGAGGAGGAATCCTTCTCACCACAGAGGAAGGTCTCTCTCCAGGCCTCAGGGGACCTAACTGTGCTGGGTATCCGTTCTTTACCAAATGGCTCCTGTGAAAGCGTAGGTAGGTAGACCTATCAATATGTGTGTGACAGAGAGCTAAGAAGACTTTGTGACTGCTGAGTTATAAAGTTCAAAGTAACAAACATTCAGTAAATTATGGACTGCGAAATAAGCAGAGATGTTATCACCGAACTCTCCAGTCCAAAATGGCAGCTGGAGATAGTCTCTTGCTCAGTGTAACGGCTTTCTTGCCAAGAGGTGGAGATGGGGTGTGGAAAAGAGTAAGGGAAAGAGTAAGCTCCACGAAAAAGGCAGGCTGGCATCTAAGTCTAAGAGATAAACAAGAAGGTCAAGATTAGAGCAGAAAGTTTGAAAAAGAATTCATTATCCGGTCCCATTGTGCCCCCCCCCCGTCTCTGAGTAAATGTATGGGTGTGTGTGTGTGTATGGTGTATGTGTTTGGGGGGGAGTGTGTTTGGTGTGTTAGTAGGTACATGTGTTCTCTCTCATGTAGGCACATGTAGAAGCTAGAGGCTGACATTATGATATCTTCCTCAATTACTTCTCCAGCTTATTTTGTGTGTGTGTGTCAGGGTCTCTCACGGAAGGAATTTTCTGGCTGGCCACGAATCTCCCAGGAATCTTGTCTCTGTAGCCTCCAGTACTATGGTTGTGAGGTTTGCCACCATACCCAGCTTTTACAGGGGTGCTGGGAATCTGAACTCAGTCCCTCATGTTTGCACAAGTACTTCACACACGAGCCATCACCCCAGAAAACCATGCCTCTTCTTTTGGAACTAACGGGGTTTCTGGGGGCAGGGGATATTTCTTTTGAGAAAAAAAAGTTAAACTACTGAATGCAAACACCTAGCCACCTACAGAGGTTGGATTGTGTATTCAGTGATGCATTAATCAGAACTTTGCAGATAGACCCCATAGAGAAGGGAGGGCTGAGGAAGGAAGAAGACATTCTAAAGAAGCGATTCACATGGTTCTAGAGGCCAAGTCCTATGATCTGATATTTGCAGGACGAAGATTCAGTATAGTTAGCAATGCAATTGTGGTTCAAGTCCGAAATCCTCAGAACAGGAGGTAGAGGTGAGGAGTGGTGAGGGAAAGAGATGGTGTAAACCCCAGTCCAAAGCAGGAGGCCTGCATCTCAGTGCACAGATGAACAAGAAGATTATTTCCTGCTTTCTCCATTTTGTTTTTGTTTTTGTTCTATTTAGATCTTAAGTGAGGTGGATTTACCCTGCAGGACAATATAGTCTATTTACCTTGGAGGGCAATATAGTCTACCAAGTTAACCACTTCAAGCACCAAGAAATAGTCACATGGACACACGCAGAAATTGTTTACTATGGATACCCCGTGATCCCGGTCAGGTGCCATGTGAAGTCAACCATCCCAAGTGCTGAGCAAAGGTGATGTCCGGGAGTTGGCAGTCTTGCAGGCACAGGTAGTTCTCTGGATTTCTCCAAGCTATTCTGGAGGTGCTTCTCAGACTCAATAGCCTTGCCTGAAAGCAGAGCCTGCAGTCTCTTCAGCCCCAGGCAGCCACCTCAGCAGAACTGAAGTTAACACTGGGCTCAGCCAAACTACAGACCAGAGCAGTCTGGGCCCCGGCCCTGCATTAGAGTGCACTTCTTCAAGGAAAGTGTTTTTACATTTACTTCTCTTGCATGATCCATTTACTCCATTTCTGCTGGCAGGAAGACATAAAGAACACTTAGCAGGGAATCACTTATGATGGTCTCTTCCTGTGCATCTTTCCCAATCAGATCCACTTCTAATGCTCAGCGCTGTCCCTTCCAAGATGTATCTGCAAAACAGCTAATGTGCATCAATCCTCTTTTACTGTATTCTCACTTTCCATTGCTTTAAATCCTAGAATTTATTATAGAGATACTGTTAATTCTTCAAAAAAAAAACAAAAACAAAAACAAAAACCTGCGCCTTTCCTCAGCTAGTAAGTGGAAATGGACATCTCTGAAGCAAGGGAGCTTTTCTCCTCTACCCTACAATGCCTAAGCAATGGGAGCTGCAGCGTCTTCCTCCTTCTGATTACCTTCCCATTGGTGGGAAAGTTCATTCTGTCTCCTGGGACTGGTTCCACATACGAATGTGGAAATGGAGACATAGGGAACTATATAAGGAACTTGTATGATACCATGATGGAGGCTTTTGAGCAGAAACAGACTAACCATATTTGCCTCTTACGGTTTTGAGCCCAAACAGGAACAGCAGGGGTGATTTTTATAGGTTACAAAGCGGATTATCTGACAATAGTTTTGCTTTTATAGAAATAAAACTATTTTCAAGAAATCTTACCGGTATGTGAGAGTGACGCCAAGGCTAGTCCCCCAAAGCTTTGCTGCCAGCTGTCAGGTGCCTTTCTTTATCTAGCTGGAGGAGTATTTATCTTCAGAGAATATCCACGTGATAAGCCATACTCACATTCTGAAGTTGTGAGGCCCTAAGATAGGGGTTTCTTTGAAGTTTAATCCTATGTTCTTTCTAATCTTAGTTTTGCAGTAATTTGTTTCAAATTATCCATCTTTGTATTAATCAGTTTAATTTCATAAGGTTTATAAAATTTATTTTCATGATTCTGAAGACCTGCATGGCATGAGCATAAGGTAGCCCATAGGATAGCATCACAGACCTGAAAGTGTCTGTTAAAGCCCGATTTACTTACTTAGCCTTTGCCCAAGACAGTACTGCACATTTGATCAGCATTCAGAACTTGTCATTCCACCTTCATCACGTGCCTCGGAAGACTTGGGTACCACAGGAGCAGCTTCTGACCCATGGCCAGGCTCCCCATGTCTGCTGTTCCCAATACAGAGAGACCGAATTAGCCTTTCAGGAAAAGCTGCTGCCACCAGAATGCTTTGCATTCCAAACTCAGGAGCATGAAAAGCTGGGGAGCTGGTTGCACCAGCGTGAGGATCAGAGTTCAGATTCGCAACACCCATGTAACGAGTTGGGCTTAAGGGCTGATGCTGCATTTCGGTGGCAGAGTGTCTGCCTTGAATACATGCTTAAGGCCCGACGTTCAATCTCCAATACTGCCAGAAAAAGAAAGTGAGAGGTAGATCCCG
>CM053749.1:19205277-19236575 GCA_028658305.1 Pachyuromys duprasi
CAGCAATGGCTTGTTCTTTTGTCATCTGTGTGGCATTCTATGCCGGTTTGTTCTTTTTTTGATAGACATGTGGATTGTCTCCAGTTCTGTGCCATTGTAAGTAACACTGCCGTGAACATTTTCACACCTATCTTTCGGTGGGCTTACGAGTCATTTTCCTTGTTTCTATACCCAGGAGTGTACTCTGAGTTATAGAAGTATACGTTTAGCTTTGATGGATATTAGGTGGTTTTTAAAGTGGTAGAACCAATTCACCCTCCCAGCAGCACGTTAAAAGCTCCAACGGCTCTGCATCACTGTCCTCGCTGGACCTGCTGGTCTCCTTAATTTCATTCATTCAGAATGGATTTGGGGTAGGTTCTAATTATAGAGTTAGCTAGAATTTCCCCTGGGTGTATTAATGTAGAGGAGCTGCAGTAGGCTAAACGTTAAAATCAGAACCCTCAGGTGATAGCGTCTGAAGGGAGGGCCTGTGAACGATGAGGATTTGTACCATCATCAAAAAGACCCCCTTACTCCAGGCTTAGTGATACTCCCACCTGTGAAGAAGAAATCGGGACTCACAAGAGATCTAAACTCCGTGCATTGCAGTCTACGACTCCCAGCTCTCAGAACTATAGGGGATTCTGTGTAAAAGTCACCTGTTTTTTGTGTTGTTTTACTATAGCAGTCTAATCATGCTAAGGAGGTAACTATCCACATGTTTACTGAGCACTTGCAAACCTATTCTGAGGCTGGAGGGATAGCCCAGTGAGAGAGCATTTGCCCAGCATGCTTTCAACCCTGGGTTCAAATCCTAGTACAAAAAAAAAAAAGAAAGAAAGAAAGATAGAAAGGCTCCTCTGAACCTGCTCATCATATCTTTTGACATTTCCCAATGGGCTATTTCTCTGATGCATGTTATTGTTGAAGTTGCAGGTGATTTGCTGGTATAAAGTATTATTATTTACATATCCTCAGTTGAATCCTTGGCCAAATACTTTTTATTGTAAATATCTCTCCAAGATGTGGATTTCCTTTTCATTCTTGTAATGATGCCTATGAGGCAATAGGCATTTTAATTTAAGCTCAATTAAACATTATTTTTCGAGGCTGGTGTTTATCATGTTCTACTTAAGAAACTCAAGGTGTTTGCCTCTGTCATCTTCTAGGACTGCCTGTGTTCTGTCTCCATGCTTGGCTCTGAATGTCCCTGGAATCAGCTGTGGTGTGAGGTCAGTGTGTTTACACTTGTTCTTTGCATGTGGATATCCAACTAATGATATAACTCTGATTACAGAGATGGCCATCTGTCTTGTCCCTGCACTGAAGTGCAATGACACTTCTGCAGTAAATCATTTTCTTTAGTCTCTTTCTTGTTTCCTCTTCCTATTCTTACATGACTAAAAGGCTATCTTAGTCAATTCTTGTAGCTCACACCTAAAATCTGAAGCAGGAGATGTAGAGGAATTTTAATCAGGCAACATGGCTGCTCTGGCAAGGGATCACATCCAAAGACCTAAGTCTGTTTGATCAAGTTGGAATACAAACATGCCCTCAATATAAAACTTTAATCCCTCTGGCTGGAATATAGACATGATACACCTTTAATCCCTCTGGCTGGAATTTAGCACAAACTTTTAATCCCAAACAAGGATGTCTAAATGAGGGACAGACAAAGTGATAAATCAGAGAAAATTTTGACATAATGAGTCAGAGATAGGATACAACAAGCTCTAACAAGGACAGGAAAGAGAAGCTGCTTAAGGCAGATAGAGAGCAGAGGGTTTGTGGAGACAATATACTAGTGTTCGGGAGTACAGTAGTTTGGTGCAGTTCAGTTCACACAGTTCAGTTTTTGGAGTTCGGAGGCAGTTTTTCAAGCAGAGCAATTCAATGAGAAGCAAGTGAAGCCAATTTTAATCAGTCAGCTTGGAAAGGAGTTTTGAGTCAGAACAACGGAACTGAACTAGCCAGCCAGAGTTCAGAGAGAACTAGAAAGGGTGATCTTATTCAGCAATAAGTCTCAGAGTCTGAAAACATTCTAAGCTCAGTGTGAGCTTTCCTGGCAAAGGACCACTAGGGTTCATGACCTGGGACAGCTTCCACTGATTTGACTATAGAAGTAGGTGGGCAGACTTCACCCAGAGACAGCCAACCAATGGCAGACTCACAGGTGGTGTGAAGGAACCTGATTGGTTGCCCAAAGCTATAGCGTCTGCTCTCTCTTCAGGAATAAAGGAGTCTGCAGCTGCTCTCCCTTGGTTTGCATTCACCCAACTTCCAGTGTCTGTGTGATGACTCCCTACCTCTCACTCCCTCGGTCTGAACCCCCTGTTCTCACCCATGGGCTGGACCCTTGGGAGGAGGACCAACAGCTGAGGTTAGCAGATGGAGGCTAGAAGCTGAAGCTTTCAAGATCTGGGCTTACAGAAGGTTATACTGTATGAAGACTAGAAGCTTTCAGGCCTATGCCTAGAGATATTAAGGTAGAAATGCTCTGAGCTCAGCCCAAGCCGTGTATTCTTAAAGCTTGGATACAGCTCTCATACCATCCCTCTTCTGCAGAAATAAAAGCTATATTTACAAAGAGAATTGTCATAAGTTTGAGGCCAGTCTGTTCTACCTAATGAGTTCTAGGCTAGTGTAGGCTTCAGAGTGAGAACCTGTTTCCAAAAAAAAAAAATATATATATATATATATATATATTTGAATTACTGAGAATTGGTATTAAGATAGTCACAAGACCCCTCAAAATCTGCTTGAAATATGGATGCAACCTACTTGCTCTCATTTTACGTGTCTACTGCTTTAGAAACAATTATAATATATTCTCTCTTGTTCACTCCATTACTCATTCTCTATCTCCATCCTTATATCCTTACTATGGATTATTGACTTTCATTGTTTTAACATAGAGGATGCTAATCCCAAAAGGAAAACAGTTTTCCAGTGTCAGAGCATATTAGAAAGATATTTATAATGACTCAGCTTAAGAAAGAGGCTGAGTTTAGAGATGCAGCCCATAGTTGGTAGCAGAAGGCATGGACATAGAAGAAATAAATAGAGGGGATAGAGACAAGAGGGTTGGAGTGGAGTTTTCGAAATACCAGTTTTCAAAAATGGGAGATTAGTTAGTTGCTTATAAGATAAAGGGAATGTGCTACCGTATGAAATGGAAGAGAAAGCAGAAAAGAAAGAGATTGATACATCAAGTCATTGGTGCCATCTGTTACAATGCACAAATCAAGAAGGGGGAATAAAAGAGCCCACTGAGCTTAACATTCAGAGGTAGATGAAAGAATGACCTTGTCTCAGGACAGGAGCAAGAGTCCACACAGGAAGCTGAAGCCTTCGGTCGAGGGACTTGGAAGAGAATGAAAGATGAACGGGAAGGGAAGATGGGTGTGAAGGAACATTCATTGTGGCTGTGTTACCATTTATCCTGCATTTATCCTTGGCTTTCAAGCCACACTGGGTTTTATAAATGTGTCTGTTTCTTCCCTATTCTCCTCCCTCTCTACCTGTCTGCACCCTGGTAGCTCATTGCCTCTACCGACACCTCTTGGCATGGGCCAGCTTCATTGCTTGGGAGTAACCACTGAAGAAGTTAATTCCTTCCTCCCTGCTTTGCCTCCTCCCTCTGCCCCTTCCTGTGTGCTCACAACACAACCCTGCATGCAGCTGTGGTAGGGTTCTGCATTCTCCTCAGGTTTCTCCTCTCGGGCCCCCCGTAGGAGTTTCTCGGGTGTTGGGGGAACCATTACAGTGCAGAGGGCAGTGCCAATGCAGGAGGCTCCTTTCTGGCTCTTTCACAAGGGAGCAAACTGCCTTTGCAGTGCCCCTGCAAACCATGAGGGCCAAACTCAAGAGATTGGAAGAAAGACCAAAAAGGGCCTGAGAAAACTGGAACGAAAATCACTTGTGGAGCTCAGAGTTTTTAACTTGGATTGGTTTCAGGCGACAACAGTTTGGGAACAAAGAAGGTGGGTTCCAGGAAACACAGGGGGGACTGGATGGATCCAGCTCCTTTACCAGCCTAGGAAAAGATGGAAAGGAGTCAGTGAGGCTGACATTCAGGCTCATGTCATCCAACCACGCATGAGAGAGTTTGAGCTTTTCAATATTGACTCCAGTAACACTGAATAATTTCATTGATATTTTATTGAAGGGTGAAAATTTTAATTTTAATTAGATTAGTTTCCCCAGGTTTACTACATTTTTAATGTGTTTTTATTATGCCTTGGGGTCATTTTCCCCATAGGGATTATGCTGGTTTTATAATTAAAAAGGGAATCAACACTCTAGGTTTAAACTATGGATTTTTCAAATTTAACTTTACTGGATCAAAGTTCCGCCATGTAGAGTTTCTCCTTGGAAACTCAGAACGCTAGACCTTGAGTTCCACAGTGGTGTCTTATTCTCATCGGAATGAACTACAGCAGCTTTCACTGACCAGCACTGAGGAATGCCCCAGCCTGTAGCTGCCTAGCTCTGCTTCCACTGAGCTGGCTGCCTCAGATCCGGCTGCATGGCATACACAGGTGAAGTGGCTGCCTTTCCTGGCAGTCAGGAGGCGGAAGCTGTTGCTAGATTCTGCTATCTTGGCCTCTCACTGTCAAACAACACACTAATAGGCAAGGAACTAGACAGTTCTATCTAGGAACCCAGCATGTCTCCTGGCAGAATCGCTAGAGGGTTCTGGTTTCCAAATATGAAAGTTCTGTCAGAGCCAGAGGCCCAGCATCCCCTGCCTGGATGGACTTTTGTGGCGCCCAAACTCTTCTCAAAGAGCCTCCTTTCTTTCAGGCAGCCTGTATGCCATGTGTTGAGGGGAGACATAGCCAGAGTAATCTCTGTGGAGACCATACCCTCTTCCCAAATACTGGGTCTTTACTGAGCTTCCACTAATGTGGGGGACATTGTGAAAACCAAGCCATATTCCAGAAGATCAAGTGCCTTGTCCCAAACCACACCCTGAAGCAGTTGAACCTCATGTAAACTCAGATTTGTCCAGCTATAAATTTCTGATACTTTGCACTCCACCAAGCAGCACCATCCTAAAAGCTACCAGGCTCTACGCGCCTGGGTAGGGGAACATTGTGTATGTTCTCACTTCACGACCTTCTCTTCATGGCCAAGAGAAGGATTACTGTGAAGAACCCTCCCCTTATCCCTCAGTCCAACATCCAGAATGCACAGACTGAGAGTCCATGTGTTTGTGTGTGTGTGTGTGTATAAGCACATACATGTGTATGCCTGTGCATGTGAAAGCCAGAGGTCAACATCAGATGTCTTGCTTGGTTGCTTCTCATCTTTGAGACAGCATCTCTCACTGAGCATGGAGCTCATCCATTTGGCTAGATTAGCTGGCCAGCAAGTTCCAGAGATCTCTCTGCCCTTACCTCCCCAGGCTGGAATTACAAGCGGATGCCACTGTGTCTGGCCTTTTACATGAGTTCTAGAGACTCAAACTCAGATCTTCATGCTCTCACAGCAAAACAGTTTACCAACTGGGTCATCCTGAACACCTAAGTATTCTTACCATCCAGCACAACGGATAAAAACTGGCTCCGGAGTGCCTCCTTCTGGTACCAGAATCCAGCTGGACTCCAGCCCCTCACCCTCCCCTGGCCAGTCATTCCAGAAGATCTTCATTGAAAATCCCCCCTTGCTGCTCATACAAATTGTTTCTCCATGAGCTTGTAGTAATGTTCCTTCCTCCCTTGTCTTGAACTTATCTAAACAGCCACAAACAGCTCCATGCTTATGAAAATGAAATTATCCAGATGTCTTCACAGATGTTACGAATGGCCAGAAAGTGCTGCATAAATGCGAAGGAAATCTCTCCTCCCCACTTGGGATGAGTGTTTGCAAATGGGACTAGCAAAAATGACCAGGTGCATACCAAATCCTCACGAAGGTGACTTTATCCCTGTAATGAGAATTCCTCTTTTAAAATCAGTTTTGAAACCATAAATATTGACATTTGAAATGTCTTTCCCCAGTGGTAAACAAAGATTAGTGTTTGGTGGTTATTAGATTGTTATTAATTATATTTTGGATTAAAAATTTAAGGAGTACAGTGAGGTGTAGCAAAGTTGAGGGGTAAGGGTGATTCTTTGGTGTTTTGCGGGGTTGAGTTTAGGAAGAAAAGCAGGTTATACTTGGTGTACTTGGGAGCAGGAGCTGTGAGAGCCGGGAGAGAAGATAGGAAGGCAGATGGAAACAAAGAGCTTCATGGAGAAGATGGAGCTGCAGGGAATCCTGGTGAGGACAGAGGATCTTTGAAGGATGAAGGCAGTAGAGAAGGTCCTGAGCAAGTCGGTGTTAGGCAGTGATGGGCTCGTGGGAAGAGGGACACTGCATCACTTCAGCAGAAGGAAGAGGGAGTCCCTGGAGGCCGGGCTGAGGATGCCTAGATTTTCACCTTTGAAGAGACACAGTGAAAGTAGGAGGGAATGGAAGATGACTCATGTGACAAAGAGAAAGGAAATTTGGAAAACAATGGCTCGTGCACTGGCTTATTATTCTTAGATCTGAGCTCTCACAGAGCTCCAAGTGGCTGCTCTGGTCCAGGAATTAGGAGATGGGCATAAATCCTCCATCGGCATCCAGGTGCAGTTAGAGGAGTAGCCACAGAACTGCCCAGGGCCTCACATCCTTCCCGCCTGTGGTTGGCCCATCCCTGCTTTCCTCTGGCTAACCTGCCTGAGCTGTTGAAGTTGCTTCCCTCACAACCTGCTCTGTGGCCTGGCTGCCCACTGCTGCCACTGCCTGCATTCGCGAATACAGTCGCATTCCTTCAGGTCCTGCTGCTGTGTCCTTGAGTCTCCCGCAGCTCTGGTTCTTGGCTTGCCTTTCTGCAATCTGCCATGTGTAGCAGCATCCCAGCAGCTGCCTCCTCCCCAAAGCCCTGCAGCCTCACGTGGGAGACCTCTTAGGACCAGCAGACAGGATCCAGAGCTGTTTGGAAAGGGCCCTGTGCATTGCCATGGGAGGCTGTGTGTGTGCCCTGGACCTCTGGGAGCTTCTGGCCCCTCAGATATTTCCTGAACTGAAGGTAAATCCCAGACTACAAGCTCTGGTGGACCAAAAAAAAAAAATCTTAATTTTTATTTCTCTAAAACATCATTAGCATTTTGAGATCAAAACAGCCCTTGTCACTCCCCGGCAGGACTCTGAGATGACCTTATACCACGACAGTGAGAGAAGTCTTTGTGCTTCCTTGCTGGTGTTGGCTAATGTCCTCGCAGCCATCTGGTCTGGTCCATGCAGATGGCTTCAGTCAATCCTTATTCCTGGCCTCAGGCCTCTTTGGTTCTAACATACTCTCAGCTTGTGCCCTCACTCTCTCAACACTAGACCATACTCAGAAACCGGGTCCCTGAACACCAGGAGAAGCCCAAAGCCATTTCTTCTCAGGAACCTGACTGCCTCCACAAAGCTCTGTCCAGCTGTGGGAAACACATGCTCTCTGATTTGGGTCCTGGGCAGGGATGTCAGGGTTCCATCTTTTGAGCAGTGACTTTTGGAGAGGAGGCTGAGAAGCAGACAGTGAACACGAGTTAGGCCTGTAAGAGGCTCATTGGGGGTAGAGGGTACCTGTGAAGAGGAAGTGGACAAAAGCTGCAGAGAGCTGAGAAGAGCTAAGGAACACTCCTCCAACTCATTCTGAAACTGCTGAGCAAAGGCTGTCCACTGGAGGTGTTCTGCAAAGGGCACACAGCCTGGGACTCCAGCTATGCTCCGTCTGTGTTGGGAGCTGCCCTCAAACACAGGAGTCTGGGCACAGCACTATCTACTGCAGCAGGCTATGGGCCAATCGCACCCCCCCCCAGCTGAATGGCAGGTTCTTTCTAGAAAAGGGAGCCCTGAAGCGTGCCTTCACAACTACACAGAGCCTTGCATGCCCTCCCCTCTAGTTCACACCCAGCAGGTCAACAGTCTCACTGTGTCCTAAGTTCTTTCCAGACCCCTGGGGACCGCACCTTCGGAATCCTAGACGTAATGTGAATCCTGTTTCTCTCTCTCTCTCTCTCTCTCTCTCTCTCTCTCTCTCTCTCTCTCTCTCTCTCTCTCTCTCTCTCTCTCTCTCTGTGTGTGTGTGTGTGTGTGTGTGTGTGTGTGTGTGTGTGTTATGAAATCTTCACATTAAGAAATAAACTCACAACAACTTTCACTGGCTGGCAAAAGGGCCAGGTGGAGGGCCAGGGAACGTCACCGGCTCATTCTTCAGATAGTGCACCGTCATTTGCCTCTGCCTAGCAGAACTTTGTGGCCCATAAGAGAAACATAATGTAGCATCTTCTTGACCTCACCCTGACAACTGCCCTCCTCCTCTC
Organism: Pachyuromys duprasi; assembly: GCA_028658305.1. NCBI lineage: Eukaryota > Metazoa > Chordata > Mammalia > Rodentia > Muridae > Pachyuromys > Pachyuromys duprasi. The sequence continues at coordinate 19,213,602 of CM053749.1, forward strand.
CGAGGAGGAGGAACTCTTCATCTCAGCCCCCGCCGTGGCCACAGTTTGCCCTGGTCTCTGAGGTTGTACAGGCCAGGGTGTCTAGAGAATGAGCGGCATGATGGGACAGAGCGAAGTTCTCTCCACCCTCCAGCATGCCTTTTGTTATCCCAACACTAGCTTCTTTCCTGGGTGATCACCAAATAAGGAATGTTTTACAAAGTGCTTACCAAGTTCCAGGGACAAGCATGTGCTAACTCCCTTCAGCTTTTTTGCAACCTGTGAGGTAGACACTACCATTAAACCTTCCTGGAAGATGAAATATTTAAAACACAGAGAAGTCAAATCCATTTCCTGAAGGCACACATCCACCAAGGGGGAAAACCAGAAGCTCTCAAAGCCAGCTTCTCTACTAAACCCCTGCGTCTGGGGTGGCAAACCCTAAAATGCCTATATATATTGGCAGCTAGCCAATAAGCTGCCTCGGTTCCAGGAACTTAACCTTAAAAGAACAGGAAGAGAAGCTGGAGATGGGCTTAGCAATTAGGAATACTTTCTGCTCTTGTAGAAGACCACATCAGGCCAGTTTCGTGGGATCCAATGCCCTCTTCTGGCCTCTCAGGGCACTGCATATATATGGCGCACATTCAGACAAGCACACACACACAAAGAGAGACAGACAGAGACAAAAAGAGAGAAAGAGGGAGAGAAATGACAGAAAGAGAGAAGTGTGTAGTACGGGAGTGAAAGGGACTGACCATCATGCATAGATGTTGGACAGGCAGAAAACTGAGAAAGGGCCACAGCTCTGTTCACAGGGGAAAGAAACCCCTCAGTTTGAAGCTGTATCAATGCAACCCTAACTGATACATCTGGAGCCTGGGAAGCCTGGCTGCAAGGGTGTCCATCTGACCTTGTACTGAAGACCTGTTGTCAACACCAGAGGCTCATCCCACACTTGGGAACATTACCCTTCGAAGAAAGCAATTTATTCCTCCAACAAATATTTACTGAGTACTTAGGATGTGTGAAGTACTCAGGAAACTCCTGGGGAGAGAGGGCAAACTGTCATCCGAGGGGGCTTGTGTGGCCTAGCACGGAGATCATCACGACAAAGTAGAACTGGTGTAGGCAGTGCGCTTACAAGATGACTGTAGTGAACTAATGTTGGAGAGTTTACACAATAGTTACATCACTGGGCCTGGAATGCCGGGAGTCATGTTTATACGTCCATGATATTAATCTGTGTGTCCCTTACCACAGCTCAGTTAAGTGACAACAGAAGCACTCCACCACACTGTGATGCACAGCCCCCCAAAACTGAACTGTGTGTGGCATTTTCCAAGTACACACAAGGAACACATGCTGTAGACCTAGCCAAAGCCCTTGGGACAGCCGACAGATTTCCTACTTTGCCCTACTCTGTCCTTGCCCTCTCAAGAATCTCTTTTCTGCCTAGGCCATTAGGCAGTCCCCTCTTGGCACCCTCTAGGTTATTCCCCCAGGACTGGATGAGAACTGAGACACCCCCATCTGCCATCTTCCCTGCAGGACCAGATGTCCATAGCTTTGGCCAGCCAAAGCCAAGGCCCTTTTGGCCCACTTCCTCCTTTCCTGCCCAGTTTAGCTGATTTCTGCCAGGGTACAGACAAGCAGTACCACACCCAGCAAGAAAAGCCCTTTCTTCATCCCCCCTTACACACACGAACACACACACACACACACACGAGGCTGCCTTGTCCACACCTGAATTTGAACCAACCACTAACCTAAAACTTCAGTTCCAGCACCCTATTGGTGTGTGCCCTCGGTGAGACACATACACTCTCTAACCTTTGCCCTTCTTGACATGAACATGGGATCAACAATAATAGCTCCTGACTCACAAAGTTGTCTCAAAAAATGAAGATTCATCCTCCAGAGTACTATGAGAACCAGAGGGTACTGTTGTACACATATGATATTTCTACTGATATTATTATTGCATGTATAATTATATATTAAGACATTAGAGTTTTAAGTTAAGACATGAAATCTAAAGCCAAGATGGTCAGGAATCAAGTCCTGGCTTTGCCTCTTAGCAGGTATATGACCTTGTGCAGGTTAATTAGCCTCTCTGTTCCCCAATTCGGTTTCCTCTTCTGTAGTTTTCCAAGAAGATTAAACAACTTAATCCACTTAAAGCATTTAAACGGTGCCAGTCACAGTCAGCATCCATAAAAATGCCAGACATGACTAGTAGCAGACTCAAAAGATTAGCATATTATAATATAACCATAGTAACAAATACTTGAGAGTTTACGGAGTGCGTGCATATTTATTTTTAACATTTTGTTTGGTTTGTATTTAGGGGGACAGGGTCTCACTACAAATCCCAGGGCGGTCTTGAATTCATTGTCTTCCTGCATCTGCCTCCTGAGTACTTGGATTATAGGTGTGCATAGCCATTTCCAGCCCTGCACAGATGTTTGCTCAAAGACCAGATCACTTTCTTCTTGGGATAGTTGACGGAGGAAAGGCTAATCTGGCTGGAAATGTGACGGTGGAATGAGGTTAGGGCAGGTGCAGGGTAGAGGAAAGGGCAAGTGAACAGTGGAGTAGGGGAAAGGTTAAGGAAAGGAAGACTCTACACAAGGCCCTCAGCAGTGCCAGCTGTTGGACCGGGTTTCAGCAAAACTCTCCATCTTCATTCCAAAACAGAATTGTTCAGAAGCTTTAAAAAATGCAGACCCAAGAACCCACTGTTCTAGATCCTGAATCAGCTGGTCTCAAGTAGAACCAGGCGAAGTATAATTTTTTATCATCTCCTTGGCTGCTTCTAAGTACATCCAGTTCTGCCAAGGCCCAGCAAGAGCCCTGGGTCTCAGACTTCAGCTGTGTGGGGACCCATCTAGAATCCTTTGCCAAAACACAGACCTCAGCAGAGTTCTCCAAGACCTTCTGACCCAAGAATTTCCTTTCCGACAAGTCTCTAGGTGATACCAGTGCCCCAGTGCAGGACTTTACTTTGACCCTGGGATAAAACACAAGACTGTGGAATCAAGCAAAAGCATGCTTTGATGGCTCACAGAGCCTGCCTTGCCAGCCTCAGAGTTTTAGACTTGATTCCACCAGTATTAAGATGTTGGGACAAGGCTTGTTCACAGCTGTCTGTCAGGAAATCTCACTGGTTGGGAGTTATAGAGGAGTTAAGAAGGAAGGAACTGAAGACTCTGAGTGTCAAGTGAAGTCTTGTAATAGTCGATAGCTAGACACAGAGAAGGGCATCCTGTAGCAAAACAGCCACCCAGATTAAGAGGTGGGTAAGGGTAAGGAAGAGGAGATGGGTGGAGGGGTAGATGGTAGTCAAGGGGTAGCTGAGAGCCAGCAGAATGTGCAAAGCCAAACTCTGAAGGAAAAGCAGAGAAGACAGTTGCTTTGATGTCATGGTCTGAGAAAGGATCACTGAGGTCACAGTGGGTCCCAGAAGAGAGTTGACAGTGTGACCTGACATTTGGGTCAGAGGTTGTCCAGGGCTGTTTGGAGCAAGAGTTCAATCTGGGGAATCAAGACACTGCTATAGGGAAAGGGTTAGGTACAGTGGTGAGATGTGGGAGAAGAGTCTAAGAACATACCCTGGAGTCATCCAGACTTGACACCTGGGAGGAAAGGGATAGCACAAAAACCCAGAGACAACTGAAGAGAAAGAAGAACAAGGCAGCCAATGGTAAGGAATGCTTCAAGGCATTGCAAGGGTAAATGGAAAAAAAAATAAAACCAAAAGATATTAAGGTGTGGTGGTGCACACCTGCAATCCCAGGACTAAGGAGCCAGAGACAGGGGGATTATGAGTTCAAGGGAAACCTGGACTACAGAGGGAAACTTTGTCTCAAAATAAATAAGCAAGCAATATCTTGGGAGTAACTTCAAGGAGACTGGTCCCACACCTGTGGCAAATAGGAGGCCAGGCTTCCCCTTGCATTGAGTGTGGGATGCAGAGCCCTGGGTGCAACAGCCAGCCCCTAAGTCAATGGCAATGTCAGTGCATGTCCTGCTGCTTGCTCACCATCTGCACTATCTTCACAGGGGCCATCAGTGTCCTGACAGCAGGGCCAGGCCCGGCATTAATGACCTGTGCTGTCACCAAACTCAGGCATGCTCAACACTAAGGGTATGCACTTTCTATAAAGTCCCAGAGAGAGTATGAAAACAGGCAGGAAGAGGTGGCGTGTGGCTGAGCACTTGTCTGTGATCCCAGGTCTCCTGTGTGTGCTATTGTGACTGAAGATGAGGTCACACATCAAGAGAACACAGTCCTCCTGTGTTCTCAAACCCTGATGCCCAATCTCTCATACAAGAGCTGCCAGACAATGAGCTGTGAGCATAGGCAAGGGAAGAAGGCTTTGATGGGGGCCTGGGTACCACACAGACAACATCAGAAGCATATAAACCACTGTGGGCCATGAAGATGAAACCGCAAGGACAGCCATAAAATACCACATGCCATCCACCCCGGAGCCCAAGAAGAGCCCGCCTGCTCTCTGAATGAGATCAGGACCTGGATGCCACACAGAGGGAGGTACGGCTCATCCCGTGCTCTGCTCTCCTCATGTGCACCATGCAGGGCTCCGTGATAGACGACGCGGCAAGTAGCTTCACTATTAGGAAAGAAATAAGCAAAGATAAGAGAACAGCAGCAAAGGTGCCCCGGTCCCCTTTGCAGGAGAGGCCCAGGTCCAAGCTTTGGAATTCCTGCAGGGGTGAGCTGACTTAATCTTTGCTGCTGGAGCACAGCGCAGTTCTACCTCAAGGTATCCTCAGAAAAGGCATGGAATTGAGCCTTCAGAAGCTGTTTCTCAGAATCATATTAACACATAGAATTTTTAAGAAGGGGTCCAGGGTTGTTGGTGAAGCTCCTCCCTACAGACAACCTCTGTTTCAGAGAAGGAGGTCACATAGATCCCCGGCTGAAGAGGGATGCTGCCATCTGCATACCAGCTCGAGCAGAAGCAGCCACATGCCCTGACTTCTTCATTCACAGACCCAGGAAAGGGAAAGATGGTGACTGAAGCCCCCCCATACACAGCCAGTTCTGCAAGGTGGAGGAGATAAAACACTGCCAGGGAGCTCTAGCTGTTCGCTGAGAATGGCTGTAGGTTCTTAGGGGCCTGTTTATAGTCCATCCAGCTGCCAGGAGCCCCAGAGAATCTCTGGGCTGCTGGGGGAAAAAAGAGCCAAAGCCAGAGAACTGATTCTCACCTCTTGCATCTGTGGTGTCCTCCTCCCTTTTTGTGACAACAGCCTATGCTCACACTCCTCCATGCCATTTGGAATGGGGCTTCTCCACCTGAAGATGGCTCTTTGACTAGGAACAACCAATTTCAGACTCCTTGTTCAGTAATTGATGTATAGATGAGATTGGGGCCTGGCCCAGGCTTTTGGTCATCAGCTTTAGATGCATACAGGTTTCTAGGAAAGCATGCAATCTGCTGGATTACAGACCAAGGAGAGAGAGCAGAGCTTGCAGCATCCAAGAAGAAAAGCAGAGGGGAGACAGAGAGAGACACACATCCCTGGAGAAAAGCATTATCATATGCCTAACACTAACTCTGGCCCCAACTTCATGGTTACTTGAGCTAATAAATTCCCCCTGGTTGAAGTAGGTTGGTAGCATTCGCCACACCCTGACCTTTCCCCTAGGAAAGGTACAGAATCTCAGGCTTTTCCCAGCTCAAAGTAAGGCACCTCTGAGTCCTTGAAGTGCAATGGTCTGTTTATCTGCCCAGCACTGTCCCTGCCCTGGTGCATGGCAGCTTCTCAGGAAATTCTGGGCATCATTGTCATCTGGGTCCTCATAGTCCCACAAGGAGACAGGCAACAGGCTGGAAAAAGGAGAAACAGGAGGTTGTGCACTAGGTGAACTAACAAAGATGTGAGCATAGTACCAGGGGAACGTGAAGAAGAGGAGGGAGCCCCTTGGGACTGAGTGCAGACAGCACCCAGTAAGTATATCAAATCGATACAGGTATCATCCATCCTGTCTGTCACCATAAGGAATTTAAAGTCCCACAAGTCAGCAAGGTGGGAGAAAAGTGAGTGAAGACTGCTGCTTACTGGGTACTTACTGAGTACTCAGATTAGGAAACAGATGGTAAGGATGAATGCAAGGCCCAGCCAGAGCCATCAACGTCCACCCCACTAGACTGTGTAGTCCAGCTAAAACCCATGTCCAAATGGTTCCATAACAGCCCAAAAACAGGACCATGTGCTGGTGACCAAGCGTGAGACACATGAGCCTGTGAGAAACACTTCGCGTTTAGTCTATACCATACCATACCGTACCGTACCGTACCATACCATTACTATACGTCAGGCACCAGGCAGTAGATTTTTCTCATTTAGATCTCACAATAACCCAATGGAGTAATTACAAGCATTGCTATTTTACATATGAAGGCATCAGGGCTGAGAACAGTATATATTCTAGGTCTAACTCCAGAAATCTCTTGATACAGGGACTTAAACCTTGTTGTAAGAATCCCATTTCCCCACACTGTTCACTCCTGCCTTCACAACGACATCAGAAGCTTCATCCTGGTGGTTGATGAATGGCCTATACAACTGCCGGTTGACTTCATCCTTTCTTCTCTGAACTAACCAGCAAGAAGCATATATCACTAGTGCAGTGGTCCCAACAACCTTATTATTGTGCGGTATCATCTCTGATTGAAGCACAGCACGCATCCCTGAACCAACAGCTCCGGCCAAGGAGAATGATGTTGGAGCATCCAGGAGTCAAAAAGCATGTTGATTTGGCCCCCATGACCGTAGATAAGAGCTCAGCACAAACACTGGTGAGGTGGTACCTGATAGTCGTTCAGGGAATCCGGGGCAGGAGTCAACTCATTCTTTCAACACAGCCGATGCCTCCAGAGACACGAACGGCCCCCAAAATGGTTGGAATCGCGTCGTTTTAAGAATTAAAGGTAATTCACACTGGACTGAGGCTTTCTGCTAACCCCGATAAAGACTGAGAATGTAGCTGTGCATAAGGCACGGCGCTGTAACGACGTCTCTATTGAATTCCTGTCTAAAGCCCCTGTTCGGCACCCTTGTCCCTCGATTTTAAAATTTCCCAGTGGAGCCCAAGGTAGTGGCCCTCTGCCTGGTGAGGACACCAGCTTCCTGGTTCAGACACGTTGAGGCACACGTGCTGTTTGGTAAAACTACAAATGACTTATCGGTACCCACGCATCCCAGACAAATGATGAAAAGCAGAGAACAGATGAGAGTTGGGTAGGTTACAAGTGAAACAAGAGATCTGCTGGGGCAAGCACAAATGAGCTGAGGTCTCAGATAGGGCCACAAATGAGCTGCCTGTCTCTGGCTTTCTTCCTCCTCTCAGCATCTATAGAAAAGCCTTCAGCTCTCCGATCCCCAACCATTTAGTCTGAAAACAAAGTTAAATTTGCTGAAGGAATTCAGTCTGTATTGGAACTCCAAGGCCAGCCTCCTTGCCCCAGGAAGCCGTTTTCAAGACAAAACGGCTATTGAAGGAACTGTCACCCACAGCAATGGGCTTGCCATGCATGTGGCCCCTTTCTGTTTGTGTTACATTTTAGAAAACACTTTTTCCTCAATAATTTTACTTATTTAAACCAACCTCATGGGGGTGGTGATGATAGGGAAAAATTATTTCCTCGATATGTCTCCTCAGAATTTAAGACCAGGAAGTATTTTTTCTCTCCCCCCTAATCAGGCATACACCCCTTCATTACACAGTGAAAACCAGGGCTCCTGGGTATTTCTGTTGATGTTTTCATTGTATTTCTAATACCCCGGCCTAATTTAGTAGCTTGTTTCCCTAGCAAAATTATGCTAGGGGTTGAGTGTGATCGCTGTCCCCTCCCCCCATCCTGTGTAATATCTGACATTTTGTTACAATTGGCTTATTTCATAGGCGCCCTTTGTTGTATCCTAGGGGACATTTCTTTGGAAATAAATAATGTAAACATCATAAATAAGGAGCGTTATGAGATGTGTTTTTTTGTTTTTGTTGTTCATTTGTCAGCCAGAGAGAGCCAAGCTTTAAGTGGCTTGCAGACCCTCCCCACTGTTCTGGCTAATCATTCACAGGGCATGGTTGCTCACTCAGTCCTGTACAGCCCCATGCAGAATCTTCCTTCCTGCCTTCTGGACAACCTTTCCTTTTATTATTATTTTTTAATTTTCTTCTTTCCGGGGTACAAGGTAAACTCTGCTCCTGAGGAAAACCCTGACCAAACACCTCATTTCCCTGTGCACCCTAGAAAGCGCCTCCGATCAAACAGAACAATTAACTCAGCAAACAATGCCATTAGCCAGGCTCCCTCTGTACCCACCAGCCCGGATCCGAGCAAACACCTCATGGAGCATATGGAGGCAGGGAATTGCAGGCAGGATTTTATGGGCATCTCAGCGGGCCTGCTCAGGCTCTTTGGGAACCAGACAATTTAGCATATGTCACTGTTCCCAGCTGCCTTGGGGCTTTGGCTGGGGACATGTACTCAAGTGACAACATTTAAAGTCAGGTGGGGAGGGGATGGGCCCTGCCTCTGCAGCACCGCCAAGCAGAAGGTACTGTGGGCAGGAGGCAGGCTTCTCAGGCCTGCCCTGAGATGATGGGAAGTTCTCCTGTTAGCCAAAGCCATCACTCACCTTCAGTTCAGCCTAGAAACTTCTTGTGCTCAGGAATCGAGATTCATCAGAAAATCTCAATGTACCATGAGAGCAGCAGTTCTTACTGAAATCACAGACTAAAATGACCTATTAAGGTATCTTGTCCACCCACCCCCACATCAGCCCAGGATTGGTCCCCAAAGAGCTTCGATAGTTCATTTTTAAATAACTCCAACAATGCACTTTCCATGCCTGAACTCACCAGGAGAACTGTTCTAATAGATCTCATTCTTCAGAAGTGCACCCAAGATCCATCCCAACTTCTCCATTTCATAAGCTGCTCCTTGTACCATCCGAAATGACTCCACCAGCTCCCGCTGTGCTCTCTCTGGGAGGCACTTGGCTGTGGCAGCCTCGTCTTACTATGCAGTCTGTGATCCTGTCTTGGTTTAGAGAAGCTGAAGCATAGGTTTGAAACTTACTGAGTCCTGCATGGATAAAACACACGCACGCACCCCTTTGCTCACCGATGAAAGCAATTAGAAGGCAAAAGGTTGAACTGCGGCAGGCAGAATGTAGAATGAACAGTGACAATCAGGATGGCATGGAGGGCAAAGTGTGGGCATTCCAGTTTGAGCAGGCTGGGTTCAAATCTTAGGTCTGCCACTCACAAAGGGCGTGTCCTTGTGGTATGACCCGTCTGAACTTCTGTTCTTTCCCAGATAAAACGGGCACAGCATTGCCTCACGTGGAAACTGTTGGAAAGAATAAGAGATTACAGATGTCAAAAAAAAGTAACATTTGCATGAGAGTATTTTAATTTTGAGAGATTATGCCACACCAATGTGTATTTCAGCACTTTTCACAATAGCTAAGTTATGGGACCAACATTGGTGTCTAAGAACAAAGGAATAAATAAGGACATGGTGCATGTGTATGTGTTTATATACAGCCATAAAGAGGAGTGAATTGTCAGTAAACTGGAACAAAAAATATTAAGTGAATTAAACCAATCTCATAAAAAAACAAATACATGTTTTCTCTCATCTACAGTTCCTAGTTTTTGTATACATACATAAAATCATATATATGTATATACAAATATATGTATATATGATATGAATGTAGAGGAAAATCTGTTTATAGGAATAAAAGAAACTAGGAGAGTAAGAAAGAAGAGGGGGAGGAGGGTTAGAGTACTATGCTCCACACAATGTATATGAATTAGTAATTGGAGGAAATGTCCTTACGTAACTACATGTGCAATGAATATATATAATGAAAACTTTTTAAATGATAGGGATCTTAGCAACAATATTGGGAGAGCAAGAGAGTAGAGTAAAGCACCCAGATCTGGGCTAGAAAGTCGTGTACTAGGGAAACAAAAAAGCCTCATTCCATTTTCTATCATGTACCGCTAGAAGAGATCAACCACAAAGACAAGCTTCCTCACACCAGCTCACTAGTTAAAGGGGATGGGAATGGAATGGAAAGGCAGAGTCAGCCGAGGACTTAGGGAATGGAATAAAGAAGCCCTGACTAGGAACTGAGTCCAGGGAGACATCTGGGCTTGTTAAGAAAGAGACTTTCTAGCCCAGATCTGGGTGCTTTACTCACAGCAGCTGTGGGTATCAGCCAGTTACCGTTTTCAACATGGACGTTGGTGGGGTTTGGAGGCCCCACCGCTAGCTGAGGAGCTATTGGTAGTTGACGGGGGGGGGCGGGCTGGGGAAGGAAGAATTCTTTTTCTAGGTTGGGGTGGCCTAGTGGGCTGCCCATAACCTAGTGGATGACCTCATACTCATGCACAATGGGGAACAATACCGGGACTCAGTGGTTATTTTTTTAAAGGGACATGAAGTTGATGTGTTGGGAGAGCCAGGGGGAGTTGGAGAGAGGGTGTGGGGGTGTAGATATGATCAAGGTATATTGTATAGATCTACGAAATTTTCAAAGAATTTTCAAAAGACAAAAGTAGTAAATACCAAATTCCTAATTAGTTGGCTATGTTTTACTGTTTTCTGTGTTCCTGGAGTTATCTTGTGTATATGTTTTTATCTGCATTTCCATTAAGCCATGCCATGTTGGAAGCTGCAAGCCACCTTGTTGAGAGATTTATAACACAACAAACAAACAAGCCCACAAATCAGGACCTTTGTTCTCATATAGGCAGTTGTTAAGCATTTGCCAGCACAGTACTGGCTGGAGATCAGGAATATCAGATTTTTTTTGTGTCTAAATTTGTGCAATCTCATTAAAAATATGACTTGTCAACTTCTTTGAAAAATCCTTTCATCTTCTTAAGCATGTACCTTGTAACCAACAGACTGTAGAATGAATGACCTGGAAGGAAGAAAAAGCTTTACTCTACACTATTTGCACTGTGAACTAAAAGAGCAAAAATAAATTATTAGGAGAAAAGCCTACAAAAATTTTTAATGTTAACATTTTATTTCTGTGGGGCTTCAAAGAGAAGAAATAGAAAACTTAAAAAAAAAACAATTAGACTCAAAGGCATATATACCATTTTAACAAAGGGTGATAAATTATAAAGAACTAGAAAATGGAAAGAGATCAGGGTTTGGGGCATAGTAAATTGTGGGAAGGAAATACATATGGAGAAACAAATGGCAGAGAGGAGTCATTTGGTAAGACTCATTTTATACAGACTTATCTCAGTGCCCACCCTCAATCCCAAGCGACAAGAGTCACCTGCCTCATGCTGGTACAAAAGAGAAAGGCACATTTACGCCAGTTTCACAAAGGGAAATTTATGTTCTGCTTGTAGGCAATTAGGGGGAGGACAGAGAGTTCCTTTAATGTATGACATTCCTCAATTGGCTCCAGCTCAAAACAACACTTACACCAAGGAAATTTGGAAGTGAAATAATCTGACCTCCATTTGCAATGTGGTCCAGGAACCAGCACAAGTGATGTCACAAGGGGGTTAGTTAGACAAGAAAAACACCCTAGCCCTGTCAGAGACCTGCTCACTGGGAATTTGCATTTTTACATGGTAAAGCAGGAGGCACAGCACAGAGGCCCTCTGTCCTGGCTGAAATGTCTGCTGTTAGCCTGCATGCGCTGCCTTCCCCACCAGCGAGAGGTCCATCCTGAGTGATCAGCCTGTGAGGATGACTATCATCCAATGGCTTAGTGAGCATGGGGAGACCTCTTTGGGGAGATAATTTTCTCCCCCAAACTATACTGAAACACACCATGTGGGGGACAGGATTTTACTTGGAATGATGGGAAAGTGAAAGTAGAGACAGCTCAGTTGTCACAGAAAGGATCCTAACTCATTGTTGTTTTCTCTCCATTTAATGAGCCCAGCAGCTGGTTAATGTATGCAGAGCAGATCAAGTCTCTAGCACTAGGTCTCTACTCCTGGGCCTCCCTTGACTGGCATGTCCCTAAATGGTCACCAGTCATTCAGCTGAAGCGTCTCTTTTCAGAAGGGACAGGGCTGCCTGCCCACCCTCTGCTGGCATTCTATCACCCTGCCTATTTTATCTTTTCACTGAGCCATCACCATGCAAATTCATCTGACACACTCCTTTGCTTGGCTGGTTTTGGTTGCACCCCAAACACATACACGCACACATTCACAGATGTATCCTAGCTCTCTCTCTCTCTCTCACCCACACACACACACACACACACATTCATAGATACATCCTAGCTCTCATGTACATACATACACATTCATAAATACATCATAGCTCATGCACATTCACAGATGAATCACAGCACATACACACATTTGTAGAGGCATCCTAGCTGTGAACTCCATAAGCATAGGTGGCTTGTCAGAACAGGTGTAAGTTGGCACTTGGGCACAGAGTAACCCAGGAGCTCAGTAACCCCTGGGAGCTTGCCTGTGTGAGGGACTGACTACAAACCAAGTACTCTACCAGTCTCGCCACCCCAATGTCTAGCTCTGCACCCTGAAAAGGAAAACAAACCATTTCTCTTCCTTGGTCAATGGCTCCCAGAATTCCCCTGATTCTTGCTCTATAGGCACTGAAGGTGAAAAAGCTTGAAGAGACTTCAGTAAAGCTAGCTAGCAGAAATGTGTGGAAACCCCATCAATGGCAGCTCCTAGAGTGATTCTTGTTTGATGCAAGAGATCTACAGAGTGGATCAGTCATTTTGGCATTCTTACTTCACAGGTCCTGGCAAGAAGGAAGGAGAGAAACTAGAAAGAAGGCTAGGTGATCAAGAGTGGTTGCCTCTTCAATCTCTCAAAAGCTGTACACAAATGTGTACACACACTCATAAAAAGACACATACATACAAACAAATAAGTGAATAAATAATCTTTTCAAAGAAGTAGGGGGTGCTTGGAGAGCACAGCTAGGTGGTGCCAATCATGCTTGACAAGTGACCATGACTCGAGAGCTGTTGGAGATGTGCTGACAACTCCAACATGAGCTACAGAACATTCTTCGCCCACCATCACCCCAAATCACATGACCACTAGGTCAGATCTGTGGAGAAGAGGCTGACAGAGGTGGGTATAAGATCTTAGACCCCTGTCTTATTGGTGTCCTCTTCCACTTAATGAGAAGACATATCTGGAATAGCTAATGGGTCCCGCCTGGAGACAGTGTCAGATCACACCAGTCTCCTCAGGTGGACCCTACACTCCTGCCTCTTCCCAGCACAAAATCTGTGGCCTCCAGCTCCCTTCCAACCCTCCTCCTCCTCCCTGATCCCTGCTCTCCTTAAACACAAGCAGAACCGTTATTTATGAAGAGCCCTAATTTCTAATGCATTCATAATGCCTGGGAAGACGCTGACTATTTATTTAATGAGTACAGACATGATGATTCACAAACGATGGTTGCAGTCAAAATGAGCTTCATTAATTTGCTGTGAGCCCTCTGCTGGGATTCCAGGCCTTGGGAGGACTCCAGACCCACAAATCTCCTCGACAGCCCTGATGTTCTTGTCTGAGCCCAGCTCAGGTGTAGAATTGGCACCCTCACTCTGCTCATAGGCCTGCTTACCTATTGTGCCATGCTGCCTCTGGGCTTCCCAACTCTGCTCGGAAGGGACCTCCAAGCCTGTAATGCACACCACTCCCCTGGGCACACTTAACAGGGCTTTTGAGACACCCAATCTACAATGCCCACCCTCTACACCAGTGTCGTAGGTGGGTCTATGCTAATCATTAGGACACCACTGATTCAAGCTCAGCAGTGAGGAGTTAGCATCAGGTCTGTCTATCACCACCACCACCACCACCATGACCACCACCACTACCATCATCATCATCATCATCATCATCATCATCATCATCATCTGCCAGGTACAAAGCCTCTTTTCATGCTCTTGCCAAGTACCAGTTCTCCACGTGGAGTCAGAAGAAGGGATGGAAAACTCAGCCTATGTTTCAGTGTCCTCCAGTGACCTCATATTTCTTAATCATCTAAACAAACAGTTGTGTGCTGCCCACACAAATGTTTAATTTAGTTATTATACACAACTTCTACAAGACTAGGGTTAAGGAGATAGAACGCCCACAGAGCTTGTGTTCGTGCAGCAAGCTGCAAACTCTCTCTGTCACCTCCCCCGTTTGCATTAGGTATTCATCCCCACATCTTGACAAGGATGCTTAGATTGTTACTTTGGGTTTTGTTTGTTTTTGTCACAGGCACTAACTCCTGCTTCCCTCTGAGCAACGTGAAATCTTAATTCCCTCACTTCCTTCCTCCCTGCACACTGTTCTATCTAGGGAGTAACCAATAGGAGTCACTGCATGTTTTGTAAAATAAAATAAAATAAAATAAAAAGATACTGAGAGATAGCCACACCCACTGGTTTATGCAATGGCATAAGCAGTTGCAATAGAAGCCCTATGGCCTACAAGCCTGAAGCATTTATCTGGCTCTTTACAAAGCAATTGCAAACCATGGTCAACCACTTCGTCCAACAACATGGTTGCACTGACCTGGGATTGTAGATCAATGCTCAGTGTTTTCATCACCGTGGCTAAATGCTGTCTTAGCTGAGGCCTGCAGTGTACTGTGAGAGCATTTCTTTCCTCTTCATTTTGTTTACATCTGCATTTATAACTTCCTGGCCTGTTCATATACTTGCTTCTAATTCTTTGTAATAAATTCAGCAAACTCTTTCCCCAGGCATATAAATGTGCTTGAAGCCATTAAGGTATCCTGGACAGGTCACCCTCTAGACAAAAAAACTCAGCTGAGATATGTCATCACCATGCCATCTTCTCCATCTTCCATGGTTCTGTGGTCCTTCTGACTCCATAATAGTCTAACCCCCAACTTGCAGTCCCTCATTTACTGAAGTTTTGAAGAAGTATATTCTTCATTATTGACCAAAGGCAAAAATATAAGAGGTTCATTCTCTCCCTGTACTCAGGGAGGCAGAGGAAGGTAAATCTCTGTGAGTTTGAGGCATGCCTAGTCTACAAAGCAAGTCCATGACAGTCAAGACTACACAGAGAAACCCAGTCTCAGAAAAAAGAGAGAGGTCTATTCTCTGAGGTTTATGAATGTCTGAAAATAATTATTTTGTGTTCACAATACTTTCTTGTTATGCTAGCTACTTTAGTCAGATCAACTACTATAACAAAATACTAGAAACAGGGCTATTTAAATGACAAATAAATATTTCTTACTGTGTGCTGGCTGAATCCCAGATGAGGGTGCCAATGTGGCCTGCTTCTGGCTGGGGTTCTTCCCTGGTTACAGATGGCTGCTTTCTTACTGGTGCAGAGAGTGAGGTGGGAGAAAGCAGAAGGGCCAGCAGAAGCTGCATATTTAGACTTTGGCTTTGTTATGTTTTCTCAGCTGTTTGTCACCTCTGTGGTCTCGCCAACCACTTCAGTGCTGTATTATTTCCTCCCCTGTCCACATCCATCTCCCTTTCTGGATCTCTCAATGTCCTTTGTGTGATGTTTCAGGATAGATTAAAAGGCAAATGCTTATGTTCAATCTGCCATGTTTCAAAAGAAGTAGTCAGTGCAAAAGTTATAAATGTCACTCCTTTCTCTCTGCCTGAGTCTTTCCCACCAACCTTTGTTCCACACAGTGCTCATGGCAGTTTCTCTAAAGGTGCTAGACTGGTCCCGAATCAGTACCAGGGAAGCCTGATGGGACAGCTGGTGCACCTGCTCAAGGCCTCATTCACCTTCATCCTTTTCAGTCACCCTTCCTCCAGTCTGACTTCCATCCCTATTGGACTAGTAGTCTTCAGGTAGACCTGTTCCTTTGCAATTTCTGTTGCTTCCATCAGGACCTTCCTGCCTTGCCTATTCTCAGTTGGAGATTAAGGAATTTTGGGGAAGCTCTCCCATGAACCACTCACACCTCCCTAAAATTCTGGGCTAAATGGTTTTCCTTTAGGTACTCAGAAAATGGAATTTCTCATTACCCATCCTGAGTGGCTAATTATAAATGCAGATTTTCTTTCTTCTTTTCTTTTTCAAGCATTCAGGTGAGAATTTGTCTAGAACAAAGTTTATATTAATCCTTGAGGCCTTAACTCAGGGCTTAAAGCTGGATACACTTTTTAGTGTTGAAGAAAGAAAAAACAAATGTATAAGGAAGGGAGAAGGAAAAAGAGGAAGGGGGAAATTGGTGTCCTGTGGCTTATGCCGCCATCACAATCCCTTTCCACCCTTGGGACCTCTTTTCTTCTTCTTCTTCTTCTTCTTCTTCTTCTTCTTCTTCTTCTTCTTCTTCTTCTTCTTCTTCTTCTTCTGCTGCTGCTGCTGCTGCTGCTGCTGCTGCTGCTGCTGCTGCTGCTGCTGCTGCTGCTATTTTTGTGATGGGTGTAATTATATTGCCATCAAGGACAATGGTTCCCACCCCATTGGCATCAGATTTGGCCATATGACCAGCCTTGCCTACTGTAATGTTAATGGAAGTGAGGCATGTGTACTTGGTTAAAGTAGAAACTTTGTGGTGTGGTTAAGCTATATTTCCCTTTACTGTTGCTTTAAGACCAACAATGTTCCAAATACAGAATGTTTTCCTGGACCATAAGCAGGAACAAATGTAGAACAGAGCCACCACTGGTCTCCAGAGAGAGTGACCCCACAAAGATGGAGAAACAAGCCACTGATGAGGTGTTGCTTGACATTGTGACTAAGCTGAAGAATTAGCACACAATAGCCACAAGATTTCATATTTTGCAGTCATCCTGTTAGCTTCCTTTCCAACAGATAGGCCAGCGTCCTGGGCCCTTTAAACTCAACTCTGAGTTTGTTGCTGCTTGGAAATGTTTGTTGCTGGAATTAAGCTTATTAATTCAGTTGCTTCTCTCCTATTAGTTTTAGTCCCCTGTAGGGGCCAGGCCATTCCACTCTCATTCCATGGAGAAGAATTTAGCCAAAAGTTAGAGAGATAGTTGGGGCTTAATAGCATATGCTAGTCTGTGGAAGACCCGGGTTCTATTCCTAACACTCACATCAGGTGTCTCCCAACAACCTGTAAGTCCAGCTCTAGCTGATTCTACATGCTCTTCTGGTCTCTATAAGCACTTGTGCTTATGTGCACATACCTACAAAAACACATAATTATAAATAAAATGAATCATGGCCTGTGAGGTCTACCTGGAGCATATCCAGCAGAGGTGAGCTGCATGCTGTCCCCTGAGGTCTACCATCCAGCCCATGGCTCTCTCTGCCTGCTTTCCCGGGGAGGCCTGTTGGGCCCCAGGAACATTCAAGTCCACCTGAAGCAGAGCCAGCAGAGGTGACCAACATGCTGTTTTCTGAGCTCCATTGTCAGGCCCACAGTTCTTCCTGCCTTCCCCAGGGGTACTGCCAGCACCAGGAACATACAGCCAACACCAGCGACAACCATATGGTTAAAGAGCAGCATAAGAACATAATCAATAATAACCAAGGCAATACGGCATCATGAGAACCCAGCTATCCTCCTACATCAAGCCCTGGATATCCTAACACTGCCAAAGTACAGGAAGATGACCTTAAATCTGATCTTATAAAGATGATATAGGTCTTTGAAGAAGAAATAAATGAATCTCTTAAAGAAATACAGGAAAGTGCAATCAATACAGGTGAAGGACATAGAAACAATAAAGAAAGCACAAACTAAGGGAATCATGGAGATGGTAAACCAAGGGAAGAGAACAGGAACTACAGAAACAAGCATCACCAAGAATACAAGAGATGGAAGAGAGAATCTCAGATGGAGAAGATACTATTGAAGAAATTAATACATCAGTCAAAACAATTTTAAATCTAAATAGTTCCTGACACAAAACATTCAAGAAATCTGAGACACTATGAAAAGACCGAACCTAAAAATAATAGAAATAGAAGAAGAAAAAGATTCCCAGCTCCAAAGCTCAGAAAATGTTTTCAACAAAATCACAGAAGAAAATTTCCCCAACCTTAAAGAAAAAATGACTGTAAACATATAAAAAGCTTACAGAACATCAAATAGATTGGAACAAAAGATCTTCCTGCCACATAATACTCAAAACACTGAATGTACAGAACAAAGAACAAATATTAAAAGATGCAAGAGAAAAAAAACCAAGTAACATATAAAGGCACACCTATCAGAACTATACCCAACTTCTCAACAGAGACTCTAAAAACCAGAAGGGCCTGGGAAGATCTCTTAACAGACACTAAGAGACCACATATGTCAGCCCAGACTACTATACCCAGCAAAAATTTTAATCACCATAAATGGAGAAAACAAGATTTTCCATGGCAAAACCAAATTCAAACAATATCTATGCACAAATCCAGCCCTACAGAAGATACTAGAAGGAAAATACCAAGCTAAGGAGGTTAACCACAGCCAAGAAAATAACAGGAAATAAATAACTCCACCCCAGAAAAGCCAAAAGAAGGGACACACACACGTGCAAGTTCTGGGGGAAAAAAGGAAGCAAACACACCGAGAGGAGTAGACAACAGGAAATAATCAAGTTCAGGGTTGAAATCAATAAATTAGAAACAAAGATAGATAGGAGAAAGTATCAATAAGCAATCACGGATACAAGGCATATACCTAAGCATAATAAAGGCAGCATACAGCAAACCAATAGTCGACATCAAGTTAAATGGAGAGAAACAAAACAATTCCATTAAAACCAGGGACAAGACAAGACTCTCTCCATATCTATTAAATATAGTACTTGAAGTTCTAGCTAGAGCAATAAGACAACCAAAGGAGATCAAGGGGATAAAAAAGTCAAAGTATCGCTATTCACAGATGATATGATAGTACACATAAGTGACCCCAAAAATTCTACCAGAGAATTCCTACAGATGATAAACACTTTCATCAAAGTGGCCGGATACAAAATTAACTTAAAAAATCAGTTTCCCTCTTTTATACAATAGGCTGAAAAAAAATTAGGGAAACAATACCTTTCACAGTAGACACAAATAATATATAAAATACCCTGGTGTAACTCTAACCAAGCAAGTAAAAGGCTTATATGACAAGAACTTGAAGTCTTTAAAGAAAGAAATTGAAAAGATATTAGAAGATGGAAAGATGGTCCATGCTCATGGATCAGTAGGATTTTAACATAGTAAAAGTGGCCAGCTTACCAAAATCAAACTACAGATTGAATCAATTACCATCAAAATTTCAACACAATTCTTTTTTTAATGTAATTTATTTATTTTTATATCAATCATAGGTTAGGTACTTGGCATCCCAGGCATAGCCCCCTCCCTCATTCCCTCCCACTTTCCCCATCCCTCCCTCATCTCCTCCCCAACCCCTCCAAGTCCACAGACGGGGGAGGACCTCCTCCCCTTCCATCCGACCCCAGTTCATCTTGTCGCCTTAGGGCTGACTGTCTAACCTCAACAGAAGAATATACACCCAGTCCTACCGCATCTTGATATGACAAGGCAGACTGATTTACATAGGAGGCCTCCTCCTCCTCTGAGGAGAAAGGAATGGGTGATAGGGGAGGGGACTGGGAAGGGAGGTAGGAAGGAAAGCTTGGAAGAAGATGTCAAGCAAATAAATGAATTAGTGGGGAAAATGTCATCAAGCCATCATTAAGTATTTCCAGCTGTTAGAAGAAATTGAAGGTAAAGATGAAGAGGCTGAGAGATGGCTGAGGGGTTAGAGCACTGGTTGCTTTTTCAAAGGACCCAGTTTAGTTCCCAGCACCTACATACAACCATCCATAACTGCAGTTCCAGGAGACCTGACACTCTCTTCTGAATTCTGCCGGCAAAAGGCACACATGTGCACAAACATACATTTAGGCAAAACATGTGCATATAAAATAAATAAATCTATTTCAAGAAAAGAAAACAAAGACAAAGTTAAAGCTATTCTGAGCATTTATGGATGAACACATTCTTTCTAGGTCAAAGTTTCCATGATTGCATTCCTTGAATGGAAATAGTACTTTTAAAACAGTTCTACAATTTAAAAAAAAAATTCACAGTCAATGATCTTAAGTTTAGGAAAGCAAAATAAAGTTGAATATTTTGCCAACATGCTTCCAAGAATATTGCTTGAAAATGCATGATTTTGCTAGGATGTCTCAAAAAAAAAAAAAAAGCCTGTTCTTAAATGCTTCCAAACAGTCAAGAAGAATATAACCCTCTGTTTTCCAAGAAACACATAATAGTCTTAGCTGAAGGATCTTTTTATGGTTAAAGTATTGTGCTGTTTTAAGTACAGTAAAGAATATTGCGAAAGAATGGAGACTCCTTGGCTTGCTCAGAATGATGAATAAAAGGCATGGCCCAGTAATGGAAATAAGGAACTGTGAGTAAACAGCTTTCATTCTGTCACTGACCCTTTCTATTTAATTCCAAAGTAAATCATGAATGTATAGTTACTATTAAAAATTCAACTTCTATAAAAATATATGGATCTCACTGCCCAATAAAACCTGTAGCAATGAAAATGTCGTTATCTCCCTTATTCAATAATGTAGTCATTAGCCACCTGTGGCTACTGAGTGCACTTGAGAAGAAACTGGCTGAGGAACTGATTTTCATCTTTATATAAATGTAATTAACTGAAATTCAAATACATATAAGTCTAGTGGCTACCATATTGGACAACACAGATACAGAACAAGAAGGAAAATCAGAATCATCCTCAAAGCCTTTATGAAACTATTCTTATGGCTAGCTATGTTCTTAGGGCCAATTTTGGTATGGTATGCTGTCTTTCAAGTGTAAAGAAAATAGTTGTTTATTACATGGGTTCTGTAGTCACATTGTCTAGACCAAATCTTATACCCAGTTTATATTAGAGAGATCACTGTCAGTAAGTTCATTCACTCCTTTGCCTTCCCCCATCTCTAAAATGAAGCCAAAGCAATAATTATGTCCTTAGGTTATTTGAGAAGCAAATTACTCTGTATATTTAAAAGTCTTAGATGGGGCTGGGAAGATGGCTGAGTTGATAAAAGTGACAGTTGTACAAGCCTAAGAACCCGGGATTAGATCGCTCGCACCTCATTCAAGGTAGGCTTGGCAGCGCACAGCTGTTACAACAGTGCGAGGGGAGAGACAGAGGCAAGCGGGTCCCTAGAGAACATTGGCAGGGCAGCCTAGATGAACTGATGAGCTCCAGGCTCAGCAGGAGACCCCCACTCAAAAAGTAAGGTGGGGAGCCATCAAGGAAGACACCTAACGTCATTTCTGCCTCCAAACACATGTAGAAATGTAGACATGTGTGTCTTGGCACCCACCAACACATACATACACCACACACACACGCAGAGACAGAGAGAATACCAAGAGTAAATAAAGCCCTTAGAAAAGTTCTTGGCACATAGTTTCACATAAAAAAAATTGGTGATATTAATATCACTATATTCATATTATTCTGTAACTTACTTTGTAGTCCAGTCTAGAAAGCTAGGTCAAAATACATAGACCTTACTTATTTTCAATGAGGACATTTTAATTATTAGAGTAGTAATAAATACATATGGTAGAAAACCAGAATACTGCAAATCTTCCAGTTTACATTTCAGAAAAATTAGCTAAGTCAGAGCAATCATCTTCCAAGAAGCCAGAAGAATTATCAAAGTGGAGAAAAAAGGTCCCAAGTCCTTAGCCTAGTCCTTAGCACTGGTATTTCCCTGACAGACTAACAAGAGATTCAAATGGTGGGGTAATCAGACAGAGCTGTAAACTGACTATATGTAAACACTAGGAAATTAAAGACAAGTGGGAAACTGGGGGATTAGAAAGTATTTATTAAAGTATAAAATGAAAATTCTAATGCTGAAAAGTGGAACAAAATAACACAAATCCCTTGTTAGACTCACATGTAGAAGGGAAACATCCGAAGAGAGCACTAGGGACCTGGAAGTCATGTGAGGAGAAAATGTTCCAGAACAGAGAGAGAGAGAGAGACAGAGAGACAGAGAGACAGAGAGACAGAGAGACAGAGACAGAGAGAGACAGAGAAAGGGTAAAATGGAAACAACATATACATTCATCAAGGTTCTGTCTTAAAAAAAAAAGAACCAATTACACTGTAAGAAGGCGTGTGTGTGTGTGTGTGTGTGTATGTGTGTGTAGTCAAGTGAGTTGTTTTATTTAAACCTATTTCCACAAATCCTAGTGTTTGTATATACAGATTTATTGTGAAAAAAATGGTACATAAGACTATGAAGGCTTAGAAGTCCCATGAAGTAACCTCTGTAATCTAAGTGTGCTGGTTAGCTTTTTGTCAGCCTGACACAAACCATGGTCATCTAGGAAGACTCAACTTTGGTTGAGACAATGCCTCTGTATGATTGACCTATAGGCACGGCTGTGGGGCATTTTCTTTTTTTAACATTTTTATTTTATATTAATCACAGGTTATGTACTTTGTATCCCAGCCATAGCCCCGTCCCGCATTCCCTCCCTAATCCTCCCTTCCCTCCCTCATCTCCTCCCTGCACCTTTCCAAGTTCACTGATAGGGGAGGACCTCCTCCCCTTCCATCTAACTCTAGCTTATCAGGTCTTTTCAGAAATGGCTGCAATGTCCTCTTCTGTGGCCTAGCAAGGCTGCTCCTCCCTCAGGGGGGGTGGGGAGGTCGAAGAGCCAGCCGTTGAGTTCATGTCCAAAATAGTTTCTGTTCCCCTTACTAGTGTACCCACTTGGATATTGAGCTACCATTTACTACATTCAAGCAGGGGTTCTAGGTTATATCCATATATGGTCCTTGGTTGGAGAGACAGTCTCATAAAAGACCCCTGTGCCCTGATATATTTGGTCCTTGCAGAGTTCCTGTCCTCTCCAGGTCATACTAACTCCCCCTTCTTTCATATGATTCCCTGCACTCTGCCAAAGGGTTGGTTATGTTTCTTAATATTTGCTTTGATACCCTGCTATGTAGAGTCTTTCCG
>CM053749.1:19242555-19339560 GCA_028658305.1 Pachyuromys duprasi
CTTCTGTAGGGCTGGGTTGCTGTGTAGATATTGCTTGAATTTAGTTTTTATCATGGACTATTTTGTTTTCTCCATCTATGTTGATTGAGAGCTTTGCTGCGTATAGTAGTCTGAGTTG
The DNA here is from genome assembly GCA_028658305.1 of Pachyuromys duprasi. Classification (NCBI taxonomy): domain Eukaryota; kingdom Metazoa; phylum Chordata; class Mammalia; order Rodentia; family Muridae; genus Pachyuromys; species Pachyuromys duprasi. The sequence continues at coordinate 19,242,674 of CM053749.1, forward strand.
ACATCCCTGCTCCCTTAAAGACTACATTACCTCTGCCCAGGCCCTTCTGGCTTTCATAGTTTCTGATGAGAAATCTGGTGTGATTCTGATCAGTCTACCTTCATATCTTACTTGACCCTTTTCCCTTGCTGCCTTTAATATTTTTTCTTTGTTTTGTAGGTTTAGTGTTTTGACTATGATGTGACAAGAGGTATTTCTTTTCTGGTCTAGTCTATTTGGTGTTCTGTAGGCTCCTTGTATGTTTATGGACATTTCTTTCTTTAACTTGGGAAATTTTTCTTCTATGATTTCCTTAAAAATATTTTCCGGTCCTTGGAGCCTGGAGTCTTCTTTTTCATTTATTCCTATTATTCTCAGGTTTCGTCTTTTCATGACGTCCTTGATTTCTTGGATGTTTTGTGTTTGGGACTTTTCCAATTTTATTTTTTTCTTTGAGTGAGGAATCAGTTTCAGCAAGTGTATCTTCAGCTCCCGAGATTCTCTCTTCCATCTCTTGTATTCTATTGGTGATGCTTACCTTTGTGGTTCCTGATCTTTTCTCTAAGTTCTCCAGTTCCAGGTTTTTCTATGTTTATGTTTTCTTTATAGATTCTAATTCTGTTTTCATGCTTTGCACCATTTCCTTCATCTGACTGAATGTAGTTGCTATTTTTTTTGTTTGTTTCCTCTCTTTATGTCTTTAATTGTTCCTCTACGTGGGCAGTTATATTCTTCTGTATTTCTTTGAGAGCTCTGTTCATTTCCTCTTTTTGTTCCTCTAATAACTGCATAAGCATATCTTTAACATCATTTTCCTGTGTCACCGCTGAATTAAAATCTCCATTGATTTTGGGTGTTGCTGGTGGGACCATGGTGTTCTGATTTTTGTTGGGTGAGTTCTTACGTCGACCTTTGGCCATTTGTTTATATATAATCAAGGAGATGTTTGTTCCTTGAAGCTGAACTTCAAACTGGAACTGTCAATCTCTGGTGTCTGGAGTATTCTTCAGGAAGATCAGGGAGGTCCAGTGGTTTGAGAGTGTGTGTTGTTGCTTCAGTTTTACCTGTGGGAGGAAAAGCCACTGAGCCAGAATCGTTATGGGGGAGGGGGAAATAAGTGTGTGTGAGAGACTGCGTGTTCCGGTCCAGGATAGTGGCTGGGGCCCTGAGGGAGGTTGCGTGCTCAGATCAAGGCTGGCAGGTATGCACCAGTCACCCGGACCTTTTGCAGGGATTGACTGGGTGTCCTGAGGACCTTCCCACTTGATTTCTTCATCGTAGAAATTCCTCTCACCTAGCAATCACAAACACTGGTGTTTTAGGTCCCAGAGTTCAGTCAGTTCAGTCTCCTGGTCACTGTGCCAACACTGCTGTTCTACTCAGACACAGTGTCCTCCTGGGGCCGCCATCTTGGATTGTTTCTCCACAGTTTCCTGAAGCATCACCCTCAATTGGATACAAAACACCCCCAGCACAACCCTGTTAGGAACAATTAAATATTTAAACCTCAGCATTACCCTTGTGACCCCTCAAAGCTCATGGCCATCTCATAAAGAAAATATATTATTTACTCTATCTTTAGGAGTCAATAACAAGACAGTTGGAACAGCGCTTAAAAATTCAAATTCAGGTTATTTTCTGACACTCAAGACTTTTCAGAGCCCCAATTCCACACTTCTAAGACAAACTCAAACAGAGTAAACATTGCTTTGCAAAAGGGAGAAAGGTAGACACAGAAATAATAGATGAGAACAAAGCAAGACGGAAGGCCCCAAATCCATCAGGAGAAAAGCCACTAAAGCCTTTTATCTCCACATCCAGTATTCTGGCATATGGCAAATCTCAATGTGAGCACAAACTACCTGAAGCTGCCCTGCCCTGTAGCCTTGCTATTTGCTGCTCATATTTTCTAGTTTTCCAGCTGGCTACAGCAATTTCTTGTAGCTTTCCTTAGCAGACGCTACACATTTCTGGCTTGTCCAACTTTCTGAAACTTCCACTCCAGCTTAGGCTTTCCTTTCATACATATCTTGGTGAATTTCTAGAAGGACTCTGGCTGTGCCACATATTACCTGGGCCTTTCTTTAACAGTTTGATGGAAGCCTTTACCAATGACTACAACCCTTACAGTCCTCATGCATAGAAGTTCAATTATTATGCACATGATGCAAAAGTCTGAGAAGCTTGACCAATACCTGGATCCTGTTGGACCATAGCTTCAGCAAACTCTAGTACCCACCCATGGGGCTGAGAGAAGGGAAGCACTTCCCAAGGCATCCCTGTGTGTGCAGAAGCTCCGGCTCTCTTCTGAAAGAAGATCTGATCCTAGCCCTATGATGGACAATCTGGCCCTTTTCTGAAATGCCATTAGGGTGTCTTTTTATTGTCATAACAAAAAGTGGCTGGGCTTCTTTTTAATAATGCTAACCTGTTGGGGGTTGGTGTGGATTCAGATGCTTAACTCAGCGCCTGAGATCTGGTGACAGTCCAGACACGGACATTGTCATGGTCATTGATCAATGTTGCATAAACATTGCTCCCCAGTTATCACTAATTGATTAATAAAGAAACTGAGCCTGGAGAGATGGCTCAGTGGTTAAGAGCACTGTCTGCTCTTCCAAAGGTCATGAGTTCAATTCCCAGCAACCACATGGTGGCTCACAACCATCTATAATGTAAATTGATTCCCTCTTCTGGCAGGTGTAAATGCAGATAGAACACTCATATACATAAAATAAATAAATTTACAAAAACAAACCAAAAAAAAAAAAGAAACTGAGCATACTATGACTGGGCAGAGGAGAAAGGAAGGTCTCTGTCTTGGGGTCTCAAGTAGGGATCAAGAGGGGAAGAAGAAAGGAGGAAGGCCATAAGGCCTGACCTGATGAAACAGCCCAAGTGGAACCAACATGGTAAGTAATTCAGGGCATGTGATGGGAAGCAGCCAGGTTAGCATAGAGGGTTAGAATAAATGAGTATCTGCCTGGTTCAAGCACTATAATGTTTTTCAAATAAATCTATTAAGTTTCTGTCTCATTATTTGGTAGCTACAGTGGGTGGTAAGAAAAGACCCCCCCCCAATTATTCATATTTTACACTAATCTTTTTAGGAGCTATGCTTTTCAATGCCCCAATTTGACATACATTTCTTTTCTAGCCAAATGGAAAATTTTTCAAAAATCTTTACCCTGCTTTTTATTCCCAATTCTTACTAACCTGACCAAAATCAGCCACTAATAACCATGTTGAAGTCTGAATGCCACTAGTCCATTACTCTTAAATTCTGCCTCAGTCAGAGTTTCAGGACACAGGAAAGTCATAGACACATTCTGTGCCAGGACATAGTATGGAGGGCCTCTAGAGTTCTCATTTTCACCTGAACACAATCTTTACTGTCTATATTACCTAATGGGATTTCTAATAGCATCAGAATGACCCATTAAACTCTGCTTCAGCATCCTAGCTTTTCTCTGCTTTATTTTTCTTTTTCCAACCCCTATCCCCACCCTTATCCAGTTCCAACACTTAAGAACCACATTGTCTGGACTAACAACAGCAATGACCTTATTTCTCTGATACCAAAATACTCCATGTCAATTAGCATTTGTGGCGTGACCAAAACACCTAACATAAGCAACTTAAGTGAGGAAGTTTTTGGCTCACAGTTTTAGAGGATTTAGTCACAATTGCTAGACCCCATGAACTTAGGTAGAATATCTGACAGCCAGCACTTGTGGCAGAGGACTTGATAACATTAGTACCCCCTTAAAATAAAACCACCATCTGAGGAGTAGGCTTTTAAAACACGAGTCTGTTGTAGATATTTTATGTACAGATCATAGCAGAAATGCTGTAGGTTTTTTAAATGCCAAGCTGCTTTTATCCAAAGTTATTTTTCATAATTGTCTTTAAATTGTGGACATGTAATGTGGTTTACAGGATACAGACCCTTGGCATTTCAGAGTTATTTTTTAACCTAAAAACATGCTCAATATTCATAGATGCATATTTGAGAAAAATATGCACTCCTTAATTAGTTGGCAGCGATTTTAAAATGCATTTTATGAAACCAAGTCTGTTAACTGTATAGTTTAAGAACAATTTACAAAATAAATTGTATTTCTGTATGCCAGTAATAAAGTGATAAACCTGAAATTTATACATGATATCAAACAATTTATAGAGTTACAATAAAAACCACCTACCTGGCAAAATGTGTCAAGACATCTGTAGAGAAAATTATAAAACTTTACTGAATGACAGTAAATAAGATTAAAGTAAATGAAAAGACATATCTGTTCAGTTTGGAAGCATCACATGATAGAGATGTCAGTTTTCCCCCGTAAGAGGGAGAGAGTTGGGGTTGTGCTTCTAAAGCTCATGTGAAAATACAAATAAGCAAGAATATCTAAGACATGCCCAACAAGAATTAAATGTCAAAGTCTACTGTGAAATCATGATCATTGCAGCAGTACATAATTGAAGCAGAAGACCATGAACTAATGAACAGAGCAGAAACCCAGAACAGACCCAGTGGTGGGTACAGACTTCATTACAAACCGTTTGCTGTAAATCAGTGCGAAGAGACAGGTTTTTCGATACAAAGAGCTGGGACAAGAGTTTGACCCTATTAAAAAGAAACAAAAGTAGACACCAGTTCACACATACAAAACACGTTTTAAATAAATTAAAAACCCAACTGTCAAAGCTGAAACTTGAATAGAAAAATAAGGCTAAGAGTCATGATGGCATCTAGGGCAAGAAGAGAACTGCAAGACACATAAGAAAACAGGAAAGTAGATATGTTTTGAATGTGTATGGGCATATAAACACGCCCATATTCTGTATGATTGAATTTTAAGTAATTTTATGTATACACAGAAACATGTGTTTGAATTTTGATAGGCTGGTATACATTCATATAAAAATACCATCAAGCAGCCAGGCACGGTGGCACATACCTGTAGTCCCGCACTTGGGGAAGCAGAAGCACGTGGATCTCTGTGAGTTTGAGGCCAGCCTGGTCTACAAAATGAGTCCAGTATAGCTAGGGCTACACAGAGAAATCCTATATTGAACAATCAAAAACAACCCCGCCCCCCAAAAGTACCACCAAGCAAAAGAAATGAATAAACTACTATATTCTGTAGTTAAATGCTGTAGCTATATACTCAGTGTTGATTCAGAAGCATAATGATGAATGACAGAAGCAACTCAAAAATTAGCAAAGTCAGAAGTGCAATCACGATGGACACATGAAATTGTGGCTTCCCAAAAGCAAACAGGCAAGGCAATGACTGATAATAGATATCTCCAAAGGGAGAATAATAGATGACCAAGAGGTATTCATGAATGCTCTAATTTTAACTGCAAATACATGTAAACAGTATACGTATATACACACATACATGCTTTTGTAGTATGGTATTTCATAATAATAATAATAATAATAATAATTTAGAGATAAGTAACTATTGATTTTTATACATTGATTGCTATGACAAGCCACCTTAATGAGGTTTTGTTTTTATTGTTTCTAATAATTTTTCATCAGTTCTTAGTTTATATGTGATATTATCAACTGTATGCAATATTTTTCTAATATTGATACTTAGTTCTTTTTATTATGATTGCATTGACTGTAGATCCTAGATCAATGCCAAAATAACAGTGATAATGTCTTCTGGAACCTTTAATGGAGTGCTTTTTGCAGTCTCTCACACATGAAGAATCTGCAGGAGAAAACTATCTCAAGATGACGCAGGCTACCACTGGGAAAGGACTGAGAGTCATGTAAGCTAGTTTTGTTTGTTTGTTTTCTGTTTGCTTGTTGATAGATACGATGTGAGGACCCCTGACTTCATGCTGTAGTCTCCTAGGTGGAAAGGGTTAAAATAGAGTAAGGGTTGCTTTTATTCAGAAATGTGGGTGCTGTCAGTAATAAACAGCCACAAAGGCCCAACCAAGGCACTTTCTTTTCTGAGCCAAGGAAGGCTCAGGTCAGGCTTATCTTCAATTACAAAATCGGCTAGCTCCCAAACAGGCTGGAGGGAGTCCTCTGTCTTAAACTAGACACCTGCGTGCTGGTGACAGCTCTGTCCCCACAGGCCATTCTCTGAACAGAACAAACTGAATCCAGAACAAACACCTCTCTCAAATGGCCTGTGTTTCATTTAATAGAGTTCAAATTGAGTATCTAAAAACATTGATGCTCTTTTATTTCCAGATGCAGGTGTTCCCTGAGCTTCCGTTCTGCCCTCCCCACAGGACTTCCTCACACAAGAGAAGCCAGCCACTACAGCAGTAGACTGACTGTTTTTAAAACAGTGCCCATAACAACTTGTGATGGGCTGGCTAAAAGTGTTAGGCCTTGTGCACATAATGCACCTGCAAACTTCCAAGTGCCGTGAGCATAGTTAATTGCTTCCACAATTGGTACGAGCAACAATATTAAAACCCTTTTAAAATGCAAATTCCAAAGTCTTACTCAACATGAAAGAATGAGCGTCTCAGATGATACTGGCTGGAATCATAGTTTTTAGTTAGCTATTACTCATATCAAACTACTCCCAAAATGCAGTAACTTGCCACCATACACACTGATTATTTTTCATGAGTCTGTAGGTCAATTGAACTGCTCTTTTGGATATAAATGACTCATTCATACATGTGTAATAATTTATGATTTAGGTGGGTGATTTTTCTGACCCAGGATGGGGTCACTCAATTTGGGATTCACTGGAGGCTGGTTCTCAATGAACTTGATTCGGTCTACCGGACCTTCATTTGTATGGTGTCTCTGTTAGGAAAAGTATCAGTTCAGAACCCCAAGATCAAGTTCTCAGCAAAAAGGAGATCTATTTGCACCAGGGGAACACAATGCAAGAATGAGAGACAGGGAGAGGACGTAGAGGACAAGGGAGGGGGGGGAGCAAAGGAGAGGAGAGGAAAGACACAAGGGAGATGGGTAAGGGGTACTTGTTCCAGAGTGGGACAAAGGAGTACCTCTAGATAGAGAGGACACAGACATGGTCCATAGGAAAACGGAGGTTTATAGAAGTAAAGGGGGAAACCCCATGTTAGGATGAGGTCTTTAATTTTAATTGGGCATGTCAATTAGGTGAGCCAAAGAGGGCTTTTGATTGCTGGACATCAATACTTTGATAGCTGGACCTTGGTGGTCAGCCTTAGGAAGTGGCCAAATAAAGGAAGAGGCCTTGTTGACTAGCTTTAGGAATGTCTCTAACAGATTTTAGCAAGGCAAAGGGAATGGGAGAAGGACCAGGCCTGCCCTAGCCGTTCTCGCCACACTCAAGCTGGCCAGAGTCCCTTCAGTGTCCTTTTCCAGAGACTAGCCTGGACTCATCCATGATCTCCGTAAAATAAAAGCAAGCAAGACCTTAAAGCTTGGACAAGGGACACTGTCACTTCCACATACCTCATTCTGCTTGGACCAAGGATATCATAATTCAGTCTACATTCATGAGGGGGGAAAAAGAGAGAGAGACTATATCTTCAGGGCGACAAAATTCCATTGCAAAGGTCATGGGTGCTGGCAGGGGTGAAGAACTCAATAAACACCATACAGCTGAGCTGAGTACAGCAATCTAGAAGCTTCTGTCTCATGCACAGACCATGGATTCCGTGCTACCTCCTCAGATTTCCACAGAGGAAGCCAGCTGAGGCTTCCCATCACATCAGTCATTGAAGGCTTTAATGAAGTCTCTACATCCCATGTGTCTGCCTCATTCCTAGGACCAGATCTCAAACATGTTAGCCCTGGAAAGGATATCTTGAACCTAACTGACTCCAACCAATTCATAAAGGCCAATACATTCATGGCATAGAACATGCAACTAGCCATTCATACTTTTGGATCAACATTCTTTCCTATAAGCAGGAGCATGGGAGGACAAATAAGAAACAAAAAAAGTTTCTCTACGTCACAAGGAGGATTTCTTCCGGTACTTCTGATAGAAAAGCAACTCAAACCAACTAAAATGAAGAGACAGTATTAGCTCACTCAGTGACGGGCTGCTTCAGCTCTTTACCCCTGCCAGCACCCATGACCTTTGCAATAGAACTTTGTCTTTGGATGGGGCTGGTTTAGCCACTCTTCATTCAGAAGCTCAGATACCTTCAAACTTTAGTCCAGGCAATCTTTCTACTCTTCCGTCTGCTTAGTGTTCTTCCTCAAGTGCACTGGGATCCCCAGAGAAAACAGGCTTATAGTCTCACTGTAGTGAACATAAGCTATCTTTCCTACATTTCTTCATGGCATTTGAAACAGTAGCTTTGAGACTGTGCTCTGCCCCCAAGTGATACCATTTCACAAAAGAGTGGTTGCTTATATTGTGATTTCAAATGCTTGGGCAAAATGACTCCACATCAGGTTGGTGCAAGGAAACAACCACCAATGCTCAGTCTACACGATGGCACAGATTCTTAAATAACTTCTTCCTGCAAGTAAAATATTACTACCTATAAATATATCAAAGTATTATGTAGCAATTTCTGCTGAGTTGAAACATTCCATCCAGGAGGGAGGCTCCCTAAGGATCAGGAAGTTCCAAATTGAAACATCCCTGGAAGAAGGCAGCAGGATGGAGAGACTCAGGAAGTAAATAATTTTACAAGTCTCAAGAAGTTCCTAAAACTAACAAGATACACTAGACCCATTCTTTTAAGCACTAATCAATTTCTGTGAGAAGAGAGACTGCCTAGCCATCTCGAGGAGGCTCTCTGACCATCAGCTCTATAGAAGAGACGATCCATGTTGATCTGCCGACAAGTTACACAGAAAGCTCCAGTGTTGCAACTTCCCTGCATCGTCACCCACACTGGGATGAGCTTTTTGCTGATACCTCTGCCTTTGAGACTTTGAGACACACAAAGTAAATCAAGAATAGAGGACAATGACAAACCCATATCAGAAAAACAAGGTCTGTGAATTTGTCAAACACATTTGACTAACAGATGAAGCAACCTCCTCATCTGGATTACATGAAAGGGGGACACCCCATACTGGGAGGCAGTGGCACCCACTGACCCATCACTCTATCATCTCATTCATGACTCAAGAGACTAGCAGGCTGTGAACTCCAGACTCTGACCCTGAGGCTTTAGCTCAGTAATGTTTTCCCCTAGTACTCAAGGCAAGACCTACATAGTTCGGTAGCTTGTGGTCTCCCATGGCCTCTCCTGGCCTGGCCTGGCACCTTCTAACAGCTCTTAGACAGCTGAGTCCATTACTATCTCACCTAGCCACCAGCTGCACATCTCTTTGTCTGCCACTGCCTCTGTCTCCAATAAAGTTTTGATCCTGCAGATTCTTCTATAACTATCCTATAACCTACCTGTCATTGTCTGAAGTATAATATGTGGTCTGAGAATTACAATAGTAATTAAGATTGGAATACCAGAAACTGGGGCCACACTCTCAAAACGAATCAAATGTACCTGGTGGACTGTAGCAGAGCTGACAACGCTTGTATATTCAATAAATTCTAGCATCATGGAAAAACACTTGTCTGTTTCTGACATAGTTCACACACGACCCAGCTTCACGATCAACTGTAAAGGGGAATGTGCTTGTCTCTCAAGATTCCAGGAAAATCTCATTTCTATTTCTCGATACTAACTACGTCACATGACTGTCTCTAAACCAATCACTGTGAGGAAAGAATGTAACTCTCTATATTCTAAAGATGACAGAGTGACAAATAAATAAGAATGGAAGTATGTCATGTGTCAGAATTGTTAAAGGGAAAATTTTGGATGGAACTGACATTACTAGAACATAAAGATTGAAGGGGAGGCTGTGCACAGATATGGAGAAGTATGTTCTAGTATGGACCAGCCAGAACAAAGACACTAAGACAAAAGTTTTATTTCCACACTTGGAGGCAGAGGAGCACACAAGGTCATCCAGTGCTCTGAGAGAAGGGAAACAGTGTTTCTTATTTGGGTGGGAGTGTTAGGCAGAGAAACCAGTGAGCCTGTGTTTAGATTGTCCTCTGAGAAAGGTAGCTGGGGTTTCCATGGCCAGTAGTGACTAATCCAACAAAGGACATAGGCTTTGGGCTGATTTGACCTGCACAGTCTATCGAGGAGTCCTTCATTAAGCCTGCTTCCCAGGAAACCTTGGGTCAGCCCACTCACCTACTCCTCACATAATCGAGTTTGAGGACACTTTAATCCTTAGTCGTTCTTTGTCTTTGTCCACCATTAGTCCACCAGCATCTTTGAGAATCACAGCCAGTTGTTTTGTAAAGCTCCCTCAAATTCTGATCAGTGTGAAGTTTCCACATCATTAAATCCAAGCTACACATTTTGGGCAGAGATGCCATGGAAATGATGCTGTGACCTGCTTACTATGTCACGTCTGGAAAAGCATTACATTAGTCACTTTTTTGCTGCTTTGGGTAAAAGGAGGGATACAGTTCATTATGACAGATAGGCATGGTAGAATTTGTATACAGCCAGCAGAGACAGAGACAGAGACAGGGAGAGAAAAGAAAGAGAAACAGGTGAATCCAGGCTGGGGGAAAAAAACCAAAGCCAGTTACTGCTCCCTCCAGCTTGGTTCTACATCCTAACTGTTCCATAACCCTACCAAAAAGACCAGCAGCTGGGGAGCAAGTGTGCAGACATATGAAACTATGAATGACATCTTGTATTCAACCCATAACATTGACACATGATGTCAGTTTGTCCCTGAGGCATGACGAGAAATGTTGTCTCTGGTTCCTGGTACACTGTTCCCTGAACCCTTGACCTTCTTGAGTAGCTGCAGCATCTTCTCCTGTTCAGAAGCATCCCCTGATGCTCACACATGAAGTCACACTAACAATATGACTTGGAGTAGGGCTTCTTGGTGGGGTGGTGGTGAGGGGTCACCAAGAAGACCTAGAGACTAAAAAGTGAGAACATTTGCTCCATCCCAGGCTTCAGGAAGAGGAACTCGTGCTGAGGGTTAAGGTCTACAGAAATTCTTACATGTGAGTTAGAGAGCTATGGAGTTGGCGAATGAATTCAAGTGCTGGGAAGGTGGCCAGCGCCAGTGCCACAGGACAGAACTCTCAGTTGGGACTTTTCTATACATCGCAGCTGGCACCTCTTCACCTGTCTGTTCATCTCTAGCCATGTGATCTTCTTAATAAGCTAGTAGGTGTAATGTGAAGTGCTTTCCTGAGTTTTAACAATATTCCTACCAAAAAAACCTTCAGAATGCACAGTCCAGCCTGCAGCCTGAACAGGAGAGTGGAATTGTGGTTCCGATGTGCGGATGGAGAAGCCTGGCTGAGAGAAATCAGAAGAGATGGCTCCAGGATCTGCGACTGGCAACAGCCAAGCAGCTATTAAGGCATTCAAACCTGGAAGGGCAAAGGAGGCAGTGGCTTCAGAAACACAACACCTCCTCTGGGTAGTGAAAAGAGCTGCCTGACAGGAGCCGCACGCAGCCTTTTGGAGATGGACAAAGATGACTGGGGTTCCTTCTGTCTTTGTTCTCCAGAGGGAATGAGCAAGCTTGGAAAAGGGGGAGGGTAGATTTGAAGGAACAAAAGGAGGGTACCCAAGACAGGGACATGATGAATGCTCAGAGAATAAAGGGCCTACATAGAATTAAATTGTACATAGAATGGAGGAGCTCTTAAAGAAGAGTGCTGAATACAGTAGGCTCTCAGCCTCTACCTCCCATCTGAGTCCCAGATTGATATCCAGTGAGAAATACGATCAACAGCAACTCCATTAGAATGGTTCCCAAAGCCAGCAATCTCATAGGCATCCCCTTTATTCAAAAACATTAATTTTGAAGTCTTGGGGTATTTCAGTTTCTACAGGAAATATATCAACTAATAATACTAATAAGTACAATAATTTTCTATTTATTGAGTGCTTACATAGGCTAAGCATTGTGCAAAGTGCCACACATAAATTACAATACAGTGTGGCTCTATGCTTTTTCTCAGCTTTATGGTTGAAAATACGTATTATGCATCAAGATGTAGAGATGGAACTATTTTTGTCCCAATTTCCCCTGAGGTTCGCAGAGTGGAAAATAAAACCTTCTAATGACAATTATCCTCACATTGCAATGATGGCATTCGGTGCTTCTGCAGGTCACACTAAGCTATCATTAAACTGTTCTGTCTGTTTTCTGGCTGAAAGGAGGGTGGCTACCTGAGGCACGACCTTGTCACCGCAATCACAAGAGTAAAAGTCAAACCACTAAGCACTCATCACTCTGTGTCTTAAACATCATCAGCTCATGGGCCAAGCCCAAAGTCAACAGAGACAAAATAAAATAATAAAAATACTCTGTCCTCCCTAACAGCAACCCGAGGAAAGACACAGCGGTTGCCATTTCCTCCTTTGAGCCAAGCTTACCAGTCCATATCTGACTGGAAGTGTGCAAAGAAAGAGACACCTTAAACTTGATATGAATCTGAAGCCAGGTGTCAGTGGCACTGGATAAGATATTTTCAATATTAAAATGAAACCCTCTCAATGCTATAACTGACCAAAGGACATTTTTTTTTATTATCAGAGCATGACTTGAAGAAACTGGCACATTTGATGCTGGGGAGATGGTTTGGGAAATTTATAAACTACCTGCCATGTAAACATGAAGAGCTACTGCCCACGGAGAAGCTGGGCACCTGCAGCAGGCAACGTTGCCCCTGTGACCCCAGTGATGAAGGGATAGGGTGGAGACAAGAGGATCCCTGAAGCTTATTGGCTGTCTATCCTAGCAAATTTCCAAGTTCTGTGACAGACGTGTCTCATATTTAATAATAATAATAATACAGTGGGGGCCAGCAAGATGGTTCAGTGGATGAAGGCACCTGCACCAAGCTCAAAGACCTAAGTATTCAATCTTCAGTATGCATATGGTAGATAGAAGAGAAATTGTGGTTTGGCATATATACCATGGCATGGAAATACACACACATATGTAGGCATATGCACACTAAATAATAAAAATGCAATAAAAATTAAAAGTAACCTAGAGGGCATTCAAGAAAATACCCTATGTCAACCTCTGGCCTCTACATGCATGTGCAGACATGAACACATTCACATACCTATGTGAACATATTCATATGTTTTGAGTTTTGAGTTTACCCAAAGTTCCATCTAAAGACTGTGGAAGAACAAATTCACATGTCATGCTAAAATGAGTTATGGATGGTTGTGTGAGTCTGCCTGCCACTGGGACCACCACTGAGACCAGATCATGCACACAGATTTCCAACCCAAATGTGGGCCATTCCAACTTGACATTATTCAGACAGCAACCAACATCTGTGTCTTTAAAATGTTTATTTAATCTAGTATGTTATAAATCCAGCTTGAGGGTAAATATTTCTAAGAGCAGCATTTAAAGATTGTCTGTATCCATCTTCAAAATATTTATGTGGAAGATGAAAGTCAGAATGTTTTCAGCCATACCCAAAAGAAATCTGTTGTGTTGTAGTTAAGATTCCAAGGAAGGAAATCTGTCATAATTAAACACAAAGGGAAGCGCGCGCGCACACACACACACACATACACGCACACACACACACACGCACACACACACACACGCTGTTTTGAAGCCAGCAGCCGCGAAGCTTATTCCCTAGAGACTTGGAGAAACCCCTTCCTCAAGAAAGCTTGCTTTATATGTAAAAGAAATGGAGACCACGACTAAAGGTATGAAAGGGACTCCGTTTTCTACTAGAACATGTCCATATATATTACCTTCCCTCAGATTGGCACAATGGCTCAGTGGGTAAAGTATTTGCCACCCAAGCCTGGCAATCTGAGTTCAATCCCCCGAACCATGTAAAGGTGTGTAAATAGGGAATTAGCTTCACAGAGCTGTCCCCTGGCCTCCAGATATGCATTATGGTGTATGCAACTCCCACCCAACAATAACAATAATAAATATGATGATGATAAGCTTAAAACGCAACAAAACCGCTTTCCCTTGCACTCCTACCCACTGGTAAAGACAGCCACCCTGAGGTGGAGGCCAGATTCTGTTGCCTTACAAATTGTCTCGTATTCACCATTTGCCCCATAATGAAGGAGTTCTGTGAAATGCTGTCTCCAGACATAATGCAGGCATGCATGACCTCGCAGTACCTGTGATTACCTGTACAAGACCAGGCAGCCAATATTCTGGCATAGATGGGGAGTGCTTTCCAGGCCCCATTCTCTGACGAAGAATTATTATAACCTGATAGCTGCTAAAGAAGGATGATCATTCTTTTGATTTCTTCCTTCCTCCTCTTCTTCTTGTTCTTCTTTTTCTTCCTCTTCTTCTTCTTCTTCTTGTTCTTTCTTCTTCTCCTTCTCCTTCTGCTTCTGCTTCTTCCCCTTCATCTTCTTGAGGGTGTTCCCATTTGTAGGTTTCCCATACTCCCACAGGTAGCCCCACACCCGTGCACAGATGGGCAGCAATAATTGAACTGAGTTATCAAAAGAGAAAAAGGGAAAGGAGGGATACATGAAATTGAGAGGCCTAATATGGGGGGAGTTATAGGATATAAGTGGGAGATGGACATGATCATCTTTCACTGACTACATGTCTACTGTCAAAAGTAAAACACAAACATGTCCTTTACAATTTTAAAATACTTACCCCACAGGTTCCAGAAAGTTCCAGAAGCCTAGTCATTCCTCGGTCACATTCTGCCTCCCTCTGAAGCTTTTGTCATCCTGACCTGATAAGATCATTTCTCCTTTTTCTGCCCATCCCAAAGCCACTGGTAAATCAGAATGTGTGTATTAACGATTGCTGTCTTCTCATATGGTCGCTCAAAACTGGTAAACCAATGCTAAGGCTCTGGGCATACACTCCACCTTCTTCATCAGAAAATCACAACTTCTTTTCACTCTGTCACATGAAGTGCAAATCTGCCATGTCAAGCTCTTCCCTTACTATCCTGAGTGACTTTTCTCCAGGGTCAGGACCTTGTCTCGCCCATCTCTGTATCCCCAGTCCATGGCATTCCACACATTTAGTACCTGAAATGGCATGAATAAGCTAAAGATCTTGGAGCCACCAAGGAGATGTGAACATATTAGTTCCTTAAGTACTGACCAAGGAGGGAAGGTCCTGAGGACAAAGTGGAGAATGGTGTAATTTCTGGGTGTGATTTGTGATTTCCCCACTTTTTCCCTGTTTCCAGCAAATTTTTGTGCCCAAAGACTTGTAGACACATACAAGAAACATAAAGGGCATTACTGTGCACCTCTGTGTCCCTTCCTTGCTCACTTATAGCCAGACCTGGTTTCCAGGGCTCGCAGCCTCTACCATCTCAAACAGGCTCCATAAGAACAAACAGCTGTCCATTGTAGGTGTGCCCACCTGACTACCACATTCCTCCAATATCTAGGAACATAAACACTGGAGTCCTTTTCAGCACTCTGATTCCTATGTCCACAGACTTGGCTCGAGAACAAAGAAGTTGACTTGCTCTCGACTTTGAGTCGTGTGTTTATTTATTATGATTTCTTCTCTAGACGGGAATATTTTGGCGGAATTCAATTCAAAACATCTCTCCTCTCAAAATGCATATCTAAGATAAATAAAACACCTTTGTGACTTTTTGTTAAACCCTGCCAACAATCCCACTTCTCCTGTTTCCTATTTTGATTTTGTTTTTCTTAGCGCTGTCATAAAAACAATTCAAAAATAGTTTTTTGTTCCTCCTCAGTACTCTTTGTTTTTTTTACCCATCACATTAGACTCATATTTCCAGGGCAACTTCTCATGTGGTCACATTTACAGTGATATAATCAATCAAGTGCAGTTTCACAGAAAATATATTAGCTTGGCAGAGAAAAGCCTCTTTCCAGGTGCTTAGCCGAGTTATTAATATTGAGAATGAGGGCTGAATTGATGAGCAATAGAAAAACTTCTAACTAGACATTGCCATTAAAATTTGATTTCCCCATCCCTAATGAAAGAGCTGCATATGCGATATTTCACTGTATAAATCCTCATTCTTGTATCTGTTCTTATGAGAGCCTGATATGTCTTTATTAGCTCAGAGGTACTTGAACCCTGTTTGTGTAATATATCAGTCAGAAGTCAGAAACTCCAGGTTTAATATTTGTTCAGAAATCACTGCTGCCCTTCCTGCACTTTCATTCAGCTTAATGCCCATAATAAATTCTTGATACCCACAACAGGCAATTTCACATGCTGCCTTCAATGAGTTTTCCTCAACCTTGTGTGGGCTGACACTGTGCAGGTTGGGAGCTATGAGCCAGAGGCCTCCCAGGCTCTGCTCAGTCCTTCCTCTGTGGTCAGGCTCTCACCTGGAAGGAAATTCTGAACTCCTCTATCTGATCTTGGTCTGAGAAAAACAGGTAGGAAAAAGTGGGCCAGACTACTCACCAACCTGGAAGAGACTCTCCCACAGGACACAGATGGTTCCCGACTTCAGGCTGTTGGCCACACAGTGGTCCAGTCATGAGAGTACCACACAGAACTGATACTGACCATGCGGCATCCTGCCAGCCCTATCTCTGCCTCGTCCCATGCCCAAGTCCACTTAGTTTCCAATTCCAAAAATCTCACTTGCAATTATAGATGCTGCAGGGCAAGGTCAACCCCTAGTGGGATAAATACTTTGGAGAAGGTTTAGTCTTCTTTATTAATATTGGATATTACATATTCCTGCCTCACACATTGGTTACATAACCGACCTAGGTGGATTTCACTGCCCTAGTTTTCCTACTATAGTTTAAAGTCCTGGGAACATCTTCTTTTATTTTTTTTTTCTTTTGATAAAATAGCTGAAGACTCTTCCTCTCACTCCTAAAATGCTGTGATTCTGTAATTTGAGAGTCTTGGGAAGAGGCGCTTTGACATTCTCTCATTCTCTCTCTCAAGAGAGAGCAGCCACTGAGGAGAGGCAACCCAGACAATCTGCAAGGCCGGGGTGGGGGGGGGGGGAGGCTGATGTCTGAGGCCAAGAGGACAGGGCTGTCCTGCATGTGCCTTAGGTCGCGCTCATCAGAACCAGCATCACCAGAGGCTCTGGCCACAGTGGACAGTCTGCTGCTGTCCAGCTCTTCTCTATTTCTGATGGCTTCCCAGCCTGCATTCCTTTCACTTTCCTTCAGCAGAGGCACTTAAACAGCATCCCTTTGTCAGCAAATGTAGCAGTAACAACAATAATGGACTTGTTCTCTTTGGAATTAAAAAAAAAAATGATGGTCATCTATAAACCTATGAAATCCGGAGTCCCTTTAATATGCATATCTACCTCCATCTCTCCTTCCTTTCCTTTCCCTGTCTGTCATCACTCAGATATAGAGGGGGAATTTAAGAGTTGCTTATAGCACAGACAGAACCTGTGAGCTGTTTGCTCTGTCAGATGGTACTCGGGACTCTTCACAGTGACCTGTCAGACACCCTCTTTATTGAGAAAGTTACAGAGAAGCAGGCTCAGAGAAATCACCTCCTCTTCCTTCTAGTCCCCTCCTTTCTTGCTCCCCAGCCTTCAACACTGCCAGTCACCACCCCTAAAATAAAAATAGAATTCATGTATTTGGGGGATGCCTTGGATTAGAACTGGACTTAGCTTTCCAGTTCTTTCTCCCACTGTAGTCCATCATGCTCCTCAAGCTAACCTTCCTCCTACTCCTCAACTTCCTACAGCATTTTCTCCTTCTGTGCCATTCTTACCGACTCCAAACTACTCTTCCTTCTTCCCCACAACCTCAAGTTGTAGCTTTCTTCAACTCTCCAAGGCCCATGCCAAATCCTCATGACTTCCTAGAAAATCACATTTCCTCCTTAGACACCCACCAGACCCAACCCTAAGTAATGTCTTCAGGGTCATGTGTTATTCTCTCTTGTGACAGGCTGGCGTTTGTATGACGGGCTACATAAGGCCTCTCTGCAGCTCTCAAAAGCCTATGAGCCATCAGCAAAATGTCATGTATCCATTCCCTCTAGACTTTCTCTGGAGCAATCTCCTTCAGATTGCGCATGTGTAAAGCAGCCTGACTTCAAAGCAAAACCTATAATTCAGTTGGTGCCTTATGACTTTCAATGTGGGTTTGTGTTTTGAATCATTCTCCTTGGCCCAAAATCACTGACTATATCTTGTCTCCTTGGGTCAGCAGAAGAGCCTCCGTGGGACCTCAGCTCAACATATCTGGAGAGTGGTCACTCACTTATTTAAAGTTCCCATGAGGCTTCCTAAAGTGCTCTTTACAACTATTGTGTGGCCCGTCTGTTAAATCAGACCATGCTGCTCCTGCCCTCTAGCACCATAAATTTCACAGCACCCAGCAGAACTTTGGAGAATGCCTCTTGCCCTGGACAAATTATAAGACAAATGTCTTTGATGCAGCAGGCCCGAACAATGTCTTCGCAGACAGAGACAGCAGGCCGATACAACACCCCACCTCACTCTGGTGCCCGTTCGCCTGGCACAGCCCCAGTTGTCAGAGGCACATCCAGCTAAAGCAAAGAAATGAGCTCTTGGCTCCTCACAGGCTTTATCATCTGGGACCACGGAGTTGCCCTGGACCCCAGGATGTGGTCGCTGGTAATTCTTGGCTTTTATCCTTCTGTTGTTGTTTTTAGATAGGGTCTTGTTTTAAAAGCCCAGGTTTGTTTTGGGCAATCCTCCTGCCTCAGCCTTTCAAATGGTGAGATGACAGTCATGTGCTATATCACACCTAGCTCTGGCCACCAGGGATTTTAAGGATTTGCCACAGCTTTTTGTTCGCTCGTTTGCCTCTCTCCTGTGGCCAGTTCTTTGTTTTCCTTGTTTTTTTCCCCCTCCTCTCTTTCAATTCAAAATAGACAGGTCATAGTTAGTGTTCATTCTCAGGCAGAGAGCTCAAAACTGACTTTTCCAGTCCACAGTCCAACGTGCCCAAGAGGAATGTGAAAGAGAGGACTTAACAAATGCATATGTTATTGACAATTTGGAGGAACATTGATGATTTTTCAACCACTAGATGGCAAAGTGGGAAAAAGTGGCAGTTGAGTACTCCTGTGAGTGCTAAAGGGAAGGGGAGGAGGGTGCTGGGAAACAGAAAGGCAACAGAAACCTGTGCGCAGGCATCTCCAGTCCTGACAAAGAGTTCAGAAAGGTCTAATGCCTAGAGGACCTTCCACCTGCTGTCACCCCTCCTGTTGTAACCTGAGCCCCTCCCCAGTTCTCAGACTCCAAAATCAGATCTAATTAAAAGAAAATGGAAAAGGGCTCAGAACCTTTTCAGCTCTGGAGAACATGCAGACAAATAAATTAAAAAGTGGGAGAAGGTGGAACTAACCCAATAATCCGTGAAAAGCTCATTTCCCTCCCCGCCGCCACCAACGCAACAATGTCCTTCCTCCCTCCCCGTTCCCTGGTTCAGGGGCAGTGAGTGAAGAAATTGGCTAACAAGATCAGAAAATTTAATTACAGCTCTGCTGTCTCCTTCCAAGAAGTTGCCTGTCACACTTCCCCTTTAGAATGCTCTGTCTCTGAGGAGCTCCCATCCCTACTCATCTCTCTCCCTAGGTAGGCTCAGGACAGTAGACAGGGACCCTTTGTTATGGGGGTTTTAGGAGGATTAGAAAGAAAGATGAAAAGAGACAGTCAGAAAAAAAAAAAGAATGTCATTATCCCTTCATTTCCTTTGGTCTGCCCAAGCAATTTCTGCCTTGGTTTCTTCCCATGGAAAGGACTGTGGTAGCCAAAGGCATGGATTCCTTGCATTACAGACCTAAAGAGGGCCTGAGGCCCTTAGAAAGAAACACAAGAAGTGACGGTAAGACTTGCAGGTATAGCTTCCATGAGCATTGTATCCAATAAGATTGTGGAATGTTTTCGGCTCAAAATGTGCAAATACTCAGAAGAGTAGTCGTAATAGGGTCAGAAGCTCTCTTCAAACTAGAATTAAGAATGCTGTCAAAGGCTGGAGAGACAGCTCAATGATTAAGAACACTTGCTGCTCTCACAGAGTTTCCAGATTCAGTTTCCTAGCAGCCATGATGGTCACAACTATCCATAACTTCAGTTTCAGGGAATCTGATGCCCTCTTCTGACCTCCATAGGCACCAGGCATGTACATGGTGCATGCATACACAGAAATATATGTGTATAAAGCAAAAAAAATTACATACCTGAAATAAAATAAATCAAAGAATAAACGGGAGAGGAAGAGAAGGGTCAAAAGGACTGGGATTTTATCTGCCAAGGGGCAAACATTAATTTATGGCCAAACCTGGTCCACAAACCATTTAAGACAGAAATGACAATTTTAGAATTCAAGTCTCAGCTAACTAAAAAAGAAAAGACGCCTTCGCTTGCCTTTCTATTACTGGATAAAGTGAGGCATCAGGAAACGCTTTTCTTTGTGCAACTAAGACTTTTTGTGAATCCAGCCATCCTCCGTGTATGCCAACATCCGCAATCCACCTCCAGAGTTCTAAGGCACACTGGCATCCAGAATGATGCTAGAGAAAGACTCGGAGCCTTTTCAGCTCTGGAGGATGGCGACTTCCTCCAGGAAGCCACACCTCTGACCCAACAGAACTGGTGGGGAAAGAATGAAGAGGAAAGACAAGGAAACATGTAAGGAGAGACCAGCCAGGGTCTTTCAGGAGGATAGTAGCCAATTTGATTCCATTTGGCTGCAGGCACTAAAACATTCCCCTCAGGCAGTTAGGAACCTGGAAGCAGGACCACCGCCTTGACTACCTGGCTCAGGCTGTTCCCAGCTGCCTCAGTTTTAACTTCTGATTTTCATCCTCATGATCACAAGAAGCTGCTCAGTCTCCGTGTTCCAGGCAGAAAGCCGGAGACATTGCTTTCACCCATTGATTAGACAGAGTACAAGAGCCTTTCTGAAAGTATCAACCAAATTTGGCTTCCACTTCTTTAACTATACCTGAGACCCAGGGCCACATATGACTTTAAGGGTTACCGGTAATTGGACACATAGTCTCCCTCACTGAATGGGGAGTTGTCAGTAAAGAAGATCAGGGATGTTTGGCAAGATTGGCAGTGCAAGTCAAAGGAAGCAAAGGACAGCAGAAAAGCTGTAGGGTATGCTGGTCAGGCAAGAAGTAGGCTTTTTCCAGGGCAGTTGCCTATTGGGTGTAATCCCAGACGCTTCACATTTGGAAGCATGTACTGTACCATATCAGACCATGGGCAGCACAAAATGTCCCCAGGAAGGCAAGGCTGGACGGAACTCTTTGTCGGCGCCTGGCAATATCAGGATACAGGACCAAGACTGTTCAGTAAGAGACAGCAAAGACAGTAAAAAAATTCTGTCTGAGATGAAATGTTCAGGTAACAGGCTATGTGTCCAGGAGGCTAGATTCAGTAAGATCATCTGCAATTTTCTCAGCCAGGAACAGTGCTTCTGGGACCAGGCTATCAGACTGAAAGGAAAACGCCTGGGAAAATACGAATGACAGAAGAGCAATTGGAAAAACAAAAGTGAAGGCTTTAAACAAAGGCCCTCAAATCCTCCCCTGCATTCTCATGGCTGTCTCAATCCCTGACATTAAAAGCAATCATTTGGGACCAGCAAGATAGCTCAGTTGGTAGATAGGGTTGCTGCCAAACCTGATGACCTGAACTCTGTCCTAGATCCCACAAAGTAGCAAGAGAGAACAGACTCTACAGAGTCATCCTCTGACCTTCCCAAAGTGTTCTGTGTCTACCTGACATTCTGGATTTGTGTGCACATACAGAGATATAGATGGATGGATGGACTGTCAGACAGACAGATGAACAAACTTTTTGAACACTCATTTGGTCAGAGTCCAGTCTGAAGCAGAGGGTCTGGCAGCCCACAAATGGGTTCTGTATGGAAAACTTGGAGTAGCAAGTACTATCATGGGAGGCCTTCCAAAACAGCAGGTCTGTTCTTCCCTCTCAGTACTGGGAACAACTGTGCAAACTCACATTTTCATGCTCAGCAGCTCAGAGCTCCAGTTGAACCTCCTGTCACCAGGGATATCTGTTACTCTGACTATTTCAAACCTTTGCACATGGGTAGGGTTTTCTTTCTAAAGACACTGATGGAGGAACAGGAGCAGGTAAACATGAACTGCCCGGAGCCACTCTTCTGATTCTTCTCACAAAGATTACACGGGCAAAGGTTGACTTCTTCCACCGGTGCACACCAGGGGATGCCCAGCTGAGATCTCATCAGGCTGTGGTTTGTTTGCACATCCTTGATTCATTTCACTGCCCCAGCGTTCAGTGTCCGTCAGCTGCGTTTGCTGTGTACTTGACAGACATGCCTTCCAGACAGAATTCGGCTATGACACTCCATCCCAGAGGGTTGCTCTTAGAAGGACTCAGGAGGGAGAAGCGGTTAACAGGAATGCCACCTTAGCAGCATATAGATCTTCAGGGTCTGCAGGGTTATGCAAATCAATTTCCTGATTCGTTTCTCCACCATCGTCGCTCTGTGAGGTAGCCTAGAGGGACAGTGCTGTGAGGTAGGCAAAAACTCAAATTCTGGCTCCAGACTGCCTGAGTTCCAAGCTTGGTTCTGCGGTTCTAGGTTCTGTTCACAAAATAGCTGTGTGGATTTCCCCAACCCCTCTGTAGCTCAGCTGTGGCATGTTTTAAAGCAGATAGTTCAACCACAACTCTCAAGCGGAGTTGTTGGGAAGATTAACCATTCACACACAGCACCGTGGAATAGCTCTTGTAGGCGTGATGTGTTTGTTACATGTTGTGTGGCTTTTTTCCTTCTAATTGGCACATTCCCTCCTGGTGGGAGGAGGGTAGCTCATAAACTGAGAAGCCCAAAATGCTCCCATATTCACCAAGCTCCTTCGGAAGGTTGTAGAAGGAGTAACAGGGAACAAGGAACCGGAACAAGGAGACACTTTGCCGGAGCTGCAAATAGTTATACAGGAAATTCCACGAATGAGGCCTCACTACGCTGTCACTCATGCTGAGGTGGGCTTTTCAGTGATGCAGCTGCCGGAGTCACTCATGGCCTACAACTCACCCCTCACCCTTGCTCCTGTAAGCGATCCCAGGAAAATCATTGTCTTACAAACTTGGATAGAATAATTTCTTTGGTCCGTCATCCGTGTTTTATCTGAGGTATACGGAGGTTCGTTCACATACCACAAGTTCATTGTCAAAACATTATTTTCTAAGTGCAGAAAACACGTGGTGCTTGGATATGGGATGTTAGAACTAGAGAAAATTCAGTTACGTTTTATGAACCATATAAGTAGACACAGCCTTCACAAAAGGATCCACCCAGGCTGTGGCTGGTCCCTGAAGGTGAACCAGAGGCAAGTCTACACCTGCAGTCTTCCCCTTCATGATATCTTCTGAAGTTCTGTCCAAACCGAAGGAAGGTATACAGCCAGCAGCAGGAACCAAGAGGCAACTGAAGTGGCTAATTTTATACATCAATATGGCCAGGCAATGGCACCCAGCTCTGAACTCAAACATCTGTTTAAGTGACTTTCAAGAGACTACCACGGACTAGAAAGATTGCTCAGTGTAATGACCTGAATGAAAATGGCCCTCATATGCTCATAGAGAATGGCACCTTTTTGAAAGGATTAGAAGGTGTGGCCTGATAGAGTATGTGTGGTTGGAAGCGTTTCACTGAGAGTGGGCTTTGAGGTTTCAGGAGTTCACACCAGGCACAGTGTCACACTCCTTTTCTGTTGCCTGATGATCTGGATGTAGAATTTTCAACTAGTCTTCAGCACCATGTCCGTGTGGGTGCTGCAATGCTTCCCGCCATCACAATAATGGACTAAACCTCTGAACCTGTAAGCCAGCCTCAATTAAACATGCTGGAGAAGATGTGGAGAAAGGGGAACCCTCCTCCATTGCTGGTGGGAATGTAAACTTGTACAACCACTTTGAAAAACAATCTGGCACTTTTTTTTTATTAGAAAATTAGCAATAATGCTACCTCAAAATCCAGCTATAGTACTCCTAGGCATATATCCAAACTATGCTTAAGTACACAAGAACATTTGCTCAACCATGTTCATAGCAGCTTTATTCACAATAGCCAGAAGCTAGAAACAACCCACATGTCCTTCAGTTGAGGAATGTATACAGAAATTGTGGTACATTTACACAATGGAATACTATGCAGCTATTAAAAACAAGGAAATGATGAGATTTGCAGGCAAATGGTAGGAACTAGAAAAGATCATCCTAATGAGGTACCCCAGAAGCAGAAAGACACACATGGTATATACTCACATATAAGTGGATATTAGACATATAATGTAGGATAAACATACTAAAATCTGTACACCTAAAGAAGCTAATCAAGGAGGACCCTGGGTAAGATGATCAATCCTCATTAAGAAAGGCAAATGGGATAGACATTGAAAGAGGGAGAAAACAGGGAACAGGACAGGAGCCTACCACAGAGGGCCTCTGAAAAACTCTACCCAGCAGGGTATTGAAATCAATGCTGAGACTCGTAGCCAAATTTTGGGCAGAGCGCAGGGAATCATATGAAAGAAAGGGGATATAAAAAGACCTGAAGGGAATAGGAACTCCACAAGGAGAACTACAGAACAAAAAATCTGGGCACAGGGGTCTTTTCTGAGATTGATACTCCAACCAAGGACCATGTATAGACATAACCTAGAACCCCTGCATAGATGTAGCCCATGAGAGCTCAGTGTCCAAGTGGGTTCCCCAGTAAGGAGAAAAGGAACTGTCTCTGACATGAACTCAGTGCCTGGCTCTTTGATCACCTCCCCCTGAGAGGGAAGGTTAACCTTACCAGGCCACAGAGGAAGACAATGCAGACAGTCCTGGTGAGACCTGATAGACTGGGGTCAGATGGAAGGGGAGGAGGACTCCCCTACCAGTGGACTGGAGGAAGGGCATGGAAGGAGAGATGGAGGGTGTGATCAGGAGGGGACAAGGGAGGGGGCTGCAGCTAGGATACAAAGTGAATAAATTGTAATAAATAAAAAACAAGTTAAAAAAAAAGAGTTACCATGGTCATGGTGTCTCTTCACAGCAATACAAACCCTAACTAAGATACCCATGTGTGTCAAGAAAGTGCTTGTCAAGCAAGTGTTAGGACCAGCTCCCAAAACAAAGCCAGACATAGTGATGTGTAAGTGTAATCCCAGCACTGGGGAGGCAGAGACAGGCAGATCCTGGAGGCTTTCTGGCCAGCTGGTCTTTGCCAAATCAGTGAAAAATCCAAATTCAGTGAGAGATTCTGTCTCAAAAAAATATGAAGAGCAACTGAGGAAGACACCTGCTATTGACCTCTAGCCCACAGGGTCACATGTATACATATGTGCATGTACCTACACACACACACACACATACACACATACATGCACACATACAAACTCACAGGGTATTATTAATGCTTCAGTTAAACCCATTTGAGTAAGTCAGGTAACCCTCTGTGGTGTAGATGAGACCCATCCAGACAGTAGAAGGCTGCAATACTGAAGACTGGTTTCTCAAACAGAAGGAAGTTCCCTTGGGTTTGGAGCACAGGAAGCTGACTGTTGTCCTGCTGTGTGTGGAATGCAAAGCTTCAATCTCCAGTTGCTGGCCTGCTCCTAACTCTTGAATTCCCAAGTTCCCAAAACCACATAAGCCTAGTTCTTAAAATAAGTCCCTCATATACCTAAACATATATGTATGTTTCTATGTATACATACAGGCTATGATATTATATGTGCTACTCTTTGCGCCTCTGGAGAATCCTAAGTACCATTCCTAAGGGGCCAGGGTACTAACGCCTCAGCTATGTTTTATGCCCAAATGACACTGCTGATGATGTCTGTTGCTTATTTTGAAGCTCTTTAGATAGAATTCTCCACTTAGAAAATAATAACCAATATCAAAACATATACAAAATAACCCAGATGCTCCTAACCTTGCTAGACTTATAAAAGACATAAAGGCCTGAACAATGTCATGCCACACCCTAGGTAGGTAGTTCCAACCCAGGGGACAGTCTCAGAGTAGCCACTGGAAACTCAGTGATGTTCACCCTACTGTGTACTGGTTTTAGGTATGTCATGATTGAAAGGATAAGGCGGGCAGGAGGAAACATCACCTGCAAATACAAATCCCACACAAAGTCAAGGCTAGAAATGTCAGCTAAATAGTGGGGGCGGGGGGAATAGGTTAGGGCATGAATATGGATGAATTCAAAGAAAATAGAACAGAGGGTGAGAGAAAGAGAAGATGATAGAAGGTTGGCCCAAGGAGAGGCGAAGTAGGACTCTGTTGTACGATTAGAACCTGGGAAGAGTTGCTGCATGCAGTGGCTTGTAATCCCAGCACTCTGGGAGGTAGAGGCAGGAGGATTGCTTTGAGTTCAAGGCTAAACTGGTCTCCAAAGTGAGTCAAAGACAGCCAAGGCTACCCAGAGAAACCCTATCTCAAAAATAAAAGAGGAATGGTAGATGAAGGACACATGGTAGGCTATATCACACGGGTATTGCTGCTATGACCGTTGATCAGTTGCAAAGGGTGGGGCCGCACTGTGTGCAGTAAAGAAACATGCTCCCTTTGGTTTTGCATTGCTTCTTCAGTCCCTCTGATATAGCATCCTTCCTTGCGGGATACTCAGAGGCTTAGCCAACCCCTGACACCCAGCAAAGCCAAGAGGATGTCCCAGATCTCCAAACAATTAACAGAATTTTCTCAATATAGCACACCAAATGCCTTGAACTCTGCAGGGGAATGGTGTTATACAAATCTAAACATCAGGAATGTTGAGCATCCTAGTCAGCTGGAGCTAGCAGTGACCATGAGGTCAGCCCACATCTGTTCTGTCTCACAGCCGCCCTGAGCAGGCTGCCCACCCGCTCAGATACCCAAGCCCTCTCAAGGAAGAGCATAAAAGTAAACAACTGCTGGGGAACTTTCTTCCTTTCCTCACTTCTGCTGTCTTCTTGCCTCTGCTTTCCCAGAGCTTTTCTTAATGAATGTGCCTCAGCATATTTCTTTCTTTCCAATATTGCTTATAGACATCACAGGGCATATATAGCAGGCTTTTGAAATGGTAGAGGTGTTTGGATAAAAGAGAGGGGTGGTGGGTAGGGTAGAGACCTTGCTCCTAACGGTGGTGTTTGCCTGGGATCCAGAAAAGCCCTAAGAATGATCAGTGACCCTACATCTGACTGGCTGACTTCATCTAGATGGCAGTCCACTTCACCCTACAGTCAATTAAGATGAAGCAATCCTATGTGGATCCTCCTTTTCCATGGTAAAAATAGTGCCAAGATTTTGGCCTACAAGGAAAGAAACTAATGGGCCCCCAAGAAACCATGATCTTTCCAGAAGTTACAAAGCTATTCTGAGCTATCTGAGAGAATCACAGACTTGAGAACCCAGGAGAGACATAGCTGTTATTTAAAGAGGCATGATTTAAAGCAAGGTTCACAAATGACGGCCCATGGGCTAACGCTAGGCTGTCAACTGTCTTTATAAATAAAGTTTTATTAGGACACACTGTGCCCATTCAATAAACATTGTCTATAGATCTCTGGCCTGGTTGAATATTTGCAACAGAAATTGGTCCACGAAGCCTAAGTATTTACTGCTCGACCTTTACAGAAACAGCTGACCCTGGCTGTAGCACATGTGGCTTTGAATGTTCCCACTCTTCTTCCTGTTCCAATCCCCACCCAAAACACACACCACACACAGACACAGACACACACAAGCACATCTGTACCCTGCCTTGCCTTTGCTTCCTGGCAGAGTCCCTGCTTCTCTGTATCACCCAGTCCTTGTGCATCCTGTCAATCTTTGCATCCCCATCTCCGGCCCCGCCTGGGTTGTTTTCTCTCTACTTCTTCTTACTATGTGTATTCCCACGAATAACTGATTATATATAAATAGAGGGGCGTTGTTTTCTCATTTGTTGAACTTGCAAAGAGACCTACTCTAATTATGAAAATGAATGGGTAGGTGCTTTGTATTTACCAAGAGGAAAAAAAAATTCAGCAAGAAACAGAATTCCTCTTCAGTTCTGTGGTCCTCTATTTTCTCCCCCATTGTAGCTCAATGGCGCATGGAAGGAAAGATCCCTCCTACACACATAGCCCTGTATTTTTCAAAACACCCTTAAAGAATGTCATTGTGCAGACCCTTTAGCTGGGTTACCTGAGACCTGGGTTAGCAGAGACCTTGAGAAATTCTAGCCCACATTTGTAATTCAAGTTAGGAGACATTAATTGGAAGCACAGTTCTGTAACATCTTTGTCTGGGAGGGTTTCGGTCACTTGAGAGGTTTTCCACAAGTGAGCAATTATGGGGTCACAGAAGAAACCCAGCAACAGTCGTTTCCTTTATTACAGCGCTCATCACAGTCTGACTTCTATGATAATTGTGAAGCTATGAGCAAATTGAGAGTATTCTTTACTCATTTTCATAACCATCACTCCCTCAGCCTACCCAAAGACCTTGCACAGCGACTGCCGCATCGTGATAATGAGCTACTGTTAACTACAGTGGCTTCTTTGTGCCATGGAGACATTAAGCAATTCACATTTAGATTTCATCCTAACAAGCACTTTGCTGGCAGACGTTATTAGTGCCATTTCACACCTGAAGAAACTGAGGTTCACAGAAGTCAGCTGGCAG
This sequence comes from Pachyuromys duprasi, assembly GCA_028658305.1. Taxonomy (NCBI): domain Eukaryota; kingdom Metazoa; phylum Chordata; class Mammalia; order Rodentia; family Muridae; genus Pachyuromys; species Pachyuromys duprasi. The sequence goes on from CM053749.1 coordinate 19,271,260, forward strand.
CTGAAGACCTTGTCCGACAGCTTCTGTGGTCTTCTGTTGCAGAGCTAGCTCACTCCCCGTCTTCAGGTCCCCATGTTTGTGTCTGTCCTTGATGGCTTGACATTGACCATCAGTTCTGGCTTTGACCCTGACTTTTTTACCCTGGCTTCCTGACCAGCTTGAGGAATAACAGTGATTCTCCCTGACCTCACTCCCTTGACAATCCTGGCCTTGGCTCCTTAGAGAGGTAGATGCTTCTCGGCCATTAGGAAGAATAAGAGTCGGCTATCAAGCCATTGGAGGGCAGTAGAACTTTGACCTCTTTCCATGCTTCTAGAAAGGGGGAAAGGAGTGACAGTCTTGTCTTCTGAAAACTCCACCAAGGCGTGTAGCAACCTCGTGAGAAGTTTTCCAACCTGGCCAACGAGTCTACCAAACAGGAAAATAGAGTTTCTGCTGTGGCCTGAATGTGACATGTTCCCCACGGGCTCATGTGATGGCCACTCCCTTAGTCCCCAATTGGTGGACTGTTGGGGGAGACTGTGGAAGCTTTAGAAAGTGGAGCCTCATTTGAGAAAGTGAGTCACTAGGGGCGAGGCATGAGGTTTTTATAACCTGGCCCTACTTCTGTTACTCTGTTTCCCAGTGCAGATGGAGTCTACCCAGCTGTTTCCTGATCTCTTCATGGTATGATGAACTCTATCCCCTCAAAATTAAGCCCTTCCTTCTTTAAGTTGCTCTGGTCAGGTATTTGGTCCTAGCAACTAATGCAAGTTCTATTCTAATTTGCTCCACTTCATTGGCTATCACCCAAGTTCAATCAATACATAGGTGGCTCTGATGATGTAAATGTCCTCGGTTCCCTCCTGCCCTCATCCCAACAGCCATTCCCAAGTAAGAGCAAATGGGATCAGAGGTCCACTTCCACAAGTGCACTCTGCAGGAATCACACCAGCCTCAGTTCTAGGCAGCAGACGCCAGACTGGAGCCACCATCCCCCCGACCAGTAGCTTATGTAAAACCAATGCCCAGTCTCCAAGGTATTCTGCCTCCCAAATTGGCATAGACTGCTGCCTTCTCTACACACCTGCTGACCCCATACCCAGAGAATCTGAAAACTGTTTATTGCTCTCATCAATCTACATTCTTACATTCCAGTAGCTCATTTGGAGCTGGTATTTCTGCCAGGGCCAGACACTCAAGCTTCTGACTGAAGATACTGGCTTCTATCATCAAGTGGATCTACCCTCACTGACCACCAGCCCTCCTTCCTACTATTGGTTTCCCACCCTTTGTATATAAGAGAATGAGAGAAGATGAATTTCAGAATGAATTTACATACCACCAAATGCTGGTGGTTAAAAAAAGATAAGGTCATGATAGATTTCCAAGAGCTTATGACTCTCCTAAATTATATATTTAAAAAAATGTTGCAGAAAGAGACCTAGAAATAACAGAGACAGAGATAGGAAATCCTGTGTACTCTTCTGGGGCACATATCCATAGACTTTAGGGGATTTTAACATGGTTTATAACAAACAAGAAAGTTAAGAACTATCAATTTGATTCATTTGGTAAATGTAAAACTGAAAACAGCTACGGAAAGTTTCCTTTTGCTCATGCATCTCCAAAGCCTGGAATGTTCTCCTTCCTTTCCTCGATCCCTTTCATGTCTAGAGGAGGCAGGGGAAATTCTGACTTGCTTTGGTTTGTACAGAAGCTCTCCCGCTCTTCTAGAGATATCTGGAACCCCAAAGTGTATTCTCTTGGCCAATAGCCTTTGCACAGTAGGCAAAATCTGACTGGCCAGCTGACCTTGCTCCTGCTGTTCATGTTTCTTCTCACTAAAATACTACCCTCCTTAGAAATCAGCACTATGGTGAGGGGGGAAATAGGGGAAGATAGAAAAATGAAGAAATGGGAAAACAGGGCCAAGACATCGGGCTTCCCACGCTCACCATGGCCATTCTGGCTTCAGCTGGCCTTGAGCTTGAGCAGCTCGGTAATTACACATTGAGCAACAGCAACAATGCTACTGCTTCCCAGGATGCAGCAGTCCCTGTGATCCTCCTCTGAGCAAGAACAATTTTGAGAATTACCTGTGGGGGGGGAGCAGTCCAGCTGTTGCATCTTACAGTACACTGGGACCTCCTGTGCTTCTCTAGGTCAAGACTTCTCTAGAGCTCTCCCAGAGCTGCATTGTACCCAGACTACAGCTGTCCCGCTGGTACCTCTGAACTGTTTCTTAGCTCGCGGCCAAATAAGGCTGCTTCTGGATTCATTACAAAGATGGAAAGAAATTTATTTTAGAAAGTTTACAATTTGACAGTAAAATTTCGCATCAAGAATTAGGCAGATAAATCTAGGAATTTATTTTATAGCGTCAGAGAAGTAGGTTTTTGGACAATGAAAAAAGAGGAGTTGACCTCTGAGTATCAACCCCTGAGTACTCACCAAAGGGTGTGCCCTTGTGAGAGTTTCCCAGCCTGGCCAAACATTTGACAGGATATGGAAACAGAGGTTTTGCTGTGGTTTAATTGTGAGCTGCCTTCCTACAGGCTCATGTGATGATCAGTTGGTCCCTGCATGGTGGTGCTGCTCTGGGAGGATGCACAGCTCCTCATTAGAGAAAGTGAGAGACAGACAGACAGAGACAGAGACACAGACAGAGACAGAGAGACAAATGGAAAGAGACAGACAGAAAGATAGAGAGTAGATAATACTGGTGAATATTAGATGATAATAAAGAGACAAATGATTGATAGATAGAGATACTTAGAGATAGATCAATAGATGATAGATTGATTGACAGATAATAGATAGATGATAGAAATAAATAGATATATCAATAGGTACATGATAGATTGATAAATATATAGCTACATAGAGACTGATATATATCACTAGGTAGATGATAGATAGATAGATAGATAGATAGATAGATAGATAGATAGAGATAAATACATAGAGGTTGATAAATAAATAGATGATGGATAGATTGATTGATATATAGATAGTTGATAGATGATTGATAGATAATTGATATATACATAGATACATAGATATTGATAGATCGATCAATAGATGATAGGTAGGTAAGTAGATAGATAGATAGATAGATAGATAGATAGATAGATAGATAGATAGATAGATAGATAGATAGATAGATAGATAGGATGGCTAGACAGACAGACAAGCGCAGTCAAGGTTATTTGAATTGGCTTCTCCACCTGGTGTCACTGTCATTTTTGGTAGCTGCTGTGCCATTGCTGTTGTTTTCACAGTTGCACTCTCTATTTCTTCATTTTTATCTAAATAAGTTTTCTTTTTCTTTAGTAAAACAGCATATCTGTAAAGACAGGAAAGATGCTGTGTGTGGAAGGATAAGACAAAAAGGAGAAGGGGTTCGGTTTTACAGCCACTCAGCAGGTCACTCTGAAAGAATTTCATTTATACCCTGAACCAGACAATTTGATGCGATTGTAATAGTTGGCCCCCGGCCCACTTGCTTATTGGAACCATTTTCCAAACGGCATCAACTCATCAACTCAGCCCTCATCTCTTGGGTCTCATGTGAGTCCTCAAAGACTGAGGAGGAAGTGTCTTACATGTATTGATGCTGTTGTCTGTGCTTCTCAGTGGCCTTCACTCCACTGGCCATGTTTGAGGTCACTCTTCTCTGACAGAAACCATTTTGTCATCAATAAGATTAGATGCACAAAAGACCTTTAACAATATACAATATCCTTTCATGATAAATGTTCCAGAGAATCTAGGAATACAAGAAACATAGACCCACATTTTAAAAAAAGGTGTACAGCAAGCCCACAGCCAGCATTCTGCTAAACAGAGAAAAGCTCAAAATATTTTCACTAAAATCATGAATAAGGCAAGAATGTCCATTCCTCCCATCCTGTTCAGTATAATGCTTGAAGTCTTAACTAGAGCAATAAGACAAGAGAAGAAGATAAATGGGAAAAAAGAAAGGAGAAAGTCCAAGTATACTTGAAAAAGATATGGTTCTACACACACACACACACACACACACACAAACTCCAAAGATTCCACCACAAGTCTCCTACAGCTAATGGACGTGTTATATATAATATCAGAATGTAAAATTAATACACAAAATCAGTAAGCTTTCTGTATGCAGATGATAAACGTACAGAAAAAGGAAGCAGGGAAACAATCCCTTCTGCAATAGCTTCAAAATAATAAAGCACCTTGGAATAAACCTAAGCAAGGAAGCAAAAGATACGCATAATAAAAAATTTTTAAGACATTAAGAAAAGAAATTGAAGAAGGTACCAGAAGATGTAAAGACCTCATAGGCTCATGGATTGGTAGGACTAATACTATAAAAATGGCCCTCCTACCAAAAACAATCTATAGAATCAATGAGATCTTCGTCAAACTCCCAATGCAATTCTTCACAGAGATGAAAAATAATCTTAAGTTTCATGTGGAAACACAAAAGACCCAGGATAGCCAAGACAATATTGACTAACAAAAGAATTGCTGGAGGTATTACCAATGCAGATTTCAAGTTATACTACAGAGCTATAATAATAATAATTTTAAAAACATCATAAAAGAGTCACAGTGATCATGGAGTTAGAATTTAGGACTATTTTAATTACTCTTCCATTGCCGTGATAAAACATTATAACCAAAACAACTTAGAGAAGAATTTATTTTGGCTTAGTTCTTGAGGGTTGGAGTCTAGAGTGGAAAGGCGTGGCAGTAGGGACAGGAATCTGCAGGCACACATCTTGAATTGTGAGCATAAAGCAGAGAGAAGAAACTCAAAATGACACAAGGCTTTAAATGCTCAAAACCCAGTAACATACTTCCTCTAACAGTACCACACCCGTAATCCTCCTAACCAGTTACCAACTGGGAGCCAAGTATTCAAATGCCCAAGGCTATGAGGTACATCTTATTTAAACCATCACAAGGACGCACATAGAAACCTACATTCCTATAATCACCTAGTTGTTTTTGGTTTTTTGTTTTGTTTTGTTTTGTTTTGTTTTTTCCTAAGAGGCCAATAATACACATTGGAGAAAAGACAGAATCTTCAACAAACATTGCAGGTCAAACCACATAGCTACTTGTAGATGAATGAAACTAGACTTCTCACCTACATAAAACACAACTCTAAATGGATTGAGGACCTCAACATGACATCTGACACCCTGAATCTGACAGAGGAAAAAACATGGAATATGCTTGAACTCATTTACACAGAACAATACTTTCTGAACAGGACTCCAATAGCACAGGCATTAAGACCAACGATTAACAAATGAAGCTAAAAAGTTTCTGTGCAGAAAAGAGCATTATTACTAGAGTAAAGAGGTGACCCATGGGGTAGTAACTAGAATATACAAAGAACTAAAAAAAATCTAATTGTCAAGTAAACAAATAACCCAACTAAGCAATGGGACATAGAACTAGAGCATTCCTGAAAGATAAAATACAAATGGCCAAGAAATATTTTTTTAATGCTCAATATCTTTAGCCATCAGGGAACTGTAAATTAAAACTACTTTGAAATTTCATATTGTCCAATTCAGAATGGCTAAGATCAAAAGAATACATAATAACAAAAGCCAGCATGGATATGCTGAAAGGTAGACATTTGTTCCCTGCTGGTGGGAGCGCATACTGGATTGACCCTACCTATATTTGATGAACATTCCACCATACTCCACTGGAAAAGGGCAATGCTTGTGCCCACTCTTCTGTTCACAGCCATCTCCTAGAGGCCTCCCTTCCCCCTGGATACCCTTCACTCCAATACTTCCACCACCAGCTCTCTGCCCCTGTTCTAATTTGGTGACCCACCTTGTGGATGAACCCCACTTTTGACTCCTTAGAGTTCTCCATGCACACATTCCAAGCTCAGTGAGTTTGCTAAAATGATAATCAATTGTTCTAGTCTATCTGGGACAGATAGGATTCCCAAATCATGAGATTTACAGAGCTAAAGCTAGACAGTCCCAAGTTGGTCAGTGAGCAGATGAGGTCAGCTAGTAAACAGAAGGACTAAGACACTTCCAAACCTTTGTTCTTTTATAGCATTAGATCATCAAGCACATATGCTATGTGTTCTATACACAGAATAGAAACCCGTCAAAGAATGGTAATCCAGTGAGACTCATCTTCCTCAAAAGAACATGATATGTGGAATAAGCCTATTGCACAAGCTTCTGAGAATATATATTAATATATTAAATACCACCTTAGGATAGCCATATGTTCTGGTATGCCTGGGACACTCCCGATTTATACCTGTTCTCTGAACATATATTAGCAATACTCCCTTTTCTGTCTCAAAGTGTTCTAGATGGAACAATAAATTATATGGTCGCCCTTACCACCAAATCCCAGAGCCAGGTGATTAGGCTCTTGATTAATAGGGTCTTTCCCTAGAACTTTAACTAAAACCCAGCATGACTTCCTCTGCCATTGACAGGGCAGGCTTGCTTGGCAAACCAGTCACCCGCAAAAGCCTCATTTCCCCAGCCCAGCTCTCAGCCGATAGGAGCTCGCACCACCAATGGAGAAGTTCCTGCCCTGGCTTCTAGGCAGAAATCAGCCTGAAGAATCAGTCCTCACAACACATCAAAGGAGCGGGCCCAGCATTAATTGGCACTCTGCAAAGATTTATGCACCATTCATCATTATCTCCTGCTGAGAAACAAGACAGATATAGGGCATTCAGCGGGTCCTTCAGAAAAAAGTGTCTTGACAGATCTTTGAACCTAAAATGTCTTAAGTAATTGGGACACCCACTCAGGGACAGGCAAGATAAATGACCTGGTTTGTAGAGTACCCACGCCCTTGTGTGCTGGCCCCTCCCTCTTCTCTATTTCCACCTCTTCTCCCAAACCTCAGCCCCCAGTCTTCCCTAACAGCCTCCTATGGCCTCTCCTGTTCATTAGTAGCTCCATAGGAAGACAAATTGGAGCAGGAAGAAAAAGCCCATATTAGTCACTGACAGTATGTTAGATGGGAGAAGAGGCAGAAATGAATGGTTTGAGCCTGACTGTGGGTTGTATGTGTGATGACATTACCAGTTAGTGTTGTCTTCTAGTTAGCAAAGGCTTTATATTCAGTCAGTCACCTGGAGTGGTCAGTAGCCCAGAGATGATAGACAAGAGCAGAATGGAGACCTGCTGGGAGGTAATTACATAGCAACCTGTGTGCCTACCATAAAACCGTAAGATCAGAGGAGCTCCTCTTGTCAGGCATGAAGGCTACTTGGCACCCAGTGCCCAGTTCACCCAGTTTATCAAAGCCGTCCGTGGAAAGTAACAAACTCACCTGCATTCCCTTTATTCCCTACCCCTACCTCCTGTATACACCCGCCCCCCAACACACACACACATTTCAGCCCCAGGAGCTGTGAGTTTCAGACACAGTTTGAATGGGACAGGAGAAAAACTTTCCTATACTTTACCCATCGTAGTTCAGTAACTGTTGGCCATCAGTCCTTACACACAGTATACAAAGATAACAAGGACAGCATTCTCACCCTTCAGAAATGGTTCATTTCCATCTAAACTCATTTTTAAAAGTGGTAAAGAATGTCATAATGCAAAAGTAGGGTCATCCTGAAGTAGAGGTGGTGAAACCTTGTCAAGCCTGAAGACTTGTAAGACTGAACCTGAAGTAGGATTGGGGGGCGCAATTTATTGAGCCCAGGATTTAGAGAGGAAAATCAAGGTTTTGTGCATTTGGAAATTAACCTATCAGGTGTCACTACTTTTAACTCGAAAGAGGATGTTTTCAAAAAGAAAAGCCGTTGGGTTTGGTTTTTTTTTTTGTTTGTTTGTTTGTTTGTTTGTTTTTTTCCTGAGTCTAAGAGATTCTTTTATACCGGCTGAGTTTGTTATGATTTGATCAATAAAGCCAGGGTCATAGGTCAATTATCACAAGGTTGGTAAATAAAATCAACTTCCTGTAGCAACTATAAATTATAAGTTGAAAGAAGTAAGTTCCATGTTCTAAAGTAAATACTCTAACATTCTAAGATGTATGTAGATGCAGACGAATCTTTCAAGATTACCTGCTGTAAATCAACAGAGCTTGGAGTTATAAAAAAAAAAGAGTTTTTCACATACAAAAACAAGCCTTCACTTCAGTTGGTAAATAAAATTGTTTTGGAACTTGGTTTTTATACTAAGAAACAGATTCACTTAAAATTTTAGTAACTGATAAGCATTCATTGTTTTTTATCATGAAGAATCGTAATTTATGCATTGATTAATATTTATACTAGCTGATTGCCTTATGTAAGAGATCTGCTCATGTTCCTGGCTTCTGCTTTCTTTCTGCTTTTGAGAAGAGCTTGCAATGACCCAATATGTGGAACTTTGCAAATTGCTGTTTGGCCTATGAACTTGAGCCACGGTTCTCTCATCTCTGTGTCTGTGCTATAAGTGGGAAGACTTCTTTGATCACAGAAAAGAAGGGAAAGATGTGGAAGTTCTCTGGGTGGCCACACTCCCAGAAATCCAGTTCCTTGCCCCTGGTAAGCTGCTGCTGAACAACCTCAGGAGATTCCTGCTCCCAGGTCCAGAATATCCCCCAGCCTATGCCCTGATCACTTTTTCTCCACTTCTTTGTCCTTGGTCTTCTCCAGTGGCTGAAGCCCTGAAGCTATCCCTCTTCCCTCAGAAGGTCCCACACCACTGGAGTCTATGATGATTCGTTTTTGTCACCTAATACAAACCAAAGGGTCCTGGGAAAGGGGACCCTTCAGACTGACCTGTGGAAGTGTCTGTGGGGCATTTCCTTGACTAATGACTGAGGTGGGAGGAACCAGCCTTCTGTGGGTGTCGTCACCCTAAGCAAGTGGTCATGGGTTATATAAGCAAAGCAATCAAGGGAGCCATTGGCAGCAGTCTCTAGTTTAGCTCTGCTTTATGGTTCCTCCCTCCAATTCCTGCCTTGACTTCTTTCCATGGTAGATTGTGACCTGTAAGCCAAATAAATCTTTCCCTCCCAAAGCTGTTTTTGGTAGTAGTGTTAATCACAGAAACAGAAGCAAACTGATACAGAGCCCTGTGCATTTTCTAACAGTCCTGTTGCTTTCCACTGTCAAGAAGCAGCCAAACCTCCAGCCCTAGCTCTTGGGACCAAAGGTTTATGAATTCAGTTCTTCACAGTATCTATATGCTAGAACCCTCAACCCTTAGAACTTGAGGTCCAGTTTCCTGCTCTTTCCAATACCATCCTTACCTCCCACAATGGGGCAGAGCTGGGAATCTGTGCCAAGTGGTGGTTTATTCCCACAGTACAGAGCCTGAGAACTCCTGAAGCCTAGAAATCTCCAGATGAGAACGTTTGTTTCTCAATACCTCTCTGGAGACCTTTAATTCTAAAACTGATGAAACCCATCAACACTATTGAGATATTTTCCTCCATGAGAAAATACCATGCCCCAATCAAATATACCATCTACAATGTGGGGTGGTTTGGGGGGAGAGGGTTGGAGAACATGGCTGCACACTTATGCAAGTCTGGGGTCAAATTCTATCCATGACGGTTATGGTATCACCTCTCTAAGGAGTTTGGAGCAGGCCATGGGAATCTAGAAAAAGATTGAGAAATTAAAAGTGGGTACCTATAAAAATTTTAGAAATAAATAAATACAAATTAACCATAACAACACTGAAAGTACATGTCAGAGACAGCAGCTATGAAGAAGATGGGAGTGGCTACCTAAAGGCAGCAGAGTGTGATGAGGGTTTCAGACGAGAAAGGTAGGCTGGCTCTCTCTTTGTGCCTGTGGGCAGCTCAGGGCTGCACTGAAGACTTTGCCAAGACTTTGCCACAGCTACGGGGCTATCAGGTTTCAACTCTGACTGTGGTAGTTGAAAATGATTTTATATATATTAGAAAGCATGTATTGCAATGGACTAAGGCCTTGGGGAAACTTAAGCTCTCTAAGTTCCATTTCATTAGTTACACTGAACAGCCCATGCAATCTGTTCTCAGTTTCTGGCTAGACTCAAAGGTATAGAACTTGGTTCTCCAGATGCTTAGGCAACAAACACAAAGCTCCCTTTCAGGCCTCCAAGATATGGGTAGGTCTCCTATCCCCTAGTCTCCACAGGACTTCTTCCCCTTGTCTCTTCATTAAGACAGTAGTTTGAAACATTGCTATATGCCAAGGGGTAATAGAAGTTATTGGGTGAGTAAGAAGTATATGATGTTAATATTAAAGAAGCTAAGGATATGTGTTTTCTTAATTAAAAGCAAGCAAGAATATTTCCACCATGACATCATTTCACTATCTTCCTATGTTAGTCAGGTCTTGGATGGTTGGAAAGGATAAAAGTCTAACCTCATACCAATCTATGCCAAAAGGAGGACTTATTGCAAAGTTATTGAACATCTAGGTTACTATTTGCTGTATAACAGATTATCTCAGTTGGCCTACATGAAATGCTTCCCTGTGTTTATGAATAAAGCAGACTGGGGATTTGGGTAGAGAACAACAGGAATTGCTCTGTTTCACAGTCTTAGAGCCTCAGTGGAGAAGATTTACTGGATGAGGAAGATTTCACTTGATGGCTAAACACCACAATTATCTGAGTTTACTCACTCACCTTCCTGGGTGTCTGATGCTAGCTGCTGTCATCCAGAACCTCAGCAGGGTGTCTGTAGGAGTATCTATGCTATGAGTCTCAGCATCTGCCTTGATACCTTGCAGGGTAGAGCCTTTCAGAGGCCCTGTGTGGCAGGCTTCTGTCCTGTTCCCTGTTTTCTCCCTCCTCCGATGTACACCCTCTTGGCCTTTCTGAATAGGGACTGAGCATCTTAGCCAGAGTCCTCCTTCCTGATTAGCTTCCTTAGGTATATAGATTTTAGTATGTTTATCCTATATTACATGTCTAATATCCGCTTATAAGTGAGTATATACCCTGTGTGTCTTTCTGCTTCTGGGATACCTCACTCAGGATGATCTTTTCCAGTTCCCACCATTTACCTGCAAATTTCATGATTTCCTTGTTTTTTTTTTAATCCCTGAGTAGTATTCCATTGTGTAGATGTACCATAATTTCTGTACCCATTCCTCAACTGAGGGGCATCTGGGCAAACTTTGGGCAAAGTGCAGGGAATCTTATAAAAAAAAGTGGTAAATAGTAAGACCTGGAGAGGAGCTCCACAAGGAGAGCAACAGATCCAAAAAGTCTGGATCCAGGGGTCTTTTCTGAGACTGATACTCCAGCCAAGGACCACTCATGGAGATGGCCTGGAACCCCTGCACAGAGGTAGCCTATGGCAGTTCAATATCCAAGTGGGTTCCATAGTAATGGGGACAGGGACTGTCTCTGACAGAAACTGATTAGTCTGCTCTTTTATCACCTCCCCCTGAGGGGGGAGGCAGCCTTACCAGGCCACAGAAGAAGACAATGCAGCCACCCTAGGATCAGAGGGAAGGGAGGAGGACCTCCATTATCAATGGACTGGGAGAGAGACACAGGTGGAGAGGAGGGAAGGTGGGATTGGGAGGGGAGGAGGAAGGGAGGCACAGGGGGGATACAAAGTGAATAAACTGAAATTAATAAAAATAAATAAATAAATAAATAAATAAATAAAAGAGTATCTATGCATGAACTCTCTGTTAGTGCTAAGCTCTTCATAGAATGGCTATTCTCAAGTAATGGAGCTTCTAACTTTGTAGCTCAAGGCTCAAGTGAAATTTTTCTAGCTGACAAATTGAAGTTGTACCTTTTACTACCTAGTATTGAAAAATGTATAGTATCCCCTATGCCCTGCTGGTTTAGTTATAGGCAAACCATAAGCCCACGCAGATTCAAGGGAAGTAGAAATATACTCTACCTCTCAGTAGTTACAATGTCAAAATAATTTGCAGACAAGGTTTTAAATAATTCTATTGAATCGTCTTGTGTAACTGTGGGAACCAGAGATTCAAACAGAGATAGAACTCTGTGTTTTTTGCATACAGACTTTTAAAATTTTTAGTTCTTTCTCTGTTACTAGACAATGGCTTCATCTGAAATGAGCAGACATGAGACCACCTAGAGCACATATGATAGAGATGCCCCCTGGAGGCTTATTCTTTATTTTTTCAAGCCATTCTCAGAAAGGAGGTAATTATTGTAAGACATTATGCATCCTCAAATGGTCTTTCATACGTATGATCCATAATGTTCTCTTATATGCACTGGCAATAGTAAGTTGACCTCAAGGTACTATAGAGGGACCCACACCTCTATCTCACTTCATATATGTTCAAGTTGTATGTCAGTGGTGGAGAAAGAGAAAAACCAAAACTTCTGACATTAACTGAATTTTGTTATGAGCTACCATTATGTATGACATTCTCTTCTCTGAACACTGAACACCTTGAAAATGCCTGATACTACATCATAAAATATAATATATATTTCAGGAAATGAGCAAATGAATATTCTAAGTACATGAGTCAATTATTATTTAGCATATTAGAAAAACCCAAGTTATACACAAAAAAAATTCAATGAAAATTACACTCAGACAAAACATGTCACAGTTTTGAAATGGAGGAAAATAGGGAGAAAGGAAAGGAAGAAACAAGCAAAGGGGAGAGGAAGGGAAGAAAATAAAAGCAGAGATAACCTAGAACCCCTGCACAGATGTAGCCCATGGCAGTTCAGTGTCCAAGTGGGTTCCATAGTAATGGGAACAGGGACTGCCTCTCACATGAACTGATTGGCCTGCTCTTTGATCACCTTCCCCTGAGTGGGGAGCAGCCTTACCAGGACACAGAGGAAGACAATGCAGCCACTCCTGATGAGACCTGATAGACTGGGATCAGAGGGAAGGGGAGGAGGACCTCTCTCATCAGTGGACTTGGGGAGGGACATGGGTGGAGACGGGGGAGGGAGGGTGAGATTGGGAGGGGAGGAGGGAGGGAGCTATAGGTGGAATACAAAGTGAACAAACTGTAATTAATAAAACTAAAAAAAAAGAAGAGTGGAGAGAAAGATTTTAGTAAGAATTACAAGAAAAGAAAGATGCATTACCCATCATGGAAAATTAACAAGATAAACATATGATTTGTTCCAGAAATATTAGACATTGAAGACAATAGAATGATTTTCAAGTGGCACCAGAAAAGGAGAGTAAGTGAAAAAAAATATGGTAGGAACTAGAAAAGATCATCCTGAGTGAGGTATCCCAGAAGCAGAAAGATACACATGGTATATACTCACTTATAAGTGGATATTAGACATATAAGATAATCATTCTAAAATCTGTACATCTAAAGAAGCTAAGCAAGAAGGAGAACCCTGGGTAAGATGCTCAATCCTCATTCAGAAAGGCAACTGGGATAGACATAGGAAGAGAGAGAAAATAGGGAACAGGACAGGAGCCTGTCACAGAGGCTCTGAAAGACTCTACCCAGCAGGGTACTACAGCAGATGCTGAGACTCATAGCCAAATTTTGGGCAGAGTGCAAGGAATCTTATGAAAGAAGGGGGAAATAGAAAGAACAGGGATAGAGGGAACAGGAGCTCCACAAGGAGAGCAACAGAACCAAAAAAAAATATGGACACAGGGGTCTTTTCTGAGACTGATATTACAACCAAGGACCATGCATGGAGATAACCTAGAACCCCTGCACAGATGTAGCCCAAGGCAGCTCAGTCTCCAAATGGGCTCCATAGGAAGGGGAGCAGAGGCTGTGTTTGACATGAACTCAGTGGCTGGCTCTTTGATCTCCTCCCCCTGAGTTGGGGGCAGCCTTACCAGGCCACAGAAGAAGACAATGCAGACAGTCCTGATGAGACCTGATAGCCCCTATCAGTGGGCTGGGGGAGAGGCATGGGAGGAGAAGAGGGAGGGAGGATGGGATTAGGAGGGGAAGAGAGGGGGCAACAGCTGGGATACAAAGTGAATAAATTGTAATAAGTAAAAAATAAAATAAAAAATTTAAAAAACATTAAATTATAACCTTGAAAAAAATACAATCCGCTCCAAGTATTATGAAATAAAACTTGTTGAAAGACAAGTCAAACCAAAAACCAACAGTGGAGGAAATGTAAATAATTTCTTCTCCAGAGTTTGCATGGAGGAGATGCCCTCAGACTGCAAAAGCTAAGTTCACACTGCAAGGAAAATGCTGTCGAGATCTGCATGTAAGTCCAGCAAACATGAGCTCACATAAAGAACAAACCACAGCTGTCAAAAATCAGAAGAAATGAAAACACCACAGAATTAATGAGTTGCTAATATAGATAAAAAGGGTTGTAGATTATATAAAATAGTAGGACCATATTAAATAAAATTTAAGTACCTGTTTCTCAATATGGCTGGCCATTTACCTGTAGAATAAGCAAGTCTGAAATAATATAAGACATGAAAGAACTCTTAAGTGCAGATTTTTTAAAAGATGTTTTAAAAATTTTTTGTAAAATTAAAATAACTCCTATAAATTAATATTCCTTAAACTAGTATTTTAAGTAACAAATTAAACATCTGAATGCTGGAAATTAAATATAGAAAGCTGAAGGTGAACTTAAAAGCCAGCACAAGAGATATCAGTAAACAGAAATACTAGAAGAGAAGTTAACAATGTTGAAGGAAGGAATGAGAGAATCTAATACACGTCCCAAAAGCATCATATCTGAAAAACAATGACTGTGTAAAGGCGCAAATTCAAAAAGATCAAGAGTTAAGTTTTTCTAGAACTGATGAAATGACATTATATTTCAGATTGAGAGAGAAAAATTTATGTCAATCAAAATTAAAAATGAATCTGCAGGCTGAAATATCAAAGGGAATTTTAGAGCAAAGAAGATCTTAAGGTCAGGGAAAGAGAAGTTTTTTCCAGGAGAAAGCTGTACACTGACTGCATTTCCCAACATCAGCAACAGAAGTCTAAAGTAATAGGATAATATCTTCAAACAGCTAGAAGAAAATAACTCTCACCCCAATGTTTGGGCTATGTTAAACCTTGTCAATGGCTTTCAGCCAAAGACAACCAGAGTGCACCTGTATCTGAACAAGTTGGGTTTATTGTTGTTACTAACTTATAAATGTTGGCTGTGGTAGGTGGGAAGAGTAGTGTGTTTCATGAAAAGAATGTTGGAAATAAGGTGTGGGATTTGAGTTCTGGCAAGGCAGTTTTAAGAAGTGTCCATGAAACCAAGAGCTTTTTCTGGATGGAGTATCCACAGAAAGTAAGTACAATTTTCTGATGAGCTATCTCCATAATTACAGGTAGGGAAGACTAAAGTAGTAATAAGCTCTAACTGGATTCTTTTTTTTTTTAACTGTAGCAAGCAGGTGGAAAGAGTGATGACAGTTTTGCGGTTGTGTAGTAGTTTTGTTAAGTATCCATTAGTGAAACTGTGTCCAAAGGGGAAACCACGTGGTTACCTGTAAACACACCAGTTTATAATAACATTAAATAATAACCTTAGTTGCAAAATCAAGTCAGGTCCCTGTTACCAGAATTTCCTTGCATGTTTTAAAACTTCAATTCAGAGATGAAGAAATAAATAAGAATAAATTACAGAGATTTCTACTTCTAGACTCCCTCTGGAAGGGAATCTAGAGGAATAGGGAATTGAATCTGCAAGAAATGGGATGTAAAAAGGAAGAGTAAGCAAAGAAATAAAGAACTGTGGCCATCAAGATGAATTTGCGTTAACAGTATGAAGTAACACTGATAGCAAAGGGGCCAGTTAGGAAGCAAGTGGAACCACAATTCTGAACAATTTGTAACATCACAGTGAAACGATTAGGCTCAGCATCCTATGATGTTTGTGTTATGGAAGAAGGCAAAAATCCTGATTAACTTTAAAGCTTTATTAAGGCAAAAAGCATGCTTAAATTTAGGAATAGGCACCATAGATAGATAGGTAGGTAGGTAGAGAGAGAGAGAGAGAGATTGATTGATAGATAAGAGCAGTTTGTGAAATTTTGTGGGGGACAGGAAAGAAAAAATATTGACTGATACTAAGCGAAAAAAGAAAAAAAAAAGGCAAGGAAGCCAGTAAAGATCACTCAGAATGTGAAAAATAAACCAAATAAATCAGGAATTGTTACAGACGGAAGCTGGTTAAATCTATCAGTTAAAGGTCAAATCTTACCAAAATAGAATTTTCTAATGAGCTCTGTGATTCTTCAGTAATACATAAAACCTAAGGATGTAAAGTTTGACAGATTTTTTTAATGACATAAAATAAGCAAATAGTACACTAACAAAGGGAAGTTTATTCTCTATATAACTAATTGGACTCAGATCTTCCCCTATCACTGTTTTTTTTTTTTTGTATCCTGGTTCAATGATACTTTCTATTCATCATAACATGCCCTCAAATAGCCTTCCCAGACCTAATATGAGGCAGTCACCAAGATACCCCATTTCTCTAAAAAGAAAATCTTAGAACTAGAGAGATGGCTCACTGGAAAAAGTGCTTGCTCTGAAGGCTTGGGAATCTCAGGATTTGGAACCGCCAGACTCATTTAAAAGCTGGGTTTCATGAGTACCTATAATTCTAGAACTTAGGAGGGAGACACCGGATCCTCAAGAAAGCTAACTAGCTAGACCACCAATATTGGTGAGCTCCTGCCTCAGTAAATAAAGAAGAGTGATGCAGAAAGACACTTCAAACATGAATATCTACACGCATGCACACACCACATACACATATACAAACACACACTCCACATACATGCACACACACACACACACAAAAATTTCTTACTGGTTATAGAGGAAGATTTAACCCATTAGAAAGGTAAGGATGGGATGTGTATGTAAACCAATGCAGCCAGTTCTTTCAATTTGCTTTTGATGTTCATATCAGCCACCAGGTCATCAGGAAATGTTTGGATGGTGGTTATAAAACTCTCTACTGACACAGTATATCAGTGCAAATTCTTCATAAAGCAGACACCAGGACTGATTTAGATATGTTAAATATTTAAGAAGGAACTATCTATGAAGGATAAAGGGGGACAGAAGTAAAAGAAGGCAGAATGCTGAGAATAGAACACAGGTTCTAGGACCTGTATAGGGAGAAAATTAAGAACATACTAAGTAGGAAATGTCCCAGACCATGAAATATGTCTAGGAAAATCTCTTTCCATCCAAAGAATCTCAAATAAGACACTGTTGCATAATTCCTTTTCCGATAGACCACGTTGGATAGAAGAGAACCTGTTGTGCTCATACACTGGCTAGGAGCAGTGCAGACATCTGGAATTAATTCAGGGGCAGCAGTTAGAGACTGTCAATCACCTGTGCACCGAAATCTAAACAGCATAACCCATCACCACTATGTCTGACCACTCAACTACACAGATTCATCTTCTTACTCATGTTCAAGGACTACTTTACTCGTGAGCCCTCTTAGGTTTGCTGTGGTATCATCTTCTTCCTTCTGTACTACATGTCCTGCTTAATTGTGTTACCAACCTAACACACTCAGAAAGAGAGAACCACAATTGAACAATTGACTCAATCAGATAGACCTGCAGGCATGGGGGCGCATTTTCTTGATGGCTAGTTGTTACAAGAGAGCCCAGTTCATGGTCAGCAGTACCATCCTTGGGAAGGTGGGCCAGGGCTATGTTCAACAGGTATTTAAATGTTAACCTTGGAGGAAAGTTAGTAAGCATCATTCTTCTATGGCTTCTGCTTCAAGCTCCTGCCTTGGCTTCCCTCAATGATGACCTGTGCCCTCAAGCCTAAGTTAAATAAATACTTTCTTCCCATAAGTTGCTCCTTGTCAGGGTTTTAGCACGGCAAAAGAAAGCAAACTGGAAAATAAATTGGTACCAGAAGTGGGATATTGCTGTTATGGGCATGATTGTGTTGGTGTAGGGGAATAACTGTGGGCTGGAATTTGTAACTTTGGGCTGGAAGTACTCAGACCTTAATAAGCTGCTACCAGAGAAACGTGGAAGAGAAGAATGTTGGGGGGCGCTGCAGACGAGAATGGAACACTATACTTTCTGAAGTCCCCACAGGCTCAACTGGGAAGGAAATAACAAGCTTTTGCTCTTTGCCTGCTTGCTCTCAACTTGATATCAAGTCCATTCCTTCACCGGTATTAGAGGTCACTTCTTTGGGATTCCAGAGTCTATTGCAACACAGCTGAAACATCCAGCCTTGCCTCTATTCTTGGACTCTCCATTCATAGCCAGCCATAGTTAGATTAGTGGGACCACAACCTGTACATCATTCCAATAAACCCCCCTTATACAAACACACGTGTGTGTGTGTTTGTGAGAAAGAGAGACTCGTTCTATAAATTCTGTTACTCTAGAGAACCAACTAATATAATTGGTAAGCTGAACTCAAGTATTGGCCTCAAGCCCTGTGTGCATGGCTGGCCCATCACAGTGAATCTAGAGCAGCAGTGCCTCTCATGTGGCAGCCCAGGACTTCATTCAAAGATATAGGAGCTGTATGACTGTTGTTGAGTCAGTCATAAGGTACAGAGCATCTCTGTCCCTTGCACTACATACTCAGAGCAGCTGGCCTAAAAAGGAGGTGACACAGATCCAGAGATTGAAAGGAAGGTCAAAGAATTTGTGACTATGTTTTGAAACCATCAAAGGGCTAGCTTTTTAGTTAGCTAAAATAATCTCTTACTGAAAACAGCCCAAATGCCAACTGCAAGGAAAACAGTGTGTCACAATAATTTACAATACTTATAATTGTATGAGAGAAGAACAAAAAAAAATATCTGTTCAATGAATACATGAATACATTTTTATTAAAATCTGGAAGACAAGGGAATGAGCTAGCTGAAGATAGTGAAGCCTACCTCTTTCATAATAAAAGTCCTTCCCCTATTCCCTTCAACAGAGGGAAGATTTTTATAGCTATCGTCCTTTCTTCCCTCCCATCAGGCCTACCCTACATATCTCTTTGGAAAGCACAGGAGCCATGATGATTCCCAGATGAGACTCCCTCCCTTCTGGCTGTGTACTCAGAGGCTGAACTTCCTCCGCTGTCTTGAGAAATCACCCTTTTCTGTGTAGTCTACACTGTCTATGGCCCCGTGGAAAGGAATGTAGCTGGAAGGTACAATTTCCCAGTCTCATTCAAGAGAGAATGGGGTCCTCAGACGTCCCAGTTATTGCTTTAAAATGATTACTTCTTCCTCTAGTTTTCTCTATTACATGACTCCTCTTCCTCTATTTTCCCCAAGGATGAATGTCAAGTATCAGGCCTCGTCTACAGTAATCCTTTCATTTGTCTAGCAAACACTGATTGATCATCTGCTACATATCAGGCTCTCTGTTCTATGCTGAGGACACAAGAGTAAACAGAGCAGCACCTGTACTCCCAAGACACTTGCTGTGCAGTCTGTGGGCTTTAAAGGGAGAGAAGAGCATATGTAAATAGCAATTTCAATACTGTTAGCCTGTGCCCAGAGGCAGTGTGTGAGATGACTAGAGCGACTTGGAATCTAAAGACCTGAAAGAAGAAATGCAAACATCCCAGATGTCTATATCCCCAACTCCACCCACTGGCCTGAGGGCCAAAATCCACTTAGTGCCCGGTAAGCAGAACTGTCATGCCATCCACATCTGTGCCCTCCTTTACATTTAAGACCAGACGATCGCACAGCATGCTGTTGTCCCAGTCTCTAAGCTGGACCTTACAGCCACCATCGCCCATGTACTGGACTGTAGGTTGGCCACCCTGTCCCCCTTTTAAGTGTTGGGGAACAGTGAGCACCAGATTTATAAGAAGACAGCACAGAGTCAGGCCAGCCTAGGGACTCAGCATGCACACAGGTTTGATTCTGCACTTGGAGGTTTGATGGTGTGCACTGCTCGGGAGGTTCCTTAATTCCACTGAGTCCTAGTCTTCACATCTGTAAAAACAAAGCTAATGTTTCCTATCCCGGATGTGAGGAT
Source organism: Pachyuromys duprasi (assembly GCA_028658305.1). Taxonomy (NCBI): domain Eukaryota; kingdom Metazoa; phylum Chordata; class Mammalia; order Rodentia; family Muridae; genus Pachyuromys; species Pachyuromys duprasi. Next base: position 19,291,156 of record CM053749.1, read on the forward strand.
GAAATTAGATTAGCTCTATGGCATGTCACAACTTCCAACAAGCGGTATCTCTCTTCATCCTTATTCTATTTAATGGATAGAGCTTCCAGAGTGAGTGAACCAAAAGGACCAGTCGACCAGTTACGTTTCAACTTCAAATAAATAATTTTTCTCAGTACAAGCATGTTCCATGCAACATTTAGGACTCGTTTTGCTGGAGAGTTGTATGTTCTTCATCTGGATTCAGCTTTGGCTGGGCTTCCTGTAACTTGTCTGCCTTTTTTTTTTAATGATCATCTTGCTATAGTGACACAGCAACACATGTAAAATGCTACACTCCTACGGCCTTTAGCAACTTAACCATAGTCACGTTAGTAAGGAGGGACTGCGCTGGATTCACATTTGAGCTCAGGAACAGATCTCTTCTCTCCACTCAGAGTAAGCCTCAGTTCCCTCTGGTCCAGGAAATCGGTCAGGCTCACAAAGCATCCTGGTTGGTTACTATGATAAGACCCCAGACCACGAAGCTCAGACAGAATTAAACTGCTGCTGGGAAGACAGCTGAAAAGCAGAGACTGGTACATCTGCCTGTTAGAGCAGCTGACTTGTAAAGGTCACACCAGTATGCCAGGAGGAAGCTCCAACTACTAAAGATAGTGCTAAGGATATTTGCTGGGTGCCTCTTCCTAACATACATCCCCAGAGAAAGCATGTCTTCAAAGAGTCAGCAGGCCCCAGAGAAGCCAACAGTTACAGCTGGAGAAGGAGAAGGTTGTCCATGATGCTGGGTAGATGGAAAGATGGTGTGTAGGATAAGGATTTCCAGAGCTGAAGGGAGGTGACAGCTCCTTGTGACAGGCAACACAAAGCAAGAAAACTGAATGAATGAATAGTTTTCACTGGCATGGAACGGAAACCCTCTTGTCCTCTTCTCTCTAGATTCTGATTGCTGAAGAGAGTGCCTGTTTGTTGTATTCTTCTTTTCTAGGTTACTGGATCACCTTTCTTGACCCATAAATTACAGGTGTGAGTCCTTAGGAAGGGAAGAGGTGGGTCTTCCTCCATTATAAGCAGAAGCGGCCAGTCAGATGTACCTGCTTTGGTCTTGGGCCTTCTGAACTCTGTGTGCAATGCCTGTATGCTTTAGGACATAGAAAAGATGAGGGTAGGCATGGCTGAGTCAGGATTGATTCTGGAGTCCACTCTATTGGGCAGCAAGTCCTCTCTTGTCCCTCTCCAGGAACACAAAGGTAACAGCTGTTGTGTGGACTTCAGGCCAACTTCTTTCAGCACTTGGCTACCAGGCTACCAGGTAGACTGTGATATGGAATCCAAGTGTGACTCACTCCTCAGGAAAGAGCAAGCTTGACATTCCTCTCCCTTTCCCTTAGTCCATTTCATACACCTACAGCCTACTCCTGAGACTGGACAGTTCTTAAACAACAGAAACGTAGTCCTCACTGTTCTGGAGGCTGAGAAGACCAAAACCAAGGTGGCAATCCGAAGTCAGCTTGCATTGTCACATGATGGACAGCAAACGGGCTGTGATTGCAGAAGGAAGCAGAACCAGGGCACTCCCACAAAATCTAAAGCCTCATGACCAGCCATCAAATCCCACCTCCCAGCATTACTGTACTAGAGATTAAGTTTCCAACACACGCATTTGGAGGGAGACATCTAGGTCAAAGAATCCCCTTCCTGTAGAGTGAACAGCTCTAATGCCATGCCTGCAGCCACCATTACTCTTACAGTCCACGATGCGTGTCCATCTTTCAATTGTGGTGCGTGTCCATCTTTCAATTGTGGTACGTGTCCATCTTTCAATTGTGTCATGATGCCGTTGGATGGAGGGTGTTGGAAACTCACCCCACAGCAGGAAATGACCCAGGCAGGTATAAATCTATGCACACCACTCTCAAGCGTTAAGAAGCTTTTAACCTTTTCATTTTCATTAGCGGTAGCCTCCTGAAGCTCTTGTCTCCCTTGGGGTTGTTAGAGTTCTCGTTGTCAATGTCTGGGAGGTATGTCCAGCCTTTAACCAGTGCTTGCCAACCTTCTCAATGCTGAGACCCTCTAATACAGCTCCTCATGTTGTGATGATGCCCAACAGCAAGAGTTAGTGTCATTGCTACTTTATAACCGCAAGTTTGCTACTGTTAGAAATTGTAATGTAAATATCTGACGTGCAGATGGTCTCAGGCAACCCCTGTGAAATGGCCATTCAACCCCTGAAGGGGTTGCAACCCACAAGCTGAGAACTGCTTTCTTAAACAGTCCTATATGAAGACATGTTTTGAGCCTATAGGATGACAGCAAACCTTCAGAGAAGCATTCCCTCAGCACCACAAAATCTTCTGACCTCAGAATAGTGAAACTCGTGGGAGGGTTGAGGAGAAACCAAAGCGTGTTTCTACCCCCGCATCACCCTCTCCCCGACACACACACCATCTCTTCTGAAATACTTGGAGTTTCAGAAGTATCTGCTCCATTTACTGCTTCTTTCCTCCTCCTTTCCTTTCTCTAAAATGCTGCCAGGGTATGGAAGGGCTAGGTTTACTCAATCTGTGGGCGTGAGAGAGGGGAGGTGATCCGTGTAAACAAGTGTGAAAAAAAAATCCCGTCCATGCATGTCTGAGCATTGTTCTTATGCTGAAATGTAGCTAAGTAGACCTTCATGCGTGCATCCCCCAGCAGCCATCCCTGAGATGCGAGGCTGAAAAACCCCAAAATTCAGGAATGAGGCTGGAGGGCCCTCAGTGTGTTTTTGAGGCCATTACAACAGGGATCTGGGAGCCAGGAGAAAGATTCACAGCCTGAAGGAAAGAGGGACATTGTTAGCAAAAGACAAGTGAAGTCAGATGAAAATATCTCCAGAGACGGGCCAAGGGATGATGCCGATAGCACAGGCAGAACTATAATTTCAAAACGATTTCCCTTGGAAACCAAAAATGCCCTCCCCCTGACGTTGAGCGTCCAAGACTGCCGAAGAAGTGAAACGCCCCTCTTGAGTCCTGCTCCTTTGCAGGTAACTTGTTCTTTCTGGACCCATCCAGTATTTTCTTTTCTTTTCTTGGCTCTGTGGTTTCAACAACATTCATCTCTGTGTGGGGTTTTTAGTCATCTATGTTTTCTGTCTAATCTGTTTCAGCCTGAAAACTTGGGGGTTCCTATGGTTTGTCATACTCTGCTTCTTCTCTTCCACATTCGTTTGTCCCTCTTTTCCTTTTCTCCTTCTTTCTTACTCTCCACTGTGAGTTTGGTTTTTAAAATACTTATTTTTTTATGTTTGTATGTGTGTGCGCGGGAATGCGCGTGCTTGGGTGTGAGTGTGTGCAGTGCGTGGGGTATGTGAAGTGTGTGCAGTATGTGGGGTGTGCACAGTGTGCAGGTGCTGCTGGAGGCCAGAAGGTGTTGGCTCTCCTGGAGCTGCTGATGGGGGCACTGGGAACTGACCTCTGGGTCTCTGTAGAGCACCAAGTGCCGCCAACCACTGAGCACTTTCTCAGGCCCCTTGAATTTGTCCTTCAGCATCCATTCTGCTGTCTGAAACACGTATTGAGAGCTCAAAAGCATTTGGTGACCATAGACTCCAAATAGATTATTTTTTCACATAATTTGCACTTGACTGATGCACTAGTCCTTTAAAAGCTGGATTTTAATTACCCCTATCTTAAAGTTATTTCTCTTTTCTACGGACACTGGTTATCTTATTTGCGGATTTTTGCCATTTTCCTAAACCAACATAGTTTTCTAACTAGTTCTTCTTTTTTTAATGATGTTTTTCTTGAACATTTGGGCATGCTTAACTATCATTCGCACTGGAATTAGAAACCCCTATTTGTCTGAGTTTAAGTAAGCACTGATTCCAGCTGTCTGGGTGATTGAGGGTAGAGATGACAGAATGCACAAACAAATAGCTGACCCTCTGAGAAGGAGCTTCCTGGTTCTCAGAGAGCCTGTGAGTCATGTGGAGCCCCTGGGCTGCTCTCCTGACCCAACTTCCCACCATGTTTCTGGGTCAGGACTCCCCTGCTTCACACAGATGTACTTAGTGTTTGTGCTGGAGACAAATTCACAGCCAGAGCCTCCTTTTATCTGTTCTGTTTTCTTTCTATCTCCTTTCTTCCTTCCTTCCTTCCTTCCTTCCTTCCTTGTCTTTCCCAGCTGTCTGGACTTACTCCTAGCTCTGCTCTGCCTCTCTGGGATGCTCCTCTGTGGGTTTTATTCTGGGTCTAGCCATCATCACCTTGCTCTGTGCTCAGGGGAGAACTGGTAGGATCAAATGCTGAGGATACAAAGCTTTGGTAATTGGCCTAAAGATCACCCCAAAGCCCTGATCTCTCAATTTATAGTCTATGGTTAAAATATTTCTGGAATTGCTATCACTTCTACGGTGCTTTTCCATTGTCTGTGTTTGGAAATATGGCTTTTTTCCCCCCTGACCTTGTTTCTGCGATCTGATCCCACTTGCTTTCTATCTTCCAAAAATTTCTCAAAAGCTGGCTAAGGATGGCTTCCTTGGTGGTCTCTCCACCTTTTCATGGATTCCCTTGGCACTGCGGCCTCTCATGCGTTCGTCTTATTCAGTTCTCACAGTATCTTAGAAAGAACCACTTGCTAACACATCATTTTTCAGCAGCAACACTGAGGCTCAGAGGGGTTAAATTGGCTCTTCTACACCATCCCAGCCAGAACAAGGTAATGTTGGAACCTAGCCTCTGATTTATCCAACCCCATGTGGGGACAAACTGCTCTCCCACTTATCCACTCAGGAGGATCTTCCTCTGTGATTGCATCTTAGTTCCTCCCTGGGAAAGTCTTAAGTGCTCCTTGGAAGGCTGTCTTGAATTATCTTGCACAGTGTAGAGAGCTCACCATTAGGAGAATGGGTAGAACCTGGCTAGAAAGGGCAGGGCCAGGCTTTAGACACAAGAAATCCAGTCCAAGGCACTCTGTGCTATCATGCCATGCTGCCATTCATATATGAGGGGTTACACATCAGCTTCTCTCAGGCAACCCCAATCCTGGAAGGGGAAGGAGGAAGCGTCAGACAGCTACAGCTAATTTCTGCCCTAGGAAGTGTTTGGTGGAGGGCTCTTCACAGCTTTGTTACCTCAGAAGTCCACTGGCATGATTTAACTTTTAAAATCAATACTGTGATACTATTTTAATAAAATTAGAAGAGACACAAAAAAATTTAAAAAAAAATTCAGGACTCTCAGTACACTTCATCAGTCTACTCCAGGAGTACAAAGTGTCTGAGTGAGGATGGGAGGTACATTATGGTCCAAGAAGGATCTGTCTTCTACGTGAGGAATCAAAACCCCAAAAGATGAGTTCATATGATGTCACTAATGAACAGTGGCAACATGGACAACCGGAACCCTATGGGCTTCCTTTTTTCCCCCCATTTTTCTATTAGTAAAATAAAGCCATTTCTGACATCCCTTTAATTCTAAGGGGATTCTCACGATTCTAAGTAAATATTTAGCTTTTTTAAAGAACATAAGTAACAACTCGATGAGCATTCCCAGCCTAACAGTCATATTTCAGATTTCTGGCTGTTTCTTCAAACTCATCTATGTTCTTTGTTTCACACTGTTAACTCTGGCCCTCAGTCCTAGGTTCAGTTGCTTTGATTAGCAACTTTATTTTTCTCACTGTCTTGCCTCACCTGGGGTTGTAACACCTGCTTTCCAACCATGCACCCATACCTTTGGCCAGTAATCATCCCTTTTAGTTTTTTAGGGTATCGTTAAGTATGGTTTCCTACAGGACGAATTTCCCATATTCCTTCCCAGGCTGAGTGAGACCCTGAGACACACACTCTCTGTGCTTTTTCTCTAGTACTTGGCAAAAGTCTGCAGTGTGCCATAACACTGTCTAACTTAAACTTAACATCCTGACAAGTCATCATGGGCTTTATTTTCACAGATGTGAAAACTAAGACTCAACAAGACAATGAAAGCCACTCACTCCGCACACAAGTCTCATAACCTGAAGTCAAGACACGTGTGTACACTTGATCCGCACAGTGGCTAGGGTGGGTCCTGGTTCCAAGTCTGGGGCAAAGAGATGTTGACCCTTAATGACCCTTAATGGAAAGGATCACAGCGATGCCTGTATGAGAGCCATGGGAATGAAACTCATGAAGCTCATGGCTGACAAGCCTGCTGGGGGAGTTGGGCACACAGGCATATGGAGTGTTGGCTGCCCCTTCTTCCAAGCGTTCGGGTGCTGAATCACTTTGGGGTGTGGATTCAAGACATTATCTTTGAGGACTAATAACTGGACTGGGAGCTAGATTGTTTGGTAAGCTGGAATATTTCCATCAGAGCCTCTCCCACTTGGGGGCACCAAATATAAATGAAAAAGGTCAGATTAGAATTGCATTGCTTACATTCAAATAATGCTAGGAATCTTACAGAGCCAATAGTAGATTCAATGTGCTTTTACAATAAATTATAAGCTAGAAACAGGACAAAATAAATGCAGGTTTCTAAGTATAGGATTATGCAAAAGTTTTAGAGTAATTTTCATAATGGAAACATTAGGCCCATATATCACTGTCATTTTTAACTAATATTTAGTTTAAAACCTTGAAGAGGTGAAGCAAATGGATTTACTAAGAAGACACTTACTTTACCTGCAGTTGTTCTAGGAAGGCTTATAGCTGGAATTAATCTCAGAGGTACTGGATAAGGATGACGTAGTAAGAAAGAAATAAGTACATTGTTTAGAATTATAGCAGAATGACTACGAGCCTGGGCTCTGAAGCCAGAGCGCCCGTGTGTAAGGCCTAGTCTTGGCTGATCAATGTGAACCTCATCTTTCCCTCTTCTATAAAACAGAGATGTCTTCTTATGAAATTGTATAAGAATAAATGACTTCATGCCATTGGAAAAGAACTGACAAGTGGTCAATACTCAGTAAACACCAGCTGTCACCTATTACTATTGGCAGTTAAAGATGGCTCCTATACTTTATGCAACTAATTCATATCATACTCAATTACTCTATAAAGTTATATGTAATTTATTCTACAAAATAATAATACATATGCACTTACACATACTATAGCTCTGAGAAGAGACAGAAGAGTGAAAATACAAAAAGGAATATAAAATGAATCCTTACTTATTAGAAGACTCAATAGTTCATCTAAATTTATTAAGTCAAAATATACAGACATAAGCTTACTAATTAAAGTTGTATTCAACAGGAGTTTGAGCATAAAATGTATTTTCAGCTAACCTCTCTGATGACTGGAGATTCTGTAAAGACTCTGTGGATGTATATGGGTGTACATGTGTGAAAGTATGTATAAAGGTGTACAGTGAAGGTCAGAGGTCAGCTGTATTTCTCAACCACTCTCCACCTTATTTTTATACAAGATCTCTCATTGAACCTGGAGCCAACACTGTTCAGCAAGCTGGAAAGATCTTCCTTTCTATACCATCTAAGCTCTGGGACTACAAGCATACACTGCTACACCCGACTTTTTTTACATGGGTTCTGGAGACCAAACTCAGGTTCTCATGCTTGCACTGAGCCATATTCCCAGCACTGAGCTTTTTGGCCATCCACTAGTATATAGCTTGGAGTCACAGTGGAGGTTGTGTTTAGGAAACATGGGTGAGTTAGTGGCTAGAAGGGAAGATGCAGAGGGGCCGTGTGCTGCTGCAAATACTGTATTTCTTGATGTGATTGCCATTCACGAGGATGGGTACTTATGGGCATGTTCAGAATATACACTGTTCAGCTTCAGAAAGTCTAATAGAAGTCTGCCTTCAGGGAGAAGGCCTGGGCAGCCCAGAAGTAGAGCTGGAGTTCTGTTTTATTGGATTATATTCAACAATTGACGTATATTTACTCTCAAAACCTTTCTCTAGTGTTCCCATGTATTCAGGATAAATTGAAAGGTCATGGAATAGACAGCCCTTAGGCCTGGGAGGACTCTGGCTGAATCGCTCTGAGCTAGGTTAGGACCCATAGCAAAGCACTACTTCTGGCAGCAGACTCAAGAAGTAAAGGCTGATCAGAAGAATGATCACTATACACACATATGTGCATACAAGCAGGCATGCGCACATGCATGTACACACCCACAGACACAAACAGAGATGCACAGACATACATTGATAGACACACACAAGCACAGCACACACATACACACAGATGCTCATGTACACACACAACAGAGACACACACACATGCACACACAGAGAGAAGCATACACACATTCACACAGAGACACACACATGATCTGTACAATGCCACCGAGACTCCTGTCTCAATGAATAACTAAGTGTCACGCCCTTGCCAAGGCAACACAGCATCAAGCACCATCATTGGGATGGAGGGGAAGAAGGATGGACCCAAGCGAAGGAACTCATCTGTGAATGTGTGTGACAGTGCAGGCCTTACATGCACTGTTGAGGAAGAGACAGGGAATCCACAGAGGCGGGGATGAACGGGTGAGTGAGAGGTGGCAAGGAGGGCTTTCAGAGCTTCTCGTACCCGGTGATCCAAATCAGGCTGACAATCAGAATCATTTAGAACCTCCAAGATTCTCTGCCCACACCTCTCACACCTGACAACAAAGATGAAACAGCAGCTTGTCTGACGAGAGAGGCCATTTTTGTTCCCCACCTGATGGCCAGGTTTAAGGCAATGAAAACCACTGAAGTGTTAAATGACAGGCTCTAAATTTATTGTCCTTTAACTATCTTCCTGGTTTAGGTGTGTGTAATTTTCACATGAATGGGGAAACTTTTTCATGGTGGCTCCAAACAGCAACGCTGGGTAGAATGTGCCTGCAAAATCTTGGCTGAGCTCCCTCTCAGTGTACTTATCTGTGCAGACACAACCTAATTGGGATCAGAAGGGCTAGAGAGATGGAGGCAGAATGATGGGGTTCTCTGTCACTGTCAGCTTCATTTCCATGGAGATCCATTCATTCATCAAGCATTGATTCACTGAGTACAGACTCTCCCAGTCCACGCCAGGCTCGGTGGGGGACAGAAAGACGGCAGAAGCCAGCTTACAATTTTGCAGACATGTATCTGAAATGTGTGTTTGAAAAGAGCAGATCACAGAGCCCTTTAAATGCAATATTTAAGACAAGCATGAGGCAAGATGGCATGGAAGGTAGCACATATATCAAAGACCTTGGCTTGTTTAACAAGACACAGAACACCACATACACACCTGGCACATAGCAGCACTAAATAAATGCCACGACTCAACCTTCCTGGGTGCTTATTAATGCCAACACCCCTTTTGGATGGTCACAGTTTGGGGGTTTCTAGAATAAACTTTAGACATTAAAAGCATGTCCAGCTTCCAGTCTTATACTTCTTCAGTATCCATTTAGTTGACATAAGAGACAGGGCACTGGGTGTCTGTCAAGGAGTTCTAAAATAGGTAGCATAAATAAGGCTGACATGGCAAATAGAAACACACACGCATGCATGTGCACACACATGCTCATCCAGAAAAATTATCGAGGACCATGACTACCTCCACCAGCAGCAGAGGAAAGTGTTCCTCTGGGAGAAGCTCTCCTTCTGAGGGTTCTCAACATCATGCAACACCCAACAATAGAGTCATCTCCTCATCCTCTCATACCCAGCCTCAATAGTTGAAATGCGCAACTTCACATGGATCTTCCGCGTCAAATGGGAGAATAGTGAATCTTTCAAAAGAATAGGCTAAAGGCCAAAGTGTTTTTAAGATTATAAGAAAGTTTAAGAGCTAAGGCTGACGAATAGCTTAACCTTCTTGCAATAGCTCTGATCTCAGAAAGTCACCCAAGCCCAGGGTTGTTCTTCCAACTCTTAAGAGAGTCTTTCTCACAGCTGACTTTCTGTGCTGTAGCATGGCACTCTATCTTTCCCTTCTTAGAGTATGTAAACCAGCCCCTTCATCTCTCACCTTTGACTTCTACCATCACAGATGAAAGCAATTCACTCCTCCACTATTGCAGGCCCCCTTGTGACCACGTTCACACTCACTCACCCTTCTACATGCTGCCATCCTTGGAGGCTCCAACATAGTAAGTCAGGATTAACAGAAAGCATCTGAGGTCCCAAGCGTTGGATTAAGTACTTGTGATTGAGAAATGATAAGTCAGCTGAAATCCAGCATTCGTGTATATGAAACAATAAACTCTTCAGTTCTTTACTGGTCATTCCTCCTATGATGACTCACCTTGAACCATACATGAGTTCCTACAGCACAATGCACAGATTTTTTTTCCAAGATAGACCCAGGATTTGCCTTAAATCTAGAGGGGTCAGAACCCCCTTGGGATGCTAAGGCAAGCCTCAACAGGAGCAATTGGAAGCATGTTCTCTTTTCCAAGCACTGGTTCCCTCAAAAGCATTACCCAGGGTCTGATTCCTAAGAAAGCCCTGGAAACACTTTCTTTGATGACAGCATGGCTATCAGTGATGACTAATATTGATTGGATTGATAATCCATCAACCTAATTGGATTAAGAGTTACCTAAGAATAAGGCTGGGTAGAGAGATCAGTCTGTAAAGTCCTTGACCTAAAAGCATAAAGGCCTGACTTCCTTTCCCAGGTTCCACAGAAGAATCTGGTATGGTGGCAGGCACTTTTAAATGGCAAATCTGTGATTTCAGGAGGAGATTGTCCAAAAACACAAGGTGGAAGCACATTCAAATCTGACTTTTAGTCTCCACACTCATGCACGTACATGCGCACACAAGCATTGTCCAAGTGATCAGTAAATCACACTACTGAGTCTGTCTGTGAGAGTGTTTGCAGAGACACTTCATTATGAGGGCTCTGACCTAATTGGTGGGTTTTTTCCCATAGTAGATTCATACTATGGAGGCATTATCAGGAGGTGATGAGAGCTTGGGTCTAGTTGGGGAAGGAGGAACAGGTCACTGGGAGAAGAATGTCCTTAGAGGCTATAGCTTGCCTTGGCTCCTTCCTAAATCTCTCCTCCTGTTTCATGGCCACTGTGACAAAAATAGCTCTCCTCTATCACACACAGCATCATGAAGTTCAGCCCAAGTACATGGGACAAGTACTTTAGAGGCTGAAACCTCTAAAACGGTAAGTCAGATTAAATCCTTCTATGCTTTATGTTAGGTATCCATCCACAGTCATAAAAAATAACTAGCACACTGGCACTCAGAGTAGCTCTGCTCACCATGAAGCTTAACTGCGCTATCTTACAGGGAGACTTTCTGGTCTGGGTTGCCTTCAGCATTCCAGGTTTTATCTTGAACTCACTTTGGATGACTGATACTTGAAGATGCATCTGGGGCTAGGACTGTGATTTAATAGTACAGCCTGTGCTTAGCATACTTGAGTTCCTAGGCTGATTTCCAGCACCCCTCTCCCCAAAGTTGTAATTAAGAGGCCATGATCTTAGGCAAAAGGAATTCTAATAACACTTGTCACTTCTTAAATGATGGCCAAAGTCAAAGCTGAAGTCGATGCTAAGTGCTGAGAAGCTCGCTTGTCTTTATGTTGGTGTCATGGATATGGGGAGAAAATTGAAGCTCAGGACTCCCATTATAGATAGGACCTTCAGTGCCAGAAATGCAGAGAGGAAACAAAGCTAGGGCTGAAGTCAGCATTAGGTACCAATTTTCTACTCAAGGCTTTGCTGGCTCTTTGACAACGTAAGCTAGGCAGAAGAGAGTGACAAGGGGCTATGAAGATAAGCAGAGCTGCTGTGGAGAGTAGAGAGATTAAATCCCAGCATCCCGCAAAGAAGAAGCTCCTTTCAGCTGAAGTACACAAAGAGCCTCCCCATAGAGGCCAATCCATGCAGGGAGTAAACTTTCGAAGACCGGTTTCAATCTTCTGCCTTGGCAAAGGAAGGATTAGAATTACTAAAGAGATGGGTTGAAAATATCTAGATTGACACACAGTAAGAGATAGAAATGGAAAATGCAGAGATGAGCAAAATAAATATTTTTCACCACACTAACAGAATACCAAAAAAATTACACATAATTATAGACATAGAAAAAAAAACACATTTGCGAAAATTCAGCACCAATTTCTGAACAAATAGAAGAAAAAGCAGAGGGTGGAAAGAAGATAGAGGACTTCCTCTACGATGAGCAACAAAGCAAGAATGCCTGCCCTAATTGTTTTAATTAGCATTCTGTTGGGTGTCATGAAAGTACAATAAGGCACAATGAAGACATAACTAGTGGACAGACTACAGAGGAAAGAATTTCTTAGTCACAGATGGCACGATGGTTGCCCCAGATATTCTCCACCCATAGCCACACTAGAACTTGCCTGTTACCCCTTCCCTCCACATTCCTGACATCTGTTCTTGAGAGACTAGTTCAAATGCATCTCCCTGTTGATGGCTGCCCTGGTGATTTTGGCCTCAAATGCTTCTCTCTTTCTCTTTCTTTACTTTTATTGACTTCAATAAACATGAACTTAATTCCAACTGCATACTGAATACTGGGAATTCCCATAGGATTTTATCTTCCTATTTTTCTGTGTCATTTACTGTTAAAGTAAATAAGCAAAGAATAGTTCCTTTATAGATGGCCAGGAGCAGTAGTGGATAGTCAAAAGACATAGGGTAGAACCAAACACAACTGGAAAAAAAGAAAGATCAATGAAATGATTCCTAATGATAGTCTGCTATAGTCAAAGGTCAGTGCCTTGTCCAGTCATCATCAAAGAAACTTCCTCCAGCAACAGATGAGAGTGGGTGCAAAGACCCATAGCCAGACAGTATTCAGTGAGTTTAAATTGGAAATCTCCATTGGATCCTTTCCCTTGGAGTTCAGGAAACCCTGAGAAAGAGGGGGAGGAAAGATTGTGGGAGTCAGAGGGAATGCAGGATGGTAGAAGAACATGGCCCACAGAACAGACGAAGCAGGGCTCATAAAGACTGAAGTGACAAGCACAGAGCCTGAAAGGGCCTGCACCAGCTTGGGACACCTAACAGTGGGAGCCAGTGTGTCTCTGACTCTTTTGCCTACTCTTGGAACTCATTTCTTCCTTTTGTGTTGCCTTATCCAGCCTTGATATGAGGGCTTTCTCATTTTCTTATTACATCTTGTTTTGCAGTGTTGGTCTTTGTCTCTTGGGGGCCTGCTCTTTTCTGAAGGGAAACAGAGGGGGTGTGGATCTGGGGAAGACAGGAGCTAGGAGGAATAGAGAGAGGGAAAATTGTGGTCAGGATGTATTGTATAAGAGAAGAATCTAGCCAGGCAGTGGTGGTGCATGCCTTTAATCCCACCACTTGGGAGGCAGAGGCAGGAAATTCTTTATGAATGCTAGGCCAGCCAAGGCTACACAGAGAAACTCTGTCTCAAAAATCCAAGCGAGAGATGGGGGAGGGAATTTACTTTCAATTTTAAAAAAAAAGAACATCAGATGACTTACGCTTGCATTTTGTAAACAGCCCAATTCCAGCTCTTCTCAAACCTATGCAGAGGTTTTTATTTGATTTTAGCCTCTTAAACATCTGGTCCTTGCTGTTGTGATTTATTTGTTGGTGATTGCAGAGTGAATGGATTGATTGACTGACTGACTGCTGACTGGATGATTATTTTACATATGATCCTTAGAAATGTGTGGAGCACTTTGTTCTTCATTTTTCTTTGATTTTCATTTTATTTAAGAAATAAGATATTATGTATAGTTCCTTGCCACTTATGTTATTCAAAGGGCATTCTAAAGACCTACTGATAGTTTTATTAATTCTTTTTCATCTCTGTATAGTGTTTAATGAGATTTATTACAAAACTTAACAAATGTCTATTCACTGCAGGTACTAATGCCAGACCAAAGAAATTTTAAAAAGAAACAATTTCACCCAAGCCTAACTTGTTAAACCCATGGATTTAATCAGGGTTACTTATAGGAGCATGGGCAACCTGCAGGCAACTACACCACTGACAAAGAGCCTCAATATACACACTCACACAATTGTTAGCCTCCTATATAACCTTGTATGATGCCTCATGAGCACTCACTTTTTTCAAGACAGAATGTTATTGGGCCCAATTTTGTGCAGCTGCTCTAATTTGGACCATCCCATGGCCAGAGGACAGAGTTCCTCAACAGTGTGGCTTTGTCCTCAGTTGATATAGATTCCTCCCTATCAGTGGACCATTAGATTGTTTGCAATGCGATGTCATAGACATCATTGCAATCTCCAAATGTGTGATAGAGTGTGTCCATCATTTACTGCAATAGATACTGCCAGTTTGGCCTCTGAAATTTCCCCAAAGGCAGCATCTTCATCAGATTCACATCAATATTCTGCCCTTTACCCTTAGCCATTAGTGCTCGTTATTTTTAAGATGATGGAATAAAGAGCATGTAGTTGTTACAGAAATATCTTGGGTCATTTCTCTGATGTGCCACATAATGATCTGCTATACTGGACTTTTCACAAATACCTCACCTAGAATTTTGTTTATAGACCACAAATACTACATCTTCTATTATGTGAATTACACATAGCAACTAGAGCTTAGACAGATATTTAATAAGTGTTCGGCTTTGTTGAACCAATGAGTGGTTATGTTTTATGCTAATAGTACAAATAGGTTAGAAGGAATGATCACTGTGATTATAGCCACACACTGTAAACATCAAGTTGGGATGACGCAGACCAATTACCATGGTAAGGGCCCTAGGCAGGTGGACATGTTTCTCTAGCACCGGTGACACAGTAATAGTGGTCATTAAATGGGAGCACAAAATGACCATCTGGGTGCCATTCCTCTACAGTAGCAATATGTTACCAGCGAGAGATAGGAGAATTGCACTGGGGAGGGGAAAAAAGCTCTACTCCACATTAATGAGAATCTCAATGGTCCAGGGATATGCAAATGTGCCACATAAAACATTGCAAGGCAAGAACCATGGCGAGGAGGAGAGTCGAGTTTGCTTTCTGCCTTAATGATCTTAAGAAGTGAATCAGAGCTAGCTGATAAGCCTGACCCGTGCTATCCCCCCAGACAGGTATGGCTTGATACCATTACGTATCTTCAAAGTAATCTGCCAAACCAACCACCTGACCCTACCTCTTTCCAATGATCCGTGGAAACACCCGCCTCTGAGGGGAAATGAATCCCAGTCATTAACAAGGAGAAATGCTACCTTCTTGTTTCCATGCTGTCCATTTCTTCCAAGACTTTCTAATCATTTTCTCATTAGTCTCATTCTCTATCTCACCATCATTATTATTCTGTTTATGTAACGTCACTCACCCAGCACCTTCAAGACTCCTTCCTGCCAGCACGCACAATACATTCCAATTATGTAATTATGCCATTGTAATCAAATCATTAAGATTCACATTAAACATGTATTAAAGTTCACAAGGAAAAAAAAAGCAACCAGCCACGGGCACCAAGAGTGAGAGAAACAGACAAACATGTTTGTAATCATGATTTGTTTTTTAATGAAACCACAATCCCAGATTTAGGGCCTTGAGGTGATTCTATAGCCAAAAGGAAGTAGTTGATTTCTGAATGTGGAAAGCATGTCTTGCCTGTATCCCTCCGTCCCCCCTCACCCACTGAGTTAGCCCCTTGATTGCATAATGGTGTACGAAACAACTGGAAAGTGATGGGGACTAAATTGGGTTGTCATTCAATTTGTTGGGGGAATTAAACGAAGAAATACCACTGCTCTAAAATAGAGGCAGGGAAGAGGAGGAGAGAGAGAAAGAAGAGCAGGCAGCAAGCCTGTCACAATAAGGTGGGCACACACACATAATCTGCAAATACTCCTTGGCCCTAGGAAAATAATACCGCACCTGTGAAGAATCTCAATTTGGTAACTGACTTGAGTAGTCTGTGATAGCTACATAAGCAATTTAGAAATACAAAGCTAGGCTGACTGCAATCAGTTATTTCCCATTGGATTCAAGGCTGCCAGCTGACCACAAGCCCGTTGATGAGGCCATGAGCAGGGGTTGTGTAAGTCTAGAGAGCAGGCTGGCAGCCTGTAGCTCTGGCTGCATAGATTAGCAAGACGTGGCCAGCACTGCCGCCCAGGCACCACACAAGCTCAATCCATCACATTCTCAAGGCACACAGCCCAGACATTATTATTTTTAAGAGCTTCTGTAGTGTTTCTAATATGCATCCAAGGTTGATGGCTATTGATCCAGACCACCTGGGAACCTGGTCGAGGAGCAGACTTTTAGGCCTACCCACAAACACGCTGAATCAGAAACATCATAAGTGTTGTCATCTATTTCACTCTACCGGTGATTCTTAGACACTCTGAAGTGTGGGGCCCAGCTATTAGGGTCAAGGTCTGGCATTTCCAAATCGCCTCTGAGCTTGGTGTAAGATCACAGACTCCTTTTCTCATCTGGGTTCCCTCCCTGCCTGATCTGGAGAACCCCAAATCTCTTAAGGAGTGTCACATAACCCTCAGGGAGATTGCAAGTCTAACCCTTTTCTGATAAGAAGGGTGTTCAGCAAGCATCTGGGGATTTCTAGAGATACCCACCCTATGCTAATAAGAAGTCATGATATCTTGGCTCTCAACCGATGCCCTTTGACTGAGCCTGGAGTTCTTCCCTCACACATAGGATAAGTACTGCTTTGCTCCTCTTATGATAGGGTCGGGTTTCTACATGTAAATCAAGTATCCCTGGAATCCATAGCCCCAGCAAGTCAAAAACACTCACCCTCAAAACTCCTGCTACTGCCCAAGTCCCTGACTCAGGAAATAAACTCCCCCTCACTCCACTCCTCCACCATGACCACCTGAGATTTGTCAGTTATTCTGGAGAAGGAAGGGCTCCCTTCCTTTGTGGAAATTTGCCGCTGAATTCCCAGGGCTTGGGCCACGTGCTGCTGGCCACTGTGAGCTTCTGCCATTCTGCGGTGCATCACCATAGATCCCTGCCGCCATCTTTCTAGCACCGCTCTGCCTGCCGCAGTGCCTGTCTGCAAGAAGTGGCCAGCTTCTCCCAAAGCAGCCATTTTGTCCACCCAGACAAAACCAGGCTCTGTCTTCTCTCTCTCTCTCTCTCTCTCTCTCTCTCTCTCTCTCTCTCTCTCTCTCTCTCTTTCTCTCTCTCGGCAGCCACCGACCTGAGTCAGGCCAGACCCTCCATGCCACCCAGCTTAGGTGCTGGATTCCTGAGCTCCCTTGAGCTCAGCACTTCACCATTTTCTACAGCACTGGGGAATGCAGATGACATCCAAGCCCCAGGACAGCCCAGGCTTCCACCGGACATGCAGAATGACACTAAAGTTTGAGGAGAGCTTGGCTAGACTCTATCTTACCTGGGATGATGAAGAGAAGAACGAAGGAACATTTGCTGTATACCAGCCATGTACTAGGCAATTTCCCTTATCGTTGCATTGAATTTTTCTATGTTCTCTTTGTTTACACAATAAACATATCATGCCTAAGCAAGAGTCTTGCTAAGTACTGGGAATATAGTTAGGCCTTCAGTGATGTAATCCTAACACTCTGTGAGGCTGAGGCAGGAGGGCTGCAATGAGTTTGCAGTCAACCTAGGCTTCATAGCGAGTTCCAAGCCAGCTTGAGCTACAGTGTAAGACACTGCCTCAGAAAAACTCTTCTGCCCCTGCAAAGAAAGGATTATATAAAACAAACTGCCTGAACTCACCATGTTTGGATCTTCCCTTGTTATTATTCCCTAAGCAATAAAGTATGACAAATATTTACATAATATTTAGGTTCTGTGAGTTATTATAAGTAATCTGGAGATGATTCAAAGTGTACATGAGGATGTGCAGAGGTGACAAATATGCCATGCTACACAAAGGACTTGAATAATCATAGACTTTGGTATCTGAGAAGGGTCCGAGAACAAATCCCCCCACAAATCTGAGAGATGTGTATCTACAGCTGCATAAGATATGATGTCCTTCCTTCAAGGAGACTTACAGAAGTAATTACAATATAGAGAGCCAGAGAGTTGCCTCCATACAGTGAAAGGGCTTTACTAACAATGTTTCAAATCCCCAAGGCGACCTCTGGGGAAATAACAGGTGGAGTCATTTTCAGTCCCATCTAAGGAACTTGTAGACTTAAAGAAGTTAAATAAGTCACCCAAGGTCAAACTGCTCACAAGAGCTGAAGCTGGGATTGAATCACATTCTTAATTGCTCACTACCCCTGTGTTTCCCAACCTGTGGGCCAAATTCTTGCAAGTACTATCTCATGAGGACAGGAAAAGCCACATGTACCCAAGCATTTCCTGTAGCCTCATCAATGTCCAGGTTCAGCACCCATGCAACTGCTGGTGTTACCAGGGTATTGTCTTCCTAAAATACTGAGTGTGTCATGATTTTTGTCACGTTTTTCTCTTAATGCACTACACATGTAATTACAGTTCTATGGGAGGCCTAGACAATGCAGGGCTGTCAAAAGAGATCAGATTTAGAAACACTGGGAACTAGCACTATACCCTAACACAGTAATGTGCTTTCCAATCATGAATAATGGATATGTAAATCCTCATTAAAATAAAAATGTGTGTGTATTCCCAAATCCATGGATACCAGTCTAAGAGTGGTCACATTAAAAGTTAAACAGTTACTTTGGGTGACCACTTGATGACAGTTTGATTAGTAGCAGAAATATAGGCATCTATGCATTGAAAGGCACTGAAAAACAAACAAAATCACCCATCGATTCCTACAAAGAAACCATGCAGATAACAAGACCTGTTGCAAGACCTTTGTCTTTGTCTAAAATCTCTTTGAGGAAGCATCTCACTATTCCCTGTACCCACAGTGGTTTTGTGTAATGCTGACACACCCCAAATGTCATGGGTCCAAACTGTCCTTCGGAGGACCAAAGCTCCTGTCCCCAGTGGTTATTTCAGGTGTGCGCATGGCCATGCTAGGCCAGCGGAAGCCTTGCTGATCTTTCTAAAGGAACTGGCAGTCGGGCCTTCTGGTTTTACTAGGATGGTAGTGAATTGAAGAACACAAACTGACAGATTTTGTTTACCTTCCTCCCACCGCTTAGAGAGTCGGCCTGAAGTGAAGCCAGCAACCGGGAGAGTTGGGAGGAGGGTTAAACTAAAGCCGAGAGACAGAGCAAAATAGACGAGGGCCTGATGGTGCTGTTTTGAGTTTTTGGATTTTTGAGGCCATTGTGATGGTTTTAATTGTCAAATTAACACAATCACTTGGGAAGAAAACTTCACTGAGGAGTTACATGAATCAGGTTGGCCTGTGTGTGTGTGTGTGTGTGTGTGTGTGTGTGTGTGTGTGTGTGTGTGCAGGGGATATCCATTTCCTAGGCAACAGATTGTGAATTGTATGAAACTGGAGAGAGCAAGCTGAGGCACAAGCGTTCATGCATTCGTTCTCTCTGCTCTTGATGGGATGTAAGTTTCTGCCACCTTGACTTCCTTACAATGAAAACCCCTTTTCCCCTCCAGTTGCTTTTGTCTGGGGTAAAGAAAACTAGACAGACTTCCTGTACTTCCTGGTTAGGTTACCCAATACCTTCCCCCAGGCTGCTTCTTAATACCTGGTTTGTAAACCAACACCAGAAGTAAGATGGGTGCTATGAGTGGCAGCTCTGTAGGTCTACGTTGTGGCTGCATTCGGAGGACCAGGGTCATATAAAGACTCTCTGTCTTCAAGTTGAGAATCCTGTGGCATGATTGCTTTTCGCTTTAAGGATTTGTTGAGTTGGTTGGTTTTTCTATTTGGGTGGTTCTGGGAATCAAACTCTGAGCCTTGATGCTACTCACTCCATCTTCTACTGAGCCATGCCCCAGCCCTGGCTATATATCTTACAGGGTCAGAAGATCTGCTAAGGAGTCAGATGCTCTACCTTGGTACTCAGTTTAGACAAAAGTATAGCATCACATTGAATCAAGGACTGTCAATTCTGTACAGGCTAGCCAAACTAAAAACCAGAAATGAAGATGAGAGAGCCTTACTAAGACACAGTGACCAGAAATCTAAGAAGACTAAGAATCAAATCCGTATTTTTCCCAAAGCTAAAATTAATGTGAATGGAGACAGGAAGTGATTCACGGAGGTGACTGAGAAAGAACTAGGAGCCATGGAGTGAACCTAACAGGTCAGCCCCTTTCCAACACCCACACTTTACTTGCTACTCCAAAGATACAACTGCTCCCATAGTGAGGGCTCCAGAGCGGTGGGGGCATCACCCTGTTGCCTTTGGCTTGATCACTGCCGGGGAAGACAAAACAAAGCAGCAAAAGCCTGGGCTGGAAGTAGGCCCAAGGCACTTGAGTCTGTTGCTAAGAGACAGACACTATAAAAGCAGGGACAAATTTTGTGGACCGTGACTCCATAAGACCTCTGGCTTCGGTTAATATCCCTTGAAGGTTCTGGAAAGCTAACCGACTGGCTAATTGATCATAGCTCAAGTCCTGAAAATAAAAGCCTGTGGTTGCTGTATCCTAAGGCTGGCCCCAGTGCCTCAGATTCCCTGCAGCAGGAAGTGAGTTAGGACAGGAAACACAGCTCCCAGAATAGAACTACACTGCACTGTCCACCTCACATGTTGCTGAGGACAACCATAGATAAGGGAGCTGTTCTCTGGGCAGAACAAGGTCAGTCACATCGGCTAATGGGACCTGTTCACAACCAGGAAGATTTGGTACATATTCATTACTGCAGCTACCATTATCTCTTCTGCTCATGATTTCAGTTTCCAAAAGGAAGTTTCTTAACTATGTCCTATAGTGTATTGTCTACCTTTCATGTCCATCCTGGTATATTGAGATTAAATGTTTGAGTTTGACTGCGATTTTTGGGTTGGTTTATTTTCTGTTACCTTAGCACAATAATAGCCAAGAAGTGGATAACTTATGAAGAAATGGGATGTTTTGGAGATGTTTTAAAGGATGGCAAGTCCAAGAATGTGGCCACATCTGATGCGGATTCCATGCTGCTTCAGCTTGGGGTATAAAGCAGAAGGGGCATCAGTACACGCAGAAGAGGCGAGGTAAAAGAAGCAGCCTGGTCTTGTAAGGAGCCTTCTTTGTGATGATGTGCTGAGTCTGAGGGGATCTAGATATCATTTTCCTCAGAAAGAGATTAATTCTTAAGAACAAAATCAGCATTTTGTGTGTATATGTGTGTGTGGTATGTGTGTTTGTATGAGTGTGTTTCTGTGTCTGTATCTGTGTCTGTGTTTCTCTGTGTCTGTCTTTGTGTTTGTGTCTGTGTGTGTTTCTGTGTGTCTGTATGTGTGTCTGTGTCTTTGTGTGTATGTGTCTGTGTCTTTGTGTCTGTGTTTGTATTTGTGTATGTGTGTCTGTCTATGTCTGTGTCTATGTCTGTGTCTATATGTGTTTCTGTGTGTCTGTGTGTGTGTGTGTTTATATCTTTGTGTGTATGTGCCTATGTCTGTGTGTGTCTGTGTGTTTGTGTTTGTGTCTGTGTGTTTGTGTGTGTTTGTGTGTGTGTGTGTGTGTGTGTAATGGGGGTTAATATCAAGATGTCTTCCTTTTTAGAACGAAGTCTCTCACCATACCTGGAACACAGCAATTCAGCCAGGCTGCCCGGTGAGCTCCATCCAGAGATCTGTGTTCTCCTCTTCTTCAGCATTGGAGTTATACACACATGCTGCCTTGTTCAGCTTTTACAACCGTTACATGGATACTAGGATCTAAAATCAGGTCCTCACAGCATCAGAGCCATCCCACAGGCCCCGCCTCCTGAAGGTCTCACTTGCCAGAATCTCCACATTGGGAGTCAAATTTACCACATGAGTTTTGTGTGAAAGCATTCAAACCACACATTTAAATCACAGTGGCTTACATACAAAGGCAATACCTCACACAGAGACAGCGGGGAGACCAGAGTAGGATAGAATTTATACGTTTTTCCTGTGGAATCTATAATACATTATTTCTCTCTTTAAAAAATTTGCAGAAAAGTGATACTTGGAAAAGGTTCCCCTTTTCACAGCAAAATGTAAAATGTATTGATCTGTAAGGCATCCATATGTCACATACTTTTGGTATTGCACAGTTCAGGAATCAGTCTTACATTTGAACTGAATCTTTTAATCTTCCCTCCTACACCAAAGGAAGCCACTTTTCTTAGAATAATATGTATTTTTTCTTTTTTCACTACCTTTCCACATGTTCATAAATAACATATAATATTGATTTGTATGTTTTAATTTGTGTTAATGGTATGCTACACTTATCCTTCAGAACCTTGGCTTTCTCACTCAGCATCATGGTTTTAAGATTTATATACTTGGATATGTTCAGTCATTTTAATGGCTTGATAGTATTCTAGTATGTGAATAAATCACACTTTTTCTATTCCCATTCGGACTTTTTAAATTATCATTATAATTTGTTTTTGCAACACAGGCAATGAACATCCTTGGGCATAGCTTATGTTCATGTGAGAGAAGTTTCTAGAGCATGTAACTACGCATGTACTTGCGAGCTGTGGTGTTTGCTCACATTCTGATGTGCCAGGTACTGTTGGATTCCTTTCAAGTGCAGTTTTACTATTTTACACTCCTTCTTGCAAAGGAGAATGCCTGTTGGTAGCGTCTCCTGGTGCTGGTGTCTGATGGTTTGATTCACAGGGCTTATCTGTTTTTCATTGTGAGCTCTTCTTCCTCGGGAGTGTCAGGGCCCTGGAATTCAGAGTGCCCTGGATTATAAAGGAATTCCTGCTGAGAAATTTTATATTTTCGTGTACATGGAGCCTGTAGGGTTTCAGTGTTCCTTGACCAGGTTATGATAAATTCTCAGCTTGGATATCTCACACCAGACAAGTGGTATAAATTTGGAACACATCCTTCCACATAGTTCAGGCCTGGGAATTCAGTTTTTCACCTGACTTTTTTATTTTCTACCTAAAACTCTCAAGAAATGGCCAGCAGGTACATTTTCCAGCCTGCTTTTCATGAGCAGGGCAGCCTTTTGAGATTTTAAGCTGTATGTAGAATTATCCTCCCTATTATCAATGATCTGGTGGCCACATCTTCAACCATTACATTATAGCCTCACCCCAAATCTCGTATGGTTGATGATAGATATGTCCCTTAATTGTTCTTCGCTCCTTTTTTTTTTTTTTTGGAGACAGGCTCTTTTACTGAATGTAGAGTTCTCTCATTTCTTAGACCACCTGGCCAGGGAACCCTAGGGATCCTCATCTCCTTCTCCCCGATGCAGGCACACAGTGCCACACCCACGTACATGCACAGGAAGAGATCCAAATTCAGGGCCCCGTGTTTACATGGCAAGGCCAGCCAGTGCGACATCTCCCCAGTCCACACACTTTTGTTTTTAATTGGGAGAATGTTCAATCCTGGTGAAGAGTAAAGAAATGTGTAATTTCTTCTTCTTCTCACCAGTGGGCACAGGTACAGCCAGTGAGTTTTAGAAAGCAAAGTGGTCAGCAACCTTGTAGAAATCAAGTCTAATAGGTGTACAGAATGAAGGCAAAAGCTAACTTGGAGAAATGTGGGAAATGTGGGCTAGTCGGTATTTGGACTTTGCAAAATACTACTTTTCCATGCAGTGGAATAACTTCCTGCTTTATCCAACCAGAATACAATAACAGCCCCCACTAACTTCTGCTGTGCTTTGGTTAGCAGCGTACGTGGATTAAGGGATGAAGCAAGAATTGATGGTTGTCTCGTGGGCCTTGGACTAGCACACGTGTCCTAGTCCTGGATAGTTGGTTCAATTTTTGGTCACCAGTCAGGCCATGCACACCTGGACTTCGAAGTCTGATTAACTGCTCCCTCACGGTGCTCCCAGATTCAGCCTTGAGGTTTGGCAGGCTCCCACTAAATCATGGTTGACCGGGAGATTAACTCCTTCCTGTCTTCCTGCCTATCATCCATACATGTGTCCATACGCACCCAGGTTTCAGGAAGAAGACAGGGCGTGTTTAAGGCATCTGGAGCCATGTTTGGGACAGCCAACCCAACTGCAGGATGGCAAAACTCTAAAAGTGCCTGTTCAGGGTCATGGCCAGGAAGTGGAGAGCTAGAGACTGACTGGGAAGGAAGGGGTTACTGCTGCTCATAGATGAGCCTGAAGCAGAAGCTTCTCTGAGTGCTACCCAGAGGCCTCTGCTACTTCTAAAGTACAGCATTTTAGGCCTACATACTCAGTCTTACTCATTTGATCATTTTTTTAATCTGTTTTTGTTTGTTGCACATGAGGCTTTCATAATCAAGTCCCTCTTCTGAGACAGACACTCTTCTGAGCCCAGACTTTTAACTGCGCAACACCTGGCACCTGTCATTTTGTCCCACTCTTTCGTCTCCTTCATGATTCTGGTCAGACCCTAGACTGGAACTGGCCAAGGAGTGAGGGGCAAGAGCCTAGAGCAGTTTGTTGTCATGCGTGCTGTGACTGAGGGTCTCACCCAGTGTTCAGCCATCTCTACAGCCCTGGATCCCACTGACAAAGGTGACAAGATGTTCTTGGCTCTGTCTTCTCCATGGAAGCCTAGCAGGAATGAGCAGTTCACCTTTTCCTCTCCAACAGCTCCTTTCTGAGTTTCATTAATGCTCAGATCTTCCTCCCCCACTTCTTTGGGCACAGGACCATCCATCGAAGCCAGCGGACAAAAAAAGAACAGTGAACTGTACACTCTAGTGAGAACTACTCAAATGCATTTCTAAATGAAAACACCTGAAAACTATTTTCTCTGCGATGCTCAGAAAATAATATTAATGGCTACAGTCACATTAATGTTAATTAGAGAGAAAACAAAAGCAGCGTAGCAGCCTTGTGATTTCTTCAGTGTTAGTTAAAGTAAGGCTGAAATGGGTCGTTAAAGTTAATATGAAAGCAAATATTAAGTAACATTGTTGCTGATACTTGGATGCAACAAAAATGTCATTTTAAAAGGCAGGGCTTTACTAACTGAAAATTGGGGACGGCTCTGTGGATTACCTCCTTTAGTTACCATCACGGTAAGCTTAAATCTGGCTGGGAAGAAAGGATTTATCCCTTCTTAATTCACCTTGAGCAGGTCGAGCAGGTGAACTGAAGGGAGGGAGCCTCCTGGCCTGCTGCGTGGAAGCCACAGACAAGCACCCACACCACTGAGATGTCAGGCTACCCCTGTTTCGGCAGCTACTGTGATTGGGAGTTCTGCCAAGAACGAAACAAACCATCCCACAGCTGTTCTCTCATTTGTATGAGTAATATGAAAAACGCCGCACAATTTAATATGTCGTCTAATACTTTGATTCTTATCTCACTAGCAGGGCAGGTGGTAGCATACATGTTTGAAAAGCCGATACAGATTGGAACAGGGGAGGGCCCCAAGAAATGATGCTAGCTGCTATCTGAGCTGGGTAAAATGAGATGAGCCCCGATATCATTTTATAAGGGCAATCTCACTTGTATCTTTGCCAGTGAGATCTTAATCGAAGCCAGCAAGAGGAGTGGATGCCCTTTCCTGGTTATCTGGGAGCAGAACGATGCCATCGCCGGCACCAGGAGAATGGTTATCTTGCGAGAGACCAGCAAGAACATTATCAGGGAGTTGGGGACCAAACATGTGCAGCACAGACTGATAAAAAAAGGGAGGAGACGAGACGACTCATCGCTCAGGCTGTGGAGATAATGCCACGTGCAGGGGGAAGAGATGGATGACATTGTTGAAAATGGTTTTAAATACCGGGAACTGACTGTGAGGCTCCCTAGCAGCCCAACTGTTGGCTCAGGAGTAGCGAGAAATAAATAAGAGGATCTGGGAGCAGAAGGAGAGCCTAGAAGAAAAAGCGGTTGCCTCAACCCCTCTGACCTTAAGAGGAATGTGGTTAAATCAATCTTTCATGATTCTCTTCGCCTGAAGATGAAGTACAGTAACCTTCAGGCTACTGACGGACACAAATAATATTTTATTATTTCTCCCATTCTCGGTATTTTTTCATCTTTTATTATCTTTCGAGCAACCAAGATTTCCTCTAACAAGCAAGACTGTTAAGGCACAAAACAAAAAAATAGGAGGCACAAATTCTTAAAGAGACTAGAAAGAGGCTAACTACCATCCCAGGAAACACTGACCCAAAATAACCACATATATGACTCCTAAGAACATCAGTGTCAAGACCCCAGACTCCAAGGCAGAATTTCTGTAAAGCCCCAAGTGCTTCTGACTTTTGACTGTTCTTTCTTGTGGCTGGGAAAATTACTTTGTTTCTCCTCCTCGAAGTCTGAAGTCAAAAAGTGTTTTGGTTTGAGATTGGTTTGAGTTTTCTTGAGACAGAATCTCTTACACTCTAGTCCAACTTGACCTGAAAATCATGATGCAGTCCAAGCTGGATTCAAACTCACAGCAGTTCTCCTCAGCTAGGACTGCAGGTGTGAACCACCACACCTGGCTTTCAAGCTTAAAACGTCAGTGGACAATCTATCTTTCTTTTCTATTTCCATTCCTTTTCTTTCTCCCCAACCTCCTCCTCCTTCTCCTCCTTTTTGATGTTTTGGGTTTTTTTTCTTAATTTCTATTATACCTCAATGAAATTATTTGTCACAAATATATTCTTCATAGTAACTCAACAAGGCAGAAATGCATTAAATACCCAATCAATAGCTTCCTCCTACTCTCAAACTCACCTCTGCTCTAATGTAGCCGATGTCGGTAGCTTGATGTGTTTGTCTTCGTAACTTCCTCTGGATATCAACAATATGCGATTAATTTCCACTGTAATGTAGACGCTTCCAAGTCAGTAATATAAACCCAAAGGATTCTTTTTAGCTGGGTTTGTAATAGTCTGCCATTCTCCACTACAAACATACGATGAGTTATTCAGTCAACCCTGATACGGTGGGCACTTGCATTCCCAACTGCCCGTCTTAGTATTTCCCACTCACTTCTGCAACTGCTGCCTTTTCGTAGTCCTGCGTAGAGGTCAGCATCTTTATTTTTCTGCATATCAGATTAAAGAATATGTGCACCTTTATTTTTAATATATATATATTTAAATAACTTCTCTCTGATAAAATAATCGTTCACATTTCTACAAATAGCAGACAAAGGAGCATCCCCACACCTATTTAAACACTGGTCATCTTCCTCCCTTTGTTTTGCTATTCCACTGAGTAAAGATGGCACTGAATTTATTCAGTTTTCATTTCTATGATTCCAACAAGGCTATCAACCTCTCAAGTGTCTTCTTCTCATTTTTGCTTGCACAAGTCTGGCTTCCCTTCGCATTCTTCTGCATGACTATGTGCCTTTGTGTGTGTGTGTGTTGTGTATATATGCATGGATGTGTGAGTATATGTGTGCATGTGTGTTTTTGTTCCCTCATTTCTTGGCTATCAGTTGGGGGGACCGAGTGCTCAGCTTTTATCTATCATGTGGACGGTGGGTATTTTCTTCCAGTCTTTGTCTTTAGGTTTTGTTTCTAGTAATAGGAAACATTTAATTTTTTTAAAGAATTATTTCATTAAATATGTCAATCTTTTCCTTTTATGTGATAAATATTTTGTAAAGTTCCTTTTACTGTCCTGAAATAAGATCTGTGGCTTATTTAGGAAAGTCTTCCCCCAACCTCCCCCCAAAAATGTGTATTATTATAATATTGGGGACATTTTCTTTCTTTGAGTCAGGGTCATGCTTTGCAGCTCTGGCTCAAGCTCAAGCTCAGCCTCCTAGGTGCTGGAGATGCAGACAGCACCGCCACACCAGCCCTCACACGTTCTCAATTTTAATTCACCAAACCCCACAAATTGGAGAAATGGATGGACCCCCTCCCCGGTCCTACATCATAGTTGCTAATTATTATCACAAAAGTCATATCAGGAACAGCTAATTTTCATCATTCAGTGACCAGATGGGGTAAATAGATTTCCCACAGGCTCAACGGTTCCTGCCTCATCTAATTACAACTTAAGGGTTCTTTGATTGGTACTTGAAGATGGAAAAGTTTCTCTGAAAGTAATTTAATCACCCTGTGAGTGAACTGGCTATATTTCATTATACAGATGGGTGAAATGTAAACTACTAATTGCATGTAGACTATATTTATAGGAGTTGGGTTTTGATCCTTAATTCCTTCTTATTTGCTCTTGGTTACTCTTCTAGTTGGGTAAAGGCTTCTTGAACCCACCCACCCACCCATCCATGCATCTAGCCAGTGAATGGATGTTTGCTGAAGTTCATGTGCCTGGGAAATGCCCTGAGGGAAGTCAACCACTAAGCAGATATCAAACACAGACCCACTACCTGATCTCCTGATGTAGTTTTCTATTGTTAATGATTCTTCTTAGAGAAATTAACTGATGAAGGAAGACCCATCCTGGATGCAAGTGACACCGTTCCATAGCCTAGAGTCCTAGGCCGAATAGAAAGAGGAAATGTAGCCCCAGCGCTCACCTCTCATTGCTTCCCTTCTACAGGAGTGATGTGAACAGCTGCCTTGAGGTTACCACAGCCTGGGTCTCTCTCGTCGCCATAATGAATCAATAGGCTGTATCCCCTACACCTGTGAGCCAAAACCAACCCTTCAGCCCTTACGGTGCTTTTGTCTGCTATTTTGTCATAACAATTAAAGAAAAAAAAAAAGGTAATGCACCATGACCGTGCAATTCATGGTTGGGCCAGTCATTCTTCCAATACTGGGCTACACTGGACCTTCCAACACCCACTGCTGCATCCACTCCATAGCAATGCCAAAGACACTCTGTGTGGCATGTGCCCTTAGCCCTCCTCAAATGCACACACATACCCCGCTGTGTTCTGCAAGTACAAAGGACTTGGCAATGAACATCTTCTACTAAGCTTCTCGAACAGAGCACAGCTCTTTGCTGGTTCCAGGACAGGAAACACAGTGATTCACAGCCAGACCTGGTGCCTTCCCCCATGGCATAGTATGGACATTTGTAGACATGTTAATTGTTGGTCATAGTGAGGGGAGTTATATTACCCATGAATTTTATTTTACTTCAGGATAGTAAAAGGAACTTTACAAAATAGTTATCACACAAAAGACTTGTTAATTTTAATATGCCCACGAAGTTCTCCCTCCAGTTTGCCATTCTTCCATCTTCTCCCAGGGTATGTTGACAAAGGATGATCAAACAGCCCTATGCTCTCAAGACCCTAACCCCTTCCTGCCTTTTCCCCTCACCCCTGCTTTCCCTCCAACTCTCCCTTTCCCCAGTATGGAAAATCTACCCAACATAGAGTACAGAAGGCATGTCTGACTTCACTGTCCCCATGGCCCCTAATAGCCTTATTTTTTACAACCAAAGCTTTGCAAATGCCTCTGCTACCTTCTCTTCTTAGGGGCCATGGTGCTCCAGGATACAACCGTCCACCTGGGCCACTGGGTCCTGAAGCAGGCATATTCTAGTTGTCCTAGGACACAGACAAGACTACTGGGACTTTCATCATAGCTTTATGGCACCACCATGGCCATGACATGAGACAGTTAATTGTGCACAAAGCCATTAAAGAAACCTCGCGCTGCTAAAAGCTTCAACACCATCAAAAGAAGAAGGCAAACCGCTCAGCAAGAAGGTTTTTGCCAAGCATCTGCCTTGCGCCTTCCTCTCCTCTCCACCCAGAGGGCCCTGACTCTCCTTCTGCCTTGTCACAAATCCCCCTGATCCCACCCCCCTGATCCCACCTGTGCAGAGCCCCTTGCTCCTTTCTATTTCCCACTGGTGTATTTGCAGATTTCAGTGCCAGTGAGGTAAGAGCTGTGGCCACTGCATAGTCATCAGTTACTCTAATACCACCACACTTTGGCTTCTGGACCCCAGATTCAGTACCCAGCTGCCAATGATGAAAACATTATAAAATAGAAAAGTGTATCAGCCCAGTACATCAGTTAAGACAGATCTGACATGATCTATTTCTTGGTGTGTCTGGCCACATCAATCCGTTTTGACACTCTGCCCAGGGATTGGTGGGAAATCTGATTCAGTCCTCTCTGAAGGTTGCAAAGAAAACTCTACAAATTCGTGCCCTAACACCTGCATCGAAAAGGGTAAGCACGGAGGTATCTAGTAAATGTTTAGCAACTGACTCTGCAATGGAGAAAAGAGAAACTGACATACAGCATTTGTCAATTTCTGTGAGTTGAATATGTCTACCCTGGCTGATCTCAGTGAACTCAAGCCACCAAGGGGAAGTCACTCAGCACAAAACTGAGAAGTCACTGTAGACATCTCTCCCATCGAAGAGCAGCTGCCACAAGCTCCAGCTCCAGGCTGTCATTCAGACTCAGATTAGCAGATCTGAGCCTCTCCAAAGAGAATAGAAATCACGTTTTCCTGTTTGGGGCCTCTGTTTTCCAATAGTAGCTATTTCAAATGCATTGAAAGCATTGTAGAAGTTAAAGATATACAGATCATGTTCCTAAGCCTGAAACCCTGATGTGGGTCAGAGTCCATTATATTGATGGCAAGTGGAGGGAATTTTCCCTCTTAGACCTTTTTAGCTTCGCTACTATCTTAGTTGACTGCTTTGAAACAAACTGTTTAAGGCTAGGTAAGTTATGAAGGAAAAAAGATTTCTTTCACACATAATCCTAGAGACTAGAAAGTCCAGGATGAGACAAGTACCTCAGGCTGCATGATAGGATGGTATAAAATTAAAAGGGCAAACACACACGCACACTTGGAAGAGAGAAAAGAAAGCCTAGCTCATCTGATAGCTAATCCATTCCTACAATAAAAAACATCCATCTGTCCATATGAAGAGACCCCTCAAGGGACTCGGCACCTCTTAGCAGCTCCCTGGGGGACAAAACCTCCACATGTGTTTTTTTGCAACAAACCATATTGAAACCATAGTGCCTACCCTACTGCCTCGCTCTTTAGCATTTACACATCTATCTCAAAAAACATTCCGTACTTCCCATTAGTCTTTCAAAATAATATTCCATGGCTACATTGGAAGGTCCCACAGGTAGAGGCCAGCTCTTGGGTATTTTCTCTGCAATCTTCACACTATTGAGAGACCATAGGAATAATCAACAATGGAGAAGTCTTATGGTGAAATAAATATTCTTTGAAGTGTGAGGCTCCATGTTTGCTGGGCCTTCAGTCTTCTGTTGTGTCCTTTCCCTCCTCTCTTGTCCTTTTGATGATGCTTTATGAATATTCCATGTCACTCAGCAGCTGCAAGAGATGGATGACTGTGGGAGCCAAAGATAACGGGCAGAAGCAATGAGGATTTTCTCTTGCCTGCAGCAAGCAGCTGAATACATTTTTCAAGCCCGAAGCGCAGCAGAAACAGTGATTTTTTTAAAATGCCCTTTCTTTTATTTTCATTCACTTGCTTCTCATGCCTTCCTTTTTTTAATTGCTCATTTTGCTTAAGGAGCCTCTAGGCACAAGCACAGCAAAGTATCATTAATTAAAATATTTAAAATTATAGCTGTGGTGACAAAACTCCCGAATAAGCCCAGGCAGCACAGACAACAAACACAATTATTATCCGTAATAACAGCCAAATCAGCCCACTGCTTTCTACCCAGAGACAATGCATCTTTCCCAAAATGCTAAGTGGCTGTGACAATGAGTATATCATGACTATCCAAAACAGGACGAGGCAAGATCTGAGACAGCTCTTGGGCTGGGCAGAAACACAGCCATCCCTCCTCGCTTGCTCGCCTCACTCCACAGGAAGGTTGTCTGGGCAGAAAACTGCCTGTTACCTCCCCTCCTAGCTCTTCTCCAGGAGTCTGGGGTATTACTCAGCAGTGAATCAGCCTGGCATGCCTGTGAGTACACCATAAACATGCGAGCGATTTCCCTGCACCTGGAAGACTCTTCCACAGAAAATTATCCCCATAAAACAAGCCTGTGAGACTGGAAATTGTAATAATTTATAATGGGTTTTTTTAGACACAGGAATACAAAGAGCATTACCAGTTCCATTTCAAATGATGAGCAGAATCTTTTGTTGTTTACTCACATATGCATTCCCTCACTCCAGACTTACTGAGTGTCCTGCTGTGGACCAGAGTCTGGGCTAGGTCTTTCTCTAAGCAACCCAGTGATACTAAGATAAGAGACTGTTGGCATTCTTCAGTGAGCTCTTAGTGCAGTGGGAGAGATGGAGAGATGCAGAGATTCAACAGAAGTGGGGGTGACGGTCAGGACCATGGAGAAATTATGGGTAGGGCTCCCTGGCTTGAATCCCACAGAAGATGCTCACAGAAGATGCTACAGTGCCCTTCACGTACCTTCGAAGAAGTTACCACACCCCAGCAGCCCAGCACCTGCAACCTCTGAGCCCAAGGTATCCACCAGTTGCCACCTCAGCTTTAGCTGCTCCAATTGCAGACCAGAGTGCCAAAGGATTCGCAGCTAATGGCTGACAAAATTGTTGGATGAGTATTCCAAAAGTCTGCCCCATAGGTAAGACGGCCCAGAAGCTGAGCTAGTTCCCAGCCTTCCCTAAGGGATTCAGTCAGTTGTCCCAGAAACAATTTATTGGCTTGACTGCCCCTCTGTGTGTGTGTGTGTGCGCGCGCGCGCGCACGTGCCCCGTCTATCTCTCTCTCTCTTTGTGTCTGTGTCTCTCTGTCTCCCTCTCCACTCCCCCCATTTGTTTCTACCTCCCCTTTAAGAAATATGTGTCTGTGGGCATGTATATGTGTGTTTGTGTATGTGTGTGTATGTGTGGTCTGTGTGCATGTAGAGGTCAGAAGACAACTTGCAAGAGAGAGTCAGTTTTCCTTTTGCATCCTGTGTGTCCCAGGATTGAGCATAGATTGTCAGCCTTGGCAGCAAGTACCTTTGCCCTCCGAGCCACTCGCCAGCTCCACCTCCCTATCTCTTCCCAACACACATCATCAGTCTCCTGCAGGAATGTCACGGTGTCACCTCTTAAATGAACTGCCTTCACTAAAAGTATTTGTTTCATAGTCTGTCTCGGCTGTCTCCAATGAAGTGCCTCGGTTATAGGCAATGGCATGGAAAAAAAACTAGAGAAAAAGACACAGATATGAACAGACTTATCTGGGTAAAGCTGAGGTACAGAGGCAGATGAGAGAAGATCTGGTCTCTTCAGCAGTGGCACAGTGACCGAAGACCACTCTTAAGGTCTTTTCTGTATCTGTCTATGTACAGGGAGCACTCATAGAAGCTACAAAAAAAAAATTCAGGTTAGATCTACAAAAATTTATCTATATTGCCTCCTTATTCTGCTCTGAGACTCAGCTTCCTTGTCTCCTTGTATTCCATTACATAAAGTGACCTGGCTCCAAATACTTCATCTCCCTATAGCCATTGTTCTAACCCCAAAGCCAATGGCACAGAAATGGTGCTTGTTGTAGCTGTCCTCTAAAATGGCTCTTCTTTCCCTTATCACACCGGAAAAGCTCTGTATAAGTCCCTCCTGTGTCATTTTTAGTAACGGTCTGTGTAACCAATAGCATGTGGGAGAAGGGACAGCATGTGACTTTCAAGGCTAGGTTATCAAAGGCATCAAGTGCTTTCAGTCTTGCCTTCCCTCTTGTGTCATCGCTTGCTCTGAAAATAGCCGCAGTTCTGAGAGACACTTAAGCAACTCTCCAGTAGGGCCATGTGACAAGGAGTCTAAGAGCGAGCAGCACCGTGAAGCCTCCAGCCATCGTCACATGAGTGAGCCAGAGTGGGATCCGGCCCTTCAGCAAACCCCAGAGAAGCTGGAAAATTACCACAACCCTATGCAAACTTGGTTTTTATTTCAGAAAACATGGTGTCCTAGAAGTCTGAGATAACCCTCTCCCAGATTTCTGACTTTCCAGAGCTGTGTGGTGAGGCAACAAGTAGTCTTTGTTTACGGCCGCAAAGAGTACTTTGTGGGATATATTGTTATATAACAGTAGATACTGAATACAATGTCGCTTGACCTGTCCCACCCCGCCTATCCCCACTCCTCACTCAAGCAAAATAAGGAGGAAGGGATGCGGCTGAAGTCTGCACACATTACACTGTCTATCCAAGGACTCTCCAGAAGGGTGGTTGCAGTTTTCGGCACTGTGACAAAGCACCTGAGACAGACAATCTCGAGGAGGAGAGATTTGGACAGACAGCTTCCTAAGTTTTAGTTCTTAATGAGCTGTGACCACCATTTATGGGTTGGCAGTGCGGCTGACCATCATGGTGGAAGAGCACAGTGGAACTCAGATGCTCAGATCATAGTACCTGGAAAGCATAATGACTGGCAAGAGTCAGAGCAGAGCCCAGCTCCAGGACATACCCTGAGACCCACTTCCTCTAGCAGGACCCAAGGATCCCCATTGCCTCCCAAAACAGTGCTAGAGGGAGACAATCCCCGCCCGACACACACACAAAAACTATACCAGTAGATGGGCGTTTAGAAATAAAAACTCTAGGGTTTTTTGGGAGGAGGGACTGACCTCCAGTAGAGCATATGCCGGTGCTTTGTTAGGATATAAGGCAGTGAAGACATTGTTGTGAAGAAACAGTTCAAAAAGGCATGTATGTGGTTTCAGTTGTCCAAATTCTCTCCCATAAATATGGCCAAGGTGTGAAAAGGAAGGAGACTTAGTCCTAAGAGTTGGATTATGAGGAACCAAATCTGTGTTAGATTTTTAATTAAAAAAAAGGTCCCAAGGGTATCAATGTTGGCTATTCATATAGCTCATAGAACAAATTATCACTTATTAGCTTAAAATAAAAAACATGTATTTAGTATTTTACACGGTTTCCATGAGTCTAAAATGCAGGATCTGCTTAGTCAGATAGTTCTGGGAATTTATGGAGAGTATTTATTATATTTTTGTTTGTAATAGCAAAGTATTAGGAACCAGCTAAATGTGCATTCATAGAATGAGGTCACAACTACATATCTGCTAAAAAATGAAACAAAAGCTTGGGATCATGTGGAACTACTCATAATATCACTGGAAAAGAATGTTGTAAAACTAGAAGTACAGCAGGATTCCAACTTTATTGACATTTTTATATCTAAAAAGGCTAAAAGCACATGCACTCAAATGGCAAGGGAAGTTAGTTACGTAAGTTCCCTATTGCTGAGTAACAACGCCCCCAAAAACAAGCCCCTCAGAGCAGTCACCTCTCATTTATGACTCTATATTCCAGAAATCAGGCATGTCCAATATTTTGAGACAATGACACAACATGGTCTAGAAAGTTCATGCTTGAGACCTATGCAGTTGAGGCCCATGCCAACTGAGGCTCTCTCGTGCACATGCACAAAATCACACAGGAAAAAAATTTCATGATGTTTTAGGTAAGTTTACAATCTCTTGTTGTGTTGCATTCACATCTGTCGTTGGCTACAAGCAGCTGCATGCAGCCTTCTGGCTTCTGGTTGAACGTGGCTCTACAGATCTCCCGAGGTCTCCCTTACACAGCTGTATTCACCTGATGGTGTGACCAGGGCTAGAGATCTGGGAAGGCTTCATTCACTAATCTGCTACCTCAGAGAACTAGTATCTTAATCAATCAGTCTCTCTCTCTCTCTCTCTCTCTCTCTCTCTCTCTCTCTCTCTCTCTCTCTCTCTCTCCTTTTCTCCTTCCCCTCTTCCCTCCCTCAACCCCATTTCCACTCTCACCCTGACTGCTGCCCTCATGTTGTGTACTGCATGGTAGCAGACCTCTTTACACCGTGGTTCGGGACTCCAAATGAAATTATGGTAAGAGGATGCACAGGTATACATGTATGGATATATACAGTACACATTACATACTGCATATATGCAATAGGTATGATATATGTGGCACAGGAGAGAAAAATATTTTTAAGAAATTAGCTCAGAGGAGTTGAGGCTGAGTTTAAAAGCTCGGGTCAGAGGTCATGTTGTAGGTGAGTCTAAATTCCACAGGCAAACAGAGGTTTCTGCATTGCCTCCTGGGCAAACCCTTCCTTCCCAGGATGGCCTTTGCGTTCAACTTTAAGGCCTCTGTGTGGTCAGATGGAGGTGTACTCGGTGATTCTTCCTTGGTTCTACTCATGTTAACCACAACTAGAAAACGCCTTCACAAGAACAAATGGCAGAGTGACTGTTTAATTGAGAGCATAAATGGAACATCACGCCGAGCCAAGCCCAGAGTGGCTGTGGAGGAGAGCCACAAGTGTGGGCATACCCTGAGGCATTGTTCACTGGGCGCCAGGGACGGTACTTGGATGAAGAGGTGCTCTTTTTTGTAATCTGTTTCACATGCTGTACAAGAGAATTTGGAGCATTTTGGAATGATTGTGTGTGTGTGTGTGTGTGTGCATGTGTGTGTGTGTTACAGAATGATTCATGTCCATTATTTTTTAAATGCAAGCCACTAAAATACAAAACCATCAAATTTCCAGAATTCTCACCGATCAGAAATGGTTAGTGTGGGCACTGTGATCATGCTTACAGACATTCCATATCTGATATTCAGTCAGAAATTAAAAAAGGAAAAAAAAAAAGATGAGAAGAGAAAAAGACAGAATTTTCTCAAACTGAGATAAGTCTACGAATGGTAGTTTTTTCCCTGGATGTAACAAGAAAAGGAAACTGAAGAGGCCTGGGAAGATTTATAGTTCATCAAGTAAATTCTTCCTCATCCCTGACAGGCATTAACAGCTTAAACATTAAAGTTAAAGGAAATAAACAGCAGATGATAAAGCTCAATGGTAGAAGCCCTTCCTAGCCTCCCTAGCCTTCATCAAGCAGGCATATTCAGTCCCCAGGACCACAAAGAAAGGGAGGGAAAAAGGGAGGAAGGGAAGGAGGAAGCTTGAGGGAGGGTGAGAGGGAAAGAGGAAGAAAGGGAAGGAAGAAGGGAGGGAGGGAGAAAAAGAAGGAAAGGAGGAGAGGAGAAGGAAAAGAGGGAGGGAGGGAAAGAGGGAGGGAAGGGGAGGGAGAAAGGAAGGAAGGAAGAACAGGAAAAGTATTGAAGAGTTACAATTGTGTCTTCTAACTTGAATGACAGCAGTCTTAACCAGCTTCCTATTCTCTCCATTTCCACCTCCCCTCCTCCGCTGCTCAGTGTCTTCCATTCCCATTGGCTTGGCCCAAATTTATAAGGTAGCATTCTGTTCTGGGGCCATAATTGGTCTAGTGCCTCGATTTAGCTAATACTTGAGCACCTATCTAGAGGTTATATGCTTAATGGGAGGATTCTGGAGTCACTAGGACATGTGTCCTTTAAAGTGCTCGCTCTCTCTCTCTGCTCAGTGGCCACCTGCCCCAACACACATTCCTGTTGCCGCATTCCTGTGACTCATCAGAAATTTAAACCTACATGACCACCCTATCCTGAGTCTCCGGAACCGTAAACTAAACAAGCCACCCCCTTCATTGAGTTAGTACCTCCAGTTTTTGTTGTGGTAACGCCTGGGTCAACAGTGCTTTGCATAAATAGAGTCACTGTACCCACAAGTCCCTTTTTATAGACTCGCCAACCTGATCTCATCCTCAAAGGTTTTGGTTTATGCGAACAGGTGTCCTGGGCACAGCACTCCAGCTGTTACTTCGCTTTTAGGACCACGTGGCCATTGCCTTCACACATGGGAAACTGCTTCTTGATGATAACTTTTTAGGTTGTCTAAACCTCAGAATTTTATAAATACAGCACTACTGTCCTCCAACTTGGAAAATTAGCATAAAGTATTTGAGGATGCCTTAATCTTTCTCATTATCAAGGACAACTTTGTGCTTGCATGCCCAAGGAATTAAACTTATTCCTTACTTTTAATTATTTAACCTAGAAAACTCCTTGATGTCTGTCATTCGGAATTTGTTTTGCATGGCACAGGAAGCACCCTTCTGAGCTGGAGATTTGAATCTCCTGAATTCTTGCCCATGTCTCTTTGTAGCTTTCTCTGCTGCACGGACACCAATTACCTTAGCTTGAATCATCTTTGTCTCTCCTCTCCTTTCTAATTATTTAACCTTTTTGCTCTGCATTCAGTGCGATTATCTCTAGCTTCCCTTTCATGCTATTAATTCAGGTTTTAGCTCTGTCTATTCTGTCTCCTGCTATTTTGTGTTACTTCAATTCAGCTCGTTTCCTTCCATCTCCTTTCACAACTCATTCTGTTGCTTTATCATCTCATCTCTGAGTTCTTGTTTTATTACATTTATATTCCTACTAATTTGTTCTCTAAAAGGAAGCATCCGTGGAGAAGCCATTTCAGTTGCTCATTTTCTGTTTCCATTAAAGTAAGTTCTTCACCTGGATTCTCTACTCCTGACTTTCTGTGAACTGCCCCCCTTCTCTGCCATTCCTTCTACCTTGCTCTATGCAGAATGTCAGCGAGGTTCTTGACATCCTTCTGCATCTGGGACCCCGTGCTGAGCCCTGGTGTTGCTGGGATGGCCACTTTCCTGTCTCCCAAGGCTGGCAGAGATCAGCTAGAAATTAGTTCTTCTCTCACTGACGATGTCCATGCTCCAAAATTTCTTCTGAGAACTCACTGAATGTACAGGACCAAAGCTTGAGGGCATGGCTCACCCTTGTGGGCTTTGCCAAGCCAAGTGTCTTAGAAAACACAATTCTACTGCACTGGTGAATTATAAACCACCTTTCAAGAAAATAATTGGCAACAGACATCGAGATATTAATATTCATAATTTTGATTCCCAAAATATCTCTTCTGAGATTATAGTAGCAAAAGAAAAAAAAAAGATCCATTTGGAAAAAAAATTCTTTGGAGCACCGTGAACAATGGCAATGAATTGATAACAAGTTGGATGCACAACACAGAAGGATGTGGTAAGAAGTTGCAGCAAATAAAGATAAGAATTGTGAAGAGCTTTTGTGACATGCTTAAATGCTTATGATGTTATATTGAGAAAAATCAGAACCCGAAAGCAGACATATGTTAATTATGTCATCAAAATGCATAGGAGGACTGGTGAGTTGGCTCAGCTTGCTACCAAGCCTGACGACCCTGAGTTTGATCCCCGATGGAAGGATGCATGCCAGGCAGGAGCACACTCACTCATCTACACAAAAATAAATAAACTGTAATACATAGGAATACACTGTAAACTCCACCATACCCAATGCTCCAGTATGGCAGGAACCATGACTGGCTTTCTCATCTCTACATAAGCAGAAGTTAATATAGTGCTTAGCGCGTGAAAGGTAAATAAGGAATACTTACGAATAAAGAAGTGAAATGAATTCAGCGAAGGAAAATTTCCTCATACCTTGCTATCATTTGGGCTTAAGTGTCCCTCAAAAAGTTCATGTGTTTAAACCTTCGTCTTCAGTGCAGTGTTAAAAGGTGGGGACTTTTGGGAGGTGACTGGCTCAGGGGGCTCTGGCCTCAGGAGTAAATGACCATTGATGAGTTTATGGCTTGATGGGTTAGCAGTTGCTAGTGAAAGCTTTAGAGGATAGGGAAGTTTGTTCCAAAGGGTGTAAGGGTGTGTGTGTGACCTGTCTCTGGTGCCTCCCCCCCCCTGCCCCCATCTCTTTCTGCTTCTTGGTTGTCATGAGATAGACCACAGGCTTTCACTGTGGTAAACTGCCTCTCCATAAACCCTGAAGCACCACCAGGGCTCACGCCATGGATGAAACGCTGGGACCCATCCACCAAAATAGACCTTCCCATCCTTCAGTGTCTCCTATCACAACTTTTCTTTATGTATGTTTTATCACAGAAAACCAAAGCTCAGCAAGTCTGTATGTGGGCAGTTGTTTTTTACAATTGAGCTTCGGCTGGTAGAAACTACAACGTACTTGTTTAACTATGACGTATCTGTTTCTCTCCAACAAAGCCTTTCATGGAGCGCAGTTTATGTAACGCTGTCTCATTTTCTCCCTGACGGGATTTTTTTAAATCCCACCTTTATTACACGGCACGATAGATGCTTATAATCACATCACGCAGGAGGCTGAGGCAGGCAGCCGGCAAGCCTGAGCTACACAGAGTGTGAAACCTGTGGCCAGGCCCTGTATCAAAAGGGGGAGGGGGATAGGCTTTACTGAAGTAAAAATTTTCTGCAATGCAATGTGCAGCTCAAGCTGTGCCGTGAGTGAATGATTCAATAATACTTCACGGTTATATCAAGTTATGAAGCCACAATCCAATTTTAGCTCTCATTTGTCACCTAAAAGAAAAAAAAAAAAAACCTTCAAGCACTTTCCCTGCCACTCCCTACTGGAGGTAAGCACTCACTGGCCTTCTGCCTGTTCAATTAGTCTCAACTGGGCATTTCATAACAAAATCACACAAAATAAAGTCCATATTCATGTAATGCTTTGGAGGTTCCTCCATGTTGCAGTGTGGATGTATGTTGCTTTTCCTATGGCTGAGTAACTGTTGAGTGTCTGGATCCAGCAAACTTTGGGAGGCCAGCAGATGGGCACTTGGATTAGTTCCAAGGACTATTTTGGGTCATGTTGTTAAGAACATTCTCTTGTAAGTCTTGTGTGGACATATGTTTTCAATCCTCTTGGGTAAAGCTTTGGAAGCAGAAATGCTGGGTCATATGGTAAACTGTTGATTAACTGTTTTTTTTCAAGACAGGGTTTCTCTATATAACCCTGACTGTTCTGGAACTTGCTCTGTAGACCATGCTAGCTTAAACTCAGAGACTGACCTGCCTCTGCCTGAGCTGTGGGATTAAAGACATGTGCTACCACCACCCAGCATAACATTTTTTTAAAGACTAGGTTTCACTGTATCTCCCTGGCTATCCTGGAATTTAGACAATTGTCTTGACTCTGCTTCCCATATATTACAGGCATGAACTGCCACACCCAACTCTTTTCTACTTTTAGACATGCCAAAATAAACCAGGAGTAACGATTCATGCCTGTAATCCCAAAACTCAGAAGACCATGGGTTCTGGGTGACCTGGGCCAACCTGGACTTAACAGTGAGACTAGGTCTCAGAAAAAAGAAAGCGAAACAAAACAAAATTGCAAAGCACTTTCCAAAGTGGCTGTGGAATTTGGCATTCCCATCAGCAGGGCAATTCTTAGCACGGATTTTCTTGTCACCATTCTATAATGCTTTCACTGATGCCTCGCAACTATTTTTTTAATTTGTATTTTCTGGTTGTGAGATAATGTCAATTGCTTACTAGCCACTTACTGAATTATCAATTTAAGTATATTGTTCATTTTTTTTCAGTTAACCTGTCTTCTCAGTAGGGTTTTAAGAGTTCTTTATATATCTCAGCTAACAGTCCTTTATCAGCCATATTAGATGCAAATGGTTTCTTCAAACCTTTGCTTTGTCCTTGAATTCCTTTGATTATACTTCTCAGACTCTGAAAGGTTTTAATCAGTTTTACCATTTTTTGTTCTTTGTCTTCAGCTTTTGATGTACTCCAGAAATTGTAGCCTAACTAACAACAGAGACATTTTCCCCTGTGATTTTTCTCCCGGAAGTTTATGAGTTTATATCTCATATTCAGTTATTTGAACATGCCAGTTTTTAAATATTTTAAAATATTACTTTTAAGTATTGTTTAACACAAGTGTACACAACCTTTTCTTCAGATGAATATTCAGCTGTACCACTATTTATTGAAAAACCTATTCTTTACAATTAAACTACTTTGCCTTTTTAAAATGATTGATCACCAATGTAAGAAGTTTCAGTTCTGTTCCTCTGATCTATATGTCTGTCACCCTCCCAATAACATGATATCTTGATTATTGCAACTTTGTATTGAGTTCAGAAATAAAGTCTAAGGCTTACAATTTAGTCTTTTGATTTTTAAATTATTTTAAGTTTGTTTACTTTTTCTGTGTTTGTGTGTATTTTGTTTGTGTGTTCATATGTATGTGTACTATGTATGTACCTGGTATCTCTGAATGTCAGAAGAGGACATGGGTCCCCTGGAACTGGAGTTATAGATAGATGTTTCTGAGCTACCATGTGGATGCTGGGAGCAGAATCCAGGTCCTCTGGAAGAGCAGCCAGTGTTCTTCATAGCTGAGACATCTTTCCCACCTTAAAGTGGTGTTTCTTGTTCAAAATTTTTTTGCCATTTTAGATTTTTACATTCCAAGTAAAATTTAAGTTAGATTTATTGCTTGGGATTGCATTAGAATATCTTTGAGGAGAACAGAGATCTGAACAATATGGAGTCTTCTAATCCCACACACAAACACACACATGCTTAGAATTTTGTTCTACCTCCTCTAGTGTGGTAACACAGAAGCTGGGGTTGTATTGATTGAAGACTTCTTTTCTAATGTTGGCTTTCAAAGCTAGTAATTGGAGACTAGGGAGATGGCATGGTGGGTAAAGGGCTTGCCACATACACATGAGAACCTCCTTCAGAGTACCGGCATCGATGTAAGAGCCAAGTATGCAAGTATGGTGGCGTGTAACTGTGACATCAACATTTATGGAGGCTAGCAGATTGCTAGAGTGTGCTGGCCTGCCAATTTAGCCAACTAGTGAGCTGCAGGTTCAGTGTGAGATTCTATCTTAAATAATATGTGAAGAAGGATTAAGGAAAATGCCCAGCATTGACCTTTGCAGCCTTCACATGTTAACATACACACACACACACACACTTTCCTTTAAGTATTGCTTTATTTCCATCTTATAAACCATGATACATTATATTGTTATTTTCATTCAGCTCAAAATTCTTTCAACTTTTACCCATTTTTTTAAAACTAGGAGTAATTTGAAGTATGTTTCATTTATAAATATCCACATTCCACAACTACTCATTTCTTCCTGTTAACTCAGTTTATCATATCAGGTTTCATCTTTGCAGCCTGAATGACTTGCTTCAGTATTTCTTATTCAGTAGCTGGTGCAGCAACTACTTACAAAATGTGTTTATTTAGACATATTTTTGTTCTTCATGTTTTTAACAGTCATGATGTATTTAGTTTCAACTTTTTCCCTAAACTCTTTAAAAATGTCATTCCACTGCCTTTGAGAATCCATTGTTTCAGATGAGAAATCAGCAGAAGGTTATGTTAAATATTTCCCTAAATGTGAGGAATGGTTTTTTCTTACTGCTTCTCTTTGGTTTTGGCTTCTAAGAGTTGGGTTAAAATGTATGTGTTTGTGGAGTCCCTCCCTGTTTGGGAGGTGACAGGGCTTCTTGAAACTGTAAGTTAAATTTGAACATCATTTCTCCTCTTTCTGAGACCACCATTACATGCCTGGTGGCATGCTTAATGCTGGCCCAACAGGGCTATAAGTTTGTGTTCATTTTTTTTTCTTTTCTCTCTATTATTCAGTCTGGGTAATTACTATCGGTTTATTTTCAAATGTGCCTTTCTTTCTTTTTTTTCTTCCATCTGAAATCTGACATTATTTTCCTTGTTGTAGTTTGGACAGGCAGGATCTGCCCACCACCAACCAGATGACCTGTGTGTTAAAGTTTTGATTCCCCAGCTGGCAGGATGACTGGGAGACGCCAGGATTGCGCAGTGCTGAAACCAACCGTGGGTTAATCTATTCATCCCATCTGGGCTTGAGAATGTGGGACCTTGTTGGAAGACGTGGGCCCCTGGGGTGAGTCTTTAAGGGCACATCTTACCCTTAGGCTCACAGTAATGTGACCAAGAAAACAGGAAGGAAACTCTCCAGGACCATGAGCTGAAGCAGAACCTCCTTCCTTTAAGTTGTTCTTTCTGGTGTTCTGGGACAGCAGTGAAAGTTAATCACCTCTCGACAGTCAGTTTTTCACTTAAATGATCCTTTCCAGTTCTTGAATTTCCTCTGTTTTTAATAATCGGGGTTTTTTTTTCCCTTTAGATTCTCTTCTCGCTGAATCCGTGTTATTCTGCTTCTCTTTGATTCCTTAAATGTGATTTCTTTTCATTACTTTTAATGTATTTCCAACGACTGATTTGAAGTCCTTGTCTATTAAATCTAACCTCTGGAGGAACTCAGAGACCATTTCTATTGACTACATTCTTTTTACAGAGTATGAGTCAAATTTCTTATTTACTTCTTTGGCTAATAATTTCTTTTATTAAGTCCTAGGTCCACGAGATAGCATATTTCAGCAGCTCTGTATTCCATCCATGCCCACCTAAAGATCCTTGTTATTGATTTTCTTGCATATATTTTTGTTCAGTAACTTGCCTGAACAATGTCATTGAAGTCTGGCTCCTCCTGGCACCCGAAGAAGATTATCTCTGCTTGGATTTGTTTCCTTCATAACTCAGCTTCCTAATGTCTAATATTAGTGTGTGTGTGTGTGTGTGTGTGTGTGCTGCATGCATATGTATATGCATGTCTGTCTCTGTGTGTAGGGGTTCATATACATACATCTTGCACGTGCGTGGGAAGCCCAAAGTTAACACTGGTCATCTTCTTCCATCCCTCTCCACTGTATACACTGAAGCAGAGTCTCTCACTGAACATGGAGCCTGCTGTTTCAGCTAGTCTAGCTGGCCAGCCTACCTAGTA
Source organism: Pachyuromys duprasi (assembly GCA_028658305.1). Classification (NCBI taxonomy): domain Eukaryota; kingdom Metazoa; phylum Chordata; class Mammalia; order Rodentia; family Muridae; genus Pachyuromys; species Pachyuromys duprasi. The sequence continues at coordinate 19,335,432 of CM053749.1, forward strand.
GGATCCTTATCTCTGCCTCCCAGTGCTGGGATCCAGGTAGCTGAACATCTACCTGGCTTTTATGTGGGTTTCAGGGATCCAAATGCTAATCTTCCCTCACATTTGTTCAACAAGTAATTTACATTCTATGCCAGCAGTTCTAAACCTGTGAATCACAACCCCGTTGGAGGTCAAACGACTCTTTCAAGGGGTCAGATATTTACATTATGATTCAGAACAGTAGCAGAACTACAGTTAAGAAGCAGCAACAAAAATAATTTTATGGTTGTTTGGGGGGGGGGGGTCACCACAATGGGAGGAACTATGTTAAAGAGTCGCGGAGTCCAGGATGTTAACGGCTGTTTTATGCCATCTCCATAGTCCCACGTCTACATATCTTAATATTCAACCAGAATTACTTTGAGTTTATGCTCAAACACCTTGTGCCAATAAGGTCTTCGCTCTGCTGACATTAGTTTGTGAGCTGGGAATGTTAATTCCAAATGCAGGACACCTAAAGGTCTTTCCTCAAGCTGGAGGCAGTTTTCATCACTGACAAATCCTAAAAGAAAGGTGAGAAGGATTTATTTGGGGTCATAGTCAGGGCAGGGTGGGATAGCCACATTGCTTTTAGGGACGTGCGTGGCAAGGCAGAAATACCACAGTGGAGAAAAGCTGGCCACTTCATGATAGACAGGAAGCAGGAGGAAGGGATGTGGCCAGGAACAAGTTTCCCCACAGACACATGCCAGTAGTAACCTGCACCACCCAGCTAAGGCTCCTCCCCTAAAATGTCCATTGTTAATCAAAACGGCTCCATGAGCCTTCAATATGGAGACCTATGGCAGACATTTTATATACAAACCACAACACTGCTGGTGTTTGCTTTCTTCCAGGTCCTCTTAGGTTGCCTCACATACAATTCTGTGCATAAGCACATGCTCCTCTCGCCACGGATATGTAGTAGTTCAGTATGTTCTCACTTTTCTCATCCCACAACCAAAGAGCTGACAAGAGGTAACTTAAGCGGGGAAGAGTTTGTTTTGGCTCACACTCTGCAGAGATATGATGTAGCATGGCAGCAAAGACATGGCAACTAGCATGGCTTGTGGCTGTGGTAGCTGGAATGTGAGGCTGTTCATTCCCTGGGAACTCCATGAAACAGAGCAGGTGGGCCAGGCTATAACACCAAGGCCTGCCCCTCAGAAACCTGCTTCCTCCAGCTAGCCCCACCTCCTAAACGTTTCATGACCTCACAAATAAAGCATCACAAGACAGGAGCAAGTGTTGATGGGGCAGGAGAGCACTTGTTGGAAACATTTTACATTTAGATCACAAAATCCAGCCCCAGAGGCTAATAGCCAGTTCATGATACAAAATATATTCTTGTAACTTCAAACATCCCAAAGTCTCACTTACAACCCTCTTCAAAAGTCCAAAGTCACAAACTCCTAGTTATGAGGTCTTATAAAAGAAAAAAAAAGTTACATTTCACATTGTCATCCTGTTAACATCACCATTTCCAAAGAGAAGAATAGGAAGACAGGATAGCAAAGATCAGGCCAAAGAAAGACAAAAATCCAACAGAGGGGCTGGGAATGCAGTTCAGTTGAAACAGCGCCAGCTTGGCAAGCATGAGTCCTGGGTTTGATGCAGAGTACCACATGCAGCAGGCATGGTGGCATATGTCTCTAATCTCATCACTTAAGAGGAAGACGGATACACTGGAAGGAGCTGAGAGCAGGGGCTTCAATCAGGACAGCTCCATGACCAAATCAGGACAAGGGTGCTAGTACTGTAATCTAGGCTTCAGCAGGCTTAAGCGGCCCCAAACCTCCCATTGTTTATGGCAAACTCTACTTGGTGTTCACAGCTTCCCTTAGTGATGTTCTATTTTTCTATCATCTTCCGTATCCTTGAGGGTCCACTGCAACATAGGCTTCACCTTCACAGCTCCCCACACAGCAGCTCAGGAGTTAAAGGCAGGGAACCCATAATGCATGCATGCTAGGCAGCCACTGTACTGACTGAACTACATCCCCAGCCCCTCTGTTGGAGTTTTGTTCATGTTGCCTGGCTTTGGTGGTTCTCTGGAGCCTTTGTGCAAGTTCCTATAACCCTATATCTCTTGTATCTTCTATACTTGAAAAGCCAGAACCAAAATAGATGACACCCAGTTCTACTTGGGAAAGTAGCCTGGTCCCTGGGATGACAGCCGCAGCTGCCTCTGAATGCCCTGAAGGCTGAACCTAGGAAATCACTTCTCTAGCCATCCCTGCTTGAGTAGGATTCTGGGAGGTTCTTCATTCATTTGCTCTCTTTTTAAATGGGAGAAAGTCAAAGGAGTTTGCATTGTTAAACCCTGGAGCGCTCATCTTGCCTCTTTTCTGATTGTCCCGGGGCAAAGCTCATGGTTTCTTGTTTAATAGTGCTTATTCCTAAAAAAATTGGAGATGCCTGTCTAACCCATCCTTGTTAACAAGTTTAAACTTACTATCTCCCTTTCTTCACCAACCTGCACATTTCTTGAATCTTCCTGCTTTGAATTCTCACCATAAATCCTACCAAAGTTAGGAAGCACTAACCATGCTAGACCTAAGTATTATATCATCTTGAAATTTTCTCTCCCAAATAAATTAGTCCATCACTTCTGAATTCAGCATCACTCACATCCTCAGGATGCAGGAAGGCCGATTCTCTACCAGAATGTAGCATGAGTGGCCCCTATTCAAGGATCCCAACCAGTCCTTATTGCGGTCTGAAATCTTGTGAGTTCAACCTTTACTCCTAACACTTTTATCTGCCTGCTGGAGGCCTTACCCTCCATCAGAGTTACCAGTCAGGCTCAGCTTGAAGGATTCTAGGGCTTCTCCAAACTGAATTCAAAGCCTTCCACATTCTTCCCCTCATAGCCATCACTTCATAATATCGGTGTTCTGTATGACCCGCAAGGCAACAGGAACTTAAGGAAGAAAGATTCGTTTTTGTCTCATGACAGTTTGAGGAGAATAAGGTCCTTCATGGTAGCAAGAGTGGCTCACGGCCATCCTCACAAGAGCATATGGCTGCTTGCTTACATCTAAGTGGATCAGGAAGTAGGAGCAAGACAGGCAACGTAGAGTTCTATAAAGCTCAAAGCCAGCTCTCCAGAAATCTACTTCTTCCATCAGGCACTGCCTCCCGAAGGGTCCACAACCTCGAAAACAGTGCTGCCAACTGGACACCAACTGTTTCATCACTTGAATGCATGGGCATATTGTTAAGGCCCATATAAACTCTAGCAGATGTAAGCATGTATGTTCTTCATTTTTGTCCCCTTTGCTAATATATGTTAAAATAAAAGACATAGATTGCTCGGCTCTTGCTCTCGTCACTGAAATATTTTCCGTGTTATTCTATCACTTCTTCATTCTTTTGGGTGACCACATGATATCTCATTCACAGATGTAATATTATTTATTGAGCATGTTTCATATGTTGTTGTTTTGTTTTGTTTATAGCACTTCATAATTTCAAAAATGCATGCAATATATTTAGATTGTTTCAACCCCTTACTCTCCTACCAGACTCCCACCTTTCCTTCTCAACTTTCTGTCTTCATGGTACCTTTTTTTTAGAACCCACTGAGTAAACTTGGTGTCACCTGTATGTACACAGGTTTAGGGCCTTCTGCTGGAGCATAAACAACTTACCATGAATCACATCCTTAAAGAAAACTAACACCTCCTCCCCAAGCATTCATCAACTGCCAACTGCTCCCCAGCCAACGGTGAGGTTCTGTAAGCCCCTCTTCTATCTGCATTGGAATGTTGACTGGCTTGATCTTGTGCAGTTCTTACGCAGGCAACCGCAGCTGCTGTGAGCTCATGAGTTCAACAGCAATATCCAGAAAACATGTTTTTAGAAATCCTCTCCAACAAAGAAATCTGGACCTCTGGCTTCTATGAAGTTTCTACCCAGTCCCCTCCCCCCTATGACCACTACCCTCAATGTTCCCTGAGCCATGTCAGTGAGGAGTTGTGCTATACCTGTCCCATTTAGGGCTGAGCAATCCACAGTCACTTACTCTGTACACTTCTACTAGTTGAGAATCTCTGCATTAAACACCATTCACTGCAAAAATTAGTTTAGTTGATAAGGGCTGAGAGCT